>OY720455.1:5384460-6039460 GCA_963082715.1 Harpalus rubripes | reverse complement strand
CTAATATTATTTTGAAATGATTAGTTTTTTGATAATGACATTTATCTGTCAGTTACATACATTTGAATAACTGCGTTTTGTTTGTTTTAAACGCAGACGCTGGGATTTAATTTATAGATAATTTTTTTAATTTATCCATAAAATATATAGAAAAAGTATTAAAACAAATCTATAGAAAATTTAATAATCTTTAATTTTTATAATAACATTAATCTCGAAAAAATAATATTTAATGGTATTTTTCGAAGAAAACCTATTTTGAGCTTCTAGTAAAGTGCCATTTCCGGTTATCCAATTTTCACCAAAAGCTAATGAGAATAGAAAAAGTTCGAAATAGGTTTCAAAATTTTCTGAATGATAGTATCTAAGTTAGAGTGGAAGATCCACACAAAATCTCGATATGCGATTTTTAGCACGATCCCTATACCTCCCTTACCAAGGCTAGCGGGATGTAAAAATAACTGTACTTACTACATATGAATAACAAAATAAAGTACATAAATCTATATTAAAGTCAGTAGTAAATCTAAGAAACTGTGAAAGCTTCTCTGATTTTGCTCTGTTTAATGTTCGCTTCTTTTGCCTTTTTGGCTCGTTTTTTTTTTTTCATTTCCGATAGAATTCGAATGTGGTGTTCCGATTCATAATTTTCTTCAGCCCACTTCAAACACGTTTCAAAACTTCTGACTGCTTTGTGCTTTACATGTCCTGGAATCACTTCTACTCAAGTATAAACCATAAATCTAAACCTAATTTTTATTTATGAATATACCTTTAGATACTATTAAATCAAGGGATTCCCTCATTTAGGTAGCAGAATACACGAATCTACGGGATTCCCTTATTTAGATAACAGAGAACATGAAACCAAGTGATTCCCTCAATTAGGTAGCAAGAATCACTTTGCTGTTCGGATTAACGAGGCGTTGTTCGGATTATGGCTCCGAATTGTCGCTGTTCGGATTACTGGAGGTTCGGATAGAGTACTTTCGGATTAAAGAAGTCATACTTTATTAATAATTTCAAAATAATCAAATAAATAGTCTATAAATATATTAAGTATATGTACGAGTATAACATTTCTCATTATATTAAAAACTAAAACATAATAGGACCAAATTTTCATTACCATTATAATAACTTATACAAATTTCTTATTTTTGTCAAAATCAAATTGGTTTATTCATCATCCCCTCCCCTCATGCAACAAAGTAACTTCTCCTGTCTCCTCCTCTTCCTCTCCCTGCTTTTCACTTTCCCCTCCTCCATGTCAAGGTCACCAAGAGCAGAAACATCATCCTGCACTTTCGCTGCTTTTTTCGCTGAATCATCATTCATTAGCTTTGGTGACACAACTTGGACAGAACAAGGGCTGGATACGGAAATACATGGTTCTTGATTTTTTATTGCTCGTTTTGGAACATTAGCAGGGTTGCCAACATGCTTGGAAAGAGGAATTTCTATTTCTGGAAGAGATCTGAAAGAAATAATTAATTTAGAATATTTTCTATCTAAACTATTATTCACGAAAGATGACTATTCAAGGTCATTTGTGAGCCGTCTGATATAATATTACTTGCAGATAACTTCATTGCATTTAGTATGCATAGACGTTCAACATGAAATATTTATGGACACATTTTAACTAAAAAAATACGAGTAATTCATTTGAAAATTATGTTTCTTTCTAAATAATGTCTTTCTGAAAGATTTATGTTCTCCACTAATGTTTTTGCAAAATACAAAAACATAGACTTAACTTTTAAACCAAGGAATAATAATTTGACTTAAACGTCAACACCACTGGATAAATATTAGCACAGAGGGCAGTGTAGTAGATAATTAGATATCTGTAATTCTACGACATATGTCATTATAATTTTTTGTGTGTTTGAAAGTAATGCCACTATTTACGTATATCTGTCACACCACTTAAATTAAATAGACATATGTCAAATAATCTTTCTCTTTCTAATACAAAAGGTTGCTAAGCTACTGCTGGAAAGAGATGTGTATTCTTTCTTCGAACAAATGACCTTGAATAGTCATCTTTCGTGAATAATAGTTTAGTAGGCTATTTATCCAGATTATTCAGTTTTAAATATTCGTGCAAATTAGTGATGCACGCGAGACGAGACGAGACGAGAAATATAAAATATTGATCTCGTCTCGTTTTCGGACCTGTAATCTCGATCTCGCTCTCATTCTCGCACATTTTTTTTGGGTCTCGTCTCGTTCTCGCACGAGAGTCTCACTATAAAAATAAGCGCTTGCGCACTACGTATTTACCTAACAGTTTAACTACAAGAGACAAGTTCGCACCAATCGCACCGTCTCCTGTATATTTGCAGTCGTATAACTATAATAGACACGATACACTAAATTATCATCCTTTACTTTTCAGAGGCGGTAAGAATTTTATTAATCGTGGTTTTAACCAGGATTAATTATTGGAGAAAAGTAGTTCTGGATGCAAAACCGAATTTGTCTTTATTTTGCATTTCCTCGCTCTGGGACCGATACCAATCTACTCTAGATAGACTCAAACAATATAGTGAATTCATATAATTTTTACATTCGCGTGTTCTATGCACGAATTAGCGTTGACTCCACTTCTTGTACGGTGCATTTTTAATTGAATTTATGAATCAAAGCTATAAAGTTACAAATAGCTATTATTGCGAGACTCTCGCGAGAATCTCGCGAGATTTCTCGCTTCTCGCAGTTGTTATATCGATCTCACCTCGAATTTTAAACTGCAATCTTGCTCTCGTTCTCGTCTCGCATAATGCAACGAGACGAGACGAGATGCGAGAGTGTTCTCGCCTCGTCGAGCATCACTAGTGCAAATGTAAAATTTTCATAGTGAAACAAATCTCACCTCCATAAACTGGGAATATCAACTGAGACGCTCCTCACAAATCTCCCTCGTTGTCCATGTTCAATTTCTTCTACTTCCATAGAGCGATATTTGAACAACAATTTCCTCTTCAGTTTCCAACTTGGTCGACCTTGAGTCTGCAGATTTCTTGCAGCGAGTAAATCGGGCGCGAGCACCACGGAGTAGCTGCTTCTGGTCCTCACTAAAGAGAGGAGAGAGTCACTTCGACGGAGAGTGCGACGAGAGCGAAGGGGGTTCTTTGATGGAGAGTGATAGCAATGGAACATTTTTCTAAAGAGCGAAAATTAGTCTGAAATTAGAAATAATTATATTTACTTTAAATATTTCCTCGATAAGGAGATTTAGAAATTAAAATATCACACATACAGTTACAGCTTTTTTTAAGTAGAAGGATGGACATAAAACCTTTTTCAATTTAAAATATAATCACTATCCTTGGTTTAATGAGTGGTTGGGTTTCCTTATTATTAATATAAATTTAGAAATAGAATATCTCCATCCAGCATTACAAACTTATCCCTAGTTTTATTAACTCGCAAAAGTAACTGAAAAAAATTATAAACTGTACACTGTCAAATTTAAAAACTGTATCTCTTAAAATATTTCTAAAATAGTTTTATGGCAATCCTGTAAATTTTAAAAAATAAACTATATATGTATATATATATATATATATATATATATATATATATATATATATATATATATATATATATATATATATACAGAATGTCTTTGAAATGACCGGCTTCGATATCTCCCTTGTCGTTAGAAATAGAGTATAAGTTTATTAACAGAATTTATTCGTCTACTCAAGGAGTATAACATCAAATTATTTTCACATATTCAGGATGTTGCATTACGGCTCGGCGAGAATTGTATCTCTGTTTTTAAATGAAACACCCTATATATTTTTATACATTTTGAATTGTATTTTATTCACCTATAAGCACATATACATTTTTTTAAAATTTTCCTCGGCGTTGTTATGTTATTCTGTTTTTCTCTAAAAATGACCTAATACACGCATTGCTTTATAAAGGCGTACTAAAGTTATTCTAATACGAGGGTTGTCTCAAAAGTAAGTTACACTATTTTTTTATATCCGCGCGGTAGGCAGGATACGTCTGGGATTCGCATGGAACTTTCGTCCGAGTGTGGTGGCAGCACTGTAAAATTCCTAAGCGGCCGCCATGACCCATTTGTCAGTTGCGATCAAGCCACTATGGAGCTACCACTTACTTCTACCGCCGATTGCGAAGTACGCAGTGTGATTCGTTTTTTAACGGCAAAAAATAAAAATGCAACTGAAATTCACCGTGAATTGTGCAGTGTGTACGGTGAGAACGTTATGTCGAGGCCAATGGTTTCTCGTTGGCGCCAATCATTTATTGAAGGCAGGACAACAATGTTCGGGGCCCGTGAAGTGGATGGGCGGCCGCTTCGTTGTTCGTCGTGTATTGTTGTCCTGCCTTCAATAAATGATTGGCGCCAACGAGAAACCATTGGCCTCGACATAACGTTCTCACCGTACACACTGCACAATTCACGGTGAATTTCAGTTGCATTTTTATTTTTTGCCGTTAAAAAACGAATCACACTGCGTACTTCGCAATCGGCGGTAGAAGTAAGTGGTAGCTCCATAGTGGCTTGATCGCAACTGACAAATGGGTCATGGCGGCCGCTTAGGAATTTTACAGTGCTGCCACCACACTCGGACGAAAGTTCCATGCGAATCCCAGACGTATCCTGCCTACCGCGCGGATATAAAAAAATAGTGTAACTTACTTTTGAGACAACCCTCGTAGTAAAAATTTTTCTGTATAACTATTCCCTATGTTCTCATATATATATATATATATATATATATATATATATATATATATATATATATATATATATATATATATATAATAATAATAATAATAATAATAATAATAATAATAATAATAATAATAATTATACAGGATGTTCAATAAAGCGAAATAAATTTATTCAATTTCAAATGACTATAACTCGTTATTTTCAAATAGAACACCTATATTTTATTATTTAGTTGGGTTTCTTTTTATGTTATATTTCTATGTTATTTGGGGTATCGAATGCCTAAAACCAATAATTTCGGAGTTAATCACCATTTTTATCTAATTTCATTAAAATTAAATCTAGTATACTATGGAAATTGTGTTTTTATTTAGAAACAATTGCAATAATGGACAGTAGTTTGCATTAGCCAATAAATAAAACTGTTTATTATTAATATTTGTGCGATTAGGTATTGATAGTTCTTGCGAAAATGCATATGAATAAATTATTATTACCTAATATTAATATTAAACAGTTTTATTTATTGGCTAATGCAAAATACTGTCCATTATTGCAATTGTTTCTAAATAAAACACAATTTCCATAGTATACTAGAATTAATATTTTAAAAATGGAGAATAACTCCGAAATTATTAGTTTTCGGCATAGGATACCCTTAATAACATAGAAAGATAACATAAAAGGAAACCCAACTAAATAATAAAATATAGGATGTTCCATTTGAAAATGACGAGTTATAGTCATTTCAAATTGAGTAAACTTGATTCGCTTTATTGAACACCCTGTATAATTATATTTTTAAAATATATATATATATATATATATATATATATATATATATATATATATATATATATATATATATATATATATGAGAATATAGAGGAATAACTTGACAACGCCGAGGAAAATTTAAAAAAAATATATGTGCGTATAGGTGAATAAAATACAATTCAAAATATATAGGATATATATATATATATATATATATATATATATATATATATATATATATATATATATATATATATATATATACTCGTATAATCATAGAATGTTGACATAGGAATAATGTAACAACAAATTTTTAGAACGGGGACGGTAATCCCAATTAAGTTTGAGAATCACTGGTGTACAATAAGTTATAGCGGATTGACATTAGTTGAAGACGAGAATCTCGCTGAAATGTGACCTTCACCATCATCGTGAAGTCACGTCAATTTCTTATATCTTGAAACATACTATTATACGCATGATAGCTTAATGCAAGATGAACCAATATCTATTTTTAACCAAAATAACGTTGATCGATTAAAATATATCTATTTTTTTAAATACAGGAACAATCAAAGTCTAACTGTAAAATAACCTACAGCATCCACTGAACACATGTAATATCATAAAATAAAAACAAAATACTTATTGCAATAATAACCAATGTAGACGTGTCAATAAAATTTTGAAGGGCTTTAGAGTTATAGGTAGTTAAAGTCAAAGAATTATTGACATTTGTAATCAACATTAATAATACCTACAGAATATTAAGTTTCACAACATTTTATATCACTCATACCTAGAATTATGAAATGTTTAATTTATTAGTTAGTAAACATTTTCAAATTTAAGGATGTACAAGTATTAATTTTTACCATAAAATCTTCTGTTCTTAGCACAATACACACAGTCAATATCCATCAACAAACTAACTAATAACGTGCTTACACAGCCATTAAATATTCAAAATAAAGACTTGTTTACAAAAAAATCAGATATGATCAGTACAATTGCCACCAATTTCAATAAATATATAATAGGAATATCGTCACAGAGTATTAATATATTTATCAATAAAATTTACAATTAATAATTTGTTTATTCATTTAACCATTAACCTTCTATGTATAGTTCTTATAGTTCTCGAGATAGCAATGGTGGCCCATTTAAAAAGAGCAACCTAAATATGTTTCTATGTATCGTATTCTGACTTGTATGACGAGGCCCACCATTATTTTACCTCCCGGTACCCTCGGTAAGGGAGGTATAGTGATCGTGCTAAAATCGCATATCGAGATTTTGGTAAATTACCACGTTTTAAGGTCCCTAGAATCCAATTTTTATATTTTCAGGATTATGTCTGTGTATGTGTGTGTATGTGTATGTGTGTATGTGTGTGTGAGTGTGTGTGTGTGTGCGCGTGTGTGCGTGTGTATGTATGTGTGGATCCTCCACTCTAACTCAAATACTATCATTCAAAAAAAATTGAAACCTTGTATTTCTACCTTATTCTAATATGAAAAGAAGCCATTAGATTTTGGTGTAAATCAGATAAACGGAAATGACACTTTACTTCAAACTCAAAGTAGTTTTTTTTCGACAAATACCTTTAAATGTTATTTTTTAGAGATTTATGTTATTATAAAAATTATTATAGTTATCTTTAGTTGTTTCTGATGTATACACGTATTTTATTACCTCTGATATTTTCATCCTTACATTTTTGATTTTGTAATGTAATGATCTTATTTTCCAACTTTACTTTAATTATCCCTGATGATAATTCAACAGTCAAGTAATACCAATAAATTTATAAAAATTAAATATTAAATTTTCTGCAGGTTTACATTAATACTTTTGCTATATATTTTATGGATAAATTTAGAAAATTATCTATAATTTAAATCCCGGAGCCTGCGTTTTAACCAAGCACAATTCCTTGGTTACACAGTTCATAATATCTCACTTGTATGTAACTGACAGATAAATATAACTGCCAAAGAACTAATCATTTCAAATTAATAATAGTACCGTTATAGAAAAGAAAATAGTAAATAGAACCATAGTTATATGGAACGGAACTTTATACAGTTTCCAGCATAACTAAATATGTAAGTATGTATATTTAAATTATTAAAAATTCAATGGCGGAAGGTAATGTGTTCGCCACATCAGTTTTTATCTTCCGTCACCTTTAGGTAAGGAAGGTATTGTCTTTGGTCAAAAAATTCGGTGGTGAGTTTTTAATGAATAAGCACGTTTTAAGGACCCTAGAATACGATTTTACTATTTTTACGATGTCTGTATGTGTGTGTGTATGTGTGTTTGTGTGTGTGTCTGTGTGTGTATGTGTGTGTGTGTGTGTGTGTGTGTGTGTGCGTGTGTGTGTGTGTATGTGTGTGTATGTGTGTGTCTGTGTGTCTGTGTCTGTGTGTGTGTGTGTGTGTGTGTGTGTGTGTGTGTGTGTGTGTGTGTGTGTGTGTGTGTGTGTGTTTAATAATTCTTTCGTATTCCTCTTCGTTGCATCCATATAAAGAGCTGATTAGATTTTGGTTATAATTGGTCAACCGGAAGTACCCTCATTTGAAGATTTTAACATTTTTTCTTGAAAAAGCGATGTTACATATCATTTTTTCACATTTAATGTTATTATAAATATTAAAGAACATTGTATTCTCTATACGATTTGACTGCATTTTATACTTCATATTGAATGGATATAGAATTATAAAATTATAATAAAATTAAATTTCATAAATTAGCCAGCTATGCTATAAACAGCTACTATATTAAGAAAATTGTGATTGAAAGAAGTCAGTGTCAAGTGCAATTGACATATTCGTAGTATATGTGTGTTATAATTTTACTCGAAATAGGATCTTTTTGCTCGAAACTTTCTATATGGAATTTGTGCGTTTTGCAAGGAACTTTCTGTATGGATTTTATAGAAAATACATACGCATTTACGAACCGACTATGTTCGAAAATACGAATGGTAAATAGTTACCGTGTTTGAAAATTGTTCAATAACTACCGGAATCTAATCTCAAAAAAAGGTAGTGATACAAAGCGTAGCGCGCGCCTTAAAAGTGGAAATGTTTTCAAAGTAGGACTCTGCTCAGTTTGTTAACTACGTCAAATTTCTAACTTGTTTTAAATTTTAAATTTTTTCATAGGTTATGGATCTACCCTGTTTACCACTTGCGTTATTAAAATATCGACTCCGGTAGCTACAACCAGATAAAAAGCTGTTTACCGGTAACAGTTCACCGGTAGAATTTTCGCAAATACCTCACATAACTGACGGAAGGTAATGTGCTGGCCACATCAGATTTTTTTGTTATTTTCTGCTTTTGCATTAGAACATATAGTTGAAAATGGATTCCGTATTTTAAAAACACGATACGAAAAGAAATGTGTTGCCTACATAAAGAGATGAGAAAACGTTACTAAAAACTCAATTATTTGAAAAACTAATATCCTTTTTAAACTTTTATAATTCTTCATATACAATTTTAAGGTTTAGTTTTAATATAACCCATCTTCTAATTAGTTAGTTATTACGGTGGAGGTTTGTCAATAGGTTATCTTAAGAAAATTTTAATCCAATCACCGCAAAATTTAAATTTATTAATTTTGCATCCCAACTTTTAATACCCTGTGTTACCTCTAAAATTCCTGTGGGACTTTTTGCCATTCCAGGTCCACCTGCTATCGTCTGCCTAAATCCTCTATCCTTATATATCCTACCATATCATCCTTGTGTATCCTGTCGTATCCTTGCTAAAACGCCGATTAAATATTGAGGCCCTAAATGAATGAAGCTTTTACGACACTGCGTGTTTTACACCCCGGGTTGAGTGCTTGTTGTGGCAACCCTGTAAAAACACCACGTGACTGGAATGCGCCAATTAGGACGGCGGTAAAAGGCGCAAAGTTTAAATGTAGATGGAAAGAGGCAGTAAGTGTTAATATATTATAAAGAAGAGGAAAATATTTGAAAAAGTATCAATGCCAGTATCAATGACATCTAGCTTTACAGATTAAAAATTATTACAATTTATTATTAGTTATTCAATTTTATTTAAAAACCATTTATAATATTTCAGACTGACTAAAATCAAAGAGAATATTTTGAATGATTAGTCTTTGACCTATGATAACGCATGTCCCACTTAGTGGGTTAGCACAAACCCGAAAACAATAATAACAACAATAAGAACTCAGCTGACTCACTCCACTCTTTTAATAACATTGTTACTAACCGTACACATTTCTGTCCAAACACACTTCTTTTGCCTCGTCCACATTGACCATCGCATTCACAGACAAAAGTTCAGGTGACTCACTCCACACTCCTCTCCAAAGAACAATCTTACTAATCATTTTTCGTTAACCAAATACCGGATCCGAACAACAATAATAGTTACGGAACAATCATCCTTCGCCACATATTCCTGCCTAAGCACACTTTTTTCCCCTCATCCACATTCATAACTGCATTCATATATACTCTTCTTTTCTTCCCACTCGTAGCACACTACCAACCATCTGGCCCGGATTAGCATTTCTTTACGCCCTAGACCAAAATTCATGATTGCACCCCCCCTCCCCTCTCAATATGCACCGAGTTTTAATAATGCTTGATTTCTTTAAATCTATAAATGTAATGTTTTTGGAGCTTTTCGTTTTCTAGAGGTGGTATGACTTACTGCTTTTAAAACTGATACATAAATGGCATATCAATATCAAATTGCTGTCAGTCAACAAAGAATTTTCATCACTGAAGTTCAATTTGTTAGCGGGAAGTACTACCAACGTAAGTGATTAAAAATCTAATAGAATTATAACATTACCCCAATAGAAAAATTATATAAATACATGTTTTATAAGAACTGTGATCGCACTCGTCCTTTATAAAACTCACCGCAAAGCGACTCGTTTTCCAAAGTTGAACTCGTGGGTTAACAGATTACCTTATGAAATTTGTTTTTCAATATAGCTACTATTATCAGTCATCAAAGATACATTTACCATCTTTTTATAACTAGCTAAAGATTACAACTTTTATTTTGCTTCTCAATCTCTTAAATGAAACGCATGTAAACAATAATTTTGGACTTATTAGATGCAGTTTTTAATTCTGAACAGTTTTCGTATTTATACATTTATTCTAAAATTCATAGGACAGAAATTACAGTCATGAAAATTTTACCATTATATTTGCTAAGATTCATAAGTAGACACCCGGTATAGAAATATTGAGAAATATGAGCTATGAAATGCGCAGATCAAGAAGAGAGACAGCTAGAGAAAGGTCAGACAATAGGGGAGAGAGTAAGAGAAAGATATAGTTTTACTTTCTGCGCAACAACTCTTGAGATTTACCACGGCTATAACTGTAGGCACTTCTCTCTTTCCGTTTTTCCATTTATCCAACTACTCGATGTGCGCCCACTCCGTGCCTGCGCCATAGGCCATGGCCTAGGTTGGCCTTATGGGTAATCTGGGCCTGCCAACCATATTCATCCGCTTACACATTGGACGGCCACACAATCGCGCACTCTCAACTTCACCAACATATATGCACGCAATAAAAAAATCGATTTGCCCGAGGGATAGATGTCGTCCAATGGTCATTATCATCCAGTAACTCTCGTGGTGCATATAAGATTTTATGTCTCACTAGAATATGTGAAATAAGTTTTTATAATAATTTTGATTACAATAATGCTTAAAGTTTGGCATTGCTAATGATGTAGTTTAATTGTTTTGTTTATTATCAACATTTATTTATTTTTAAAATATCAACGTTCTAAATCGTTGGAGATGAGGAATGGGTGAATTTGAAGTTTTGGAAGATATTTTATCGAAACGGCGTAAAGAAATTATTTTGAATGTTTCTGCATACTTTGAGGAAGAGAAACGTATAAAAAATATTCCCGCAATTATTCCATTCTTGTCTGTAGAAGATGTAAATATATTTTGAGGTGTGTTTTCACACGACAGATCTCAGTTCTTTATTTGTTATGCACTTATTTCTGAATATTATTACATTTTAGAGAGCTTGTACTGCTTTGGACGTGTCACGTGTGACGGTAAATAATATCAAAAATGAATTCTAACGTGGATAAATATCATCCCAAAAAATGAGTAATCGTCATTCGTCAAAAATCAATGCGAAACATTGCAGTCTACAATTCGACGTATTTACTATTTACATGTATGGTGAAAGTAAATTGCTTTTTTAGGCCCTCTTCATAATCTATTTTATGTATTATAATTAAATTTAAAATGATTTCTGTGTTGTGCCTTCAAAGCTGTTTTCTTATTATATTAATTGTTGTAATCAATTAATATATTAATGGACCTTTTCAATTTAAAGAGATAGACGATATGCGCAATGGGAGTCTGCGCATAGTAAGAACAACTGACATCTATGGCGTTTGTTTCTAAAAAAACGTACGTAAAATGTGAGAATATCTCAGATAACTTTAAAAAATCTTATCGAAATAAGTTGCAAAAGCTTTCATTGAAGGTAAAATGTCTAACAATGCAAATTTTCACTGAGAATAGAGGTATTTTAATAACTGCAATATTTTTGACGTTTCGTTTGACAGCCCAACTGGCAGTTGTTCGCGCCATTTTCTTACTATTTGCAGCGATAGAAAGAGATAACCGTTAAATTGAAAAGGTCCATTGTTGTAATCAATCATTATTATTGTAATGAATTATAATTAAAAAGAAAATAATTTTCAATATATACTGTTCATACTATTTCTAATTTAAAGTCAATAAACGATGATCGGATTATAATGAGGGCATGATGAAATATTATGCCCCCATATAATGCCCCGGTTATTATAGATATATTTATATACACCGCATCCTAGCAATAAACATTTCATAATACTTTAGTAAGACATAAAAAATATAAACTCTCTACAAAGATAATAACCGCTGTAGATAACATTCTAAATTACACTATTATTTTAACAAATAATATAATTTAATAAAATGAAATTAGTTAGAAACTCTCCACTTTTAACATATTTTTCTCTGAATTCAATTCAACCCTTAAACTGTCAGTCTTCCACTATGCAAATCTCTCAATTACCGCCTCTGTCACTAACTTTAAAACATAACGTTTATTTCTACCCTCTAGGAGTTTGATATTTTAGAGTGGGCAGCCGCGGCAGAGGGCAGGGGGTGGGATTTGAATATGGCAATTTAACTTAATGCATTCTCAGGCGACCCGGCGTGCGAATGCTGGAGATGCGTGATAATTTAATGAGAGGACGCGCAAGTGACTAGAGCAGGAGCAGGAGCTGCCGTCAACAGATGGCTGGACAGGGGGGTTCGCTCGGTGAAATTTGTGCGGAGGGAAGGATGGGAGATAAATAGAGTGAAAATATTGATATAAAAATGATTTTATCAGATAGACAAGCTGTATAGTAGTGTGGCTAGTGAAGTGATTGGTTAATCCAACAAGATGTAACGGAGTCATAAAGGTATTATCAAACCTTTTATACAGGGTGTCTCACAACTCGTGCCCCAGAGCGAATGAGGAAACATGAGCCTGCACTCGGATGCGTAATTTCGAAGAAAAAAAAATCTAGCTTAAAAGATATTCGAGGAAAGACGTCTTAAAATTGACCAATCAAAGACCTACACCGTGTGTTTGCTGTAATTTTCCGTTAATAGGGTTGTATACAAATCAAATCTTCTTTAAAATGCGTGGGCGACTGTAGTTTTCGAAAAATGTCAGTGTCAAATTAAATTTGACAACGTGAAAAAAAGGCAAATTCTTACCATGTATTCAGCCGCTGATTACTTAGACATGATTATAATTTTTGGAGAATGTGGACGTAACGCCAGAGAGGCAGCACGAGTCTATTCGGAACGTTGCACTGTACCATATAAATGATGATCTCGGATGACACCTTCGCTAACCTAAATTTGTTGACAGTGAAAAGTCAACTCTAAAGTGTAAAATTACAGTAAATCAAACAAATTTTGTAACTCACTAATAGTGTTTTTAAAACCTAACAACCAGTTTTATGTTGTAATAATATCATCACTCCTCAAGATATCCTTCCGGGATTGGTGGATTAAAAAGTCTTGTAACTCCGTTATGCAAGCAGCCGCAAATTATTTTCTTCTATTTGTTGGCAACCTATTGTCGTCGGCAAGTGTCAGTTTCGTCTGGGGCGTGAGTTGTGAGACAGCCTGTATATTACTGTAGCTATATTATTTTTGGTCAAAATCACAATTCGTCTCAGCTCACTTCACATAAACTCAATAAATCGTTGTTGTTTTTTCCATAATTGAGCCAAGCGATAATGAGACAAAAAAAATCTGATGTGGCCTTCACATTATCTTCCGTCCATTCTATGTAGTTTATACAGAGTGATCAAAAATGGCTGAAGGTCACTTGACAATTTTTGTTCCACAATAATGTCAAAATAATATTTCAATTTTTCATAATTCGTCAAAACTATAATCCACATATGACAGACGATGACAGCTGCATGACATTTGATTAATATCACTGCCGTACGTTGATTCATTTGATATTTGTTTTCATTATGGATTTTAACGAAGAGTGTGACAAATTTCTTTTTGCCGCATATTTACGTTTAGCTGAATGTAACGAGACGGTTCTTGGCAGTATTGTTATAACAGCTACCAAATTCGAAACTTACGCTCATGGAAATAGTAAGGCCGTCACATTAAGTAAGCGGCAAATGTCAAAATTGTATGGAGCGTCATGATTCAGCCATTCTTGATCACTCTGTACAAATTTCATACAGAAAGTTCCTTGCAAAAGATTCTATTTCTTGTACATTATCTTCCGGCAGTTGTATGTATTCCAAACAGAAAGTTTCTAGCAAACGATGCTATATTTCCAGTAAAATTATACAAACATACTATGTCAATTGCACTTGACACTGACATCTTTCAATCAGAATTTTCTTAATATAGTACCTAGCTATTTCCATAGATGGCTACTGTATGAAATTTAATTCCTTTAATATATTTTAACTGTATATCCATTTAATATGAAGTATAACATGCAGTCAAATCGTATAGAGAATAAAATATTCTATAATATTTATAATAACATGAAATGTGAAAAAATGATATTTAACATAGTTTTATCGCGCGCACACACACACACGCACACGCACACTCACACGCACACACACACGCGCGCGCACACACGCGCACATACACACACATACACACACATACACACATACACACACCCACACCCACACCCACTCCCACACCCACACCCACACCCACACCCACACCCACACACACACACACACACGCACACAAACACACACACACACACACACACACACACACACACAGACACACACACACACACACAAACACACACACACACACACACACACACACACACACACACACACACACACACACAAACAAACACACACACACACACACACACACACACACACACACACACACACACATAAACACGCGCACACACACACACACACACACACACACACACACACACACACACACACACACACACACACACACACACACACACACACACACACACACACACACACACACACACACACACACACATCATCGTAAAAATATTAAAACCGTATTCTAGGGACCCTAAAACGTGCTTATTCATTAAAAACTCATCATCGAATTTTTTGACCAGAGACAATACCTTCCTTACCTAAAGGTGACGGAAGGTAAAAAACAAATAAAGCAATATATCAATTAACATCATACTAGGTACTTGAATATTTATTATAACAATATTTTATGACAATGTAGACTCAATGATTAGAACAATTAACATCAACAACACTAAACTGTCAGAATGAGATTTAATTTTATTTGTTTTTTTTTATTTTGTGAAACTACAATGAAATCTATTACGCCCTTACCACAAGTTACTTTAAACCTGCAATGTGATGTCCTAATTCATTCATCCCAACTGATCAAACAACCGGTTTTAGTGTTAAATGATCCACTTCTATCTGACCCTCCCACTTCCTAGAAGTATGGCTTTAATAAATTTATGTTAATAAGTTCATTAGGTATACATATTTATATTGAAGTACATGATGAAGAGCTAATAATATGTTTATAGACTCATAAAGACACCTAAACAGAAAATCAAAGTTTTTCATATTAATAAATAAGAAACTGTATTATTTCTGCTCTTCGTACGAATTCTGCGAGTACAAAACCCTTTGACTCCACTATTCCTATCTTCGGTAGTGAATTAATAACGCTGAAAGTTTCCCGGTGGTCTCCACTGAATAGTCTAGCTCTGCTGTGTGTCTCCGGGCTCGAGTTATGATTCCAGTCTCTGGCCAGCAAAGTTTCCAGCACAGTAGCACAGACGATATACTATACGGCAATTTCAGGAATAGAAACGCCACTTACACTTATAAGTGTACGGCTGTTCAACTTGGAGTTACTGTATTGAGAGTAGAGGGTAGTTTGCTGGCAAGTTATTACGGAAATTATAATAACACTACTAGTAAAGCATTTTAAGCTTAATCTTATTCTAGAAGTTATATTTGTAATACCTACTTGTTATTACGCTGTTAGAATCTAAATCATGTAACTCGACTTCAGCTTGTTTTATATATAGTTGCTATAGAGATTTGATATCTTAGAATTATATTTTGCACTCGTTGGTTACCAAAAATACTTCGTATCATCATTACCAAAAAAATAAATTTTGATTCATTCGAATATACAACTAATCAGAAAATGGACCAATCAGATAGCTCAATTTTTCTTAGTTACGCTGTATTACATCGGTTATTTGCGTTGCTAAGTTGTGTTTCACAAAACACAACAAGAAGTGTTTCGCTTCGCAAACAATGAATCATAGTGTAACGTTTTTTATTTATTTAGGTGAACTGTAAATATTAGACTATTATTATAAATTAAAATTAAGTGTTTATTAAACTATAATGAAAGTTACTATTACTAATATTAAACAAATTTTAAAACTAATTAAGACTGAAACTATAATTAACTAGATAACACCAACCCTATTTATTTATTTAACACTACTATTTATTTCCACGATATTAAAAATTATTTATTTCACTACGCGTTCCAATCTTAGACTGTCGGACTGTTGCAGACTCTTGAAGACTGTTTACGCGATATTTATATCACTATATTTATATCACTATATACTTATATCACGTTCAACTGTCCGCCTACCGACCTCCACAGCGTCTATATACTCAACTGACTTAACAGCGTGTGTATATTCAACTGCTCGGACAGAAGTCCCCTCTTTCACAACACTATCTGTCTATTTATGTAATTCTCTGTCTAACTTCCACAGCCTCAGTATCACCGACTGTCCGTATGCCACAATTCTTCAACACCACTGCCGAGTATACACTTCCACTTACCGTTACTGTCCCCGTATACTTAGCTTCCCAATACTCTTCAACACTACCGAGTATTCTCTTTAATTTACCGTTACTGTCCTTCTGCACTACAGCTTCCCAATACTTATCAACACTACCGAGTATTCACATCCATAGCTATCCCAATATACCAGTAACTTCCCGAGTGCCTACTCGACAACAACTGCATACGCTCATTACGATACTGCTGTGCTTCTCACTATCACTTTACTCTCTAACACTCCACGTGTCTCTATGACTCTGTATGTAACTAACTAACTAACTGCACTAATGTAAGTGTCTGTTCGTCTTCACTAATGGAACTGAACTATGTAATTAACTCAGCTGACTATGTAAGTCAACCCCCGATTACATACCTAATGTTGTGTGATCAGGGACTCAACTGAACTAACTCCCTGGCATAGCTACGTCCCTTTTCTACAGCTGCCATTATCTTCTAGAAAAGCCCTAGATCCCTAGAATGTTCGACCGCATAATAACAATGAACACAAAAGGTTCAGGCGACCGCAAGTAATTAAACATGTAGCGAAACGTCTGTTGACCTCGCCCGGCTGGTAGCGCGATTGCGTCATCGCTATAAATAGACACTCGTTCATTGCTGCGGCGACATCGGCGCAGATGCGATGGCGGTGGCGACAGCGGCTGCGACGGCGGGCGTTCCACGTTACAATATGTAATCGTATTGTAACGTTTTTATTTATCTGGGTGAAGTGTAAATATTAGACAATCACTAATAATGAAAATAAAAGTTTATTATAACGATAAATAGAAATTAAAAGATATTAAAAGATAATAAATTTAGCTAACACTAGGATTAAACAAATATTAAACACTAATTAAAACAAAGAATATTAAAACACTTAAACACTAAGATTATTTATTTAAACAATATATAGATCACTTATTTATTTATACAACTGTATTTATTTATATTCACCACTTGTCTACTTTCTGTTTATATCACCAACTGTTTAACACGCAACGCTTATTTATATCAGACTGTCCAGTGCCTTCGCTAACGGTGCTTATATACCCTAGCCGAAAATTCGAGAACTCACTGGAACACTTCTAGATAAAACACAATAGGTTACACCAACCGCGTGATTAAGCAGGCTCCGACCAGTCGGTTGCGTCATCGCTAACAATAGACATCGCTCGTCCCTGCAACAGCGGCGGCGATAGCGACGGGGACAGAGGCGGTAGCAGTGGCGGCGACGGCGGGCACTGCACATTACAGTATCATCCATTGGTATAAATGAACAAGTAATATTTATGACATTTTGTAAAAATATAGTTGGTTGATTCATTGCATAGTCTTAACATATACAATTCGAGCTTCGAAAATCATCGGAATATTCAGTTTGCGGACTCGATCTGTTACCTGAAAATAATCTCCACCTACGGTGTCGTGTTTCCTAGGCAACACATCTAATCCTCTCAACTGTATATTCGATTATTTTCGAACCTCTTGTTGTATAACTATTGACTTAGCACTTTTTACTAGTTCGCTTCATTCCAATGACTATTTCATAGTAGAAACTATTGTCTGACATTTTTCGAAACAACGTGCATTGAATTCCAGTTATAACATATTTCAGGATGAGTTATACGCTTTAATAATATTTGGTAATCACCACAATAAAGCCATTTTACAGCTAAACTAATCAAAATAAAGCAAAAAGTGGCTATTAAAACCAATTTATCACCAACAATTTCACACGGAAACCATAAATTTCTCGGCTAATACCCGGTGCATATAAAACTGCATATTTAGCGCAATTTCCACACGTGAATAATGCCCAAGTGACAACTAGAAAATCAATTTTTCATACGGAATTTATTATATCTTTTACGGTTGTATTTATCGCTGTTTAATATTACTTTAATAAAAAATCTGATGTGGCCAGCACATTACCTTCCGTCAGTTATATGAGGCATTTACGAAAATTCTACCTGTGAACTGTTACCGGTAAACAGCTGTGGTAAACAGGGTAGATCCATAACCTATAAAAAAAATCTGGTGTGGCCATCACAATACCTCCCGCCATTTACAGCCCGAGTCACAAATAAGATTAAGTTATCCCTTATTTTTGAATTAGCGTTTGACAGTTTATTTCTAAAAATGTGGTCTAATCTAATCCAAGTAACTACCTTTTTTAAATCCCTCAACAGGATTAAATCCAAATTACAGAGTGGGTTCACATTCATACGCATCCATGCCTTAGTGGGATTCGAATCCAGAGCACCGAGGGCACTCCTGACATGAGGCGTTGCTCTAACCATTGACTCACCGGAGCTATAATAAAATGAAGATTAAATTTTAAATACCGGGATAGAATAGAATCCACTAATCCAAAAATGCGGATAAGCTTAAACATTTTTGTGAATCGTTAATTTTTATTAATCTAAATACATACCTACATATTTTCTTATGCTGGAAACTATATTGAATTTCTTTTCTATTGTTCTATTTACTTTTTTCTTTTTAAAACGTTATTAATGTTATTTTGAAATGATTAGTTCTTTGATAGTGACATTTATCTGTCAGTTACATACATTTGAATGTCATTTGAATAACTGCGTTTTATTTGTTTAAAGCGTAGGCTCTGGGATTTAAATTATAAATAATTTTATAAATTTATCCATAAAATATATAGAAAAAGTATTAATGCAAATCTATAGAAAATTGAATAATCTTTAATTTTTATAATAACATTAATCTCAAAAAAATAACATTTAAATGTATTTTTCGAAGAAACACTATTTTGAGCTGCTAGTAAAGTGCCATATCCGGTTATCCGATTTTCACCAAAATCTAATGGGCTCTTTCCATTGCAGAAAAAGTTCGAAATACAAGGTTTCAAAATTTTCTGAATAATGGTGGAGAATTCACACATACATACACACATACATATACACAAAATTAGATTCTAGGGACCTTAAAACGTGTTCATTTACCAAAATCTCGATATGCGATTTTTATCACGATCCCTATACCTCCCTTACCAAGGGTAGCGGGAGGTAAAAAGTAGTTAAATTTCACAAAATTAAAAGTTATAGTTAAATTGTCAAAATTTCGATGAGCACTTTTTTTTGTTAACCTGTGATTATGACATTAACTATAAGCTGTGCAAATGGTCATAAAAGGTTAATGAAATTTAAAATTGGGTCTCACAGGACCAGTCGCAGTTACAAGGTTATTAAAACAAATAAATATTTATCATTTAGGTATATGAAATGTTCCCCCAAACTTAATGCCCTTCATCTTACAAATATCATCACCCTTTCAAGATAATATCTTGGTCCATCATCTCTAATTAATTCCCTTCTGTGACTCAATATCACCCCTTCATCATTTCTCTTTCAACAAGTAGACTAATGTTTCCACTTTATGTTATCAACACTAAAGACTGTAAAGGTAGAGGTGTAGGTACAGTACCAAAGTTGTAGAGAACAGGACAACAAAGTTATAGGGGGAGTGCTCTTAGTTCTGACTTATGACGAACGGTAAGACATCCACCACCATTAATTTTGTCTTATATATCACTGAAAGTAAGGATAAGCCATCAATTTTGGAGAGAAAGCACTTTTTGATAATTTCATAGTATGCAATAATTTTTAAATAATTTTATAATTTCTATATATTTATCTGTATATGTAGATGAAAATCTTACAGTTAGATCCATTAGATTCTGAGAAGTCATGCTCTACTTATTGGCATATTTGAAAGTAAACAATAATAATGATAAACAAGTCCTCTGGTAGCCGTGATCGTCTAGTGGTTAGGACCCTACGTTGTGGCCGTAGTAACCCAGGTTCGAATCCTGGTCACGGCAATGTGCAAGCATTGTCACGGGAGAGGCTGTTTTTTACCTTCCGTCACCTTTAGGTAAGGACGGTTTTGTCTTTGGTCAAAAAAATCGGTGGTGAGTTTTTAATGAATAAGCATGTTTTAAGGTCCCTAGAATACGATTTTACTATTTTTACGATGATGTCTGTGTGTGTGTGTGTGTGTGTGTGTGTGTGTGTGTGTGTGTGTGTGTGTGTGTGTGCGTGTGCGTGTGCGGATACGGCCACCGGGCAACCGGGCAAATACCCGGTGGGCCGAACCTTAAAATCGGGCCGGCCTTTCTGTAATTTTTAAATAAACTATTAAAAGAAAAAGCATTTTCTAACCTTAGCCAAAACGGCTATTTTGGTGGTTATATTCCAAGTGTCTACTTTTTTTGTGGATCGTAGGATATATAATGTTAACATTTTCATAGTGCTGTAAATTCTGCTTTATTAATACATTTATTTTGCGTTTATCTCATGACAAGAACCTATTATATCAGTAAATTTAGGCTCAATTCATCCAGTTTTTAATTCTGAACATATTTTGTATTTACACTTTATAATTCTAAAATTAATAGGGCAGAGTTTAAAGACAAAATTTTACCTTTCTATTTCCTATGGTCCATAAAAAAGTAGACACCCGGTATATATTTGCAAAACCATTAAAAACACTAAATTCTAGAAGTTATTTACATTTTTTTTATTTTTTACCTTCCGTCACCTTTAGGTAAGGTGTGTGTGTGTGTGTAACAAAATTTTCGTCTACGATAACTTCCATACTACAATTCTAAAAATTATAATTCTTTCGTATTTCTCTTCGTTACATCCATGCGAAGAGCTGATTAGATTTTGGTTAGAATTGGACAACCGGAAGTACCCTCATTTGAAGATTTTTACAGTTTTTCTTGAAAAAACTATGTTAAATATCATTTTTTCACATTTAACGTTATTATAAATATTAAAGAATATTTTATTTTCTATACGATTTGATTGCATTTTATACCTAATATTAAATGGATATAGAGTTAAAAAATTATAAAGAAATTAAATTTCATAAAGTAGCCATAGCTGTGGAAACAACTACTATATTAAGAAAATTTGGATTGAAAGATGTCAATGTCAAGTGAAATTGACATAGTGTATTTGTTTTATAATTTTACTGGAAATAGGTATAGGATCTTTTGCTTTCTGTATGGAATTTGTATAAAATACATACAACTGCTTTAAGGTAATGTACAAGAAATAATAATAATAATATTTTTTTTTTATTTCTGCAGATACATTACACTGTATATAGAAAACGTCACAAAATAATAATTTTCTGTATGAAATTTGCATAAAATACATGCAACTGCCGGAAGGTAATGTACAAGAAATAGAATATTTAATTTAGCAAGGAACTTTCCGTATGTAATTTGTACAAAATGCATAGAACTGACGGAAGGTAATGTGCTGGCCACATCAGATTTTTTTATTTATTTTTTTTTTACGGTTACTTAATAGTATATTAAAGAACGTGTTTTATAAGACATGTTTTTTTCGCACGCGTCAAAATTTAGAAAACGAGCGTTAGCGAGTTTTCTAATTGACAAGTGCGAAAAAAAGTCTTATAAAATGAGTTCTTTATACTATTTTTTATATTTTGCACCTTCTACAAACTAAAATATTTTTAAAAAACTGTTAATATTAAACCGAGTTGATTTAGGGAAATTTGTAAGTGAAATGTTGTAGTTGGTAACATTGAATTGACCACATTCAATTATTATTTGAAAGTTCATGTCATTTCAATATTTACGAACAAATTTAAGTGAATTTAGTGTAATCATGGAAGATGAAATCAGTTGCACTCCGCCTGAGCTACGTAATATAGCTCAGACTACAGGAAATAATCTACTTCCTAAAAAATCGCGCGAGATTTATGAGAAAGAATTTGCAAATTTTGACACATGGTGTAAAGAAAATAATGTCAAAGGCGTAACAGAGAATGTTTTGATTGCTTATTTTGAAATGCAAAGTAAGACGAAAATATGTATTATTATTATTATTATTATTATATTCATTAAATAAAGTGATTTATTAAGTAAAAGAAATTTTGAGGTTATATTGAAATTTCTTATCTTCCAGCTTTGACTTTTGACAATTTAACCCTTTCAGCCTCAGTGTACAGGAAATTTTTATTTTTTATATTTGAATTAAAACTTGCTTTAAAATTAATTAAAAATAATTTTCTATCGTTCAAAGGCTCAATCTACAATTTTTTAGTACTACTAGATCCATCTATGTGGACTAATTCGAACATTATATTAACATTTACTAATTTAAATTTAATAATAATGACATATTATTAAAATGAATTGTCAATTAACTAAAAATAAATTAGGTAAAAATGGGTTAAAGAAACGTCACCTAGTACCAACCGTCTAAAACCAAAAATTGCGTATCGAAATGAAGGTCATTACGACACGCAATTGCGTATCGTAATGACTTCATTATGAACGCAAAATATAAAAAAGTATTTTTTTTTTGCAAGCGAAAACGTCACATTTTTCACACATACAGCCTAATAATCATTTTTCCGATAAATGCCTATAAAATACATGAAACCATCCGAATTTCGCCAAATTGAGTTCAGTGCAAGAGGTGACGTTACGTTCAAGTATTTTTAAAAAATTGCATGCGAAGAAGTCATAATTTGCAGAAGAGCCTTTAGAAGAGGTAAACTCCGCCAGTATTTTTGCAAAAAATCAAATAATATAAATATCTGCTTCCGCGCTCTAATTTTCTGTTTCTTTGTTATATGTTTGCTAAAAGAAGACAATGCAACAAAAAAAAATGGAATTTCAAGGGTGGTAGGTATTCTAGAATCCAGTCTCAAAAACAATAATAATTTAAAATTATTATTTTCCAAATTGCGATTAATTTTGATTCGGGCCGGTCTGCTACTATTTGCCTGGGCCGGCGTTAGACCTCGTATCCGGCCCTGCCTTACACCCACGGACCAGCCCTGATTGTATGTGGCCGAAAGAAGACTTAACCATCTGCGTACGGCAAATAAGATTGGAAAACTGACTCCTTGAGAAATAACTGACTTCTTAAAAACTTTGGAACTAGTTCCAGAAAAATAGGATAGGTTCATATTATAATAAATCTTACAGGTCGCAGTGGCAAAAATAGTTAGCGCTTAAAGCCCTTCATTAAATTAATAATAATAATAGATTGACGACAGTCGAATTTGAATCCGGGCCGTCCGAACCACAACCGATCACACAACATTTCATTTGTACTAATTCCTCTAGAGCTCATTCATTAAATCCAGAAACGCATTTAACTTTTAAAGTATCTTCTATTTCTAGGATCAATTTCCCGCAAATCCTCTTTGATTGCGAGATCCCTGTTAATTACATACTAGTGCTGTAATCGATTCCATCTCTTTGAGTTCTCTGCGGTTGTATCCGTGATGTATCTAGCGCTCGCTAGTGAATAAGTTACATGTTCATGTTACATTCGGATCGCAATATCAATCTGATTCTGATCCATCTAATAAAGAATACAGTACTTTGATCATGCAGGATCAAAAGTTGGAATATCTAGTTGATAACTGCGTTTTAATCAAGGTGGCATTGAATTTGGAGAACGGTAGTGGGGATGATAGTGATATTTATAAGAGAGGCTGAAATCAGGTTTTGAAAGATGAAATTGTAATTTAATTTCGGATTTTGTATTTAAGGAATTTGTTCTTATTCGAAGATCTGTCAAATATAAACCGATCTTTTTCAAAAACTCTTTATTCATTTCAAATGTACCTTACCAATTCATTAGACATCGCTCACATCAGCGCCAGTTTTAAACAGCCGAAGTTAAAAAATGGCGCTATTCAACTTATGTCATCTGACATTTGAATAGAATATTACAAAGATATCATAATACCATCGAAAATCATTTGTCTACAAACGCTTCCACCTATTCGTTATTTACGAATCGTTTCCCTGTCAATATCTTTTTCATTAGTACGAATAAATGATAATTGCACGGGGTAAAGTCGTGGCTGTAAGGGGGATGTTCAATGGGAATCCAATGCAATATGGGTTCTCCAACCTCAATCATAGTAACAATTTAGAAAATGAGTAACTTTTAGTTTTAGTCATTAAAATTAGACCTTAAAACTGGGTGATAAAAGCTATCAAACTGTATAAAAAATATTAATTATTGAAAATACTTGGTTTTAAGTTTTACAATTATTTTATTTGTTAACCAGTTTCGCTACAACATTAGCATCATCAGATCTTCCTTAACGTAAAATTATAAATAAATAAATATGTCTAAATTATATGAAATTAAAGAAATTGCATAAAAAATATATGTATTCCAAATTTTTACTAGATTAAAACTGTCTGCTATAGCCGTTTTGAAATCCGGAATCTATTTTCCAAAAAATGAAAGTAAAAATAACGAAACAACGTATTTATGATGCCATCTAGATAGATACTCCGTGCATTTATTGTAACAAAATGAATGATATGTTTAATGACATGGACATAGACTAACAAGTAGAAATAAAGGCTTGCACTATGTACGTAGTTTTTTTACCTTCCGTCAGTTCCGTCACCTTTAGGTAAGGAAGATATTGTCTTTGGTCAAAAAATTCGATGATGAGTTTTTAACTTATAAGCATGTTTTAGGGTCCATAGAATATTATTTACTACTTTTACTATGATGTCTGTATGTGTGTGTGTATGCGTGTGTGTGTGATAAAACTTTCTTCTGCGATATCTCTAATAGATACTACAATTTCAAAAATTATAATTCTTTCATATTGTTCTTCGTTACATCCATATGAAGAGCTGATTAGATTTTGGTTACAATTGGTCAACCGGAAGTACTCTCATTTGAAGATTTTGACAGTTTTTCTTGAAAAAACTATGTTAAATATTATTTTTTCACATTTAATGTTATTATAAATATTAAAGAATATTTTATTCTCTATGCGATTTGACTGCATTTTATACTTAATATTAAATGGATATAGAGTTAATAAATTACAAAGAAATTAAATTTCATAAAGTAGATAACTATGGAAACAGCTACTATATTTAGAAAATTCTGATTGAAAGATGTCAGTGTCAAGTGCAATTGCCATAAGTGTGTTTGTCTTATAATTTTACTGGAAATATAGGATCTTTTGCTAGAAATTTTCTGAATGAAATTTGTATAAAATATATATAACAACCGGAAGGTAATGTACAAGAAATAGAATCTTTTGCAAGGAATAAAATACATAGAACTGACGGGAGGTAATGTGCTGGCTACATCAGATTTTTTATTAATTATTTTATTAAATTGCTTATTATGCACATATATTTGCAATTACTGTCCACGAAAGTTATGTTAAATAAATTTATATATGTTTATGTGTTGAAATAGATCAATTTATATGACTTCGATTATTAGCGGACTGTTGAGAACAATAAGAAGTTAACATCTATGTCATAAAATATTAATAAAAGGCAAGTCCTCTTCTAGCCGTGATCGTCTAGTGGTTAGGACCCTACGTTGTGGCCGTAGTAACCCAGGTTCGAATCCTGGTCACGGCAATGTGCAAACATTGTCATGGGAGAGGCATTTTTATCTTAATTCCATAGTTATTTTTACTATTTTCAATCCGTTCTTTAATTCCAAATAGAATCGTTACTTAACTATTTTCTTCTCGCCGAATTCTCTCACTGTCCGAGATAAACAAGTTGATTTCGGAGGAATCGTAACGCAGTACGGCCAATTACGAGAAATTATGGTTTCCACGACTGCCCAAGAATGATACCCCGACAAACGAGGTCGTACATTTCCAAACCAACCCGAATTTATACCTGACAAGTGAAAAAACACCGCACACAAACCCAAGTTGCTGAATAGAGAACTAAGGGGAAAAGGTTAACTAGGTTAAATAAACATGTATCGAAATTTAAGCCGGTTTCGTATTCCAATATTAAAACTATGTTTTAATCAAAGAAAATACATATGTACAGGGTGTTGTCAAAAGCGGGCGCAATTTCTCTTTTATTGCCCGAAGGCCTATAAAGTTACCAGGCAACAGCTATTCAAACATATCAAAATCATAGTTTATGGATAAATGTCAGACAAAACAACAAATTCAATAAATCACATTTTTTGAACACCGCCACTCGCAAAACTTTCGTATTCTTTCTCTCATACGTCTTTTGACTTCTATTGAACTAACTTGCCCTCTGCAGCCTCAAATTCACTCGATATTTCTTTGGAATAATCGATATCTGTCATTTTCATTTGACACTAAATTAAAATTATTTATTTCAAACAACATAGTACCACCAGCAAATTACGTAGAAACCACAGCATACTTAAAATTCACAACGCCAGCACAACGATAACGAATATACAAATATACCTATTGAATCCTTGAATTTCGAGAACCAAAATAAAATAAAACAAGAAAAGTAAAAATCTCCGCTACGCGTCGAGCTTTAAACATTCCCCCGTGCTACAATCTTTTAATTATGCCCTTAATATATAAATAATTACCTCCCCCTACCCTTGGTAAGGGAGATATAAGGATCGTGCTAAAAATCGCATATCGAGATTTTAGTAAATGAGCAGGTTTTAAGGTCCCTAGAATCCAATTTTAACATTTTCACGATGATGTCTGTGTGTGTGGATCCTCCATTCTTAACTCAAATACTATCATTCAGAAAATTTTGAAATCTTGTATTTCGAACTTTTTCTGTATTGGAAAGAGCCTATTAGATTCTGGTTAATATCGGATAACCGGAAATGGCACTTTACTAGAAGCTCAAAATAGTTTTTCTTCGAAAATAGTTATTTGTATATCAAGGCCGCGAAATCACTCTTTAGCGTACTGATAGAAAAATTGTCGCGAAGGCCGAGATGTACACAATATTTTTTGTGCAACCGTAAAAAATATGTAATTACAAATTTTATTAATTTTAAATAGTTTCATTGTAAATAGAGAGTTAGCTTTAAAGGTGGCAATGGAATTAACATTTGATAAACAAAACCATGCAATTCTCAAGTGTCAAAGTGATTGTTTACCTAATTTCGCGGCCGCTATCACGACAACGGTCACGAAATTTAATTTCTCGGCCTGTATTCCGGCTGCGAAATGCTTATTTCGCGTCCGGTTGCACAAAAATACCTTTAAATGTTATTTTTTCGAGATTAATGTTATTATTATTAAATTTTCTATAGATTTGCATTATTACTTTTTCTATATATTTTACGGATCAATTTATAAAATTATCTATAATTTAAATCCCAGAACCTACGCTTTAAAGAAACAAAACGCAGCTATTCAAATGTATGTGACTGACAGATAAATATCACTATCAAAGAACTAATTATTTCAAAATAATATTAATAACGTTTTAAAAAGGAAAAAGTAAATAGAACAATAGAAAAAGAATTCAATACAGTTTCCAGCATAATTAAATGTGTAGGTATGTATTTAGATCCTTTATCCTCATTTTTGGATTAGTGAATTCTATTCTATCCCGGTATTTAAAATTTAATCTCCATTTTATTACAGTTCCGGTGGCTCAATGGTTACAGCCTCATGTCATGAGTGCCGTCGGGGCTCTGGGTTCGAATCCCACTAAGGCATGGATGTGTGTGAATGTGAACCCACTCTGTAATTGGGACTTAATCCTGTTGAGGGGTTTAAAAAAAGGTAGTTACTTGGATTAGATTAGACTATATTTTAAAAAATAAACTGTCAAAATTAGAGTAAAATTCGCTAATCCAAAAAACTTATTTTTTTGTGACTCGGGCTGTAAATGGCGGGAGGTATTGTGTTGGCCACACCAGATTTTTATTATTTTGTAACCTGAAAAATTAAAATTCTGACAATTCAAATGATTTATTTATTTATTTATTTGTTAATCACTCAACAGGAACAGATGTTCCCAATTACAGAGGATTATTGACAAAAATAAGCAAAAATACAGTGTAGTTACAAGAAAACTTTGAAATAATGAAGTGACAATATTATAAATAGAAATAACTCAATTTGCTTTAAATAGTCTAAAGATGAGTAATAAAAATCTGTGTAATTTTACAATGTACCTTTCCGAACAAATTTCCTCTCCTTCAAATTATTTCATATTCAAATATACAAAATTATTCAAATTCATATTCATAATTATGTAATAATTCATCTTGTTTTTCTGCCCTTTGTTCTGATCTTTTGTTGTTGGTTTCTTTGTGGATTTAGGCTGAAAATTAAGCCACAACCAAATTGGTAAACTGATTATTCATGACTTTTTATGATAAAACAAAATCACGCCGAAATGTAATCCATTGTTGAAGAAATTTATGCTCCAAGGTTATTCATGATTAATAATAGGATTAAGATTTGAAATTTCTTGTGGAAATAATGTCTGAAGTCTTGTTAAACGGATTAAACTGTGTAAGAAAGTGTGAATTCATAAATAGATAAATTGCAGCAAGAAATAAGGATTATGATTTAAACAAAAACAACGGAAAAAAATTTTCTGCCACTTTTAGAAATACATAATAAATAAAAGTACGTTAAAGTCCTGTATTATTCTTAAATAAAAAATTATGTAATATTATAATTATTTTGAATTTACAAATCGTCTATGTATAAATAAATCGAAAAAATTTATCGTTGACAATATTCATAAAGCTTATGGTTACAACATATTAAAGTTAAAAAATTTTCCATTCATACATATTGACATTAGACATCAATGAAGTAGAGCATTTTTTCAAACACGCAAAAATGGGTGTCATTTTATATACAGGCTGTTAATTAAAAAGCGGGCCATAGGCGTTTAATATGGGAAATCAGTTTTTCCTTGCGCAAAACTTACCATTTAATTTTAAAGAAAAATGTTTCAAATAAATGTTGTAGAGAATTAAATTCTACGCCAGCATCATTAAACAGATTTTATTTTGCATCTTTAAAATCGAAATTGAAATTCTATAAATATTGCTCATTTGTAGTGATAGCCATGGAATTTAAACAAAATTACAAAGAAATGCATATCGTTTGAATTGTCAGAATTTCGATTTTGCAGGTTAGAAAATAAAAATAGACAATAATTTAGATGTAGATTATAAATACAAACAGCCGTATGCATAAATTTGTTAGTGGTCACTAAGATCATTTTAAAAACAATTTAAAATGTCACTAAGCAAAACCTTATGTGTTACATTTAGTAGGATTTAAATTGTTAGTTTGCAACTAAGTGTTAGTAACCAACTGACGCATGTTTAAGACACTTTTAAGGGAAACCTCTAAACAACGGTAGTAGTTATAAAAAAGTAGTTGTAGTGGTGTTATGGCATGCCGAAGAGATGCATCAATTAAAAATAAATTATGAGAAACAATACCAAGAAGCAAGAGTTACAGTTTTAAGGGAAAAACGGGAAGAGTTGTAAATAGTGTCAATATTTAAATTTATTTAGTATTTATCAATAAATTTGTACATGTAAAGGAATAATTTATTCACATTTTAGTTCACATTTTGTTTGTCTTAAGCTTTGTTCTACATGTAACTATAAGTAATTTGTTAACACTTTAGTTTTTTGCATTATATTTGTTTTTAATTAAAATATTTTTCAATATATTGCCTTCAAAGCATGCCTCTCAGGAATGTTGCCATCGTCTTCTTCATCTTCATCATTTGCGAATTCTTCATCAGGTTCTTCGATTCTTTCATTAACCCAAATGTTATGCAAAACAGCCACTGCAATTATTGCCGTTTCTATATGAAGATGTAGTGCATTAAAAAAGCGTCAAAATTTATTTTTCATTATTCCAAACAGTCTTCCCACAACATTCATCGTTCAGATGTGCGCTCGATTGTAACGCCGTTCTGCATGTGACCGGATTCAGTAAGGGTGTTAGTACGTATCTTGAATATGGGATTGATAACTATTATCTGCCACTTATTTCACAATTATTAAATTTTAGTAAACCTTACGACAAGGGTACAATTCGTCATTGATTCTAATAAATTCTTATATTGCTTCTATTTCTTCCACCTCCTTGTGTATATTCAACCAGCGCTCTTCCATTTTACATTGTGTTAGTTCTATATATAAAATGCCTGACTATTCAAATTAAAATGTAAAAATCCGTTTATAAACATACTCCCAGATATATGTGATGACAGCACTTGATAACTGTATATATCCACTTATAACCACTATTTTTTTAAATTTATATAACCTAATAAACTGGTCTAATCAACTAAAAACTAAAATCTAATAACAAGAACGCTATAATAACACACGAAATGATATTCTACCTCAAAACGTATAGAACTGACAGCTGTCAGCTTACTAAACAACCAAATTTTACAATGTTGCCAGGTTAAAAATAATGCTAGTTGGCTATTTAGTAGTGACCAGTTAAAGTACAACTATGCATACCATCCTGCTAATAGCATTTTATCTGATGTTACTGGTCACTACGTAAAATGCTGCTAAAACTATTTTAAGCTTGCACTTATGCATACGGCTGAAAATATTTTTAAGGACTTAGAATAGAATATAATTATCAGTAATATTTATTTGAAAATCGAATTTTTGACAGTTCAAACGATTTGCATTTCTTTGTAATTTTGTTTAAATTCCATGGCTATACCTACAAATGAGCAATATTTATATAATTTCAATTTGGATTTTACAGGTTACTAAACATGCAAAATAAAATCTGTTTAGTGATGCTGGTGTATAATTTAATTATCTACAACTTTTATTTGAAAAAGTTTTGTCTAACATAAATTGAAAACTTTTGCGCAAGGAAAAACTGATTCCCCATGTTAAACGCCTATGGCCCGCATTTTAATTAACACCATTGTCATTATTTTTATATTAATTAATTTAAAAATATGAAAATTAGTATAATGAGGTCATGCAAAAATGAAAAATTGTTTTTTTTGTTTAAATCAAACAAGCATAGTCTAATTTACATTTTTTGTTGTATAAAATCGTTTTAAAGTATGACATTTTTTAAAAGTTGTAAAAAACCAGCCATGTTGTGACGTCAACATTTCACACTACAAGTTCAGACTTATTTCATACAGCCTTATTATATCGACAAAGAATTTCTGAAAGAAAATAATATATAGACTATAAATTGAGAATTACATATCTAAATATTTGATAAAAATGCTATAATATATTAATATAACATCATTCTATTCATTTTCATAAATATAATTTTCATTTGAAGTTATCCACGTATCACTCAGCTGTTGATCATTAGTCATTCGTTTTTACTTTTTCGTCTGATTAACCTTTGTCTACGTTGTTCGTTGTGTATTCTTAGAATTTCATTACTGTTGCTTTATTGCGTATCAAATCTGTATTTTTTAATACAAACAGTAACTGTTTTTCGAGTAGTGTTTTTTTGTATCACGCGATACTTTTAAAAATATTTTCTCACTATTTTCGCTAGTATTTTGGCACGATGGCACAAAACAGCGTTTCACCGACATGTTTACTTTCGTAAATTTCAGGTTATCTTTAAATGTCACTTTGACGTTTAACCTGATGTGATAATCAAAATGGCCGCGTTGATGAAACGCTGACGTCACTGGACAAGGGTCGAGGCGGAGAAAATCAGCTGCGTTTTGAACAATGTCATTTTTAATTGAAATTTTTTCAGTGTTAAGGTGCATTCACAAATGAAAATTAGGTTTAGATTTATGGTTTGCACTTTATATTTAAAGACTTTGGCCGCATATTATGTAATGACTCCATTCACACTTCAGAATTTACGGTCTCTAAATCAAAATCATAAAGTTAAACATTGCAAGGTCCAACCTTTAGGTTTATGATTTAGTTTGACGTCACAAACTTTACCAATGAGAACGAGTCTGAAATGATATAGATATATACACCCATCTTTATTTAGTATCCACTTGGTGGATTCGACTTTTTAAACAAATGCGAGAAGAACATGGAGACTGTCATAACTTAATTGCTAAAATATAACCAATAATGCCAAGCGAATGACAGTTTCACGGCGCACAGGTGTCTTGAGTACTTCTCTACCGATATTTTAATCTTGTTTTTGAAGCATTTACACAGATGTCTGTACATATCAAAACTAATTTTCAGGTAATTTAAACTTACATTTATGAATGACTTACTTAAACCTAAACAAAAACCATAAACCTAATTTTGATTTGTGAATGCACCTTTAAAGATCGATTTAAGGAAAAAATAAAGAATACGGGTCTATTATTTTTCATTACTATATCGATTAAGAATAGGGCATACAAATCTAACCCACAAATATATTATGCAAAAAACAAAACCCGAAATCTGTGATACCTGCAATACCCAAATTACTGCCGAGCATATCCTAATACAATGTCCAAAATATTCACAAGAGATACTCCTGAACAACATTCGACCAACCCTGTCAGAAGCCCTAGGAAACGATATCAACCACCTAACAAACACAATCAAATTTTGCGAAGACATAAACATCCTTCACCACATTTAAACAACACAAAACAAAACATAATGTAATATTCCAAACTATATTGTATATTATAAAATAGCACTGTACCGGGTACTAATGACCGTAGCAGTTGATGTACCCTAATATTTCTAAATAAAAAATAAAGAAGTTAAAAATGAACAATCGTGTCTGACCTCATTACGTAGAAATGTAGAGCCCATAATGGAAAGAGTGGTTCATAATTTTTGAATATTTTTACCTTCCGTCACCTTTAGGTAAGGAAGGTATTGTCTTTGGTCAAAAAATTCGATGATGAGTTTTTAATCAATAAGCACGTTTTAGGGTCCCTAGAATACGAATTTACTATTTTTACGATGATGTCTGTATGTGTGTGTGTGTGGATGTGTGTGTGTGTGGATGTGTGTGTGTGTGTGTGTAACAAAATTTTCGTCTGCGATAACTCTAATACTACAGTTACAAAAATTATAATTTTTTCGTATACTTCTTCGTTACATCCATATGAAGAGCTGATTAGATTTTGGTTACAATTGGTCAACCGGAAGTACCATCATTTGAAGATTTTAACAGTTTTTCTTAAAAAAACTATGTTAAATATAATTTTTTCACATTTGACGTTATTATAAATATTAAAGAATATTTTATTCTCTATACGATTTGACTGCATTTTATACTTAATATTAAATGGATATAGAGTTAAAAAATTATAAAGAAATTAAATTTCATAAAGTAGCCATAGCTATGGAAACAGCTACTACATTAAGAAAATTCTGATTGAAAGATGTCAGTGTCAAGTGAAATTGACATAGTGTGTTTGTCTTATAATTTTACGGGAAATATAGGATCTTCTGCTTTCTGTATGAAATTTGTATAAAATACATACAACTGCTTTAAGGTAATGTACAAGAAATAATAATAATAATAAATATTTTATTTCTGCAGATACATTACATTGTATATAGAAAATGTCACAAAATAATAATTTTCTGTATGAAATTTGCATGAAATACATGCAACTGCCGGAAGGTAATGTACAAGAAATAGAATATTTAATTTAGCAAGGAACTTTCTGTATGAAATTTGTACAAAATACATAGAACTGACGGAAGGTAATGTGCTGGCCACATCAGATTTTTTAAGCTCGTTATTGAGTTTCAAACTCAACTGACTATAATTCTGAAATTGATAATAGTCGCTAGACCTGCGATGAGTGCGATGCGTCGTCGTCCTCCATTAATTAGGACGGACGCTACGGACGCATCTTCTCCGGGAATTATTGCTTTAGCAAAATCTATGGCAATAAATTACCCTGATATATAGGTGATTGGTGGTTGCGCGTTTTTTCAAAATTAATTTTTTTCTCTTTGTTCCAGATGAATTCATTCGAACATCCTTCAGTGATCTACTATGTATTTTTGTAAGTTTTCTATTTCTTATTTTACTTATACCTATTTTAATACGGTTTTTATTTAATAGTACAATTAGTTATTATGAAAAGTATGTCGTATTATTGACACAGAATGTTTAATAATATAAATTTGGTGCAAATATTTTTTCTGTTTCATTTCAAAGTAAGGTAAAGTGTATACAGTAAAGAGTAGCAAACTATTCTCTTGCAAAGTCAGTTTCTGCAACAATGCATTTGCAGACACATTAGCATGTTACGAATCTGGTGAACAAATACATACAATAGTACATAATGCTTTACAAAATACCGCGGTACCGTCTTTATAGTGTTCAAGTGAAGAGTAACACAAAGTCTTAACACCGTGCAATTCCCAACCACCCAGGTGCGTTTCTATTCACATGTATCTGAGTTATCTGTCTACTGTACAGCCTCTTAAACTTGCATAAAGGTACATATACTTACGGCACGTATGCAGGTGTCTGCGAAGGAGAAATATACACGTATATATTAGGTACTCTTAAATCTGAAGGAAATTAATAAATATAATGCAAAATATTAACAAAATAATGTACATATTTATTTTTAATTCGAATAATATTATAATTACTCCTTAAGAATACAATATATATATATATATATATATATATATATATATATATATATATAGACAAAACTGGAAATAATTTAATTTATAACGGATCTTTTGTTTTAAAGTTATTCAACGTGTGTTCTGCACGAAACAAAACATATTAACAATAGCTGCAATTTCTGCTTCATTATATTCTTTGTCTTTATTGTTTTTCAAACTATTCTCCATTCAGACTAATACACTTGTGCATTCTTTGAAATCACTTTTTAAAACATTCAGAAAATTCATTTTCTGAAAATTCTTTGAAATTCTGTAGCTGCTGCATCTGCGCCGAGAAAATCTTTTACCTCGCATCATTTTTTTAACAGTTGGAAACAAAAAAAATCGAACGTCGCCAGATCTGGGCTATATGGAGAATGAGTTACCAATTGAACTCCCGAATCTTTCAAAAAATCCAATGTTCTGGCAGCAGTGTGGGTGGATGCGTTGTCATGATGGACTAAGATGTTACGCAAACCGGTCCTTTGGTGACCTCTTTGTAATTTTGCAAGCATCTATGGTAAAGCCACTTCGCAGTACCATTCAGAATTAACATCAGTTCTGCGATCTTCAAGTGGAATAACAGCAACAGGGCCACTTCGGCGGAAAAAAACAACAATTACTTTTGTGGGCAAGTCTTCATCTTCGAATACCCAAATACTAGACTGCTACTTATTTACATGATCGTTACTGTATACCCAAGATTTGTCATCTGTTACAATGTATGTCACTTGCTTGGAAGCTCCTCCGTCAAATTTTGCAACATAAATTTACACCAGTCTACTCGATCCTGTTTTTGACTTTCTGAGAGCAAATTCAGTATCCAACGGCCTGCTAGCTTTCTTACTCCAAGATGTTTATGCAAAATGGTATATTTGGATCCGGTTTGGGTTAAATCGCAATGACAGTGTTCCTGATCCTAAAACCATTCGGAAATGGATCAGTAGTGTAAGAGCGACAGGATCTGCAGTTCCTAAAAAACCAGTTGGGCGATCTAAAAGTGTGCGAACACCCGAAAACATCGTGGCACTAAAAGCATCAATTGAACATTCTCCAACCCGATCTACGCGGAAACATGCCGCTGCGCTTCGAATATCGTCCAGAACTGTAAGGCGAATCTTACACTTAGACCTTCACCTGCACCCTTACAAGATGATGTGTGCACAGGTATTGAGCCCACAAGACTGTGAAACGTAGAGATACTTGCAATGCAATCCTAACTGCTGTACCCCCCGGCACTGTTGTGTGGACAAGCGACGAAGTACATTTTTATGTTTGTGGCACAGTAAATAAACATAATTTTCGTTACTGGGCATCTGAGAACCCTCGTGTACTGCATAAAAGACCTCTTCACAGCCCCGAAGTAACAGTTTGGTGCTCTGTGTCCTCTGTAGGCAATATTGGGCCTTATTTTTTTGAATCCAAAGTTACCGTGAATTCGGCTCGCTATTGTGACATGTTGGAAAACTTTTTGCGCCCCAAAATGGAAAAGCATGGCGAGAAACACGACACAGAAGCCTTCTGGTTTCAACAAGATGGAGCCACGGCTCATACTGCCCGTTGTTCACGCGAAATTCTGCAAGAGCTCTTTCCCGGTCGCCTGATTTCTTATCGGGAGGATGCTCCATGGCCTCCCTCGCTCTTTTTACTTCTCGCTAAGAGAGGTATTGAATTCATGCTAAAAATCGCATATCCAGATTTTAGTGAATAAGCACGTTTTAAGGTCTTTATTCGATAAATATAAATTCATTATTATATATTCTATAGATTTAGAGATAAAGAAATGCATATAAAATAATTTGATGTAAAAATTCTTAGATCAAACTGTTTGTAATTGACACATAAATATCACTGTCAAAAATATTTGTATGCCACTGTCAAAAATATTTGTACATCATTATGAAGATTATGAAAATAAATAAAAAGTCAACAACGCAAAAGAATATAAAAGGAATTTGCGAAAAAATAACGAATTAAAGAAAAAGAAAAGGAAAGTAGAAAAAAAAATTCAGGATATTGAATATAAAGAAAATGTATGTATTGTACATAATTTATATTAAAATAATTATTTTGTAGTGAGACATGAATATATGTATTTGTATTTACAAATATTTTTCGTTTTATGCGTACAACCAGGTAAAATATCTGGCGAGAGGTTATGTGCTGGCCACATCAAATTTTTTTCTGTGGGGATACGTCAAAGCTGAGGTATACAAAGTTCGACCTGGAACCCTTGAAGCTCTGAAGGAAGCGATTGAGGACGTCATCGCTGGAATTTCCCAAGATATACTGGGAAGAGTGGCCGAAAACTTCTTTGAAAGGCATTACTCGCCAAGGCCGCCACTTGGACGATATCATTTTCAAAACATCGTGAAAAAAACGGTATTACGAGTATATGTACCGTCTTCCTGTATAACATCTTTCACAACTTTTTCTGGAAATATTAAAATGGAGTACTATAAAACAACTATTATGAATTTATTATGTCCAGTTATAACTAGATCAGATCTAATTTAGTAATAAAACGTGGAGCGTAATACTTTTCTGAAAACTTTTGTTACATTTGCTAAACACTTACAACACCTACAATTATAATATTTTGTTTACAAAATTGATTCTTTTGGTTCGTTAAAAATTAACCTCTCCCATGACAATGTTTGCATATTACCGTAACCAAGATTCAAACCTGGGTTACTACAACCACAACATAGGGTCTTAACCACTAGACGATCACGGCTACCAAAGGACTTGTTCAATACATTCACTCATACATACTTTCTAATTTCTACAAGCGATAGAAAATTAGAAATAATTTTGTCTTCGACTATTTCACTTCCTGCTTTGTTCTCTGCAGTGTTTTGCATAAACCATCTCCTCCTTCTTGGTGTTTGCTGTGACTATATGCAGATGCAATGGCGTGCTGCAGCCATGCAGGTGTATTGTGATGCAGTACACGACGTGAGACAATGCTCGCGGATGCGGCGTGTAAAGACACCGCCAAGCTAACCAGCCGCTCACACTCACCGCTAACGTGTTAGTGTTACCTACACGACGTGAACAGGGAGGGAATGTACAACGATCTTGCCACGGATTACCATCAAGCAGAATGATGTACGATGTGCATAGCACTCATAGTAGCTTCGTGAGTGGCGGGTTACGTCAGATTGTGATGGTCAGCGGTCTTGGCAGTTGTCCCCATTTTGAAGAGGTAAAATCACGATAAAACTAAACGTTTTATCTTATTTTTGCAACTGTTTACTTTTGTTTGCTTTGAATCCTGTCGAACTTATGTGGGATAAAAGGGAGAGACAATAAATTAATACCAGATCAACCAATGTTAATCAGCTGTATATATATATATATATATATATATATATATATATATATATATATATATATATATATATATATATATATATATATACATATATATATATATATATATATATATATATATATATATATATATCTATATATATACATATATATATATATATATATATATATATATATATATATATATATATATAGTGTGAACACTGAAAACCGTTACATAGACGTTCAACATGGGAAAACAGTTTTTTTCAAATACCATCTGTCCCGCTAGGCTATAGTCGGACTTTTTGATATGGTTAGAAAGATTATTTAATTTGGCATCGAAGAGTATCTAAATACTCCCCATTTAATGGTTTATTATTGAAATATTTGCGAAAGTATAATGCAATTTGACAGTTATTACTTATAATTTCTTAAAAACAGAAATCGTGGAAACGTATTCCGTAGCTTAATTGGCTAGATCGGAGCACCGTAATAATTATTCACAAGTACAAATCCTGCCCGCCTTACTTTTTTTATTTTGTAAAATGTATTATTAAATAAATTATAAAATAAAAATCTAAATTGTTTTGTAAACCAAGTATTTTATAGAATAAATCTACGAGATATAAAATTAAAAAAATTATTGTACCTAAAGCACCTTATAAAATTAAAATTAATAAAAAAAATAATGATTCTATAAAATACTTGATTGACTAAACAATTTATGTTTTAATTTTGTAACATTTTTAATAATACATTTTACAAAATAAAATAAAAAATAATAAAAATATGAGGCGGGCAGGATTTGAAGATTTGTAACTCACTTCAAACGATTTTAATCTGATTCTAATAAAGTTTTCATAAAAACAACACTCTACTTTTATCTAATTTAGAAAGTAAATTATTGTTTGTAAATCAACAGTAAACAAGTCCTCTGGTAGCCGTGATCGTCTAGTGGTTAGGACCCTACGTTGTGGCCGTAGTAACCCAGGTTCGAATCCTGGTCACGGCAATGTGCAAACATTGTCACGGGAGAGGTATTTTTAGGTTAATTATGAATATTATTTAAGTATGCAAAGTTGTCGATTAAATTTAAGAAGTTACAATACTTTCAACAATTCCTCTAGTAGCCGTGATCGTCTAGTGGTTAGGACCCTACGTTGTGGCCGTAGTAACCCAGGTTCGAATCCTGGTCACGGCAATGTGCAAACATTGTCACGGGAGAGGTATTTTTAGGTTAATTATGAATATTATTTAAGTATGCAAAGTTGTCGATTAAATTTAAGAAGTTACAATACTTTCAACAATTCCTCTAGTAGCCGTGATCGTCTAGTGGTTAGGACCCTACGTTGTGGCCGTAGTAACCCAGGTTCGAATCCTGGTCACGGCAATGTGCAAACATTGTCACGGGAGAGGTATTTTTAGGTTAATTATGAATATTATTTAAGTATGCAAAGTTGTCGATTAAATTTAAGAAGTTACAATACTTTCAACAATTCCTCTAGTAGCCGTGATCGTCTAGTGGTTAGGACCCTACGTTGTGGCCGTAGTAACCCAGGTTCGAATCCTGGTCACGGCAATGTGCAAACATTGTCACGGGAGAGGCATTTTTTATTTAAAAATCTGGTGTGACCAACACAATACAGCCCGAGTCACAAAAAAGATTAAGCTAATCCTTATTTTTGGATTAGCGAATTTTACTCCAATTTTGGCAGTTTACTACTTAAAATAACTATATTTTTTGATATTAAAATGAAGATTAAATTTTAAATACCGGGATAGAATAGAATTCACTAATCCAAAAATGAGGATTAGCTTAATTTTTTTTGTGAATCGTTAATTTTTATTAATCTAAATACATATACCTACATATTTACTTAAGCTGGAAACTGTATCGATTTCGTCTCCTATTGTTCTATGTATTAACGTTTTTCTTTTTAAAACGTTACTATTATTAATTTGAAATGATTAGATCTCTAGACAGTAACATTTATCTGTCAGTTACATACATTTGAATAACTGCGTAACCAAGGAATTTTGTGTGTTTAAAGCGTAGGCTCCGGGATTTAAATTATAGATAATTTTATAACTATATCCATAAAATATGTAGAAAAAGTAATAATGCAAATCTGTAGAAAATTTAATAATAACGTTGAAAGGTATTTTGCGAAGTTAAACTATTTTGAGCTTCAAGTAAAGTGCCATTTCAAGTTATCCGATTTCCAACAAAATCTAATGGGCTTTTTGCATATTAGAAAAAGGTCGAAATACAAGGTTTCAAAATTTTCTGGACGATAATATTTGAGTTAGAGCGGAGGATCCACACATACACCAGACATCATCGTGAAAATGTTAAAGTTGGATTCTAAGGACCATAAAACGTGGTCATTTACCAAAATCTCGATAAGCGATTTTTAGCACGATCCATATATCTCCCTTACCAAGGGTAGCGGGAGGTAAAAATACCAATTGTTACATTGTATTATAATAGTTATTTATGCTACAAGAGATGTAGGTACCATTTACTAATCGAGGACGATTTTGCGCCCGAGCGACAGCGAGGGCTAGCAAATAAGTTCGAGTGTGGTTAAATGTACCTACACCTCGTGTTGCTTATAAGATTTTTTCCACTCCCGATGATTTATTTTTTACCTGTTCATTTTCACTGCCAGATATAGTCAAGGCTGTCAAGGAATACAGTTGAATATTGGTACATTAAAAAAAAGAATCTAAGTATTCCATGGAAAATTTAAAAAGAAAAACGCTGTCATCTGTCACGTCAACGGTAACTTTTAAATGGAAATATTTACGAAATGAGGACAATTTGATAGAAATTAAATTCAATATTATATATTATAAGTATAAATACTGAGCGAAGCGAAGGTCCCATTTTGTCTGAGATCGGTAATTCCTTAACGTTCGTGATGCTTATACTATTTTTTGTATGATCGACGTACAAAATTTAAAAGAAAAATAAGATTTGAAAATTATTTTGACATATTAAAAAAATTTAGGTGTCATTTTTTAAGTAAACTTTGATTTTTGTTTTTATTTATTTACCGTCTCGCCTCCTGAAGTGAAGCACATCACTTACCGACGTGAGTCACATCACTTACCGTTCAGTAATTTATAAATAAGACCTACTGTCTTGGAAACACTATCGGTAAACATAATAGTTATTTATGATATAAGTGTTAAAAGTGACATTTTATTTTGTGAGAAGGAAGTTTAGAACACGACGCGAAGCGGAGTGATCCAAACCTTCGAACAAAATATAATCACTTTTAACACGTATATCATACACTATTTTTTCTACAAACACATTTATTTCATTTAAATTTGCATTTGTAATTTTTTGACATATGTCAAACATGTCGATTTGTTGTTCCATTCGTCATTACCAAGGTAATTTACTTTTAACACTAGAATTAAAATATCGCATTTTTAATTGAAGTATGCCGTGTTAAAAATTCAATTTTTAATAGTGTTTGTAAAAAAAAATAATTCGATCGTGCAAAAAATATCGATGTGTTGGTATTTCACAAAGAGGGAGGTACGTTCAGCTGTAGGGAAGTAAGGACAATCCTTACTTCCCGTCGCTATATCTTGAGAGTAAAATAAACATACATCCCTACAAACAATGTCCTAATAGCCTACTTACGATATTGGGAGTGGGAAAAATAATACTAAAATCGTTAAATAGGTACATTAATTAAATTTTAAGTTTAATCATTTTTCCTTTTTGCGCTCTCCACAGGGTTATAGAAATTCTTAAATGTCGAAAAGTACCTTATAGTAAAAATATTATCTATTTATTAAACAATGTGTTAAAAATCCACAATGATATTTATTTATTTATTTACTATACAAGTTCTATTGTATCTTGAAATGCTTTATTTATAATCTGCTCTTATTTTCACCAACTCCATAATTTAGCAACTTATTTAAATAACTTTTGAAGTAGAAACAATTAAGTGTTGCACTTTAATTATTTATTTACTCATAAATTTTCAGACTCGTACGTCTTCAAATACATTACATTCGTCTCCACCCCAAATTTCTTATCTTCTCTACAAACAAATTATGCACACTGCCTCCCCCTAAATCCGAGCCTGTTCGCGGTACGACAAAGTAACTTCGAGCCCGATGTAAACTGCTAGTGCTTGCATTAAGACTTTCCGCGAGTTAACGACAGGGATAGAAGCCGTTAAAGATGTTAAGATGCACCATGCAGAATATATGCTAGATGTAACACGTTAAAGTACAAGAAATATAGCAGAAGAAAGATGGGGATTAAAATAGGGGATGTAAAAGGAAAGTTTCAACAATTATAAATAATGAATAGGGATATTATTTATTCGTATTACGAATATAACGTAAATAAAGGAGCATTATCATCCAAGATATTTTTAATTTTATTAATAAGTTCTTGAGGTCTTGCTTTTTTTTACAAAAATTTTAATAGAATAGGGCTATTGCAAGAATTTTTATATGCCTTCTAAGTATTCAATTTAAAAAGATATCATTATTTAAATAGCCTGAAATTTGGAAATATCACCAAATATCCATTAGATATTTTACAATTAATTTTTGAAATTTGGATATTTTGAAAAAGTCACGTGATCTGAAACAGAATGTGACGTCACAACACATACATCGGCTGCAATTGGTCCCTTATAGTGTCAATTCTTTGTGTTTTGTTACAAGTGTTATGATAAATATATTGTCAAAGTTGTCAAACAAGTGTCAAATTTTTGAGTTTGGTTCGTGTTAGATAATACAAAATTCAATATAAAATGAGTAATTTACAATATCGTTTTGTTTCTTCTTGCAAAAATGCGCTAGGAACAAACCTACTATTGAATTTATAAATATGCCAAAAGATGTGAAGAAAAGAAAATTGTGGCTGAAAGCAATAGGTCGAAAAGCTGATGGTTGGGTTTTTACATTTTATTTTACCGTAACTCTTTAACACACCTTATTTCGGCAACAGTAAAACAGTCGTTTTCTGATATAGATTCATAGCCATCATCCAGCTTTCGATTTTCGGTAAACTGTCCGACTTAGCTTGAGTGTATTCTGCATTAGCCATTATTACTCATTTATAATGGAAAATGTCAGCGTCAAATGTCAAATTAGAAATTTGTTATTAACATGTGACAAACTACCGCCTACGTTTATTTATCTAAATAACAAAAATAAATGTAGGTGATGGAAAACTGTTTTTCTATTAGCTGTGAATGATGTAATGTATGTGCTTCTACGACACAGGAGTGGGTGTTTGTTTTCCATGACTATTTTTGGCGCCAATATTCGTATTTAATTATTTACGAAAATTACAAATTATTAAAAAAAATATTATTAATAAGAAAAATATTGCATAGACTTTCACTTAAATATTTTTTGAAAAATGTGAAACAGGCTCATTGTATGTTGCATTATAAAACAGTAAATGTAATTATTTGTCAAAACAAACTACCAAACTACTACTTCCGGTTATCCAATTGTTACCAAAACCTAGTTAGCTCTTCCCATTAATGTTGGATTGAGGAATCCGTAGTTAAACAAGCCTTAAGTCTTATAGTATTTGAGAAACCGTCGTTCCAACATCCATAGACACGCACACAAACACACACACACACACATACACACGGACATCATCGTAAAAATGTTATAAGCGGATTCTAGGAACCTTAAAACGCGCTTATTCACTAAAATCTGTATGCGATTTTTTATATTTTTACCTTCTATCACCTTTAGGTAAGGAAGGTATTGTCTTTTATCAAAACATTCGGTGGCGAGTTTTTAATGAATAAGCACGTTTTAAAATCCCTGGAATACGACTTTACTATTTTTACGATGATGTCTGTATGTGTGTGTGCGTGTGTGTGCGTGTGCGCGCGTGTGTGTGTATCTATGTGTGACAACTCTAATACTACATTCCAAAAATTATAATTCTTTCGTATTCTTCTTCGCTACATCCATATGAAGAGCTGATTAGATTTTGGTTATAATTGGTCAACCGGAAGTACCCTCATTTGAAGATTTTAACAGTTTTTCTTTAAAAAACGATATAGAGTTAAAAAATTATAAAGAAATTAAATTTCATAAATTAGCCAGCTATGCCATAACTTTGTAAACAGCTCTGATTGAAAGGTGTCATTGTCAAGTGCAATTGACATAGTATGTTTGTGTTATAATTTTACTGGAAATATAGGATCTTTTGCTAGAAACTTTCTGTATGGAATTTGTATAAAATACATACAACTGCCAGAAAGTAATGTACGACAAGAAATAGAATATTTTGCAATGAACTATCTGTATGAAATTTGTACAAAATACATAGAGCTGACGGAAGGTAATGTGCTGGCCATATCAGATTTTTTAAAATGTTAATAGTGCTAGTACAGAAATTTGAATTTTAGCTTCATATTTTAGTACAGGAGTACCCGTTCCTCTTAAAGCACTCTTTCTCGTGCTTTGAAATATCACTCAATTTGTAAATAAATATATCATCACGGCTTATTACCCATTGCTGGGTGTGCCAATCTGCTTTGTACCCAGATATTGGTAATGATGGAATATTTTTACCATGCGGGCGCCTACCAGGCGTCACCTCACAGGCACTCATTGCTGGCGTGGAGAGTGCAACAGAGGAGTCAATTTTGTGTCATTTAAAATTGGAAATATTTGGCGTTGGTCGGGATCAAACCCGGTTTCCCAGATTCGCGACTTGACAGTCAGGCACGCGGCCACAAGACTCCATAAACAAAGAATTACATAATGTATACTATAAAAAACAGCCTCTCCCGTGACAATGGCTTGCACATTGCCGTGACCAGGATTCGAACCTGGGTTACTACGGCCACAACGTAGGACGTAGGGTCCTAACCACTAGACGATCACGGCTACCAGAGAACTTATTCATAATCTATATTTTTAACTTTCTAACTTTACCAATCAACAGAGCGTAATATTCAAAATAAAAAGAATTACACGACACTGACATTGAACATGAACATTTCTCTGTGCGAAATATTTCAGAGCTAGAGTTACCTTCAGCGATGAACAAAATGTAATATAGGGGGAAGTTTTTTGCAATTTTTAATAAGTGGCTTTTGAAAACAGCAAAACTAAATAAATTCAGGGTTTATTACATTCTTTCAGAGAGGATGGCTTTACGAAAAATAATAACAACTTTTTCACTCAAATTTCTACAAACTAAACATAATTTGCAACATAAAAAGTTTTTTATTTCGTACGAAATGCGGGGACTGAAAATAAGCTGAAACTTTTAACATAATTCCACTCATATGTCTCTCATAAAAATATCAGAAAGTCAAATGTGTTTTCCACAAGTGTATCTTCTTTAAACTCGTAAAAAGATATGTAGGAAACTTGCCGGCAAAGGACACGACTTTACTTATTATTAAACAAGACAAAAAAGGAATCACGTCGAGGTTGATTTACTAGAAGCAAAAAAAACATTCTTCAATCTGCATCAAAACTTCTAAAAACACTCGTAATGTTGTAATAATACTTGTATCTCACGATTAATATAAGTATTATAAATTAACCAAATTTTTCATAATAAACAATTTTTTGCAACACCACCTTCTTAAGTTGTCTTTATTTCACACTTTTCAATGGCTAAAATGTGTCATTATAGAAAAGTGTGTAAAATAAAAAATCACCAGTATCACTAATCTCTCATTTTTGCTCATTTTCTATCTTTTTGAAGAACTAAATAATAGAAAAAAATATCAAGATAAATTTTGTTAACCACTAACAAAAGAATAAAAAAAAACACAACAAGTGAACTGTAATCTTGTATTTTGTGTTGAAATAGTACCGCTAGTGACATCTGTCGTCATAATGTGATTTCACACCATATGTTTTTCTAGTCGGAGTACATACAGTACGTCATTCATAGCCAATAGGAAAACAATTTACGTTATTTATATAAATAAAAGTAGGCGATAGTTTGTCACATGTTAAATTGTATGTGCTCTAATGTCATATTCTGTTTCAGATCAAGTGACTTTTTCAAAATATTACACAAATTTCAATAATTAATTGTAAAATATCTAATGGATATTTCGTGATATTTTCAAATTTGAGGCTCATTAAAGAACAATATCTTTTAAAATTTAGTACTTAGAAGTCATATAAAAATTCTTGCAACAGCCCTATTAGGATTAGCTTAAACTTTTTTGTGAATTATTAATTTTTATTAATCTAAATACTTACCTTACATATTTACTTATGCTGGAAACTATTGATTTTCTTTCCTATTGTTCTATTTACTTTTTTCTTCTTAAAACGTTACTATGTTTGTTTAAAGCTTAGGCTCCGAGATTTAAATTATAGATAATTTCATAAATCTATCCATAAAATCTGTATGAATGCAAATCTGTAGAATATTTAATAATCTTTAATTTTTATAATAAGAATAATCTCGAAAAAATAACATTTGAAGGTATTTTTCGAAGAAAAACTATTTTGAGCTTCAAGTAATGTGCCATTTACGGTTATCCGATTTACACTAAAATCTAATGCTAAAAACCTTTATTTAATCTATACCGAATGCTTTTTATAAATGAGATCTTTGCACATATTGCTGTTATTTATTTATAAAAGATATATATATATATATACGAGTAAATGTTTCTTGTAACATTACATAGCAAAATACATTAGTTAGTGTTCTCTGTTCTTTCCAGAAATATAAAATATTATAGATATTATTATTATAAAATCCGATACCAAATATTTTCAGTAGACAAGTTATTCAGTACAATCAGAGCTGGGCGTATTCGAGTACATTTACTCGAAAGTACTGTTTAAAGTCCAAGTTTTGTACTTTATACTCTTAATCGAGTATATTTTAATATCTGTTATTTTTACTTGTATTTGCAATATTTCATCTAAATACTCGTATTCAATACTCAAAAAAGTACTTAGAGTACATGAAGAGTACTCTGAGTACTTTATAAATACTCTGAGTATTTCTGAATACTTAGAGTACTTAAAATTAATATTTTAAATTATTATTTTATGTCTACGAGTACAACAAACATGCTTGTGCACCAATTATTCGTTCATAAAAGATCAAATCTGTGTACCATAGATCTTTGCAGCTTCGTCTTTCTATTACCAAATGTAAAACAGAATGCAGTTTATATATTTTTCTACTATCGTTTAGAAAAGTCTTTGATTTCCATAGTCTTTTGAGTTAATTAATGTTGTAGATTTCCGAACAAGTGCGGAAATGTAAATTACCAAAGATACTTTATTTATTGACTATTAAATGGTAATTTATAAAAAAATATTTGAAAAATACCTCTTAGAAGCGGTATAAAAAAATCTTGTGTGCAGTAAATACGAAATAGTTATTTACATAATCAGTTTTCATAACATATTATGTAATTCCGCTAAAATATGTAATTTAAAAATACACAAAATTCTAGGTTTTTCTATGTTAGCTCCATGTCCATATTTCAAAATCTTTTTTTATTATTAAAACTGTTTCTTAAAAAACAATTTAGAAGCGATTTGTTACATAATTTTATATTCCGTATATAAGTACTTTAATAATAATAATAATAATAATATTTATTTATTTCCTCTGAATTTGTACAAAAAATTATGGAAAACGTCAAATATAAGCATAGTACATAGTCATTTGTAGTATAAAAGGAGTTTTCGATTAAAAATTTTTTTAACTTATCTTTAAAACTTTTTAATGTTACCGATAACTTTATGTCAGAAGGTAAGCAATTATAATATTGTACTCCTTTACATTCAGGAGAGTTTCTGGCAATCATTAATCGTTTATTTGGCACTATGAAATGATTTTTGTTTCGAGTATTTCTATTATGTACGTCCCAATGAGTCTTAAATTGTTCCTTATTATTAAACACATAGACGCAGAGGTGGTAAATATATAAACATGGCAAAGTTAAAATATTATATTTTATAAAAAGTTGCTCGCAAGGGGGCTTTAGCAATACATCTGATTATCCTCTTCTGGGCAACAAATACATCTTTGAAGGATGGTGATGAACCCCAAAAGCAAATTCCATAAGACAAAATGGAGCCAACTTTGGCATGATAGAACATCAGTAGCTGTGCTTCATTTAGAATATAAACTAAATGTCTCACATGAAAACACGCTCTGTTCAGAACAGAGATAACGTGATAGCAATGGGGCTTCCATATAAAATTTTCATCCATATGTAATCCCAGAAATTTTGTTCGGGGTACTCTTGTAACAGGATTGTCATTTACAATTATTGACAAATCAGTGTTACACGAGCTTTGATAAGTGTGGAACCTCATAAATTGCGTTTTGGTTGGGTTCAGATACATACAGTTACTAGAAAACCATGAAAATAACTTATTCATGGTTTCATTGCAAGTATCAACAAGATCCTCATCATATTTACTGGATATAGTTACTGATGCATCATCTGCATATAGAGTTATATGACAATCATTGTGTACATAGTCATTAAGATCATTTAAATATAATATAAAAAGAATGGGAGCTAAAACTGTACCTTGCCCGACTCCGGTGTTTGAATAAAGATATTCAGAATGACAGGCTGAGCCACTTTCAGTTTTGATGGAGACAAATTGTTTTCTATTATTAAGAAAACTATAAAGCCAATCCAAAGGCGCACCTCTTATACTTTACTAAGTAACCTATTATGACTTACACAATCAAAAGCCTTGCTTAAGTCACAAAAAATGCCAATTGGATGTTCACCCTTTTCTAAATGTGAAATAGATGTTACATAAAAATCATTTACAGAATGTATTGTTGAAGAATTGGGACGAAAACCGTATTGGTTGCTTTTTATAATTTTAATTTTACTTAAGTAAGATTCTAAACGATGCAGATAACAATATTCATAAATTTTTGAGAAAATAGAAGTCATTGATATCGGTCTGTAGTTGTCTAGAATTTCTTTATCACCTTTTTTATGAAGTGGAATTACTTTACATAATTTAAGTCTTTCTGGAAATCTTCCACATTCAAAAGAAAGATTAACCAGATATACTAAAGGTTTAATAATGACTGACAATACTGTTTTTATTATGAAAGCAGGTATTTCATCAGGTCCTGAAGATTTCTTGTTTTTCAACTTGTTATTTAGTAATGAGAGCATTTCTACTTCAGTATATGGTAATAGAGCAAAACTATTTGATTGACTAAGATTGCAATGACTGTTATTTGAATTATTTCCTGTACAATTTGGAATATTTTTTAGGATATTCAGAGGAGCATCTCTAAAGAATTGGTTAAAAATATTTGAGATGGCCGCCGGATCATCTATCACACTATTTTCATTTTTAACTGAAGGAATGGTACTAGAGTTGTTCTTCTTATTAGATATTTCATTAATGACTTGCCACGCACTACGACATATGTTGTCTGCTGCCATGATTTTGGTTTGGTAATATGATTTACAAAGTACTTTAAAGTACTTAGAAAGTACTCTGTACTTTTCCCAAAAAATGTTCAAAATACTAGTACTTTACTTTAAAACAACACTTGAGCATTGAATACTTTTACTCGTTACTCGAGTATTTTTATTTTGTACATTGCCCAGCTCTGAGTACAATACTAGTAAATTTCGTTTAAAAATAAATTTACATAATTGTAAATTGTGTCCCTGAATAATAATTGCAAGTACATTAATATACATGTATTAATAATTGAACAAAATATATTGTAACATTTTGTATTTTAAAATGTTTATATGTATATAAAATTGCGGCATTGTCGACTAGACAGAACAATTAATTCTGAATTGCATTAAACTTGTTAATGAACTGTTCGGTTTATCAATAAAAATATACCGTCGGGCAATTTGATTGGCGTTTTAATAACAAAGATTCAAATTACATTTAAATATTATAATTAATTTTATATATGGAAAACTGTCACTCTAATCAGGTCATAATAATTTATATTCGTTTCTGCAGATAATTTTATTTATTATATTATAAATAAATCATCCATTTTTGTTTAATTTATATTTTACGGTAGTATAAGTAAATGTATTACTTTTTTAATTGAAAAATGTTTGAATGTAATTTATTTATGCGTGTTTAATTATTTTGAAGTTGACAAGTAATATGTATCTGCATTACGTGATGTATGATAGTTTACATTAGTTGGAAATTTCCAGTGAAAATTGGAAAAGTTTTATCTATGCATATCTTTATTTAAGATCACCCTACAACCTACAACTTTCCCTAGTTTGCGAGATGCAATGCATTTTAGATAAGTAAACATACAGTCTGTACAAAGGTTTTTGCATTACACTTAGTAAACGTTTTCGCCAACAAATATTATTATATAAATTTACACAATTTTCTACAAGGTGCGGGAAATAAATGTTCTGAAACCAATGGGGTTTTCCGCTCTCATTGTTTTAATATTTTAAATGAAAATTCGTTTAATTTTGAATCAATTCGTAGTATTAAAAAGTCTTAATTGTTTTTAGTTTAACTGCATTTGATTTTTAAAATCAATGTGACGTCACAACGAAACGCCTATTGCTATCTCGCACCAGACTATAGTAGGCTGCGAGAGAAAGATAGCAATAGTGTGACATCACTGTGGCATTTTATAATTTTTACCTCCCGTCATACCGTAGGTAATGGAGGTAATGTTATTGGTCCAAAAATTCGATGGTGAGTTTTCAGTAAATAAGCACAAATTAGGGTTCCCACGACACGTTTTTACGATTATTTTGTCCACGATAACTCTTATAAAAAACTTCCAAATATATATATTTTCCGTATTTAAGCTTCCTGCATTCATATAACAAGTTGATTACATTTTGGGTAAAATTGGATAAATGGAAGTGATACTTTACTTGAAGCCCATAACAGTTTTTAATGAAAAACTATATTAAAATATAATCGAAAACTTTTAAATTGTAGTATTTAAGACTTTTATATCATGGGAAACATATTAGATTTTGGCTGAAATTAATCAATCAGAAGTGATACTTTACTTGAAGCTCTGAACAGATTCTCGTGAAAAATATATTATGATATACTCCAAAACTTGTCAAATTTAGTATTTAATATAATAATTATAATAATTCTTTATTGTAGTTAACTTATTACAAGTATTACAATTGATATTGATGGGGGTGAGTCAGTTTTTACCTTATATTTTGGATCATTTTACTAATTTGCTGTGCGTTGATAGAGATGAGATGAAGAAAGGACAGTCACAAACATTCAAGCCCCTGGTGGGAATCGAACCCACGACCCCGAGAACCGAGCGGTGAAGGTCGCTTCGAGCGCTGTAGAAACACGCTCCCTCAGCTCACTCGGCCACCGAGGCGGCAAATTTAGTATTTACGACATTTATATAAAGGGAAGCAACATATTAAATTTTGGTTAAAATTGATAAACCGGAAGTGATACTTTATTTGAAGCTCTAAACAGATTTTCGTGAAAAATAAATTGATACAATCTAAAACTTTTCAAATTTGGTATTTAACACTTTTATATTACTGAGAACGACATATTAAATGTTTTCTAAAATTGATAAACCGGAAGTACTACTTCACAGGAAGCTTTAAACAGATTTTCTTGAAAAAATATATTAAAACATGATCCAAAACTTCTCAAATTTGGTATTTAAAACACGTGTAACATTAGATTTTGACTATATCTATATGATAAACCGGAAGTGGTACTTAATTTGGAGCTCTTAACAGATTTTCGAGGAAAATCATAATAAAATATAATCCAAAATTTGGTATTACATACTTTTCCATTTATTGCAACAACAAATTAGATTTTGTTTACGAACGATCAACCGAAAGTGATACTTTACTTAAAGTTCATTGCTATTTCTAACATGGAATTGATGGGAGGTCATGTGTTGGCCACATCACATTTTTACTTCCTTGTACGAAGTAAAGGAAGTATTGTAATCGCGAAAAATTTCGGTTTTCAGATTTGACCATCCCTGAATCCATTTTGACTAATTTCGTCGTGACGTCTGTACGTACGTGTGTATGTATCTCGCATACCTCAAAAACGGTAAGCCGTAGAAAGTTGAAATTTTGTATTTAGGACTGCTATAACATCTAGTTGTGCACCTCCCTTTTTGGTCATTACATAATTTCTAGAAATGGTACTTTATTTGAAGCCTATAATAGATTTTAATGAAAAACTATTTTAAAATATAATCTAACACTTTTTAAATTTGGTATATAAGACTTTTATGTCAATTGGAATAACATAGTAGATTTTGGTTAAAACAGGCTAACCGGAAGTGACATATACCTGAAGTTGTTAACAGTTTTTCTTCAATAAAATGGTTGCATTTTGATTTTAGAAATAAATGCTTCAAATAAAAATTTTAGAGAATTAAATTCTGTGTCTAGCACATCAAGTATTATTAAATTAGCCCTTTGTATAAGCGATATATGTATATTTAAAACTTGGCGCCAGAAATAGTCATGAAAAACAACCCCCCACTCCTGTGACGTCGGAACATATACATTACATCATTCATAGCCAATAGGAAAACAGTTTACATTATTTATATAAATAAAAGTAGGCGATAATTTGTCACATGTTAAACTGCATGTGCTCTGACGTCACATTCTGATTCAGATCACATTTTCAAAATATTACACAAATTTCAATAATTAATTGTAAAATATCGCATAGACATTTCGTGATATTTTCAAATTTGAGGCTCTTTAAAGAACAATATCTTCTAAAATTTAGTACTTTGAAGTCATATAAAAATTCTTGCAACAATCCTATTGATTCAAACCTAAGCCATTCGAACCTTAATCGCTTACAAAACGTGTTAACCACGCATCCCAATATTTCAATAAACAACATTTTTTATCGAATTCTTCGTTTCGTATTCATATTAAGTTTTTGATCTTTACAAATCATCGATAGAAAATGTGTCAGGTGTTCTCTTACCTCAACTTCCAATGCTGAAGTATATAGGTAGTCGTTTGGTAAGTGTGGTTCGGCTAAATGAATGTTGCAACGCCACCTCAAATATTTATCAGTTGGGGCTTTAGTCGGGGCGTAAATTGGGATAGGATTATCGGATTATATCCGCGTCGCGACGACAGCGACGACGTCGCAGCCTGTTTAGGCAAAACGGAGAGTTAACGTCTCTGGAATCTAAACGATAACAGATGACATTGAATATGTGGACTGAGAATAACATAGGAAAATGAAGGACACATTACTGTTATATTTTATATTTATTAATTACTGGCAGTGACAGCTGAAGATTTTACGGAAGTGCTGGAGGGCGACTATATCTCGTCTTTTTTAACTCGACTAACAGTTATGATAACCACGACTGACAGTCAAGTTTATAAATAGCGACTGTTAGTCGCGTTTATCTCGACTGTTAGTCGCGTTTATCTCAACTGTTAGTCGCGTTTCTTTCGACTGTTAATCGTGTTTATATCGACTGTTAGTCACGTTTATCTCGCCTGTTAGTCGCGTTTATCTCGACTGTTAGTCGTGTTTATCTCGACTGTTAGTCGCGTTTATCTCGACTGTTAGTCGCGTTTATCTTCACTGGTAGTCGCGTTTATTTCGACTGTTAGTCGTGTTTATCGCGTAGCAGTTTATGTACTTCCCCGTTTTTCGAATCATTTTCATTGTACTAGTTGGCTAGTGCTGGTTAGATAAACACGACTAACAGTCGAGATAAACGCGACTAACGGTCGAGATAAACACGACTAACAGTCGAGATAAACACGATTAACAGTCGAAATAAACGCGACTAACAGTCGCTATTTGTAAACTCGACTAATAGTCGCGTTTATCTCGATAAACAGTCGTTTTTAACTTGACTATTAGTCGACTTAAAAAAAGATAAAATATAGTGGTCCTCCAGTGCTTCCGTAAGATTTGGTGGATTAAATTTGGTAAATATTTGCAGTTCGCTACGTCCATCCTTCATAGTTTTCGAATCGGACGACCTTTTGTCATCATTTCCAAACTATTTTTCATAATTTAATGTATTATTGCTATTTAGTTTTTTAAAACTCTTTTACTTTTTAAACTAATTATTTCAACAATTAACAATAAGTATAACAATTAATATTTAACATTTAAATTATTGGTAATGGACCATTATCTTCAATGGCTCTTAATTTTCTTCTGACTTGCCCAATCATCCTCTGGACAACATCTGGATCGATTTCTCGAATCTTTTGCTAAATGCGACGTCGTAATTGTTCTTCATTTGCAGCTTCCCATCCCTTGTCGTATACTTTTCTGGTCAATATTGACCAAAATTCTTCTATTGGTCGAGTTTGAGATACATTGGGAGGATTGTCCAATTTCGAAACAAAGTCTACGTTGTTTTTGTTATACCAGTCTTTAGTTATTCTGGCGTAATGGCATGAAGCCAGACCAGGACAAAACATATCATCATTGGCGTGATGTGTATTTAAAAAGTGAAGTAATTTAGAGAGGCATCTTTGAATATAAAGTTGTGCAGTTAAGACTTCTCCTCGAACTCGACCAATGTACGGCTGCGAGATACTTATATCCAGCTTCAGAAATGGCACACCATACTAAAATTTTGTCCTCAAATTTATATTTATTTTTGAACTTGACATTGTCTGGTGTGTTTTCCATGTCATTAGTATAAAAACGATCGTTTACTTTTATGTCTGAATGGGACAGAGTAAAATATTTCTCGTCATCTATTACAATAAGTTTATTGAAAACATGAATGCGCCTTAACAGAAGATAACATCTAATTGAGCCACAGTATATTTTAGTGCCTTTCTTCCTTTTCGAAACACCACGTCATTTCGAGAAAGTGCTCTGAAAATAGTGGTCTTCGATACATCGAATCTTCTGGCTACAGTTCGTTGTGACACTCCAACTTTGTCTTTAACGGCTGCAATTAATCTTTGTTCTCTCATGTGGCTCAAAATTTTTGGTCGACCACTTTTGGGCAAATTAACACAAAGTATATCTTCTTCACATTCTTTTATTGTCCGATAAATTGTTGCCACAGAGATATTGTGCTCGCGATAAACTGCAACAATATCACACTTAGGCAATCGCCCAACAAGATTGTAAATTCCGTTACGAATATCTAGCTTATATGACATTTTGCTGCATCAAATCGAAAAAACTAAACTGTCAAAATGAAAACAAGTTAATTGCGATCACAGACCATCATACACTATTGCGATATTTTGTTTCCAGTGACAATTTGATTAAACGTTATTTGGTATAAATACAAAACATCTAAAAATTTTCTTAAAACTTTACAACCATACGTTAATGCCATTTTAACGTGAAGAATGCTATATTTTATTATTTCTATGCCCGCTCCTACTATCACTTTAACTAAGGGTGGTAGGATCGGGCCTTAAACTGCTATTTTTGCTTTTGTCGATCACCAAATATAAAGTCCATGGAGGATGTTCTCTCGAGATCTTGTTTGCGTCAGAGTTTGTCAAACTTTTTCATCCTTGAGATGCTGTACCCAAACTGGATACAAATTAATCTCTGGATAAGAATATAAGCGGCGACTTGTCAAATATTGGATGAGATGTACCTTCGGAAAAATTCCTCAACGCCCATTTATTCTCTTCCAGATCCTTTTCCAGATTCCAGTAACAAATTTCGCATTTTAATATTCGATGAGCAAGTTAACTTTTCTGACATTCAGGAGATAAGAATAATTAGGATGCTCCTTTATTAAGAAGGAAACAAATTGCAAAGGAATAAGGCCAACGAAAACTAATTTGTAACAGTTAGAATATTTTATTTTGTAATATATTTACTGAATGAAAAACGGACACGGTAGTTAAATATATTACACAGAATATTTTAACGTTCGAACTTAGTTTAAATTTAATTTATAAAAAATCTGATGTGGCAAGCACAATACCTTCCGTCCGTTCTATGTATTTATACAGACTGATCAAAAATGGCTGAAGGTCACGTTACAATTTTTGTTCCACAATAATGACGAAATTATATTTTAATTTTTTATAGTTCGTCAAAACTATATTCCACATATGACAGGTAATGACAGCTGCATGACATTTGATTAATGCCATTGCCGTACGTTGATTCATTTGATATTTGCTTTCATTATGGATTTTAACGAAGAGTGTGTCAAATTTCTTCTTGTCGCATATTAACGTTCAACTGAACGTAACAGGACGGTTCTTGGCAGTATTGTTATGACAGCTGGCAAAATTCGAAACTTACGCTCATGGAATTAGTAATGCCATCATATTAAGTAAGCGACAAATGTCAAAATTGTATGGAGCGAATGTTTCAGCCATTCTTGATCACTCTGTACAAATTTCATACAGAAAGTTCCTTGCAAAAGATTCTATTTCTTGTACATTATGTTCCGGCAGTTGTATGTATTTTGTACAAATTCCAAACAGAAAGTTTCTAGCAAAAGATTCTATAAAATTATTACACAAACATACTATGTCAATTGCACTTGACACTGACATCTTTCAATCAGAATTTTCTTAATATAGCATCTGTTTTCATAAATGGCTACTTTATAAAATTTAATTTCTTTAATATGTTTTAACTAAATAACCATTTAATATGAAGTATAAATGCAGTCGAATCGTATAGAGAATAAAATATTCTTTAATATTTATAATAACATTAAATGTGAAAAAATTATATTTAACATAGTTTTTTCAAGAAAAACTGTTAAAATCTTCATATTAGGGTACTTCCGGGTGACCAGTTGTAACCAAAATCTAATCCTTCATCTGGATGTAACGATCAAGAATACGAAAGAATATAATTATAATTTTTGAAATTGTAGTATTAGAGTTATCGCAGACGAAATTTTTGTTACACACACACACACACACATACATATACACACACTCACATCTACAGATATCGTAGAAATTGTAAAATCGTATTCTAGGGACCCTAAAATGTGCTTATTGATTAGCAACTCATCATCGAATTTTTTGACCAAAGACAATACCTTCCTTACCTAAAGGTGACGGAAGGTAAAAATACTTGTCGTGTTACAATGTTTGTACATTGCCGTGACCAGGATTCGAACCTGGGTTACTACGGCCACAACGTAGGGTCCTAACCACTAGACGATCACGGCTACTAGAGGAATTGTTGAAAATAATGTAACTTCCTAATTTTAGTCGTCAAATTTGCATACTTAAGTAATACTTATAATTAACCTAAAAATACCTCTCCCGTGACAATGCTTGCACATTGCCGTGACCAGGATTCGAACCTGGGTTACTACGGCCACAACGTAGGGTCCTAACCACTAGACGATCACGGCTAACAGAGGAATTGTTGAAAGTATTGTAACTTCTTAAATTTAATCGACAACTTTGCATACTTAAATAATATTCATAATTAACCTAAAAAATACCTCTTCCGTGACAATGTTTGCACATTGCCGTGACTAGGATTCGAACCTGGGTTACTACGGCCACAACGTAGGGTCCTAACCACTAGACGATCACGGCTACTAGAAGACTTGTTGAAAATAATGTAACTTCCTAATTTTAGTCGTCAAATTTGCATACTTAATACTTATAATTAACCTAAAAATACCTCTCCCGTGACAATGCTTGCACATTGCCGTGACCAGGATTCGAACCTGGGTTACTACGGCCACAACGTAGGGTCCTAACCACTAGACGATCACGGCTAACAGAGGACTTATTAACAATACTTTCAACTTTCTAAATTTAGTAGTCAACATACCATTATATTCAAGTTATCTTGTAGATCATTAATTTGTTTTGATGTACAAACTTATTATTTATCATTTTCCCTCAATACCATCTATATTTCAACAAGATTTTGCTCTCAAAGTTACCAATTCATAAGTCATAAAATCTTCCCCATCTTAAACTAGTTTCCTCATAAACACGTGTGTTCACGACTCTTCCTCCCTGACTTACATAACTTTCCACCCCGTCCTGCTAAATTTCTGCTAATATATGTGAATTATCCTGCAGTAAAAACCTCGCACCTCGCTGGAAGTGCAAAGGTACCAACTTCAGATTTAACTGAGCACGAAAATTACTGAAAGTTGGTGTCGATAAATTTGGGATTTTATGAATTAATTGGGCAACTAAATTCAAGTTTTGGAAAAGTTCTTCGAGGGTACAGATTTTCAATAAATATCAGAACATATATCGAAATCTTTTGGGTATTATTGGTGACTTATAAGTTAGAGAATTATTTGAAAATTTTGCGGTCTAACCAATAAATGACAGAAATGTATCAAATATTATAAATATTATGAGTTATTGGCAAATTCTTGCATGTTTCGCATTTTGGAAATCAGAACGCTAATGTAATACAAAACGACTGATAACTTTTATTTTTTCTCTGTAACACGCATATTGTTGTTAAAAGAAGCTTCATTCTTAAACGATTTTTGGTGATATTTTGTTATTTGAGATTGGAATGACTGCAATAAATACTCTAAATATCTAGACAACGGACTGAAATAAAAAGCACAAATCACTGTCACCAAATTCTACCAAAAATATTCTTTAATGGATATTGTCAAATATTTTTATTAAAAAAATAGTGTAAATGAAAGCCTCAACAGAAAAAAATATAATAAAACACCTTAAAAAAGGTAATTCACTTGCCGCTGCACGCTCGTGAGCGATTTTACAACGTTGCCTTCCGTAACTTATGTTTTAATATACTCGTACAGTGTGTTAATTGTTAAAACAACCTAACTCGAAGTAGGCTATGAACAGAGAAACGTACGAGTATACTATTAACATTAAAAAGAAATCTGATGTGGCCAGCACATTACCCTCCGTCAGTTCTATGTATTTTATAAAAATTCCATACAGACAGTTTCTTGCGATAGACTTTATATTTCCAGTACATTACCTTCCCTCAGTTCTATGTATTTTGTACAAATTCCATACAGAAATTTTCTTAGAATTGATTCCATATTTGCAGTAAAATTATAACACAAACATACTATGTCAATCGCACTTGACATTAGAATTTTTGTATTTATATTAGGTCTGTTCGTTTCGCTACTTTGCGCCTACGGTTTACTGACGTCTCTATACAAAGTATATGGACGCGGCAGTAAACCGTAGACGCAATGGTACGAAACGAACAAACCTATTAGCTGTTTCCAGTGTTATACCATAGCTGGCTGCTTTATGAAATTTAATTTCTTTATAATTTTTTAACTCAATATCCATTGAATATGAAGTTTAAAATGTAATTAAATTGTATAAAGAATAAAATATTCTTTAATATTTATAATAACATTAAATGTGAAAAATAGTATATTAAGTATTAAGAACGGTAAGGACAGTTTACCGATCGAAGACAATGTTTGGGGACTGACCGAAGCGAAGGTCCTAATTTTGTCTGAGATCGGTAATTATTCCTTAACGTTCGTGATGCTTATACTATTTTTTGCACGATCGACGTACAAAATTTAAAAGATTTGAAAATTATTTGGACATATTAAAAAAAATATTAGTCATTTTTGAAGTAAACATTGATTTTTGTTTTTATTTATTTACCGTCTCGTCTCCTGCACGGTAAGTGAAGCACATCACTTACCGACGTCCTTCACATCACTTACCGTTCAGTAATTTGTAAATAAGACCTACTGTCTTGGAACACTATCGGTCAACCTAAAAAATAACCCGAAAAAATTATATTTAATAGCGTTTTTTTAAGAAAAACTATTAAAATCTTCAAATGAGAATACTTCCGGTCAACCAATTATGACCAAAATCTAATCAGCTCTTCATATGGATGTAACGAAGAGGAATACTAAAGAATTATAATTTTTAGAATTGTAGTGTTGGAGTTATCGACGGAGAAAAAATTGTCACACACGCACACGCACACGCACAAACACACACACACACACACACACACACACACACACACACATATATATATATATATATATATATATATATATATATATATATATATATATATATATATATATATATATATATATACATAAACATACAGACATCATCGCAAGAATAGTAAAATTATATTCTAGGGACTCTAAAACGTGCCTATTCATTAAAAACTCACCATCGAATTTTTTGACCGAAAACAATACCTTCCTTACCTAAAGGTATGACGGAAGGTAAAAATATTCGGTAAATATCTGCTATTATGTTTGTTGCAGAAAAATTCTGTTCAGATTTAGTAGAAAATATTTTTTATCAATTTAAACATTCCAAAGCTTGTATATATTGAATTTCTTTCATCCTCTTTGAGAACGTACATTCACATTCCCATTCCGCTGTGAATTTGGCAAATCGCAATTCTCATAATAATCTGTTTAAAGCATGTCACGTAAGTTTGCCTCGAATTCTAACATCAAAGTAAGAAGTAGGCTGGTGTCTCGGAATACTATTAACCCTGTTAGCATATGAGCCAGAGGTAATATTGTTTTATCCTCGCTAGATGTCTCCCCTGTTCTTCTTTGAGCGGGTTTGTTGTGTTGCGTTGTTCGCTGAGGGATATTTAGCCAGATGAATATTTCTACTCTTGATGGTTCTAATTCCTTTGAATTTCTCCAAGAAAATGAAGAACCGGCAAGGGAATGAAATAAGACTGTGTGTTTGTTGGTGAGTTTTGTTGATTTTGCAGAACGTGTCAGGAGATTATTATCGCCTTTGATACTCAACTTGGAGGATGAACGATGAGAATTAAATTTTGTAGAATGAGGTCAGTGCGTACGAGCCCAAATTTATAATAGTTGGGCTTATGATAGGTTGCACTCAAGGTTTGATAAAAAAGGTTATTTGTACTCGTATACGAGAGGTTGAAAGTAGCCCTCTGCAGAGGGCAGAGATACAGCCCGAAAGTAGCGAGGGCTGCAACTATTTGAGGATTGCAAAAATACTTTCAACTAGAGACCAATCGATTTATAAATATGTGTGTGTGTGTTTGTGTATGTATGTAGGTATATGTATGTATGTATGTGTGTGTGGATCCTCCACTGTAACTCAAATACTATCATTCAGAAAATTTTGAAACCTTGTATTTATCCGTTATTCTAATATGGAAAGAAGCCATTAGATTTTGGTATAAATCAGATAACCAGATATGGCACTTTACTTGAAGCTCAAAATAGTTTTTCTCCGAAAAATACCATTAAATGTTATTTTTTCGAGATTTATGTTATTATAAAAATTAAATATCATTAATTTTTCTATAGATTTGCATTAATACTTTTTCTATATATTTTACGGATAAATTTATAAAATTATCTATAATTTAAATCCCTGAGTCTACGTTTTAAACAAACACATCTCCTTGGTTACACAGTTCAAATATATCTGTCAGTTACATAAATTTAGGGCCAGTTTTATAAAGAAATTATCTTCACTTAAAATTTAGTTGTCAAGTAAATTTAATGAAATGAACAAATTCGAATCAGTTTCCATGTTCTTATGACATTTAAATCATTGCTGTCAAAAAATCGTGTTGCATTTTTTCTTTTCATTAAATTTAGTATGGAAGTAAATTTTAAGTGAAGATTCAATTTCTTTATGAAACCGGTCCTTAATGTATGTAACTGACAGATAAATTTCACTGTCAAAGAACTAATCATTTCAAATTATTAATAGCAACGTTTGCGTGTGCGTGTGCGTGTGCGTGTGCGTGTGCGTGTGCGTGTGCGTGTGCGTGTGCGTGTGCGTGTGCGTGTGCGTGGGCGTGGGCGTGTGCGTGTGTGTGTGTGTGTGGTGTGTGTGTGTGATGTGTGTGTGTGTGGTGTGTGTGTGTGATGTGTGTGTGTGTGTGTGTTGTGTGTGTGTGTGTGTGTGTGTGTGCGTGCGTGCGTGCGTGCTTGCGTGCGTGCGTGCGTGCGTGCGTGTGTGTGTGCGTGCGTGCATGCGTGCGTGCGTGCGTGCGTGCGTGCGTGCGTGTGTGTGTGTGTGTGGATGCTGAATCCACGATATCTCAAATACTATACGACTTAAGACATTTTTAACTACAGATTCCTCAATCTAACAATAATGGGAAGAGTTGATTAAGTTTTGGTAACAATTGGACAACCGGAAGTAGTAGTTACAAGAAAAAAATCATCTAAATATTATTTATTGAAAATTTATGTAAATACTTATACTAAAGAACGTTAAATTCTTTATTCGATAAATATAAATTCATTATTATATCTTCTATAGATTTAGAAATAAAGAAATGCATATAAAATAATTTGATGTAATAAATCTCAGATCAAACTACTTCAAGGCAAGAAATTCAAATGTTTGTAATTGATACATAAATGTCAACGGCAAAAATATTTGCACGCCACTTTCAAAAAAATATTTGTACATCATTATGAATATAAAAAAGTCAACAACGCAAGAGAATATACGTAACAAGAATATAAAAGGAATTTGCGAAAAAATGACGAATATAAAGAAAAAGAAAAACAATATCTGGCGAGAGGTTAATTAACTTTGAAATCATAAGACATAAGAGATATGATAGAAAACCAACGTTTTCCTAATCATTGCAATGTCAAGGTCAATTGGCCAACATTATATCTTATCTATTTTTGCTTGCTGAAATTAGAAAGTAAAGCGTTAGTGAAAATACGATAAACAAGTCCTCCGGTAGCCGTGATCGTCTAGTGGTTAGGACCCTACGTTGTGGCCGTAGTAACCCAGGTTCGAATCCTGGTCACGGCAATGTGTGAACATTGTCACGGGAGAGGTATTTTTTAAGTTAATTATGAATATTATTTAAGTATGCAAAGTTGTCGATTAAATTTAAGAAGTTACAATATTTTCAACAATTCCTCTAGAAGCCGTGATCGTCTAGTGGTTAGGACCCTACGTTGTGGCCGTAGTAACCCAGGTTCGAATCCTGGTCACGGCAATGTGCATGCATTGTCACGGGAGAGGCTATTTTTATTAGAATCTTCAAAGTATTAAATCAAATTTATTTTCTAATATCTCCAGCGAAGGCAAAATATATCGTCATCTACTAATTTTAACAATATAAATCATCTCTTCTACTTCGGTTACAGTTAACCCAATTCTTGTTTAAGTATCCATTCCTCTTTATTAATATGTATGAATGAGATCGATGAAATCAAATATTTGGCATGGGAAGGATTCAAGAGTGAAGCATTTCATGGCATGTACTCGCTGCATTATTGAAACGAGTCCGAGGTGAATGTATTTCATTTAAAATTCCCGCCATCGGCATCCGACCGGAAATGAGGGCCGGGTTGAAATAAATTCCTGTTTTATTTTACGATTTGCTTGCGACTGGTTCATCAAACAAACATGCAGGCAATAACAGGAAAACCAAACAGAATTTTGGCAAGAAGATCATCATTCATTTATACAAGGATCAGTTGAAAAGTTCGCGGCCTGACAATGAAAACAAACAGCTTTTGGATTCCATCGAATTTCCATATGCCATCCAGAAAATCCCTATGTTGGAGCTCCTCAAAATAACTGTTTGCTTTCAATGCGTTACGCGAAGAAAATTTCCGATCATCAAGAATTTTTTCAATGGGCTATTTGCGTTCCATTTTTTATTTAATATTTTTGAAGAGACGATAAAAACTTGGTACTCATATTTTTTCTTTTGGCAAAGTTTTCATTAATTGGCCAGAAAAAAAATAATGAAATTTTAATATTTAAATTACCGCCATGTATGACGTAGAATTACGCCGAACCAATGAATGGCCGTAAAGCCATAGCATCGGTATGCCCCATAGCAACCGCATGTGCGGGTAACTTAAACATGACAGATCACCTGTTTGACATTTGAATAATAGTTTGGAGGTTAATATTTTAGTTTGTCATTTTAATCTTGTACGAGTATAAGCTATGTTAAAATCCTTCAAAATCCTGCGTAACAAATTGAAATACGTAATAAAAATAACAGAAACCACGCAAATTGCAAATAAGAAAGAAGAGAGACTGTGACAGAAAAATGAACTAATGTCAAATTCATATTAAAACTCGCACTCGCTCGCCATCTACAGGTTACATTCTTAAATATGCTTCCCTTTCTCCAGTTCAAAATAATGACGTCAAACTAAATTTTATTTCTTAATTTATTAAAAATCATATATTTTTTTTAAATAAAACTTATATTTTTACAGACGTTTACAACGCAAGTAGCCTATTGTCATAAAAAGTAATCTATGCACTATTCTTTAAAAGTACGGGACTCGTAAATGCAATTAAGTTGTATGGCGAAAAGACAGTTACAGCCTAATAATACACTGAAAAATGTTTCCCTGAAGTGCTCAGTAGAATTTCGGAAACAGGATTTATTTTGCATCATGATATAGTACGACTAACGACTGAAAGTTGACGTACTTAGTTGTGGTTTGCTTTGAAAACATTTCTCTACATTTGATTTGACTCTTATGCATTCCGTTACAGAAGATTTGAATTGTACTCAATACCAGGAGGCATTTAAAATGACCTTAGCAACAGGATTCAGGGATGTATTTCAAAAATTTAATACCGCAAAATCTAATTCGTTCGTTTCAGGTGTAAGCAACCCTCAAGTCGGAATTACTGTTAGAGGAAATTAAAAATAATCCTATTTCATAGAATTGCCAAACTAAATAGTTTAAAGATCAAAATATTTTGTTATAATCAACATAAACGAAAAATGTTTAAAATATTTTAAACGCACCCTGTTTTGATATTCAGTTACCGTAGTCGGCCATCTATTTTCAGCCAGATATAGTAATGTATTTCTGTGCTTTCCTACTCCAGAATTTAAATGGGTTCATGTAAAAATTTCATACAATTCTATTCTTCTCTAGAGTTTCAAAAGAAACCACATCTATAAAATAATTTAAACGTCAACTTTCAATCGCTAGTCATACCATACTGCCTCTTCTCATAGAGTAGTTATCACATTGCAGTTTTTGACGAAAAGAAAAATATAAAAATAATAGACCACACGTCTTACTCACCTGATTTAACAGTGTGTGAATTTGGCTATTTTTTTCAGCTGTTACATTTTAGCGCCCCTTTCCCTCATGTAAAATTTGCAAATTAAAGTTTAAACTATACTTTTTGTTCTTCGAAAATGCTAGATTTATTATATTGATGAAATTTTCCTAGATTCATTCTTGTAATCAATAGGTTGTAATCAAAATCGTTTGTTGTAATCAACAATTTTACAACATATTTCAGAATGGACCTTTTCAATTTAACGGCTATCTCTTTCTATCGCTACAAATAGTAAGAAAATGGCGGGAACAACTGCCAGTTGGGCTGTCAAACGAAACGTCAAAAATATTGCAGTGATTAAAATACATGTATTCTGGGTGAAAATTTACATCGTTAGACAATTTAGCTCCAATAAAAGCTTTTGGAACTTCTTTCGGGATGTTTTTTAAAGTTGTCAAAGATTTTTCTCACATTTCATAGATTTCAATTGTTCTTACTATGCGCAAATTCCCATTGCGCATATCTTCTATCTCTTTAATTTGAAAATGTCCATTGTATATACATTTGTTTCTTTGTAAAATGATAATAGGGATTTAAATATTGAATTCATTCTTGTAATCAATCTTCTGGAGTTATAATCAATATATTCATTGTTGTAATCAACATTTTCAGTTATTATTTCAATATAACAATGCTAGAATAATAACGAATCGATTGATACGATAATTATTTTACATATAACTAGAGCTCTAATGCAAACAAATTAAAAAATATATTGTTCACTTCTATCACGTTAATTTGTAAGTTTTATAGTAATTTTATCTTTACGAACAGCATTTTATAAAAATTTACCATTATTTACTTTACTGTCTTGAAACGGCGCCCCTCAAAGTCAGGCGCCTTTGTGCGGGGCACAACCTGCCCACCCGCACGGCGCAGCCCTGCTTATTTGATAATAACGAGGTAGAAGAGAAAATCACTTTCAATCTAATTCATCAAATAGAAGATTTTCGTTTGCGTCTTTTTCTCAATAATTCTAGTATTAATAATAATGGCAATCAGTTATGTTTAAGAATACTGGCTCAAAAATAGTTCTTTAGCAGATAACTCAATATTTGTCGAAAACCACATACAACGTTAATAAAATGTCAGAGTAGATAGACAGTTTCAAAATGCATCTATCTAATTTATTCCGCAAATCACAGCTAATATAATTTCATTGATCAAAATACCAATCAAGCACATAATGAAACAATTTGACATGCAATATCTATTAATAGTGAAACTAGCAGCAACAGCCGTCCAATTTCCAATTCATGTAAAGAGTAAAGAAAAAAAGAAATAATTTGACGATGTCGGCAACGGATTATTGACAAGTACAATTGCACATCGCGAGGCCAATATCCACATGATTCATGATGACACTTGACGACGCGGGCAAACAACGATCTGCGTTATCGACTGGGGCTTTTTTGCGAATTAACCTACATTTTTCGCGCATCTGTCAGTGACATAACCTATGAGCTGTTGGCTGTTAGCTGCCATGCCACTCAAAAGGCCTTGTAACATTTCAAGTATTGGGAAGTGAAGTGGTAACACTGACTAGCGGAGTACTGTTGAAAGTGACTTAAATTCAAAACAGTGTATTTAACGTAAAGTAGACAAAAATAAAAACTAAAATATAAAGCCAAAAAATATAAATAAACACTCTTATAACATCTACTATTAATTTTTAAAGTGGGTGTAGTTATTGTGTTTAAAAACAGCAAAAACTCAGGTGAGTAAAAGCCAAGGTCGAGCGTACACATATAAATTCCGACAAGTTAAATCCAACAAATTAACAACATCGGCAAATATAAACAGTGTCCCCAACTATATTAAAACTAAAAAAAAAGAAGAAATGGCTACGTTGGAAGAAATATCATCTGAAATGTCTAGATTACTACAACCAGTAACAAAAAAAATCTCTGATGTTGACCAAAAAATAGATAAAATACAAAATTCTTTAAAAATCATAAATGAAAAAGTAAAATATAATGAACAACGATGCGAAGAACTAGAAAACACAGTAAAGCAACAAAACTCCAAAATTCAATTTTTAGAGCGAAAAATTATGGAAAAGAGTTTAATAATCTTTGGAGAAAAAGAAGAAGACAAAGAAAACCTTATGGAAAAGATTTTAAAATTGTTCCAAAAGGTGATTCGTATTCAGGATATGCGAGAATATGAAATAGAAGACATTAGAAGACTCGGTATAGCACAACAAAACAAATGTAGACCAATTAAAGTTGAATTAAGTACCAAGCGAAGAAAGTACGATATTCTGAAAAACTGTAAACATTTAAAAGGTTCTCAAATAAGAATAGAAGAAGAATACCCAAAGCCAATAGTAGAAGAAAGAAAAAAATTGAAAGCGCATCTCACCATGGCCAAAGATAATGGTTACAGAGCATTCCTGAAATATAACAAACTAATCATAGAAGAAGATAGTTATACGTTAAGCGAAATTGAAACCGGTGTAGACCAAAACGAAAACAATAAAATAGAAGAAACAACGCAAAATAGAGAAGAATTATACAACAAAGAGAGTAACAAATCAGAAAATGAAGAAGATAGAATGGAAAAGGGAAACGAAACTGTCACTCCGCTACAACAGAAACAAAAAGTCTTAAAACTAACTCCAAAAATTAATAACTATTCCCAAAAAAACGAAACAGTAAATGAAAAAAGGAAAGCATCATCTCCAGCTGAATATGCAGAGCCAAATAATAGCAAACAAGAAAAAGTAACAAAATATTTCTCCAAGAAATCAAAAAACGACGCCCGCAGTACTGCAACGCAAGTAAAATAGTAAAAGAGGTGTCATTACAAAAAAATATTTTCATGTGGAACGTACAGGGTTATAAAAATCTTTTCAACTTAGACATAGACGAAAGAAATGCACTAGTAAGTAATGATATAATATGCCTATGCGAAACATGGCTGCAGCACAATTTAGAAGATATACCAAATGACCTAAAAGACTTCCACTATGTTGAATCTAAGGCTACAAAACTTGCAAGTAGAGGGCGCGCAAGTGGAGGGTTGATAATTTTTTACAGTAAGAGCATTGAAATAAAAATAATTGAAGTAACACCACATTGGATTTGTGGAAATTTCAAATACTGCAGTACATCTGAAAGTTTCATTCTTATTTTTTGCTATTTTTCACAATCATATACTTTTGAAATATTGCTTGAACTATTCCAAAATATGCTGACTGAAGTAAATGAACATTACCCAAACACACCTATTATTTTAACTGGAGATTTCAATTCTAGAATAGGGAACCTTAACCAAGGAGAATATGCCGCTTTTACCAACACAAACTTTAATCATCTACGACAAACTAGAGATTCAACAATAAACAGTAAAGGAACTCAACTAGCGGAAACGGTAGAAACAGAGGGTTTTTGTGTGTTAAACGGCAGATCAGAGAGTGATCCTATCGCAAATTTCACCTACATTAATGGAACAAATAAAAGTATCATCGACTTAGCTTGGGTAAATGACATAGCCCTACAAGAAGTCCAAGATTTCGAAGTCTTAAACGAAATACACATTTCAGACCACCTACCTATAAAAATAAAATTCTCAGAGCACAAGAACACAAAATACAAAACATCAGAAACATACTCTATTAAAAAACTAATATGGGCACCAAATTCAGAAGAATGCTACAAAGAAAGAATCAAAACATTACTAGATAACAAAGAAGTAAGCTACGATACACTGAAAAACGCCATATGGGGTGCGGCACAAAAATCAGATATGATTAAATCTACGAATAACAAACAAAATCTAAGACAAAAAAATAAATGGTATAACACGGAATGTAAAAAATTAAAATTAATGCTAAGAAAAATACACCGCAAATGCACTCAAAAAGGATATACAGAGGACAATGTAAAAGAATACACAAAAATCAAAAAGGAATACAAAACAACCATAAAATACTACAAAAACAAATACAAACAAGAGTTAAAAAATCGTATAAGCGATATAAAAAACACCGACACCTTCTGGAAAACCGTAAAATCTTTAAATAGAAAAACGGTACACAACATAGAAATACAATTATCGGACCTCACAGACTATTATAGAAATAATTTTACACATCCAATACTCACAACCGATTTTTACGGAACCTTTCATTATTATCAAGATACAAAAATAACAGAACTAGAAATAAACAGAGTCATTAACACCCTAAAAAATAACAAAAGTCCTGGCACTGACGGTATACCTAATGAATTTATAAAGCATTTACCGAAAGAGGGTATAAAATATATAACAACTTTGATAAATGCTTGGTTTGAAAAAGAAAAAATTCCATCAAATTTATCCAATGCAAAAATGACAATGCTTTATAAAAAAGGTGATAAATCAAACCCTGAAAACTACCGAGGTATAGCACTTTTAAACACCATAATAAAAGTATATACTCAAATTTTAGCAAACAGAATATCAAATTGGGCAGAAAACACGAACATATTTTCAGAAAATCAAGCCGGATTTAGAAAAAATAGATCTGTCATAGACCATATATTTACATTAAATACACTTGTACAACTTAGCATCTCTAACAAGAAAAAAATGTATGCCATATTTGTAGACTTTTCCAAGGCCTTCGATAGTGTGAACCAAACAAAATTATGGGCAAAACTATACTACTCCGGCATTAGTACAAAACTAATCAGAATATTACAAAATATCTACTCACAAGCAACTATCCAAATTATAGTACACCAAAAAGAATCCGAAAAAATCCATATAAATAAGGGAGTACTGCAAGGAGATTCTCTAAGCCCGACACTCTTTGCACTCTTCATAAACGATTTTGAAAATCACATGAGAGAAAAGGGCCTCTATGGAATACCTCTAAGCAGTAGAACAGATATAATGACACTAATATATGCCGACGATATAGTAATACTAGCGAATTCACAAGTTGACGTACAAAACAAACTAAACGCACTCGCACAATACGCACAAAACAACGATCTGAAAATTAACACAAGCAAGACCAAAATAATGCTATTCCATAGAGGGAGAACACCTAAGCAGAGTAGGATATACCGCTGCCAAGAAGAAAATGTCGAAATAGTTAAAGAGTACACATACTTGGGAATTAATTTCGTCTCATCTGGCCTCCATAATAAAACATGCAAAGAAAGAATCAGTAAAGCACATACTGCCTCTGCTAACATTAAAAGGATAATGATTATATCGAAAATGGATAACTGGGAAGCTCGACTGAAACTATATCATACTATAACAATACCAACAGCACTATATGCATGCGAAGTTTGGGGACTGCAACATAGTGAAGATATAGAAAAAGTGCAATCAAATTTTTTCAAGAAATTATATAATTGGCCGAAAACAACACCAAACTACATTATTCGCCGTGAATCCGGTGAATGCAACCTATCAATAAGAATTTTCGAACAATCGCTCCACTGGTGGTTAAAAATACTAAAAATGAGTGATAATAGATACCCAAAAATGTGCTACAATAAAATTAAAACATTAAACACAAGTACAACGCCAAATAAATATAACTGGTGCAGTGAAATAAAAATAACACTTAACAAACTAGGCTTTGACAATACGTGGAATCAACAAAGTGCGGAAAATCTAAAAAGAAATATGGACTGTATAATATCATCTTACAAATGCCACTTGTTTAACATAGACTCGAGCCGGATACTTAACTCTAGTTATTCAGATGCCTACAATAAAATTCAGTGTAACTCTAAAACAAGAAATAACATCTATAATAGTGATTATCAAATAACTAAACTCTTTTCCCAACTCAGAGTGGCAAACACGAACAATACAGTGTTGTACTTAAATGGCAGTGTCATAAAATTTAGTGCATCAACAATCTGCCCAGTATGCAACAAATACGAAGAAGACGACCTCTACCACTTCTTTGTGTCGTGCCCAATACTATCACCAGTTCGTTATCACTACCTGAACAATTTATTGAAACCATACCTCGATAAGGACAATTTTCACAGACTTTTTTTCTCAGGAAAAGATAAAAATATAATAATAAGAATATATTACTACACAATAAGTGCAATAAAATTAAAATATTTTGCCTTAGGTGACTAGAGCGTTGCCAGTAACATTTGCTTTACCACTACTAACTATTATATATAATGGATCAATATCTATACTCCCTTTTAATCTGATTAGATTAGTTTAGAACCCTTTATAAATTTCATAAAAGGGAAACAACCATATAGGGAAATGTGCTGTTTAAAATTTTATGTTTTATGTAGGTATATTATCTTAGAACCATTTGGGTATCTACCTACAATCTAACACGTAAACTTACATTATTTTGCCAATATTGCATATGTAAACTAATATTATTTTCACTATATAATGCGTTAAACAAAAAAAAAAATACCTCTGTTAATTTGAAAAAAAATTAGTTTAAGGTTGTTAATTTTGAATATTATGTATGTACGAGTATATTATAAACATTTTTGTATTTAGCTACACTTTACCATGTAAACTTATACTTTTTCATTATTATATACCACTATCACTCCTTTGTATAAGCTTCCATGCTTTTAACAAATAAATACATTTATTTACTTACTTACTTACTTACTTACATTTCAAGTATTGTGATTTAAGAGCACTCATAAGTGATGCATCGAGCTATTTCTTCCCCGGTCGAACGTCGTAATTAATATGGTGGGAAAAGTGAGATTTAAGAAGGAAAAGAAAGGAAAAAGGATCGCAGATGACGCTGTTTTTTCGGCATTTTCTTTGTTGAAATGAAACGAAAAGAATAAAGGCCAACGCGCACTTGAGCAACCGAAGCGATGGATTTGAATCAAGCGCGTTTTCATGAGCCGACCTTGAACCTTCGTACGCATGCGTGAACTTTTTCTCGCCTATCGATAGCGTCTGTTGCTGACAAGCAGCATTTAGTGAGGTAGTGTGTAGTGCTCTCGTCGGTTTTTCATTGCAAGGAAAATGTCGGAACGATTGGAGCAGCGCTATTGCATTAAATTTTGCCTGAAACTGGCCGATAGCCAGGTGAAAACCATGCAGAAAAGTCAGACGGCTTTCGGTGCCGATCCTATGGACATCACACAGATTAAGGAGTGGTGCAACCAGTTTAAAGACGGCCGCACATCGATGGAGAGCGAGCCACGCTCCGGTCGGCCATCAACATGCCGAAATTACCAGGTCCAGTGGCGTACCTAAGTGAAATAGTGCCCAGGGCAAGGGTCGCAATTGCGCCCCCCTGTCAACAATGTAAAATCAAGATTACTTCTTTTTCGCTTTAGTATATCGAGATATCTAGCATTTGTATTATTGTTGAAATTACTTAAGAATATTCATATATATTCTTAACTTCAACCATGAATGAATTAACACAATAACAAAATATCTATCATTTATTATTTTTTTTAATTCCTTCAATATCTCCGAAACACTCTATACACCTATAGCTCATATAATATTTTTTGATCGTAATGACCCCCCGTAATATATGGTATATGTTTGTCGGTCGAGTCGCGGAACAGCCTGTGTATGTTTATTTAGATATCGAATATTTAGGAACATCATCAAGGTTAATTATGTGTCAGTCGAGTATAAGTAGTCAGTCCAGTTATCTCTCCTAAGGTGATCTTATGCGCGTTGAAGTTGTTGGAGATCTCCCCTAGTCTCGTTGTTCAGAGAGTCGATGTGCGGAAACATAAGCATATTTGGCGACGGCGAGTGGTACAAGGTACAAAGAGGTCTAACAAACACATCCACGAATTTGATCTGCATGATTTTTACATCTGCATCTTCTTTGCCTTCACTGATGTAAAGGCATTAATAACGTGCTCGAAATCGGTTTTTTCAGTTTCTTCCCTTTCAACGCTCATCAAAGCAAGATCACTTAATCAATTTTGATCCATGGAGACTCTCAGATAATTTAAGATCAGATTTAGTTTGTTGAAAGATCTTTCAGCTGGCGATGGAAACTGCAATAGTCAACATTATTTGCATGGCTATTCGAAGATTTTTCGCCGTTGGCGTTTTTCGGTTTCGACATCCCAGTTTTGACAAAGAGTCCAATATCCAGAGCTTAATCACCAAAGTTTCTCTTTCATTTCGAAAATAATCTCTGAAACCTTTCAAATCTAAGGCGGCATCATGAAAGTTCCTATTTATATCTTGCAGTCTTTTTTGAACTCTATCAATAGGAATGAGTACTCTCGTCCAAAATTGAAGTAGTCAGAAAATCGAGTGTCAACATACGGTTGTACAATTGCGTAGCATCACTTCTTGTTACACTCGTTTCATTTACATCATCCATTATAGTCTCGAGAACTTGGAGTATGCCGTATGCCGTCCAGGTTGTTGTTTATGGGCTTCACAACTTCCACTTTTGCACTCCATATTGTTTTAGACTCAGATTTAATAACTATGGGCACAGCGTTTTTGAGTATTTCCCAGCGTTGAGTAGACGATGAAAAAACAGATAGAGAGCTTCAACAGTTCCGAAAAATGTAAATACGCACAATAATCAACAGTTTTAACACTTCAATTTCTGGCACCCAAGTTACATACGGATACCAAGAGCTTCAAGCGGCGCCCCTTTGGTTCTGGCGCCCAGGGCACCTGCCCTGTTTGCCCCACCCTAGGTACGCCACTGACCAGGTCATTGCCAAAGTGAACGCTGTAGTGATGCGGGACCGTTGTGTGAGTATCCGAGAAATTGCGGAAGAGGGGATCATCAGCACTTTTTCGACACATTCCATTATGACCGAAGATTTGGCAATGAAAAGAGTGGTGGCGAAATTCGTGCCGAAGCTGCTCACGGCGGAGCAAAAGCAACGTCGTGTTGAAGTCTCACAGGACATGCTGGACTCCACAAACAGTGACCCCGACTTCATGAACACCATAATAACTGGTGATGAGCCCTAGGTGTACGGGTACGACCCGGAAACCAAATCCCAGTCGTCACAGTAGAAGCAATGAAAAACCGAGAGCACTACACACTATCTCACTCAAATTCTGCTTGCCAGTAACAGACGCTATCGACAGGCGGGAAGAAATTCACGCATGCGCACGAAGGTTCAAGGTCAGCTCATGCAAGCGCGCTTGATTCAAATCCATCAGGTTTTCGCAAAAAAAATAAAGTCGGATACTTTTCTAACAGACCTCGTATAATTATCTTAAGAATAATGATAATTTTGTCCACATATATGTACATGTTCCAATACTGAGTGGATTTTTTTAAACCTCCTATTGTCTCGGAAAAAATAAAGCTCCAGAATGTGTCAAAACCCAATGTTATTTATATGAAAACAATCAAGTGCATTTAGGCACGGTCAAATAACAATATTAAACGGAATCATTGCCAGCACAATTTTTACTTCCTTGTACGAAGTAAAGGAAGTATTGTAATCGCGAAAAATTTCGGTTTTGAGATTTCAACGGAAATATCCATTTTGACCATCCCTGAATCCATTTTGACTAATTTCGTCGTGACGTCTGTACATACGTACGTACGTACGTGCGTATGTATCTCGCATAACTCAAAAACGGTAAGCCGTAGAAAGTTGAAATTTTGTATTTAGGGCTGCTATAACATCTAGTTGTGCACCTCCCTTTTTGGTCATTACATAATTTCTAGAAATGGTACTTTATTTGAAGCCTATAATAGATTTTAATGAAAAACTATCTTAAAATATAATCTAACACTTTTTAAATTTGGTATATAAGACTTTTATGTCAATTGGAATAACATAGTGGATTTTGGTTAAAACAGGCTAACCGGAAGTGACATATTACCTGAAGTTGTTAACAGTTTTTCTTCAATAAAATGGTTTCATTTTGATTTTAGAAATAAATGCTTCAAATAAAAATTTTAGAGAATTAAATTCTGTATCTAGCACATCAAGTATTATTAAATTAGCCCTTTGTATAAGCGAGATATGTATATTTAAAACTCATATAATTTTTGGTTTTTGTAATGAAGCTTGTTATGGATTAGGACAAAAAATAACAAAAAAATAAAAAATAGATGCTAATGTCAAATTACGTCAAATACGTGCAATTTTATACTTGGGTCTATACTTCATATTGGTCTTGTGTACAAGGAAGTCGTGTGATGTCCACATCAGATTTTTATTTATTTATTTGGAACCACTTTAGAAAGCGGTCCGGTTAAAATTCGACTTGACCCTTTTAAGGTATATTGGGGCTTAATAGAAAAAAAATATTGTATGCCCAGATGGCTCACGATTAGACTAAAATTATGCTAAAAGTTTATCTGAATCTATCACTATAAAAAAAGAAGGTATCTAGGTACTTTTTTCAGTGACTTTATTTTTATATGAAAATTAGTTTAAAATAGTATATTAAAGAACGTGTTTTATAAGACATGTTTTTTTCGCACGCGTCAAAATTTAGAAAACGAGCGTTAGCGAGTTTTCTAATTGACAAGTGCGAAAAAAAGTCTTATAAAATGAGTTCTTTATACTATTTTTTATATTTTGCACCTTCTACAAACTAAAATATTTTAAAAAAACTGTTAATATTAAACCGAGTTGATTTAGGGAAATTTGTAAGTGAAATGTTGTAGTTGGTAACATTGAATTGACCACATTCAATTATTATTTGAAAGTTCATGTCATTTCAATATTTACGAACAAATTTAAGTGAATTTAGTGTAATCATGGAAGATGAAATCAGTTGCACTCCGCCTGAGCTACGTAATATAGCTCAGACTACAGGAAATAATCTACTTCCTAAAAAATCGCGCGAGATTTATGAGAAAGTATTTGCAAATTTTGACACATGGTGTAAAGAAAATAATGTCAAAGGCGTAACAGAGAATGTTTTGATTGCTTATTTTGAAATGCAAAGTAAGACGAAAATATGTATTATTATTATTATATTCATTAAATAAAGTGATTAAGTAAAAGAAATTTTGAGGTTATATTGAAATTTCTTATCTTCCAGCTTTGACGTTTGACAATTTAACCCTTCAGCCTCAGTGTACAGGAAATTTTTATTTTTTCTTATATTTGAATTAAAACTTGCTTTAAAATTAATTAAAAATAATTTTCTATCGTTCAATGGTTCAATCTACAAATTTTTAGTACTACTAGGTCCATCTATGTGGACTAATTCGAACATTATATTAACATTTACTTACTCAATTTGTGATTATATTTGTACATTTTCATGTAAATAATATTCCCTAAATAAAGAATAATAATAATAACGACATTATATTATTAAAATGACTTGTCAATTAACTAAAAATAAATTATGTAAAAATGGGTTAAAGAAACGTCATCTAGTACCAACCGTCTAAAACAAAAAATTGCGTATCGAAATGAAGTTCATTACGATACGCAATTGCGTATCGTAATGACCTCATTATGAACGCAAAATATAAAAACAAAGTTAAACATAGTCAAAGCTTTTTTAATAGATTATTAATTATCCAGAATATTTCATTTTTAATTAAGGTGGGTCTCATTTGCCTCCATGACCTTCCAATAGAAGCCAAAATTTGGGACAGAAAATAAAAGTATTATTTTAGGTGTTTGTACTGTACATGAATTTTTATTTTGCAGGAATTAATAAACTTAAACTTGCGTATTATTCTTCGAATAATATTGTATTTAGTATACTGTTAGCAAATTAGAGAAACAAACAATTATTTTTGTTCTCGTTTATTGGTAGGATATAAAAATAATACATATATGAAGTAAATCATATTTATTTTTGTTTTTTCTATGTACTTCAAACCAATATGAAGCAGATATAAAATAAATTCGTGTTCCTCACAGATGTAGTGACCTCCTTTGAACGACTCCTGAACTTGACCGATTGAGATTTATATTCGCGAATTTTTTCCTTTTCGGCAGCCGAATCTGGTTCGCCGAAACACATAATAAATTATTGAATCGCGCTAACCAGAGCTTGAAATATCTGGCGCAATGAAACATGAGCGGTTTATGTTTAAAATTAATAAATAGGTTGATGTCTGACCTAAAATACTGACGGCATTCGATACTTGTAATTATTCTCATTTTTTAACAAGATAAATGAAGTGCGCGTTATGTTTTTTTGCTTTGTTTTTGATTGTTCAGTCACCATGACGACAATTGCATGATCTAGTTACGAAATTGAATTAGAAAGAGTATGTAAAATTTGTGTTATATTATAAATAAGTCCTTTGGTAGCCGTGATCGTCTAGTGGTTAGGACCCTACGTTGTGGCCGTAGTAACCCAGGTTCGAATCCTGGTCACGGCAATGTGCAAACATTGTCACGGGAGAGGTCGTTTTTTAATTAAACTAAATCAATTCCTTACATTGGATATGTTTTTAAATTTACTTACAATTTACGAGATAATTTACACTGATTATTTTTTGACATTTCTTACAACCAATGAAATGTTTCATTTTGTGTCACGTGTCTGCGTTTTAACCAATCCTGTCAGTATACTGAAAATAAAGCTGTAGAGATTATTCCCGGGAGGTAAGAAAGGTATTGTCTGGTCAAAAAAATCGATGGTGAGTTTTTAATGAATAAGCTCGTTTTAAGGTCCCTAGAATACGATTTTACTATTTTTACGATGATGTCTGTATATGTGTGTGTGTGTGTGTGTGTGTGTGTGTGTGTGTGTGTGTGTGTGTGTGTTTGTGGGTGTATGTGTGTATGTGTGTGTAACAAAATTTTCGTCTACGATAACTCTAATACTACAATTCCAAAAATTATAATTCTTTCGTATTCCTCTTCTTTGCATCTATATGAAGAGCTAATTAGATTTTGCTTATAATTGGTCAACCGGAAGTACCCTCATTTGAATATTTTAACAGATTTTCTTGAAAAAACGATGGTAAATATAATTTTTCCACATTAAATGTTATTATAAATATTAAAGAACATTGTATTCTCTATACGATAAATGCATTTTATACTTCATATTAAATGGATATAGTTATAAAATTATAAAGAAATTAAATTTCATAAATTAGCTAGCTATGCTAGAAACATCTACTATATTAAGAAAATTCTGATTGAAAGATGTCAGTGTCAATTGACATATTCATAGTATATTTGTGTTATAATTTTACTCGAAATAAAGGATCTTTTTGCTCGAAACTTTCTGTATGAAATTTGTATAAAATACAACTGTCGAAAGGTAATGTGCATACAAGAAATTTAGAATCTTTTGCAAGGAACTTTCTGTATTGATTTTATAGAAAATATATAGGCATTTATGAAAATTCTACCGGTAGATACCGCATCTACCGACTGTGTTCGAAAACACGAGTAGTAAAAAGTTACCGTGTTCGAAAATTGTACAATATCTACCAGATCCATCTACCGGATTCATCAAGAATCTAATCTCAAAAAAAAGGTAGTGATGCAAAGCGAAGCGCACGTGTTAAAAGTGGAACTGTGTTCAAAGTATGACTCTGCTCAGTTTGTTAACTACATCAAATTTCTAACCTGTTTTAAATTTTTTATAGGTTATGAATCTACCCTGTTTACCACTTGCGTTCTTAAAATATCGATTCCGGTAGCTATAACCTGATAAACAGCTGTTTACCGGTAACAGTTCACAGGTAGAATTTTTGTAAATGCCTCATATAACTGACGGAAGGTAGTGTGCTGGCCACATCAGATTTTTTATTATTTAATATGTTTCACCGAGTACCAACAGCCTCTTCCATTAATTTAAAAATATTCTTGTCTCTAACTCTTGTTCGTTTTGGTATTCCCAGCCATTATTGTATACTTTTCTGCTAAGAAATGCCCAAAAGTCTTCTATCAGTCGTGCCTGAGAAACTGCTTGCTAATTTTTTCTGAAAACTCTTGTTACGTTAAAACATCCTTTTTAAAGAAAACCGAGAGTCCGACAGTATTTGCAAAAAAACTATCCATATATACATTCTTTCCACAATATCTAGTAATACATTGTAGAGATAGTGTGGCTAGACACACAACTTATGTACATCTCTGACATTCGTATAATTCCCAATGGACCGAGGTCGCGACATTGACCTTGCATCCTAGGTCACAAAACAATAGACTATACACTGCAAGGGTCAATGGAGGATAAACATAATCATTACGCAGACTATGTGATAATGCTAAATGCTAAATTATTAGATTTATGGGGGCCACAATAGTGTCTAACAATGGTACATAGCTGATTTATTATCTCATACATAGAATATGTGTAAAGTGTGTTTCAAAATACTCGTATTGACTTTAGTGGTCTCTTCTCATACCGGATAATTTATTAAAACAAATAATGTAATAGAATTTAAATCAAACGTGGAATTAAGCAGTCAAAGAATTTGGTAACAAATGTTAATAATAATATGGTAAACGAGGCTTACGCTAGAATTATTTAAGAAGAAAAATATCTCGAAAAAGAAAAGAGATATCGACCTGTGATTTTAAAATCTAAAATTTACACTCTTCAAACTACTTAAATACAAATTTTCAGAATTTTTATTTTTTTAAAAATTTCCACCCTTTTTTAAACCACGCCATCCTCATATCCAAAAATGGGTGTGCGGTACACCTTCAACGACCTCACCAGTAAATTCCTCGTACGAAAAAACATAAGTATACCAATTTTCATCAAAATATTCCAACGGATACATTAATTATTAAACATTCCTTAAAATTGTCAAAAACTGAAAAAATCGATTTTTGGCTATTTTCAGACTTTTCCTTCTGGAGATTGTAATAGTTGTTCAAAAATTATGAAAATTGGTATGCTCATGTAATTTTGCTCGTAGAATCTAATAGTGATGTCGCCAGCGGTGTATAATTCACCATTTTTGGGATATGACCCAAAAATGGGCATTTTTTAGAAAAGTTTTGAGGACGAATATCTCGGACACGAAAAGAGATATCGACCTGTGGTTTTAAAATCTTAAATCTACACTCTTCAAACTACTTAAATACAAATTTTCAGAATTTTGAATTTTTAAAAAATTTCCACCCTTTTTTAAACCACACTATCTTCATACCCAAAAATGGGTGTGCGGTACACCTTCAACGACCTCACCAGTAAATTCCTCGTACCGAAAAACATAAGTATACCAATTTTCATCAAAATATTCCAACGGATACATCAATTATTAAATATTCCTTAAAATTGTCAAAAACTGAAAAAATCGCAAGCGGTACACCTTAGATTTTTTGCGATTTTTGGCCATTTTCAGACTTTTCCTTCTGGAGATTGTAATAGTTGTTCAAAAATTATGAAAATTGGTATGCTCATGTTATTTTGCTCGTAGAATCTAATGCTGATGTCGCCAGCGGTGTATAATTGACCATTTTTGGGATATGACCCAAAAATGGGCATTTTTTAGAAAAGTTGTGAGGACGAATATCTCGGATACGAAAAGAGATATCGACCTGTGGTTTTAAAATCTTAAATCTACACTCTTCAAACTACTTAAATACAAATTTTCAGAATTTTGAATTTTTAAAAAATTTCCACCTTTTTTAAAACCACACCATCCTCATACCCAAAATGGGTGTGCGGTACACCTTCAACGACCTCACCAGTAAATTCCTCGTACCGAAAAACATAAGTATACCAATTTTCATCAAAATATTACAACGGATACATTAATTGTTAAACATTCCTTAAAATTGTCAAAAACTGAAAAATTCGCAAGGGGTACACCTTAGATTTTTTACGATTTTTGGCCATTTTCAGACTTTTCCTTCTGGAGATTGTAATAGTTGTTCAAAAATTATGAAAATTGGCATGCTCATGTAATTTTGCTCGTAGAATCTAATAGTGATGTCGCCAGCGCTGTATAATTGACCATTTTTGGGATATGACCCAAAAATGGGCATTCTTGAGCAAAGTTTTGAGGACGAATATCTCGGACACGATAAGAGATATCGACCTGTGGTTTTAAAATCTTAAATCTACACTCTTCAAACTACTTAAATACAAATTTTCAGAATTTTGAATTTTTAAAAAATTTCCACCTTTTTTAAAACCACACCATCCTCATACCCAAAATGGGTGTGCGGTACACCTTCAACGACCTCACCAGTAAATTCCTCGTACCAAAAAACATAAGTATACCAATTTTCATCAAAATATTCCAACGGATACATTAATTATTAAATATTCCTTAAAATTGCCAAAAACTGAAAAAATCGCAAGGGGTACACCTCAGATTTTTGCGATTTTTGGCCATTTTCAGACTTTTCCTTCTGGAGATTGTAATAGTAGTTCAAAAATTATGAAAATTGGTATGCTCATGTAATTTTGCTCGTAGAATCTAATGGTGATATCGCCAGCGGTGTATAATTGACCATTTTTGGGATATGACCCAACAATAGGCATTTTTGAGCAAAGTTTTGAGGACGAATATCTCGGACACGAAAAGAGATATCGACCTGTGGTTTTAAAATCTTAAATCTGCACTCTTCAAACTACTTAAATAAAATTTTTCAGAATTTTGAATTTTCTAAAAATTTCCACCCTTTTTTAAACCACACTATCCTCATACCCAAAAATGAGTGTGCGGTACACCTTCAACGACCTCACCAGTAAATTCCTCGTACCAAAAAACATAAGTATACCAATTTTCATCAAAATATTCCAACGGATACATTAATTATTAAACATTCCTTAAAATTGTGAAAAACTGAAAAATTCGCAAGGGGTACACCTTAGATTTTTTACGATTTTTGGCCATTTTCAGACTTTTCCTTCTGGAGATTGTAATAGTTGTTCAAAAATTATGAAAATTGGCATGCTCATGTAATTTTGCTCGTAGAATCTAATAGTGATGTCGCCAGCGCTGTATAATTGACCATTTTTGGGATATGACCCAAAAATGGGCATTCTTGAGCAAAGTTTTGAGGACGAATATCTCGGACACGATAAGAGATATCGACCTGTGGTTTTAAAATCTTAAATCTACACTCTTCAAACTACTTAAATACAAATTTTCAGAATTTTGAATTTTTAAAAAATTTCCGCCTTTTTTAAAACCACACCATCCTCATACCCAAAATGGGTGTGCGGTACACCTTCAACGACCTCACCAGTAAATTCCTCGTACCAAAAAACATAAGTATACCAATTTTCATCAAAATATTCCAACGGATACATTAATTATTAAATATTCCTTAAAATTGCCAAAAACTGAAAAAATCGCAAGGGGTACACCTCAGATTTTTGCGATTTTTGGCCATTTTCAGACTTTTCCTTCTGGAGATTGTAATAGTAGTTCAAAAATTATGAAAATTGGTATGCTCATGTAATTTTGCTCGTAGAATCTAATGGTGATATCGCCAGCGGTGTATAATTGACCATTTTTGGGATATGACCCAACAATAGGCATTTTTGAGCAAAGTTTTGAGGACGAATATCTCGGACACGAAAAGAGATATCGACCTGTGGTTTTAAAATCTTAAATCTGCACTCTTCAAACTACTTAAATAAAAATTTTCAGAATTTTGAATTTTCTAAAAATTTCCACCCTTTTTTAAACCACACTATCCTCATACCCAAAAATGAGTGTGCGGTACACCTTCAACGACCTCACCAGTAAATTCCTCGTACCAAAAAACATAAGTATACCAATTTTCATCAAAATATTCCAACGGATACATTAATTATTAAACATTCCTTAAAATTGTGAAAAACTGAAAAATTCGCAAGGGGTACACCTTAGATTTTTTACGATTTTTGGCCATTTTCAGACTTTTCCTTCTGGAGATTGTAATAGTTGTTCAAAAATTATGAAAATTGGCATGCTCATGTAATTTTGCTCGTAGAATCTAATAGTGATGTCGCCAGCGCTGTATAATTGACCATTTTTGGGATATGACCCAAAAATGGGCATTCTTGAGCAAAGTTTTGAGGACGAATATCTCGGACACGATAAGAGATATCGACCTGTGGTTTTAAAATCTTAAATCTACACTCTTCAAACTACTTAAATACAAATTTTCAGAATTTTGAATTTTTAAAAAATTTCCACCTTTTTTAAAACCACACCATCCTCATACCCAAAATGGGTGTGCGGTACACCTTCAACGACCTCACCAGTAAATTCCTCGTACCAAAAAACATAAGTATACCAATTTTCATCAAAATATTCCAACGGATACATTAATTATTAAATATTCCTTAAAATTGCCAAAAACTGAAAAAATCGCAAGGGGTACACCTCAGATTTTTGCGATTTTTGGCCATTTTCAGACTTTTCCTTCTGGAGATTGTAATAGTAGTTCAAAAATTATGAAAATTGGTATGCTCATGTAATTTTGCTCGTAGAATCTAATGGTGATATCGCCAGCGGTGTATAATTGACCATTTTTGGGATATGACCCAACAATAGGCATTTTTGAGCAAAGTTTTGAGGACGAATATCTCGGACACGAAAAGAGATATCGACCTGTGGTTTTAAAATCTTAAATCTGCACTCTTCAAACTACTTAAATAAAATTTTTCAGAATTTTGAATTTTCTAAAAATTTCCAACCTTTTTTAAACCACACTATCCTCATACCCAAAAATGATTGTGCGGTACACCTTCAACGACCTCACCAGTAAATTCCTCGTACCAAAAAACATAAGTATACCAATTTTCATCAAAATATTCCAACGGATACATTAATTATTAAACATTCCTTAAAATTGTGAAAAACTGAAAAATTCGCAAGGGGTACACCTTAGATTTTTTACGATTTTTGGCCATTTTCAGACTTTTCCTTCTGGAGATTGTAATAGTTGTTCAAAAATTATGAAAATTGGCATGCTCATGTAATTTTGCTCGTAGAATCTAATAGTGATGTCGCCAGCGCTGTATAATTGACCATTTTTGGAATATGACCCAAAAATGGGCATTCTTGAGCAAAGTTTTGAGGACGAATATCTCGGACACGATAAGAGATATCGACCTGTGGTTTTAAAATCTTAAATCTACACTCTTCAAACTACGTAAATACAAATTTTCAGAATTTTGAATTTTTAAAAAATTTCCACCTTTTTTAAAACCACACCATCCTCATACCCAAAATGGGTGTGCGGTACACCTTCAACGACCTCACCAGTAAATTCCTCGTACCAAAAAACATAAGTATACCAATTTTCATCAAAATATTCCAACGGATACATTAATTATTAAATATTCCTTAAAATTGCCAAAAACTGAAAAAATCGCAAGGGGTACACCTCAGATTTTTGCGATTTTTGGCCATTTTCAGACTTTTCCTTCTGGAGATTGTAATAGTAGTTCAAAAATTATGAAAATTGGTATGCTCATGTAATTTTGCTCGTAGAATCTAATGGTGATATCGCCAGCGGTGTATAATTGACCATTTTTGGGATATGACCCAACAATAGGCATTTTTGAGCAAAGTTTTGAGGACGAATATCTCGGACACGAAAAGAGATATCGACCTGTGGTTTTAAAATCTTAAATCTGCACTCTTCAAACTACTTAAATAAAATTTTTCAGAATTTTGAATTTTCTAAAAATTTCCACCCTTTTTTAAACCACACTATCCTCATACCCAAAAATGAGTGTGCGGTACACCTTCAACGACCTCACCAGTAAATTCCTCGTACCAAAAAACATAAGTATACCAATTTTCATCAAAATATTCCAACGGATACATTAATTATTAAACATTCCTTAAAATTGTGAAAAACTGAAAAATTCGCAAGGGGTACACCTTAGATTTTTTACGATTTTTGGCCATTTTCAGACTTTTCCTTCTGGAGATTGTAATAGTTGTTCAAAAATTATGAAAATTGGCATGCTCATGTAATTTTGCTCGTAGAATCTAATAGTGATGTCGCCAGCGCTGTATAATTGACCATTTTTGGGATATGACCCAAAAATGGGCATTCTTGAGCAAAGTTTTGAGGACGAATATCTCGGACACGATAAGAGATATCGACCTGTGGTTTTAAAATCTTAAATCTACACTCTTCAAACTACTTAAATACAAATTTTCAGAATTTTGAATTTTTAAAAAATTTCCACCTTTTTTAAAACCACACCATCCTCATACCCAAAATGGGTGTGCGGTACACCTTCAACGACCTCACCAGTAAATTCCTCGTACCAAAAAACATAAGTATACCAATTTTCATCAAAATATTCCAACGGATACATTAATTATTAAATATTCCTTAAAATTGCCAAAAACTGAAAAAATCGCAAGGGGTACACCTCAGATTTTTGCGATTTTTGGCCATTTTCAGACTTTTCCTTCTGGAGATTGTAATAGTAGTTCAAAAATTATGAAAATTGGTATGCTCATGTAATTTTGCTCGTAGAATCTAATGGTGATATCGCCAGCGGTGTATAATTGACCATTTTTGGGATATGACCCAACAATAGGCATTTTTGAGCAAAGTTTTGAGGACGAATATCTCGGACACGAAAAGAGATATCGACCTGTGGTTTTAAAATCTTAAATCTGCACTCTTCAAACTACTTAAATAAAAATTTTCAGAATTTTGAATTTTCTAAAAATTTCCACCCTTTTTTAAACCACACTATCCTCATACCCAAAAATGAGTGTGCGGTACACCTTCAACGACCTCACCAGTAAATTCCTCGTACCAAAAAACATAAGTATACCAATTTTCATCAAAATATTCCAACGGATACATTAATTATTAAACATTCCTTAAAATTGTGAAAAACTGAAAAATTCGCAAGGGGTACACCTTAGATTTTTTACGATTTTTGGCCATTTTCAGACTTTTCCTTCTGGAGATTGTAATAGTTGTTCAAAAATTATGAAAATTGGCATGCTCATGTAATTTTGCTCGTAGAATCTAATAGTGATGTCGCCAGCGCTGTATAATTGACCATTTTTGGGATATGACCCAAAAATGGGCATTCTTGAGCAAAGTTTTGAGGACGAATATCTCGGACACGAAAAGAGATGTCGACCTGTGGTTTTAAAATCTTAAATCTACACTCTTCAAACTACTTAAATACAAATTTTCAGAATTTTGAATTTTTAAAAAATTTCCACCTTTTTTAAAACCACACCATCCTCATACCCAAAATGGGTGTGCGGTACACCTTCAACGACCTCACCAGTAAATTCCTCGTACCAAAAAACATAAGTATACCAATTTTCATCAAAATATTCCAACGGATACATTAATTATTAAATATTCCTTAAAATTGCCAAAAACTGAAAAAATCGCAAGGGGTACACCTCAGATTTTTGCGATTTTTGGCCATTTTCAGACTTTTCCTTCTGGAGATTGTAATAGTAGTTCAAAAATTATGAAAATTGGTATGCTCATGTAATTTTGCTCGTAGAATCTAATGGTGATATCGCCAGCGGTGTATAATTGACCATTTTTGGGATATGACCCAACAATAGGCATTTTTGAGCAAAGTTTTGAGGACGAATATCTCGGACACGAAAAGAGATATCGACCTGTGGTTTTAAAATCTTCAATCTGCACTCTTCAAACTACTTAAATAAAAATTTTCATAATTTTGAATTTTTTAAAAATTTCTACCCTTTTTTAAACCACACTATCCTCATACCCAAAAATGATTGTGCGGTACACCTTCAACGACCTCACCAGTAAATTCCTCGTACCAAAAAACATAAGTATACCAATTTTCATCAAAATATTCCAACGGATACATTAATTATTAAACATTCCTTAAAATTGTGAAAAACTGAAAAAATCGCTATGTGTACACCTTAGATTTTTTGCGATTTTTGGCCATTTTCATGCTTTTCCTTCTGGAGATTGTAATAGTTGTTCAAAAATTATGAAAATTGGTATGCTCATGTAATTTTGCTCGTAGAATCTAATGGTGATATCGCCAGCGGTGTATAATTGACCATTTTTGGGATACGACCCAAAAATGGGCATTTTTGAGCAAAGTTTTGACGACGAATATCTCGAACACGAAAAGAGATATCGACCTGTGGTTTTAAAATCTTATATCTACACTCTTCAAACTGCTTAAATACAAATTTTCAGAATTTTTAATTTTTTAAAAATTTCCTCGCTTTTTTAAACAACACCATCCTTATACCCAAAAATGGGTGTGCAGTACACCTTCAACGACCTCACCAGTCAATTCCTCGTACCAAAAAACATAAGTATACCAATTTTCATCATAATATTCCAACGGATACATTTATTATTAAACATTCCTTAAAATTGTGAAAAACTGAAAAAATCGCAAGGGGTACACCCTAGATTTTTTGCGATTTTTGGCCATTTTCAGACTTTTCCTTCTGGAGATTGTAATAGTTGTTCAAAAATTATGAAAATTGGTATGCTCATGTAATTTTGCTCGTAGAATCTAATGCTGATGTCGCCAGCGGTGTATAATTGACCATTTTTGGGATATGACCCAAAAATGGGCATTCTTGAGCAAAGTTTTGAGGACGAATGTCTCGGACACGAAAAGAGATATCGACCTGTGGTTTTAAAATCTTAAATCTACACTCTTCAAACTACTTAAAACTCCTTGGTCCAATTCATGTGTGACTGGGCTCGTATATATATATATATATATATATATATATATATATATATATATATATATATATATATATATATATATATATATATATATATATATATATATATATGCGAGCCCAGTCCCACATGAATTGGACCAAGGAGTTTTGTGCCGAAGGTTATTTTTTCAGAATTAAAATTTATTATATACAGATAGTCTGCGAAGGGGCAGATAAGTGTATTAAATTCACTGTAGTTTTAGCAATTAAATTATTTTTTCAAAAAAATGCATGGCTCACTAGATAATGACGAAAAACAGATTATTGGTATTTTTTTTCTTCTTCAAATTACTTCTAACCTATCAGTTATCAAGAAAAATGTTTCAAATAAAAATGTCACAATATTATAGTGTTTATCCAATGGCGCACAAAAATAATTCTTCTATTGGTACAATTTCAAGATATAACACAACTTAAATTCGTTTCTGAAATACCAACTTATAGTGTCTTAAAAAAAACACTGTATATTTAATGTTGTTAATTAATTGCTAGAACTACAGTGTGTTTAATATACTTGTTTGTTTTTCTATAAATAATTTGTATATAATAATAATAATAATAATAATATATATATATATATATATATATATATATATATATATATATATATATATATATATATATATGTATATATATATATATATATATATATATATATATATATATATATATATATATATATATATATATATATATATATATATATTATATATATATATATGTTATTTGTCAGGGCCTACCTGATTCTCTTATTCTCAATAATTCTAGTGTGACCAGAGTGTGACCCTAGTATTAAATTTTCTACCATAAACATTGTAAATTTTAAAGTATGTACTGTCTATTTAACTGGACAATATGCGTGGGTAGGTATTGTGCGTCTGGTTTGGTAATGATATATACATTCTCTGCACGTTTCGCTCGTGTCATATTTTAGCGGAGATATTTTTCAATGTTCTTTGTTAGCCGCCGGAGCGGTGGTGCGGTGCCTGGGGGCGGACACAGACGTGGTTTCCTCAGTAACGGATGTGATGGCTTGCGACGGCGGGGAAACACAACTTTGAATATGCACAAACAAGATGCGTAAAACGCAATGCATTCGCAAAAGATACTAGCAATTAGAAATGCACTAGAAATGTTATCATGTGTCAAAATGAAACATCTTGAAATTAGAAAATTTATATCCATTTTGGTAAGGATTTAATATACCGAAGAATTGTAAAATGAAAATAAATACCTCATTATACTTATTTTGTTGAGATTTTATATTGTAGACAAGCCCGTAAAAACTTGGGTTCACAAATTAATGTACCTAACATGGAACAGAACTACTGGGACGTTTGCAACAATTTTATTTTTCAACATAATCTCCGAAAAGGTCAACGTGTGTGTCGGCGGCAAACATTGAAATCCGTCAATCCCGGTAATACCTAGTTGGTACAGGGATTGCCGGCCCAAGTTACAGGCAAACCAGGCCGACCATCTGGGGCGAAATTGGTTTTAGGGCGATATTTTTTGAGACTATTTTTTTGCAAAATAAATTAAGAATCAAATTATAACTTTATTGACTCATCCGGTGAGTAGCTTTAATCATAATGCTGACAATTCCAATTGCAGCAAACTTATATTAATTAAATCCTATTTATATTTTTTTACGTTATACTAAGAAAGAAGAAAGGTTAAATTCGTTGGCGATTATATCAATTAAAAACATTGTTATACCAAATACTGAAGAAGTATTTGTTGTTCAGGAAATCTACTGAAAAATATCCCCTTCATCAAAAAAAATTGCAACAAAAGCTTTCATACGGGATCCTGTACAAAAAAAAAACACTAATGCAACAGCCCCTCGCCAATCTGGAAAAAGGCGACATATTTTGGTTATTGAGATTTTTCTTGAAAACTGTGATCCGTATCGAAATTTTATACAAAACAAGATTCTTATATTTTTTACCTAGGATGAACCGTTAAAGAGTTAAATTAGATTTTCCGAATTGCAAAATAACGAAAAGTATTTATAACTGCACGAGAAATATTTTTTCTTTCTCTATATACAGGGTTAGTCACGGAAGAGTTATTTTGAAAGTCCGTTTGTTTGCAACCCAAAATGCTAATGACAACAGACCATATTTAATTGTTTAATCTCAAAAAGGCAGAACCATCACTAGACAGGCAAAGCAATCGTGAATTGAATATTCTATTTTTTTAAGAGAGGAAGCTAGACGCTGTTGTAAATTGTATTTCGGATTGCACACAAACGGACTTCGAAAGTAACTCTCCCGTGACTAATCCTGTATATAGTATTAGACAAAAATAAGGGACTCTGTAGAACCCAAAGGAAAAAAATCTCTATATTTTAAATATCCAAAATATTTTCAAAAAAAATTCATTCAGATAAAGATTCTGTGATTGTTCGCGGGTTATGGACACAAATCGCCTCTTTTCTAATTTTTGTACCTATATAATCTAAACAAAATTGTAATAAATGAGGGGCACAATTTACAATTTTCGCCTGGGGCGCTCAAAAGTCTCGAACCAGCACTGATTGCCGGTAAACAGTGGAATAGTCCAGCAGAACAAATTTTTTTCCAACATTAAATTCAAGCCCCTCCTTCATCCCAGTTAATAATAATAATAATAATAATAATAATAATAATAATAATAATAATAATAATAATAATAATAATAATAATAATGATAATAATAATAATAATAATAATAATAATAATAATAATAATAATAATTTATTTAAACCACATTTTGTACATGAAATACAATTATGGCACGTCAATTAAAAGTACAGATATGTGCATATACACGTTATATAAAAATATTAATATTTGGGGGGGGGGGATCCATATATTCTTGAAAAGTGTAGAAACTGTTTGTTATTAGGTAGTTACGGACAACATTTTTAAATTTAGGCTTGGAAAGTGCTTTAACATTTTGAGGTAAAATATTATAGAATTTTAGTTGAAGAGAATTTCTTTCGGAGCGTTTGTTCTTAAACTTATTTAATCTTAATAAATTTACTGCTCTAGTGTTATGGCTATGTATATCACTGTTCCTTGGATATTTATCTTGGTTCGTGTGAATTTCAAGTAATGTTGCATAAATATATAGACAAGGCAAAGTCATTATCCTTAACTCAATGAATGTTAACCACGGCTAATGTAATTCTTGCCGTCCCTGAAAAGATAGGGATGTTATGTTAAGCATCGATGGGAGCCAACACGGAGCGTGACGGAGTAGTTAAATAGTAAAAGTGGAGGTGTTCCATTAAAAAATTCGAATTTTTGAATTTTTTGATTTTCAACTTTTACATTTTTCAAAAATTGTCGATTAATAATTTATATTACTGTAAACAAAAGCTTTCTTCATAAAACTGGTTTTACTGATTGTAGAAATTTGATTCCATTCTCGAAATATAGAGTGATAAATAAGTGGTCATTTTTTGATAAAAAAAGTGGTTGACTATGAGTAAAATGTTTTTATAGTTTCATATATAAAATTCATATAATATTTAACTCACATCTGATCCGTACATTCATGGGGACCCCTATTAATACTGATCTTCTACTGAGCAACGTGTTAAGTAAAAGAAATCTAATGACAATTTTCATTTCTAAAGGTTTGAAAACGAGACCATAACGGTGCATTCACAAATGAAAATAAAGTTTATGGTTTTTGTTTAGGTTTAAGGAAGTCATTCATAAATGTAAGTTTAAATTACCTGAAAATTAATTTTGATATGTACAGACAACTGTGTGAATGCTTCAAGAACAAGATTAAAATATCGGTAGAGCAGTACTCAACAAGATACCTGGTGCGCCGTGAAACTGTCATTCGCTTGGCATTATTGGTTATATTTCAGCAATTTATTTATGACAGTCTCCATGTTCTTCTCTGATTTGTTTAAAAGGCCGAATCCACCAAGTGGATACTAAATAAAGATGGGTGTATATATTTATATCATTGGTGAAGTTTGTGACGTCAAACTAAATCATAAACCTAAAGTTTGGACCTTGCAATGTTTAGCTTTATGATTTGGATATAGAGAGCCTAAATTCTGAAGTATGAATGGAGTCATTATATATTATGCGGCCAAAGTCTTTAAATCTAAAGTATAAACCTTAAATTTAAACCTAATTTTCATTTGTGAATGCACCTTAAATGTAATGATGTCTACAAGGGTACAGTTTGCAAATACACCTCCTGGTTTGCGAAATACCAAAGTGGCATACATACGTCATCGCCTGATAAATTATCAACGCGAAATGGAACCACTGTGACGAAGTTATGGAGAACCAACTAGTTATATTAATTAAAATATATTTCAAATGTCATCCGCAACACTGCAGACGCTAGCTTCACTCCTATTCACGTAGCCACGTTTTCATATTCCAGCAGACTGTTTGCACTCGCCCAACCCCAACAAAAACGGAACTTTTATCAACTCTTTCATTTGTTAAAAACACCACAAAAAACATCATAACTTCCAGCAGAATTGTTTTAAATTTCATTATTGTTTCACGCGTCAAGAGGAGCACCAAGCCTAAAGTTTTTAATTACGTGAAAACCGGAACTGTGGATATTATTGTCAAGTTGAATTTAAAATGCAGTTAAAACATTAAACTTACGAGAATTGGATGTGTATTTATTAATTTTAATTAACGACAAGTGGATGTTTTATATATGAAACAAAAACTATACTATTATTCACGAAAGATGACTATTCAAGGTCATTTGTTCGAAGAAAGAATACACAGCACTTTATAGCAGTAGCTTAGCAACATTTTGTATTAGAAAGAGAAAGATTATTTGACCTATGTGTATTTAATTTATGTGGTGTGACAGATATACGTAAAGAGTGGCATTACTTTCTAACACACTATAAATAATAACGACATATGTCGTAGAATTGCAGATACCTAGTTATCTACTACACTGCCCTCTGTGCTAATATTTACCCAGTGGCGTTGACGTTTAAATCAAATTATTATTCCTTGGTTTATAAGTTAAGTCTACGTTGTTGTATTTTGCAAAAACATAAGTGAAGAACATAAACCTTTCAGAAAGGCATTATTTAGAAAGAAATATAATTTTCAAATGAATTACTCTTAGTTTTTCAGTTAAAATGTGTCCATAAATATTTCATTTTGCACGCTGATGCATACGAAATGCAATGAAGTTATCTGCAAGTAATATTATATCAAACGGCTGACAAATGACCTTGAATAGTCATCTTTCGTGAATAACAGTTTACAAGAAATATCATTTATTCATGAACACATTTATCATCAAATGCAAGGTTTGATTAAAAAATAACATGAATGGTTTCAAAATTAAAATTTTCAATGGCACAAAAGTAACCCCTAAGGTTCACTCTACACATCAGCAATCAGTGCCCGTGAGATGACGCCTAATAAACACCCGCACGGTAAGAATATACCATCATCATTGCATGGTAGAACTAACCACACAATAGTAAATTTGGCAGTAATTTTTGTTTTAAATGCTTTATATAAGAATTGGAGCCCCTTAAAACTGGCCAATTACGTGATGGTTCAAAATTTTATCCAAATATAAAAATTAATCAAAGTCCTAAGAAATAACAACTTGTGATAAGACGAGAGTAAGAGCAATAATAAATAAATAACGTTTTATAAAGTTTTCTAAATTATAGTTCAGGAATAATATTTCAACTCATTATCTTTGTTACTCAAAATTATGTTTAGAAATAATTATCATTTTTCCTATCGCGGGTTTTTGTTTAGTCTGGATGTCACCGATATTTGACAGTTATGTGTTGACAATTAAGTATTTAAATTATTACAAGCTTACGTACAAGGTTGATAGTTTGTTATGGATGCCTTACCCTGTACTCTACACTCCGACGAGATATCTGCTCATGAAGATAACGCATTGTTTTTGGAGAGTCTAGTTTATTTTGTCACGTCGTGAAGACGTTTGTTGTCGAGACATGTAGAGGGTTTTAGTTTTGGACGTTGGCTAATCGCCAGGCCACTGAGTTACAATGTAACTAATTGTGCTAGTTAAATAAATAATAGTAATAAAAATAAGTTGTAGTAATCATGTAAATAAAACCTTTAGTTATAGATCTCAAGTATTGGCAGTGTCCATAAATCTAAGTGTTCGTCAGCATCCCTCATCAGTAGAAATGGGTCGATTCCCGAAATTTAAAGATACGGGAAAATTCCCAGAAACTTGCCCTGCAAATTTGCAAAATTATATTCCGGGAAAAAAGTAACAAAATTTCTTCCCGAAAATCGTGTACGAAGGAATTTCCGGGAATTTTCCTGGGGAAAAAACAAATTCCCGGCGGAAATTTTTTGGCGGCACAGCACTACTCATCAGTCAACAAGTGAGTGGAAAGTGTGTGTGTGTGTTTTCTTCCCTTTTATCAAATCGTGGACGCCAATCATCCAAGCGTGCACAAGTCACAAAAAGTGTGTGATCGTTGGAAAACAAGTAAGCGCACTCCTCAGCAACCTCCCTTATAGTGATTCGGCAATTACTAAGCGCAATATCTTCAATTTTGCCACATTTTCATAGGTGGTTGATTTATATTAACATTTTCTACATTTTCACTGCTTCACAATATTAAATAAGATTATTGACAGCAATGAGAAATATGTCAATTGACAGTTTAATTCATTTCAGTTTTGTTAATTTAATTGATAGCTAAAAGTTTAAATTTTAACTGGAGATTGTAAGATTTAATTTTATCAAATATGAATATTACTCTGGTATGTTGTCAACCAAAATTAGAAAGTTACATTGTTTCAAACAAGTCCTCTGTTAGCCGTGATCGTCTAGTGGTTAGGACCCTACGTTGTGGCCGTAGTAACCCAGGTTCGAATCCTGGTCACGGCAATGTGCAAGCATTGTCACGGGAGAGGTATTTTTTAGGTTAATTATAAGTATTACTTAAGTATGCAAAGTTGTCAACTAAAATTAGGAAGTTACATTATTTTAAACAATTCCTCTGGTTGCCGTGATCATCTAGTGGTTAGGACCCTACGTTGTGGCCGTAGTAACCCAGGTTCGAATCCTGGTCACGGCAATGTGCGAACATTGTCACGGGAGAGGCTATTTTAATTTTATTTGTAGTAATACACAAATAATTCCTTAAAATTATGTTAAAATATTTATTGCTTTAATATTGTAACATGGGACGCCCGCCGTCGCCGCCACTGTAAGCGAGTGTCTATTTATAGCGGTGACGTAATCGCGCTAGTAGTCGACCGATGTAAACAGACTGGTCGCGACGTGTTTAATTACTTCCGGTCGCCTGAACCTTTTGTGTTCATTGTTATTATGTGTTCGAATATTCTAGACTGTTCTAGAAAATAATGGCAGCTGTATATAAGGGACGTAGCGATGCTCGAGAGAATTAGATAGTTACGTACAGTCAAACAGTCAGTGACATACAGAGTCATAGAGATACATGGAGTGTTAGAGAGTAAAGTGTTAGTGAAAAGCACAGCATTATCGTAGTGAGCGTATGCAGGTGGTGTCGAGTAGGTACTCGGGAAGTTACTGGTATATTGGGATAGCTGTGGATGTAAATACTCGGTAGTGTTGACGATTATTGGGAAGCTATAGTGTGCAAGAACAGTAACGGCGAGTCGGAAAGTTACTGGTATACCGGGATAGCTGTTAAAGAAAATACTCGGTAGTGTTGAAGAGTATTGGGAAGCTAGGTATATGGGGACAGTAACGGCAAGTGGAAGCTAATATTCGGCATAGGTATTGAAGAATTGTGGCATACGGAAAGTCAGTGATACGGAGGCTTTGGAAGAGAGACAGAGAGTTACATAAATAGACAGATAGTGAGGTGAAAGGTGCGACTTCTGTCCGAGCAGTTGAATATACAGACGCTGTTGAGTCAGTTGAGTATATAGACGCTGTGGAGGTCGGTAGGCGGACAGTTGAACATGATATAAGTATATAGTGATACAAATATCGCGTAACAGTCTACAAGAATCTGCAGTCTAAGATTGGAACGCGTAGTGAAATAAATAATATCGTGGAAATAAATAGTAGTGTTAATTGCTTAAATAAATAGTGTTAGTGTTATCTAGTTAATTATAGTTTTAGTCTTAATTAGTTTTTAATAATTGTTTAATATTAGTAATAGTAACTTTCATTACTTATAGTTTAATAAACACTTAATTTTAATGTCTTATATTTACACTTCGCCCAGATAAATAAAAACGTTACAATATTATTCTCGTCTTATTATTAAAATACTAACTCTGGTTCTACGGACAGGAGAAAAAATCAAAGTTAACAATTATTTTCTTTTCATGAATAATCCATCCCATTTTCTCGTAAACATCTTTTCAGTAGGTAATCGTCTTTCCTACTGCCTCCCACATTTCTTTTCTTCGTCCCACCGTTAAGGTTGACAATACTTTCCCATTCCTTTAAGTATTCAACGTGTGGTGTTGCATACGTTGTGGCTTTCTGGCTGTTTACTGCTTGGGACGGTATTTCCTGCGGCAAGGACAACAGCAGCAGGACAATACAGAGGCCTTGAATGCGCCTCGGGAACGTGAATTATCCACGCGCTAGCCTGCCTATTCCTTCGCGTAGGTTGAATAAACAAAACTTGAAAATGAAAGCAGAGAAATGGAAATTTGAATATTAAAATAAAACACTGAAACATTTACATCTTTTTCAACATATGACGTATGTTCAAAAAGTAACGAGATAAAAAATTACCAAAATAATGTTTTTACATAAAGTAGCAGCAAATATATAAGTAGTTCCATGCATAATCATTTTCAAATTAAAGACCAAAATATGCACCTCTTCAAGAAAGAGGTTGGTATTCCTGCAGAAAAAAAAGCTACAGGATGCTGCAGAACAACCTCCCTAGTTTTGAAGGTGTAATAAATAATAAATGCTCTCTATATTTAATTAAATTATTTTTTGACCCATAAGTTTCAAACAACGGAAACAGGCGAGCCCACATGAGAATACAGTCCTGAATGTTCAATTCGTGACGTCACAGCTGTAACACGAGGGGATGCGCTGAGACTAATGATAATACTGCTTACTGCTGGACGCCTCGGGTGATTAGCGTCCACGACTTGTTGAGAAAAACTTCTTGAGAAGGAAGAACACACATACACTTCCACTTTTACACTTTATACTTTACACTGATGAACACTACGGACATGAACAAATACTTTGTTTTTAATAACTAATACTTTATTTACATGATTATTAACTAACAGTAAGCCTAACATACACAACTAAGCAAGTACTAAACTGTCACACGTCTTCACGACTCGACGAATTAATCTCTTACATGTTTATCCCATGTCTATCTAAACTCGACTCTTACATGTTAACTCTCCCGAGTATCTAATCCGACTGTCTTTAAAAACAAAAACGCTATCTTCAGGACATAGTACTACCTTCAAGGCAGGATTACCTTAGGGGTACGGGGTGCATAGGCGAGGGCATCCAAAGTCACGCACGTATACATAATAATTTCTAGACTAAGATCAACAAATAAATGTAATAATACGAAAAGAATTTCTAAACTGAATTTTGACATTTATAACTTAAACAAATAAACAGAGTTAAAATATGATTATCGAATCTATAATTTAGAAGAGTTTATAAAAAGTTATTTATCTGTTATTGCGCTTACCCTCGCCTTGTCACACAGGTAGCCTCTTGCTGTCACGCCACGCCTCGTACGACAGCAGTGTAAGCATAAGAAATATACGGAATTTTAAGCAAATAGGATTGTAAAATGTAATTTATAAAGATATACAACTCGTAAATATCTATTCACATATAATATATAATAACTATTTTATGTACATAACTAAACAAATTAAATAAAAAACGAATTATAAATGGCCTAAATATGCGAATAAACTCATGTTTTGAATAAATTCATGTTTTACTTTTCAATAATGCAAGAAATAATAAAAAATAATAATAACATTAATAAATCTTTAGATCTGCAGCTAACAAATGAAAATAATATAACGTAGAACATAATATCAAAATGATAATAATGAAACTAAAAATGAATTGCATACATAAGGTACGCAAATTATATATTTAAAATTACCATTACTTTGGAATAAAATAGATTTAGGTGCTCGCTAATTTATTTATTTTTTTGTTAAACAGCATTTTATTACAAATTTGTTCTTTACAGTTTTTTCTATAATTACTTAGTAAAATGTTGTTGAATATCCCTAAAAAAAAAATTCGTAACTAAATTTGATGTTCGGCATGATACACATTCATCATATATTAGGAAAACTTGTTTAGCTTCTATTTCTCTAATGTCAGGTATAACAATTTAGCCATGTTACCGTAATTTCTCCTGCACATTGGCACAAAGCATTTTTACAATATCCTTCAACAAAAACAATCGAAATTTGACGTTCCGTGCTGCGCTGTACCATGCGTCCACTCGCGCTGACTGCTGTACCTCTACTGTTGTTAGAAGGCTAGACTAGCGCGCTGGCCTCATAGTTTGAAGTGAAGCATTGAGCGGGGATAAGCATTCAGGCCTGTATTCTCGTGTGGCCTCGGCTATTGTAACGCTATCTACTGTCGTAATTAACTAGCTTGATTCATTAACATGACACAGTTGGTAAGTCTGTTTTGACAACTAGAATACACTTTGACAATACAAAATAAATAATCAAAAGATATAATTACTAATTATGGTATTTCTAGAAGTGGTTTCTATAATTTTTTGGTTTATTTAATTATCAGAAATGGCACAAAATTGGTCTTTCTCGCTAATTTTATTTATATGTTGATTACTATCTGACATATATCAACAAAAACAAAAGCTACAGAGATTATTCCCGGGAATAATCTCTAGAGGTTTATTCTCAGTATAATAATGGCAGGATTGGTTAAAACGCAAACACGTGACACCAAATGGAACATTTCATTGATTGTAAGAAATGTCAAAAAATAATCAGTGTAAATTATCTCGTAAATTGTAAATTTAAAAACATCCAATATAAGGAATTTTAATTAAATTAAAAAACAACCTCTCCCGTGACAATGTTTGCACATTGCCGTGACCAGGATTCGAACCTGGGTTACTACGGCCACAACGTAGGGTCCTAACCACTAGACGACCACGGCTACCAGAGGACTTGGTGATTAAATCAATTTGAACTTTCTAATTACGCTAGTAAGTAGAGCATGGCGTAAGCGACTGTAGTGCATAGTTCGAATTCTTTCGGAGATAAAGTAACTGTTTTATTTGTAGTAAATTACGGACAAGTTACTGACCGTTATTTGCTACTTGTCTTTAGTAGTTGTACTTATAAATTTATTAATCGTATTTATCAAATTAAATTATGGATTATTCGAGCCAAATACGGGGACAGATATTTATATGGAAATGTTTATATAGGACAATATTGTAAAACTAATTTACATAATTTGAATGTTTGTTAAATAATAAATCTGTCAACACCTTATGTATGTTATCAATAAATTTATTATATATAATATAGTGCAAAAGAATATTACATTTAAATAAATATAATTTTTATTTTAAATTTAATTTAAATTAATCATTTTTTTAAACTATCGTCGTATCGTGCTCAGCTAAAAAAATCTAAAGGAGCAACAATCAACACAATGTCAGACAGCCGGCTGCTTTAAAGTCACTAGATGCCTTCACTTGTAATAATATAAGAATATTAATAAAAGAAATGGATGCAGCTATGGTTATTGTTTTTACCTTCCGTCACCTTTACGTAAGGAAGTTATTGTCTGGTCAAAAAATTCGATGATGAGTTTGTAATGAATAAGCACGTTTTAGGGTCCCTAGAAAACGATTTTACTATTTTTACGATGATGTCTGTATGTATGGATGTATGTATGTATGTATGTATGTATGTATGTATGTATGTATGTATGTATGTATGTATGTATGTATGTATGTATGTATGTATGTATGTATGTATGTATGTATGTATGTATGTATGTATGTATGTATGTATGTATGTATGTATGTATGTATGTATGTATGTATGTATGTATGTATGTATGTATGTATGTATGTATGTATGTATGTATGTATGTATGTATGTATGTATGTATGTATGTATGTATGTATGTATGTATGTATGTATGTATGTATGTATGTATGTATGTATGTATGTATGTATGTATGTATGTATGTATGTATGTATGTATGTATGTATGTATGTATGTATGTATGTATGTATGTATGTATGTATGTATGTATGTATGTATGTATGTATGTATGTATGTATGTATGTATGTATGTATGTATGTATGTATGTATGTATGTATGTATGTATGTATGTATGTATGTATGTATGTATGTATGTATGTATGTATGTATGTATGTATGTATGTATGTATGTATGTATGTATGTATGTATGTATGTATGTATGTATGTATGTATGTATGTATGTATGTATGTATGTATGTATGTATGTATGTATGTATGTATGTATGTATGTATGTATGTATGTATGTATGTATGTATGTATGTATGTATGTATGTATGTATGTATGTATGTATGTATGTATGTATGTATGTATGTATGTATGTATGTATGTATGTATGTATGTATGTATGTATGTATGTATGTATGTATGTATGTATGTATGTATGTATGTATGTATGTATGTATGTATGTATGTATGTATGTATGTATGTATGTATGTATGTATGTATGTATGTATGTATGTATGTATGTATGTATGTATGTATGTATGTATGTATGTATGTATGTATGTATGTATGTATGTATGTATGTATGTATGTATGTATGTATGTATGTATGTATGTATGTATGTATGTATGTATGTATGTATGTATGTATGTATGTATGTATGTATGTATGTATGTATGTATGTATGTATGTATGTATGTATGTATGTATGTATGTATGTATGTATGTATGTATGTATGTATGTATGTATGTATGTATGTATGTATGTATGTATGTATGTATGTATGTATGTATGTATGTATGTATGTATGTATGTATGTATGTATGTATGTATGTATGTATGTATGTATGTATGTATGTATGTATGTATGTATGTATGTATGTATGTATGTATGTATGTATGTATGTATGTATGTATGTATGTATGTATGTATGTATGTATGTATGTATGTATGTATGTATGTATGTATGTATGTATGTATGTATGTATGTATGTATGTATGTATGTATGTATGTATGTATGTATGTATGTATGTATGTATGTATGTATGTATGTATGTATGTATGTATGTATGTATGTATGTATGTATGTATGTATGTATGTATGTATGTATGTATGTATGTATGTATGTATGTATGTATGTATGTATGTATGTATGTATGTATGTATGTATGTATGTATGTATGTATGTATGTATGTATGTATGTATGTATGTATGTATGTATGTATGTATGTATGTATGTATGTATGTATGTATGTATGTATGTATGTATGTATGTATGTATGTATGTATGTATGTATGTATGTATGTATGTATGTATGTATGTATGTATGTATGTATGTATGTATGTATGTATGTATGTATGTATGTATGTATGTATGTATGTATGTATGTATGTATGTATGTATGTATGTATGTATGTATGTATGTATGTATGTATGTATGTATGTATGTATGTATGTATGTATGTATGTATGTATGTATGTATGTATGTATGTATGTATGTATGTATGTATGTATGTATGTATGTATGTATGTATGTATGTATGTATGTATGTATGTATGTATGTATGTATGTATGTATGTATGTATGTATGTATGTATGTATGTATGTATGTATGTATGTATGTATGTATGTATGTATGTATGTATGTATGTATGTATGTATGTATGTATGTATGTATGTATGTATGTATGTATGTATGTATGTATGTATGTATGTATGTATGTATGTATGTATGTATGTATGTATGTATGTATGTATGTATGTATGTATGTATGTATGTATGTATGTATGTATGTATGTATGTATGTATGTATGTATGTATGTATGTATGTATGTATGTATGTATGTATGTATGTATGTATGTATGTATGTATGTATGTATGTATGTATGTATGTATGTATGTATGTGTATGTGTGTGTGACGATTTTTTCGGATCGCATAACTCCAATACCACCTTTCCAAAAAATATAATCCATATGAAGAGCTGATTAGATTTTGGTTATAATTGGTCGACTGGAAGTACCCTAATATGAAGATTTTAACAGTTTTTCTTGAAAAAATGCTGTTAAATATCACTTTTTCACATTTAATGTTATTATAAATATGTAAGAATATTTTAATCTCTATACGATTTGATTACATTTTATACTTCATATTCAATGGATATAGAGTTAAAAAATTATAAAGAAATTAAATTTCACAAAGCAGCCAGCTGTGCTATAAACATGGAAACATCTACTACATTAAGAAAATTCTGATTGAGAAATGTCAGTGTCAATTTACATAATATGTTTGAGCTATAATTTTACTGGAAATATATAGAATCTTACAAGAAACTTTCTGTATGGAATGTGTACAAAATACATAGAACTGTGTGGATAAATATATAAAATTATCTATAATTTAAACCCCGGAACCTACGCTTTAAACAAACAAAACTCATTGGTTACGCAGTTATGTAACACGAGGGGGGTCTTTGAAGCTGATGGCAATTACTAAGGATGATGATTCCCAACGATGATACACTTACAGACTGGTGGACGCCTCTGATGGTTGGCGTCCAAGGCTTGTGAGAAGGAAGAACACACAGTCACTTACACTTGTACACTTTTTACACTTTAACTTTACACTGATGAACACTACGGACATGAACACAACTTGTTGTTTACTAACTAATAACTTTTATTTACAATTAAACTAATGTTTATTTACATGATTAGAATATTAACTAATTAAACATAACTAACCAAACTGGTTACATTCTGTAACCCAGAGAGCGAGCGTCGCCCAAAACTAAAACTCTTCCATGTTTATCCCATGGCTAACTAATGCAGACTCTACCATGTTTATCCCATGGCTAACTAATACTGACTGCCTTAAAACAAAAACGCTATCTCCAGGATAGGATTATCTTAGGGGTATGGGGTGCACAGGCGAGGTCATTCTAAAGTCACGCTCGTATATATAATAATTTCTAGACTTAATTATCAACAAATAAATGTCGTGACTATCATAATACGATAAGAATTTCTAAACTGAATTTTGACATTTATAACTTAAACAGATAAACAGAGTTAAAATATTAATATTGAAACTATAATTTAGAAGAGTTTATAAAAAGTTATTTATCTATTATTGTGCTTACCCTCGCCTTGTCACATTATCCTCCCCTTAAGACATAAATATATCGCAAAATCGATATATTTATTCTTAAATCCTGAACTGAAGATAGTTTCCAAATTCTGCAACCACAGAACATAAAACACATACATAAAACAAATAAAACATCAAACATATTACAAATATGACACAAAACATAAAACATAGAATACAAAAATTGCAAAACAGGTACAAATGTACAAGCACAACATAATTCGTAACACACAAAAGGTATCAAACTTACGACATTACAAAAGCAAAAAGCTTAACAACATAAAGCATCAAACATATTACAAATATGACACAAAGCATAAAACATAGAATACAAAAATCGCAAGACAAATTGCAAAACAGGTACAAATGTACAAACACAACATAATACGTAAAAACACACAAAAGGTATAAAACCTATGACATTAAGCATAAAGCTTACAAACATAAAACATTATAAACATAATGTAAACTCAATAAAAACGTAAAACGTTTTAACAAATTACCAATCAGATCTCAAATGCTGGAAAAGGAAAAGGGTATTTTATTTTCCTATCTAAAAAAAGTACTAATCTAACATGCAACTTAACTAGCCAAAAAAACTAAACACTAACAAAAATCGTCATATAATCGTCATAAAAAACACAAACAACACAAAGGTCAGTGCACTGCAGTAGAGGGAGGAGGCTTTTCACACCTAAGTGGTCTAAGGGATGGCACTACAAAAAATTTGGGAACACTACTGCAAGCGATATCGTCGATCCTGGAATGTAACACGATATCACCAGTGGCGTGCCCTCCATGGGTGCGGCGTAAAACTTGCACAGGTGGGCATGCCAAGTTGTCCTCTCCGACGTTCATGCCCAAGTCGCCATTCTCGAAGTCCTCTTCGTTGACCATTTGCAGATCCATTTCGTGCAGGTTGTCGTCATATACTGTGTTCATGTCCAGTTCATCAGCTACTTCGCTGTGTTCTTCCTCAGTCTCACATTTCGCTGTTTCCTCCGGCAGGCAATTTTCTTCAATCATTTTTCCTTCTTGTACGCCCTTGTCACTAGCTGTGACGACTATTGTCGGACTTTCCGGTCGTGGTATGTCTACCACCGCAAAACGATCCTCTATTGCCAGCAAGGACTCAATTTCTTCTAAACTGATCCTCCCTACTGGCAACTCGTGCACTCCATGCCCTGGAGACAACGAATCTAACGGCGCCTGCGGTGCGTAGACCTGGTGCGTCCATGCTGGACCATAAAAACTTGGCGTACAAGCCGGAAAAAATGACGGTGGTAATATGGTGCGTCCTGCATATGTTATTTCTAACCAACGCACCATATCTGTGCCAGTGGTAGGCCGCTTGTACAATGGAATTTCAAAATACAATTCCCTTGCCTTACCACTGAGCCTAAACACTATTGCACTGCCGAGAAAAACTTCATCCCAGCCGTATCGTCTGCTGGCTGCTCCCATGTTGTGGATATATTCTCCTACACTGCCATCACCAGAGAACGTATTTATTTCAAGCAATACGTCAATCATATCTGGTGACGGCTGATACGGCCTGGGTTGCTGTATCATCGCTGGTGTCGTGGTCGTAAATGTGTACATATTGTACACCAAGTACCCTCTCCTCGGTCACAAACTAATAATACTGAAACTGATGTAGGAACTTTTCGGATAAATAAGAGTAAAGCATTACTCTCATTATCCTACCCGTTGACTGCGCCACTGTAACACGAGGGGGGGTCTCCTGTAGCTGACTGCAATTCTACCGACTGCACCACTGTAACACGAGGGGGGGTCTCTGAAGCTGATGGTGATGATGATGCTAAGGAGGACGATTCCCAACGATGATACACTTACAGACTGGTGGACGCCTCTGATGGTTGGCGTCCAAGGCTTGTGAGAAGGAAGAACACACAGTCACTTACACTTGTACACTTTTTACACTTTAACTTTACACTGATGAACACTACGGACATGAACACAACTTGTTGTTTACTAACTAATAACTTTTATTTACAATTAAACTAATGTTTATTTACATGATTAGAATATTAACTAATTAAACATAACTAACCAAACTGGTTACATTCTGTAACCCAGAGAGCGAGCGTCGCCCAAAACTAAAACTCTTCCATGTTTATCCCATGGCTAACTAATGCAGACTCTACCATGTTTATCCCATGGCTAACTAATACTGACTGCCTTAAAACAAAAACGCTATCTCCAGGATAGGATTATCTTAGGGGTATGGGGTGCACAGGCGAGGTCATTCTAAAGTCACGCTCGTATATATAATAATTTCTAGACTTAATTATCAACAAATAAATGTCGTGACTATCATAATACGATAAGAATTTCTAAACTGAATTTTGACATTTATAACTTAAACAGATAAACAGAGTTAAAATATTAATATTGAAACTATAATTTAGAAGAGTTTATAAAAAGTTATTTATCTATTATTGTGCTTACCCTCGCCTTGTCACATTATCCTCCCCTTAAGACATAAATATATCGCAAAATCGATATATTTATTCTTAAATCCTGAACTGAAGATAGTTTCCAAATTCTGCAACCACAGAACATAAAACACATACATAAAACAAATAAAACATCAAACATATTACAAATATGACACAAAACATAAAACATAGAATACAAAAATTGCAAAACAGGTACAAATGTACAAGCACAACATAATTCGTAACACACAAAAGGTATCAAACTTACGACATTACAAAAGCAAAAAGCTTAACAACATAAAGCATCAAACATATTACAAATATGACACAAAGCATAAAACATAGAATACAAAAATCGCAAGACAAATTGCAAAACAGGTACAAATGTACAAACACAACATAATACGTAAAAACACACAAAAGGTATAAAACCTATGACATTAAGCATAAAGCTTACAAACATAAAACATTATAAACATAATGTAAACTCAATAAAAACGTAAAACGTTTTAACAAATTACCAATCAGATCTCAAATGCTGGAAAAGGAAAAGGGTATTTTATTTTCCTATCTAAAAAAAGTACTAATCTAACATGCAACTTAACTAGCCAAAAAAACTAAACACTAACAAAAATCGTCATATAATCGTCATAAAAAACACAAACAACACAAAGGTCAGTGCACTGCAGTAGAGGGAGGAGGCTTTTCACACCTAAGTGGTCTAAGGGATGGCACTACAAAAAATTTGGGAACACTACTGCAAGCGATATCGTCGATCCTGGAATGTAACACGATATCACCAGTGGCGTGCCCTCCATGGGTGCGGCGTAAAACTTGCACAGGTGGGCATGCCAAGTTGTCCTCTCCGACGTTCATGCCCAAGTCGCCATTCTCGAAGTCCTCTTCGTTGACCATTTGCAGATCCATTTCGTGCAGGTTGTCGTCATATACTGTGTTCATGTCCAGTTCATCAGCTACTTCGCTGTGTTCTTCCTCAGTCTCACATTTCGCTGTTTCCTCCGGCAGGCAATTTTCTTCAATCATTTTTCCTTCTTGTACGCCCTTGTCACTAGCTGTGACGACTATTGTCGGACTTTCCGGTCGTGGTATGTCTACCACCGCAAAACGATCCTCTATTGCCAGCAAGGACTCAATTTCTTCTAAACTGATCCTCCCTACTGGCAACTCGTGCACTCCATGCCCTGGAGACAACGAATCTAACGGCGCCTGCGGTGCGTAGACCTGGTGCGTCCATGCTGGACCATAAAAACTTGGCGTACAAGCCGGAAAAAATGACGGTGGTAATATGGTGCGTCCTGCATATGTTATTTCTAACCAACGCACCATATCTGTGCCAGTGGTAGGCCGCTTGTACAATGGAATTTCAAAATACAATTCCCTTGCCTTACCACTGAGCCTAAACACTATTGCACTGCCGAGAAAAACTTCATCCCAGCCGTATCGTCTGCTGGCTGCTCCCATGTTGTGGATATATTCTCCTACACTGCCATCACCAGAGAACGTATTTATTTCAAGCAATACGTCAATCATATCTGGTGACGGCTGATACGGCCTGGGTTGCTGTATCATCGCTGGTGTCGTGGTCGTAAATGTGTACATATTGTACACCAAGTACCCTCTCCTCGGTCACAAACTAATAATACTGAAACTGATGTAGGAACTTTTCGGATAAATAAGAGTAAAGCATTACTCTCATTATCCTACCCGTTGACTGCGCCACTGTAACACGAGGGGGGGTCTCCTGTAGCTGACTGCAATTCTACCGACTGCACCACTGTAACACGAGGGGGGGTCTCTGAAGCTGATGGTGATGATGATGCTAAGGAGGACGATTCCCAACGATGATACACTTACAGACTGGTGGACGCCTCTGATGGTTGGCGTCCAAGGCTTGTGAGAAGGAAGAACACACAGTCACTTACACTTGTACACTTTTTACACTTTAACTTTACACTGATGAACACTACGGACATGAACACAACTTGTTGTTTACTAACTAATAACTTTTATTTACAATTAAACTAATGTTTATTTACATGATTAGAATATTAACTAATTAAACATAACTAACCAAACTGGTTACATTCTGTAACCCAGAGAGCGAGCGTCGCCCAAAACTAAAACTCTTCCATGTTTATCCCATGGCTAACTAATGCAGACTCTACCATGTTTATCCCATGGCTAACTAATACTGACTGCCTTAAAACAAAAACGCTATCTCCAGGATAGGATTATCTTAGGGGTATGGGGTGCACAGGCGAGGTCATTCTAAAGTCACGCTCGTATATATAATAATTTCTAGACTTAATTATCAACAAATAAATGTCGTGACTATCATAATACGATAAGAATTTCTAAACTGAATTTTGACATTTATAACTTAAACAGATAAACAGAGTTAAAATATTAATATTGAAACTATAATTTAGAAGAGTTTATAAAAAGTTATTTATCTATTATTGTGCTTACCCTCGCCTTGTCACATTATCCTCCCCTTAAGACATAAATATATCGCAAAATCGATATATTTATTCTTAAATCCTGAACTGAAGATAGTTTCCAAATTCTGCAACCACAGAACATAAAACACATACATAAAACAAATAAAACATCAAACATATTACAAATATGACACAAAACATAAAACATAGAATACAAAAATTGCAAAACAGGTACAAATGTACAAGCACAACATAATTCGTAACACACAAAAGGTATCAAACTTACGACATTACAAAAGCAAAAAGCTTAACAACATAAAGCATCAAACATATTACAAATATGACACAAAGCATAAAACATAGAATACAAAAATCGCAAGACAAATTGCAAAACAGGTACAAATGTACAAACACAACATAATACGTAAAAACACACAAAAGGTATAAAACCTATGACATTAAGCATAAAGCTTACAAACATAAAACATTATAAACATAATGTAAACTCAATAAAAACGTAAAACGTTTTAACAAATTACCAATCAGATCTCAAATGCTGGAAAAGGAAAAGGGTATTTTATTTTCCTATCTAAAAAAAGTACTAATCTAACATGCAACTTAACTAGCCAAAAAAACTAAACACTAACAAAAATCGTCATATAATCGTCATAAAAAACACAAACAACACAAAGGTCAGTGCACTGCAGTAGAGGGAGGAGGCTTTTCACACCTAAGTGGTCTAAGGGATGGCACTACAAAAAATTTGGGAACACTACTGCAAGCGATATCGTCGATCCTGGAATGTAACACGATATCACCAGTGGCGTGCCCTCCATGGGTGCGGCGTAAAACTTGCACAGGTGGGCATGCCAAGTTGTCCTCTCCGACGTTCATGCCCAAGTCGCCATTCTCGAAGTCCTCTTCGTTGACCATTTGCAGATCCATTTCGTGCAGGTTGTCGTCATATACTGTGTTCATGTCCAGTTCATCAGCTACTTCGCTGTGTTCTTCCTCAGTCTCACATTTCGCTGTTTCCTCCGGCAGGCAATTTTCTTCAATCATTTTTCCTTCTTGTACGCCCTTGTCACTAGCTGTGACGACTATTGTCGGACTTTCCGGTCGTGGTATGTCTACCACCGCAAAACGATCCTCTATTGCCAGCAAGGACTCAATTTCTTCTAAACTGATCCTCCCTACTGGCAACTCGTGCACTCCATGCCCTGGAGACAACGAATCTAACGGCGCCTGCGGTGCGTAGACCTGGTGCGTCCATGCTGGACCATAAAAACTTGGCGTACAAGCCGGAAAAAATGACGGTGGTAATATGGTGCGTCCTGCATATGTTATTTCTAACCAACGCACCATATCTGTGCCAGTGGTAGGCCGCTTGTACAATGGAATTTCAAAATACAATTCCCTTGCCTTACCACTGAGCCTAAACACTATTGCACTGCCGAGAAAAACTTCATCCCAGCCGTATCGTCTGCTGGCTGCTCCCATGTTGTGGATATATTCTCCTACACTGCCATCACCAGAGAACGTATTTATTTCAAGCAATACGTCAATCATATCTGGTGACGGCTGATACGGCCTGGGTTGCTGTATCATCGCTGGTGTCGTGGTCGTAAATGTGTACATATTGTACACCAAGTACCCTCTCCTCGGTCACAAACTAATAATACTGAAACTGATGTAGGAACTTTTCGGATAAATAAGAGTAAAGCATTACTCTCATTATCCTACCCGTTGACTGCGCCACTGTAACACGAGGGGGGGTCTCCTGTAGCTGACTGCAATTCTACCGACTGCACCACTGTAACACGAGGGGGGGTCTCTGAAGCTGATGGTGATGATGATGCTAAGGAGGACGATTCCCAACGATGATACACTTACAGACTGGTGGACGCCTCTGATGGTTGGCGTCCAAGGCTTGTGAGAAGGAAGAACACACAGTCACTTACACTTGTACACTTTTTACACTTTAACTTTACACTGATGAACACTACGGACATGAACACAACTTGTTGTTTACTAACTAATAACTTTTATTTACAATTAAACTAATGTTTATTTACATGATTAGAATATTAACTAATTAAACATAACTAACCAAACTGGTTACATTCTGTAACCCAGAGAGCGAGCGTCGCCCAAAACTAAAACTCTTCCATGTTTATCCCATGGCTAACTAATGCAGACTCTACCATGTTTATCCCATGGCTAACTAATACTGACTGCCTTAAAACAAAAACGCTATCTCCAGGATAGGATTATCTTAGGGGTATGGGGTGCACAGGCGAGGTCATTCTAAAGTCACGCTCGTATATATAATAATTTCTAGACTTAATTATCAACAAATAAATGTCGTGACTATCATAATACGATAAGAATTTCTAAACTGAATTTTGACATTTATAACTTAAACAGATAAACAGAGTTAAAATATTAATATTGAAACTATAATTTAGAAGAGTTTATAAAAAGTTATTTATCTATTATTGTGCTTACCCTCGCCTTGTCACATTATCCTCCCCTTAAGACATAAATATATCGCAAAATCGATATATTTATTCTTAAATCCTGAACTGAAGATAGTTTCCAAATTCTGCAACCACAGAACATAAAACACATACATAAAACAAATAAAACATCAAACATATTACAAATATGACACAAAACATAAAACATAGAATACAAAAATTGCAAAACAGGTACAAATGTACAAGCACAACATAATTCGTAACACACAAAAGGTATCAAACTTACGACATTACAAAAGCAAAAAGCTTAACAACATAAAGCATCAAACATATTACAAATATGACACAAAGCATAAAACATAGAATACAAAAATCGCAAGACAAATTGCAAAACAGGTACAAATGTACAAACACAACATAATACGTAAAAACACACAAAAGGTATAAAACCTATGACATTAAGCATAAAGCTTACAAACATAAAACATTATAAACATAATGTAAACTCAATAAAAACGTAAAACGTTTTAACAAATTACCAATCAGATCTCAAATGCTGGAAAAGGAAAAGGGTATTTTATTTTCCTATCTAAAAAAAGTACTAATCTAACATGCAACTTAACTAGCCAAAAAAACTAAACACTAACAAAAATCGTCATATAATCGTCATAAAAAACACAAACAACACAAAGGTCAGTGCACTGCAGTAGAGGGAGGAGGCTTTTCACACCTAAGTGGTCTAAGGGATGGCACTACAAAAAATTTGGGAACACTACTGCAAGCGATATCGTCGATCCTGGAATGTAACACGATATCACCAGTGGCGTGCCCTCCATGGGTGCGGCGTAAAACTTGCACAGGTGGGCATGCCAAGTTGTCCTCTCCGACGTTCATGCCCAAGTCGCCATTCTCGAAGTCCTCTTCGTTGACCATTTGCAGATCCATTTCGTGCAGGTTGTCGTCATATACTGTGTTCATGTCCAGTTCATCAGCTACTTCGCTGTGTTCTTCCTCAGTCTCACATTTCGCTGTTTCCTCCGGCAGGCAATTTTCTTCAATCATTTTTCCTTCTTGTACGCCCTTGTCACTAGCTGTGACGACTATTGTCGGACTTTCCGGTCGTGGTATGTCTACCACCGCAAAACGATCCTCTATTGCCAGCAAGGACTCAATTTCTTCTAAACTGATCCTCCCTACTGGCAACTCGTGCACTCCATGCCCTGGAGACAACGAATCTAACGGCGCCTGCGGTGCGTAGACCTGGTGCGTCCATGCTGGACCATAAAAACTTGGCGTACAAGCCGGAAAAAATGACGGTGGTAATATGGTGCGTCCTGCATATGTTATTTCTAACCAACGCACCATATCTGTGCCAGTGGTAGGCCGCTTGTACAATGGAATTTCAAAATACAATTCCCTTGCCTTACCACTGAGCCTAAACACTATTGCACTGCCGAGAAAAACTTCATCCCAGCCGTATCGTCTGCTGGCTGCTCCCATGTTGTGGATATATTCTCCTACACTGCCATCACCAGAGAACGTATTTATTTCAAGCAATACGTCAATCATATCTGGTGACGGCTGATACGGCCTGGGTTGCTGTATCATCGCTGGTGTCGTGGTCGTAAATGTGTACATATTGTACACCAAGTACCCTCTCCTCGGTCACAAACTAATAATACTGAAACTGATGTAGGAACTTTTCGGATAAATAAGAGTAAAGCATTACTCTCATTATCCTACCCGTTGACTGCGCCACTGTAACACGAGGGGGGGTCTCCTGTAGCTGACTGCAATTCTACCGACTGCACCACTGTAACACGAGGGGGGGTCTCTGAAGCTGATGGTGATGATGATGCTAAGGAGGACGATTCCCAACGATGATACACTTACAGACTGGTGGACGCCTCTGATGGTTGGCGTCCAAGGCTTGTGAGAAGGAAGAACACACAGTCACTTACACTTGTACACTTTTTACACTTTAACTTTACACTGATGAACACTACGGACATGAACACAACTTGTTGTTTACTAACTAATAACTTTTATTTACAATTAAACTAATGTTTATTTACATGATTAGAATATTAACTAATTAAACATAACTAACCAAACTGGTTACATTCTGTAACCCAGAGAGCGAGCGTCGCCCAAAACTAAAACTCTTCCATGTTTATCCCATGGCTAACTAATGCAGACTCTACCATGTTTATCCCATGGCTAACTAATACTGACTGCCTTAAAACAAAAACGCTATCTCCAGGATAGGATTATCTTAGGGGTATGGGGTGCACAGGCGAGGTCATTCTAAAGTCACGCTCGTATATATAATAATTTCTAGACTTAATTATCAACAAATAAATGTCGTGACTATCATAATACGATAAGAATTTCTAAACTGAATTTTGACATTTATAACTTAAACAGATAAACAGAGTTAAAATATTAATATTGAAACTATAATTTAGAAGAGTTTATAAAAAGTTATTTATCTATTATTGTGCTTACCCTCGCCTTGTCACAGTTATTCAAATGTATGTAACTGCAAAGAACTAATCATTTCAAATTAATAATAGTAAAATTTTAAAAAGAAATAAGTGAATAGAACAATAGGAAAGAAAATCAATACAGTTTCCAGCATAAGTAAATATGTGCATGTATTTAGATTAATAAAAATTAAAGATTCGCAAAAAAGTTTAAGCTATTCCTTATTTTTGATTAGTGAATTCTATTCTATCGCGGTATTTAAAATTTAATCTTCATTTTATTAACAAAAAACGTAGTTACTTGGATTAGATTAGACTATATTTTAAGAAATAAACAAACAAAATTAGTGTAAAATTCGCTAATCCAAAAATAAGGATCATCTTAATATTTTTTGTGACTCGGGCTGTAAATGGCGGGAGGTATTGTGTTGGCCACACCAGATTTTTCTGTGATATGATTAAGGACATTTTTTTTTCTACATTTAATTAACTACAAATTCGTTTTCTATAAGTCAAGGTTGAGGTCAGTTGTTTTATCGTATTCTATATTTGGATAAAGAATAAATGTCATGTTCTACTGATTATGAAAATTAGAAAGTTATACTATTTTTAACAAGTCCTCTAGTAGCCGTGATCGTCTAGTGGTTAGGACCCTACGTTGTGGCCGTAGTAACCCAGGTTCGAATCCTGGTCACGGCAATGTGCAAACATTGTCACGGGAGAGGCTATTTTTAATTTTATTTATAGTAATACACAAATAATTCCTTAAAATTGTGTTAAAATATGTATTGCTTTAATAATTTCATGTTTACATGTACGAATATGTACATTTATTTATTTAATGCATAAAAGTAATATATTCTACAAAATAAAAATAAATTTTAGCTGTATACTCAACACGATATTCCAGCAAATACAAGTCTCTTCAGTTATTATTCTCGTATTTGGAATCATAGTAGGCGACGCTTGGCTGTCACTGACGATCTTAGTAATTCCATTCCTTGATTCCATTGTTTTTACTATTAACAATGTAGTGTGTTTGTCTAGTGTTTTTGTAAGTTTTTTGTGTTATCCTTATTTATTTATTTATCAATTTCGATAACATTAGTTTGAGAAATGTATGACAATTACTTTTATGTATAATTTGTGAATGAAAATGAAAAGTGTAACAAAAAAAGACAATAAGAAAAATGCTTGGTGGAGATACAATAGAAAATTGTAAGTAGTCTTTAATTGTTTTCCATTTATATTTAATAATATGGTAGATATTTACGAATATGTAATGGATATTGATGTATCATTATAAATTTGAGGTTATAAATCTATTTATAAAGTATTGATTTAAAGAAATAAATATAAAAATATATCACAGCATATTACTGGCTGTGCCAATTTACTTTTATCCGCATACAAATCTGTATCGTTGAGGACGTTTAACAGGCGTCACCTCACACTCACATCTCTTAAAGCTGTTTTGGAAAGAGCACCACATACCATAGGAGGCAATTTTGTGTTATTTAAAAATAGGTAGTCCATTATTTTTCATAAAAAATTGTTATTGTTAAAAGCCCGTAATATATTTTTTTAATTTTCTGTAACGTATATGTTAAGTTCATTTTGTTCTCAAACTGTAGAGGTTGCTAATAATTGGAATCACATAAATTAATCTATTTCAATACATAAAAATATATATAAAATAACTTTCGACTTTGATTAAATGGGATTTTTTGTTTACCTTTCAGAGGTCATCTTAGATATGCTTTTGTTTTTTTTTTTAATCAAATAATTGTACTATGTTAAATGTTGTGGCGACCTTGGCCAGTATTTAATTTTCAAATAACTTCGTAACCATTAGAAATTGAGAAAAATGTTTCATATAAATTTTTTTTTTTTTATAGTCTATTTACTGACAGACAAAATTTTGTTCGATCACTATCTTTGTCAGTTTTTTTCGATTTTTCGCTTTTCTCGGAAACAGTTGAAGATCAGTAGCCCTTAAAAAATTTTACAGTATTTTTGAAAAAATAATGCATCCGAACATTCTATTGTTTATACATTTTCAATTTCCGGAACCGTCAAAATAGCCGAAAATCATAACATTTTTGCAAACATCATTGAAGACATGAAACAAAAGTTTAAACAAAAACGCAAACAACTGCCATAGTTTCTTGACGTTTAAACTTATTTTCAAAACGAGGAAAATGAAAACACGTTTATTGTAGTTGATGACAACAATGTAATAGTTGATTACAACAATGTAATTTGACGGGAACGAAATTTAAGATTTCTTTAAAGTTTAAACGTGAAGAATCTATAACAGATGTTTTCGCTATTGATAAATTTTTGTTCCATGGCATCAATGATTTTTGTAAAAATGTTATTATTGTTTTCGACTATTTTTACGGTCCCGGAAATTGAAAAATTATAAACAATAGCATATTCGGATGCAATATTTTTTTCTGTAGCAAAAATCTAAATACGGTATTGCTCTAAAATAATTAAGGGAGCAAATAACTGCACATTAAAATTTTATCATTGAAACCCCTATGTTGCGTCGTCCAAGTCACCACCCTGTATATATATATATATATATATATATATATATATATATATATATATATATATATATACACCGGGTAGCGCCCGAAATCTGTTACATAAGCATTTAACATGGGAAAACCGTTTTTCCTAGCGCATTGCTCCCCAAATTATTTTAGAAAAAAATCTTCATATAATAGTTGTAGAACATATAATTTTGCATGCTTTGTAACAACAGAAATTAGGTACGAAAATCTACTCAAAAGTAATGGTAGCCATGGAATTACCATTTTTATCTGTCATAAAATTTAATTTACTTTTTTTATTTAATAAAATTATCACAACGTAAAATTCTTAAGCAGAATAATAATTTAATTCTTCTATACTGTTCAAATACTCATTTTTCTTGACAAAAAATCACAATATTTGACATTTAAATCATCACATTTGCTTGTCTTTTTTGTTTTAATTCCATGAATTCCATTCAATTTCTGGGAGTTACTAAACATACGAAATGAATTTTGTTTACTGATTTACATGTAGAATTTTATATTCTACAACTTTTATTTGAAGATTTTTTTTCTAAAATAATTTCGGGAGCAACGTGCTAGGAAAACGGTTTTCCCATGTTAAATGCCTATGTAACGGATGTCGAGCGCCACTCGGATACGGGACACCCCGATTATTTTCTTTATTATTAAAAATAGAAGAAAATCATTCAAATAAAAATTGTTGTAAATGAACGGAGACATTCACTGATTGAAGAAAAGAATGTTTTAATTACTGCTGTCAAGATTTTAGAATAGTGTAAATGTGTAACGTATATGTTAAGGGTATTAAAACTAGAATATTTTAAAATGTATTTTTTTTTCACATTGATAGTCCGCTACCATACAGCCGCACAACCTCATTAAAATTTTCTTTCATAAATAACTGTAACTCTTCATTCATTCCCTACAATTGTACACTATTGTTATTTACATACATCGTTTTTATATGCCCGAAACTCAGTTCTAATTTAATATTCACTTTACATCGCATGACAATACCTTGCTAAATTGAATTTTAAATAATATTCATACAAAAGTCCGTATATATTTCGCGTTGTCATCCTCAGCAAATTATTTAACGAATTTCAAATTCATTTCATTACATTACTTATTTATGATTTTATAATCCTTTTCATTGAATATATTCATAGATATTTGAGTATTGAAATAGGAAATATAATATTGTGTTTTGGTTTCAGATTGAAAATGGAATCTATTGATCAGAATAGGACGAGGAGAAGAAAGGATAATGCTGAATGTAGAAAAGGTAAGAGGATTTATTTTTATTGAAAATTTATTATAATTTTTTTATTATTTATTTATGAAGGTACGTTGAACCCTATAAATATATTTAACATGAAATTGTAAACTATGAATATTTTGTTACATTTTATTATTAAATTAAAAGTTTGAAATCTGCAGTAGAAACATGTGTACAAATTTATATTACAACATATATTCTAAATAATTATGAGTATTATCACTACAAATGACCGAGAGGTTTATTCAGATGCTAAAATCTTGTGAAACATACGGCGAGTGTTTTTCTAACGTATGTTTGTTACTTATACATATACTTAAAGTGGTATACTGATATAGTTCTTATATATAGTGTGTCCCATTAAGAGCTGCCACCATTAGGATCTTGAGAACTATAAAGGTGCATTCACAAATGAAAATTAGGTTTAGATTTATGGTTTATACTTTAGATTTAAAAACTTTGGCCTCATATTATGTAATGCTCCATACTTCAGAATTTAGGGTCTCTAAATCTAAATCATAAAGCTAAAGATTACAAGGTCCAAACTTTAAGTTTATGATATAGTTTGACGTCACAAATTTCACCAATGAGAACGAGTCTGAAATGATATAGATATATACACCCATCTTTATTTAGTATCCACTTGGTGGATTCGGCTTTTTAAACAAATGCAAGAAGAAATTGGAGACTGTCATAACTTAATTGCTGAAGTATAACCAATAATGCCAAGCGTATGACAGTTTCACGGCGCACAGGTGTCTTATTGAGTACTGCTCTACCAATATTTTAATCTTGTTTTTGAAGCATTTACATAGATATCTGTACATATCAAAATTAATTTTCAAGCAATTTAAACTTACATTTATGAATGACTTACTTAAACCTAAACAAAAACCATAAACCTAATTTTTATTTGTGAATGCACCTTATGAGATACAATGTCGATTAAATACAACTTTTTGTCCACCTATAGGGGCCCATCTCAAAAGTGCTTTTATTTTTCCAAAAATTCTTATAGGGCACTAGATAATGACGAAAAACTGAATTTGTCGATTTTTACCTTCCGTCACATTTAGGTAAGGAAGATATTGTCTTTGGTCAAAAAATTAGATGAATTGTTAATCAATAAACACGTTTTAGGGTCCCTAGAATACGATTTTACTATTTTTACGATGATGTCCCTATGTGTGTAGCGTACGAAATTATTTTTTTATTGCTAAATTCCAAAAATTATAATTCTTTCGTATTCCTCTCTGTTGCATTCATATGAAGAGCTGATTATATTTTGGTTATAATTGGTCTACCGGAAGTACCCTCATTTGAAAAATTTAACAGTTTTTCTTGAAAAAACGATGGTACATTTCATTTTTTCACATTTAATGTTATTATAGATATTAAAGAACATTGTATTCTCTATACGATTTGATTGTATTTTATACTTCATATTAAATGGATATAAAGTTATAGAATTCATGAAGAATCTAATCTCAAAAAAAGGTAGTGATGCAAAGCTAAGCGCGCGCGTTAAAATTGGAAATGTGTTCAAAGTAGGACTCTGCTCAGTTTGTTAACTACATTAAATTTCTAACCTGTTTCAAATTTTCAGTTTTTTTTATAGGTTATGGATCTACCCCTGTTTACTACTTGCGTTCTTAAAATATCGATTCCGGTAGCTATAACCTGATAAACAGCTGTTTACCGGTAATAGTTCACCGGTAGAATTTTCGTAAATGCCTTATATAACTGACGGAAGGTAATGTGCTGGCCACATCAGATTTTTTTCTCTTTCGATTGGTATAAGAATTACTGTATACTCTGTCTACAAAGTCTCTAGACCTAGACTAGACTAAACAGAGGAATCTCTGAACGTGTTTTTATAAAATCTATATCTGTCTTCTAATAAAATGTCTACTCGTGTAAAGGCATAACGATATACATTTATTTATTTCGTAATCTCAAAAATTCATCTCTACATTATGTCTGTGGTTGTCAGTACACGTGCATTTGTTCTCGCTTTGTTATTCCATTCCTTTCGGCGTTTCGGCAGCCTGGTGGAGTATGCTGCCAAAACGCCGTGTTCTACAACTTATAAATCTTAATCGACAAGGTTTTTGTCTGCGTCGGAGACTTAAATATTTATAGCGCTAACCCGGCCAGTCTGCTGGTAATCGCCCGATCGTTTTTAAATTTTCAAACATTCCCATATTTTGTGAATTTCAAATTTATTTGGTTTTCGGAACCGTTTGGTTTTTTGGTTATTGAATGTTTTGCGAGAGACTCAAATATCGAGGATTTAGAGATAAAAAGATGTTGCAGGAAAAACAGAGATTCCAAACAAGTTACCCAAGATTCTTTTATACTGTTACATACTATTCTTGACGTAAGGATGTCAATAAAACAAAATGTATGATTGTTGAAGTACGTACTAGTATTTGAAGTAGTTTTTTTTTTGTCATACAGGTCATAAAATCTGTTCATAAGGCGACGTAAGCAAACTCTGTTCCGAAAATAATTTGGAACTGTCAGCATTGTTCGTATACATTGGCGAATAATGGTTTTGTTTGCATTTGTTTCTTGATGCAGAAAAAGATAGACCCGTATTTCATTTTAATTTATAAATAAGCAAGGTTTAATATTTTTGAAAATGAAATCTACAATATTTGAAATAAGTGGTATTTTTTGCAATTTAATTTATTTTTTTCGAAATGTACACTAAAGTACACAATATACATACGATATCACACCGCGAAGTTAGCCACATAAGTATCTAAAGAAAACTTTACAGACTTTTCTGTTAAAAGGTAACTTTACGTACTCACCTGGCAAACTTGAATGACAGATGAGTGCGTAAAATTAAATTTTGTGATACTTGATTTTAAGCTGTGAGCAGATTTTCGTGAAAAATATATGATATATTCCAAAACTTGTCAAATTTAGTATTTAAGACTTTTATATAACGGGAAGCTACATATTAGATTTTGGCTAAAATTGATAAACCGGAAATGATACTTTATTTGAAGCTCTGAACAGATTTTCGTGAAAAACAAATTGATACAATCCAAAACTTTTCAAATTTGGTTATTAAGACTTTTATATTAATGAGAACGACATACTAGATGTTTTGTAAAATTGATAAACCGGAAGTACTACTTTTCAGGAAGCTGTAAACAGATTTTCTTGAAAAAATATATTAAAACATGATTCGAAACTTCTCAAATTTGGTATTTAAAACTCGTGTATAATTTGAAACATTATATTTTAATTATACCTATATGATAAACCGGAAGTGGTACTTAATTTGGAGCTCTTAACAGATTTTCGAGGAAAAACATAATAAAATATAATCTAAAATTTGGTATTACAGCTCATTGCTATTTCAAACATGAAATTGACGGGAGGTCATGTGTTGGCCACATCAGATTTTTAATTTTAAAGTTCACATATGACAGATGAAGTAGTAATTTTTCTGAAGTAGCGCTACTTCAAGGAGTGAGAATGCGGGCCATAGTTTCCTAGTACAGTGCGTTAAAAAAAAAACCTAACTCGGAGTAGGCTTTGAACAAATAAACGTATGTCAATTTAAAAACATTTAATTAAATGTCAATTTGACATGAGATATTGTCAAAAATGTTATCTAAAGAAATGAAAGCTTTTCTTCTTGAATCTTATTTTAGCAATGAATACAAATTAGAAAACGGCGAATGTCATTATACTGTATCCTTCTTTATTGTCTTTTCCCTTAAAATTACATTTTAAGATCAATTTTGACAACTTGACTTTTGAATTAAATAATAATCAGATATACGTTTCACTAATTCCGAGTTAGAAATTTTTTTGAACACACTGTAGGTGCCAACACAGATTATAGAGCGAATTGAACAATTTTTATAAAGAAAATTGTATTCGCTTTATTTTTATTTATCTTTCACTGAAAACTAAGTAACGTAACATAGCACTTTGTAGATTAAATTATAGTTATAAAACCCAAAATCAAACCGTAGTTATGCAGCAAGGTTTTTGAAATAAACTGCCTTCTTTTCATTTATCACTCCTTTCCAAACTTGTAGATCTGAACTTTCCTCTTAGGAAAAAATCTGATGTGGACACCACATGACTTCCTTGTACGCAAGACCAATATGAAGTAAAGACTCAATTATAAAATTGCACGTATTTGCCGTAATTTGATATTAACATCTATTTTTTTATTTTTTGTTATTTTTTGTCCTAATCCATAGCAAGCTTCATTGTAAAAACCAAAAAGTATATGTTTTAAATTTATATATCTCGCTTATACAATTTAATAATACTTGATGTGCTAGACGCAGAATTTAATTCTCTAAAACTCTTATTTGAAGCATTTATTTCTAAAATGAAAATAAAACCATTTTATTCAAGCAAAACTGTTAACAACTTCAGGTAATATATCACTTCCGGTTAGTCTGTTTTAACCAAAATCTACTATGTTATTCCAATTGACATAAAAGTCTTATATACCAAATTTGAAAAGTTTTGGATTATATTTTTAAATAGTTTTTCATTAAAATCTATTATAGGCTTCAAATAAAGTACCATTTCTGGAAATTATGTAATGACCAAAAAGGGAGGTGCACAACTAGATGTTATAGCAGTCCTAAATACAAAATTTCAACTTTCTACGGCTTACCGTTTTTGAGTTATGCGAGATACGTACGTACAGACGTCACGACGAAATTAGTCAAAATGGATTCAGGGATGGTCAAAATGGATATTTCCGTTGAAATCTGAAAACCGAAATTTTTCGCGATTACAATACTTCCTTTACTTTGTACAAGGAAGTAAAAAACTGACGTTTATATCCAATTTAACCACAGAAATATTGTAGCGGTCTAAATCCTATTGCACATTATAAAATTGTATGTATTTATTTTTGTCTCTTCCAAATTTTTATTAAAATGAAGTTTGTACAAATTTTAATTTCTATAAGTTGTATAAGGTATTAAATGCATAAATTATTTCGAAATATACTTAATTTACAGTCTTTTACTGTCTGATTTATAACAGTACGCATAATAGTAACAATAGCATCATCCTCTTATCTATTTCAAAATCGTCTCTTTGTGTAGAAAACTTTCCGTAGTAAATAAACCGGCTTGGCTAGAAACTTCATGAATTCATTAGTTTCCTTTTCTTGCATATTAATCACTCGAAGTAAAACGCATAAACAGGTAAAAATCCTCCGGTACGGCACTGGAACTCTTCCCATAATTCTTCCGTCTGTCAAAAGAAGACGCCTTCTTCTTCTTTACAAAACCGTGCAGCAGTACTTTCAAAACACTGCATAAACATTTTAAACATCTGCATTTAAAATTCACTGAGCGCTGAAAAATATGCGAATTATGAAGTAAATACGTATCGCAATGCAAAGCGAATATATGATGCTGTAACTCAAGCCAAGAAAGACTTTTGACAAAATGTGCACTAAAAGAATAATTAAAGTGAAAAATGATGGTAGTAATTTTCGCGCGCTGGAGAAAGTTTTATACGGTGGACGGCGTGCACTACGGCCTCTGACGTCACCAATGCACTTTTATAATTTATTTTATTAGCACTTTAAAATTTCCCAAATATCATTATTTATTCATGTAAATTTGCCGTCACGAATATTTTATAAGCAAAAAATAAATATTAAAGTTGAAGTTGCGCTTCGACGTAATGTGTCGGTGTAAATTTTTAATTTTTATTTGCTTGCTGAATATGTTTTCGAAAAAACTTTATCGATTGAATCTTTTTGTGAACTCTTGAAAAGCCATATAAAAAAGAAATCAAAAATTGAAAGGAGTCAGCCATGGCCAACTTGGCTTACAGTCAGTCGCGTGGGGTGATTTTGAGCCTATACCCATTTGTATTGTTTTTATTCATGATAAAAATCGCATAAATCGCAGATTTTAGTGAATAAGCACGTTTTAAGGTCCTTAGAATCCGATTATAACATTTTTACGATGATGTCCGTATGTATGTGTGTGTGTGTGTGAGAGAGAGAGAGAGAGAGAGAGAGAGAGTGTGGATGTGTGTGTGTGTGAATGTGTGTGTGTGTGTGGATGTGTGTGTGTGGATGTTGGATTCACGATATCTCAAATACTATAAGACTTAAGACATTTTTAACTACGGATTCCTCAATCTAACAATAATGGGAAAAGTTGATTAAGTTTTGCTAACAATTGGACAACCGGAAGTAGTAGTTACAAGAAAAAAATCATCTAAATATTATTTATCGAAAATTTATGTAAATACTTATATTAAAGAATGTTAAAATCTTTATTCGATAAATATAAATTCATTATTATATCTTTTATAGATTTAGAGATAAAGAAATGCATATAAAATAATTTGATATAAAAATTCTCAAATCAAACTACTTCAAGGCAAGAAATTCAAATGTTTGTAGTTGACACATAAATGGCACTGTCAAAAATATTTGTATGCCGCTATCAAAAATATTTGTACATTATTATGAAAAAGAATATAAGAGGAATTTGCGAAAAAATTACGAATATAAAGAAAAAGAAAAGGAAAGTAGAAAAAGAAAATTTCAGGATATTGAATATAAAGAAAATGTATGTATTGTACATAATTTATATTAAAATGTCCCATAGATTTTGCAAATATATGTGAGAATTATTTTGTAGTGAGACATGAATATATGTATTTGTATTTAAAAATATGTTTCGTTTTATGCGTACAACCAGGTAAAATATCTGGCGAGAGGTTACGTGCTGGCCACATCAGATTTTTTATTTTTACCTCCTGTCATACCGTAGATAAGGAAGATAATATTATCGTGCCAAAAATTCGATGGTGAGTTTTCAGTAAATAAGCACGAATTAGGGTCCCCACAACACGTTTTTACTATTTTTACGATGATGTGTGTGTGTGTGTGTGCGTGTGTGCGTGTGCGGGTGTGCTTGTGTATTTGTGTGTGTGTGTGTGTGTGTGTGTGTGTGTGCGTGTGCAGATGTGCGTGTGCGTTTGTGTAACGATTTTTTCGTTCACGATAACTCATATCAAACTTCCAAAAATTTCTATTTTCTGTATTTAAGCTTTCTGCATTCATATAACGAATAAAAATTGGACATCCGGAAGTAATATATACTTTATTTGAAGCCCATAACTGTTTTAATGGAAAACTATATTAGAATATAATCCAAAATCTTTCAATTTTAGTATTTAAGACTTTTCTATCAAAGGGAATAAAATATTAGATTTTAGCTATAATTCAAGAACCGGAAGTAATACTTTACTTGAAGCTCTGAAAAGATTTTTGTGAAAAATATATTGTAATATATTCCAAAACTTTTCAAATTTAGTATTTAAGATTTCTATATAAATGGAAACAACATATTAGATTTTGGCTAAAATTGATAAACCGGAACTTATACTTTATTTGAAGCTCTAAACAGATTTTCGTGAAAAATATGTGATATACTCGTAATACAATTCTTTTCAAATTTGAAATTTAATACTTTTGTAAATGAGAAAGACATATTAGATTTTTTTCTAAAATTGATAAACCAGAAATAGTACTTTAATTAAAGCTATAAACAGATTTTCTAGAAAAAAAATCTGATGTGGCCAGCACATAACCTCTCACCAGATATTTTACCTGGTTGTACGCATAAAACAAAAAATATTTTTAAATACAAATGCATATATTTATGTCTCATTACAAAATAATTCTCACATATATTTGCAAAATCTATGGAATATTTTAGTATAAATGTTATAATCGGATTCTAGGGACCTTATAACGTGCTTATTCACTAAATTCTAGATATGTGATTTTTAGCATGAATTCAATACCTCTCTCAAAACTTCTCAAATTTGTTATTTAAAATTCGTATATAATTTGAAACAAAATCAATGGATATTTCGTGATATTTTCAAATATGAGGTTCTTTAAAGAACAATATCTTTTAATTTAGTACTTTAAAGTCAGATAAAAAAATTTGCACCAGCCCTATTAGGACGGACTTAACTTTTATGTTGTTTTCAATTTATATGTATCTATATTTATTTCTTGGGTATTTACCTAAGTGATAAGTTAGTTGTAAAGGTTTTTATCTCGTAAGTAAGTCTGTCTGATGACATTTCCATCACGGGAACGTGAAGTCCTTAGTCCATTCGCTAAGTGTCTCACAACTTGATGGGGTTATAATTCAGTTTCGTCTCTTACCGAGTCCCGACTGATTGCTAGATGGCGACGATTGCTAATTGGAAATGGACGGAAACTTAATTGAAACGAATTTTTTGATGACGACGAGGTAATGACATTTTTTATATTTATTTAAGAAGAAGGCAAAGAAATTAAAAGTTGCAATAATTTTTGATTATAATATTATAGGTAAATATACAGATTTACCATTTACTTTTGGCACAATGAAAAACAACTTCATAAAAATCCAGTGCCGTAAACAAACGATTCTCGACGTGTTTAATTAGTTCCGGTTGTATTCGGTGGAATGTTCGAGACTTCTCCAGAAATGGGCAGCTATATAAAAGCAACGAAGCTCTGCCTGTTAGTTACATACCTAGTTACATAGTTAGATAGTCAGTTAAGTTGAGTTGACGAGCAATCACATAGAGTGTTAGTCCGTCAGAAGGACAGTTACATAACACAGCAGTATCATGGAGAACGTATGCAGTTTAGTGTAGAGTGGAATACTCGGGAAGTTACTGGTGTACTGGGGTATCTGTGGAAGTCAATACTCAGTAGTTTTGAGAACTATTGGGAAGCTAGGAAAACAGGAACAGTAACGGCGAGTGGAAATGGTGTTGAAGAGTTGTGGCATACAGGCAGTCGATGATACTGAAGCCGTGGAAATTAGACAGTTAGTTAAATAAATAGACAGACATACGGCCTAATTCTCTAAGCAAAGTTGTTAAAATTAACAACTATTTTCAGTTGTTAAACTGAATGTCAGTTGCTAAGTTCAAAATCCCAATTCACTATTACATCAAGTTGTTAAAATTTAACAAGTAGTCGTTACGTCGAGTTGTTAATCTAGCAACTGCATTTCTCCCGTTGTTAGAATTGAACAATCGTTGGTAAATGGTTTTTCTTGGAAATTTTGTGTTAGGATATAAACTTTTATTGGAAATAGAAGGGCGACAATATATACCTACTTGACCAATAATTATATACATTTTTAGACAAGATTTATTAAAAGAAATTTGCGAGATGTTAGTAATCCATTCTCAGTATCGGGAAAAAAATATTTATAAAATATTCAAACTAAGCAAGGTGTCGTTCGTGATTTAATTCGTGAATTGGATGGTCTCATATACTTCAAGCATACTGAGTCAGTATATGCTCGAAGGTCTCATATCACAAGATGAAAGATTAACATTTATTCCAAACTAAAACCTTTAGAAGCTGATGGTCATGCCTGATGATGAGATTATTAAAACTTCGAAATCGGTCGCATTCAACCATAGCAATTGAATAAACATGTATAGTAACTTAACTGCAGAACTTCATCAGATTCTCCCAACACTTCATTTCGACGCGTGGTTATGGATCTTATAAAAAAAAATACAGGGCAAAATTTGAATTTTCCGTGAAGTCAATCAACGATTTGCAGTGTCCAACTAGCAGTTATCAGAAATAAAACGCAAAACTACTTTTATCATTTAATTAGTCCAAAATCATCATGAAATCTACCATTAGAGAATATTGTTCCGCGAAACATCTTGCACCCCGAATTTTCTTATCACTCATTATTAAAAACTCAAACGTCAAACTAATCAAAATCTGTCACTTTGCGTTGTCAATACAGTAGAAATATGTACAAATATTGAGAATCGACATACTTGTTCACTCACTAGTTAATAATTTCACTGCTATATTTAACAACGATTGTTCACACCGAACATTTTTAACAATGTCGTTAATTATGGATTCATTGAATAACAATTGAATGACAGTTGTTACAAGAGTTGCTAAACATCGTTGTTAACAACTATCTTAGTGAATTAGGCCGATTGAGGTGAAAGGTGTGAATTATGTCCGGGTAGTTGCATATTCAGGCTCTTTTGAGTCCGTTGAGTATATAGACGCTGTGAAGGTCGGTAGGTTGGACAGTTGAACGTGATATAAATAAATAGAGACATAAATAGTCGAAATAAATAATCAGTAATATCGTGTAAGTAAATATTGCGTTGTTAGTAACTAGTTAATAATGTTCGTAGTCTTAAATTAGTTTCTAATATTTGTTTAATATTAGTAATCATCATTGTTATTATCTTTTAAATATTTATTCATCGTTTTAATAAACATCTATTTTAATTTATAATAATTTCTTGATTTTTACACTTCACCCACATAAATAAAAACGTTACAATTTACAATCCGTTGTTGGGTGTATCAATTTACTTTGTACACAGATATCAATAATGATGATGACATATATACGTACTGTGAACGTTTACCGAGCGTCACTTCACGGGCACTCATTGAAGTAGAAAGTCAACTATGGGGCCTATTCTATATTTTAGTGGTTAATATTTAACCACTGGTTAAATTTTTTAACCAATCACGTATGTTGACATATAACAAAAAATCTGATGTGGACACCACACGACTTCCTTGTAAGCAAGACCAATATGAAGTACAGACCCAATTATAAAATTGCACGTATTTGACGTAATTTGACATTAACATCTATTTTTTTGTTATTTTTTGTCCTAATCCATAGCAAGTTTCATTACAAAAACCAAAAAGTACATAAGTTTTAAATTTACATATCTCGCTTATACAAAGGGCATATTTAATAATACTTAGTGTGCTAGACGCAGAATTTAATTCTTTAAAACTCTTATTTGAAGCATTTATTTCTAAAATAAAAATGAAACCATTTTATACAAGAAAAACTGTTAACAACTTCAGGTAATATATCACTTCCGGTTAGCCTGTTTTAACCAAAATCTACTATGTTATTCCAATTGACATGGAAGTCTTATATACCAAATTTTAAAAGTTTTGAAATATTTTTTAAAATAGTTTTTCATTAAAATCTATTATAGGCTTGAAATAAAGTACCATTTTTGGAAATTATGTAATGACCAAAAAGGAAGGTGTACAACTAGATGTTACAGCAGTCCTAAATACAAAATTTCAACTTTCTACGACTTACCGTTTTTGAGTTATGCGAAATACGTACGTACGTACAGACGTCACGACGAAATTAGCCAAAATGGATTCAGGGATGGTCAAAAAGGATATTTCCGTTGAAATCTGAAAACCGAAATTTTTCGCGATTACAATACTTCCTTTACTATATACAAGGCAGTAAAAAAGGGATTTTTAGTTGTCAAATCAATAACTATTGTATAAAAATTTTAAACAGTGGTTAAAAATTAACCCGCAATTGAGAAGGTTTCCGAAAAAAGAAGTGAGTCTGTCAGATACCAAACATATCATATCCTAACGAAAGAATTACTAGGTATGAAAACTGTTTGGCGCGTTTTATAAAAAAAACGAATCTAATCGCATTATAACCACATATGTCTACAAAAATCCTGCATTTATTTAATTGCAAGTTTCGAACAATTTCTTCCCTTGTGGTGACGTAATCTTGGCAACAGTCTCATATAAATTTCCCGCCTTTGTATGACGTCACGTGTGCCGAATGCGGGTGGCGCTGCCGCATGTTAACATGGCCTTCTAGATGAAGTGAATGGCTCACAGAAAGCATAGCCGGTGCAGCAGTGAAGATATTTATGTGCACTCGACACAAACCAATTTACCAGTACGAATAAATTTCACGAGCCAACATTCAAAGACAAGTTTTAATTAACGGAACAATTTGACACACTCGGTTAGGGAATTTTGTTTTTTGTTTCTTTCATTTGGGGATTAATAACTAGCCAGCCTGAAGCGTTATTGAAGGGTTGGAATTTTCTCATTGTGGAGCTAAATTTCAGCCGGACCGCAATATTGCAGAACAGGAATTTTTTCTTTTACATTACATTGTCGGGGCGGTCACAAAACGCGTTTATTATTTGACGTCGGGTTCGATTCCGAGGTATAGTGCATTTCATTTCATTTTCCTAACTTTCCTAATTGGGATTCCGATAAACGTACAACACAATCCGAAACCGACTTCAAACTGTAATAAAATAAGTACATTGTACAGTTAAAAACTCATTTATAAAAATTATAAATAAATAAATAAATAAATCTTCACGGCTTATTACCCATTGCTGGGTGTGCCAATCTGCTTTGTACACAGATATCGGTAATGATAAAATATTTGCACCGTGCAGGCGCTTACCAGGCGTCACCTCTCGGGCACTTATTGCTGGCGTGGAGAGTGCACCACACGGGTCAATTTTGTGCCATTTAAAATTGGAAATATTTGGCGTCGGTCGGGATCGAACCCCGGTTCCGCGACCTGACAATCAGACACGCGGCCATGAGACCATAAGAATTATAAGAATACATTTTACGAGGGTCACGCTAGAATTATTAATAAAATTGTTATGTTTTTATTTATTTGGATGAAAATAAAAATTAAAGAATTATTATTAATTAATATACATGTACGAGTATATTAAAACAATAAATAAATATTTAAAAGATAATAACAATGACGATTACTAATATTAAACAAATATTAAATACTGATTTAAGACTATGAATATAATTAACTAAAACATTAACACTATTTATTTATTTATTTAAACAATTAACACGACTATTTTTACCTCCCGTCATACCATAGGTAAGGGAGGTAATGTTATTGGTCCAAAAATTGGATGGTGAGTTTTCAGTGAATAAGCACGAATTAGGGTCCCCACAACACGTTTTTACTATTTTTACCTCCCGCTACCCTTAGTAAGGGAGGTATAGGGATCGTGCCAAAAATCACATAACAAGATTTTGGTAAATGACCACGTTTTAAGATCCCTAGAATCCAATTTTAACATTTTCACGATGATGTCTGTGTGTATGTGTGGATCCTCCATTCTAACTCAAATACTATTATTCAGTAAATTTGAAAACTTGTATTTCGAACTTTTTCTATTATGGAAAGAGCCCATAAGATTTTGGTGTAAATCAGATAACAGGAAATGACACTTTACTGGAAACTCAAAATAGTTTTTCTTCGAAAAATACCTTTAAATGTTATTTTTTCAAGATTAACGTTATTATAAAAATTAAAAATTATTAAATTTTCTACAGATTTGTATTAATAATTTTTCTACATATATTATGGATAAAGTTATAAAATTATCTATAATTTAAATCCTAGAGCCTACGCTTTAAACAAACAAAACTCCTTACGCAGTTATTCAAATGTATGTAACTGACAGATAAATGTCACTGTCAAAGAACTAATTATTTCAAATTAATAATAGTAACGTTTTAAAAAGAATAAAGTAAATAGAACAATAGGAAAGGAAATCAAAAAAGTTTCCAGCATAAATAAATATGTAGGTATGTATTTAGATTAATAAAAATTAACGATACGCAAAAAAGTTTAAGCTAATGGACCTTTTCAATTTAACGGCTATCTCTTTCTATCGCTGCAAATAGTAAGAAAATGGCGCGAATAACTGCCAGTTGAGCTGTCAAACGAAACATCAAAAATATTGCAGTCATTAAAATACCTGTATTCTCAATGAGACATTTTAACTTCAATAAAAGCTTTTGTAAGCTTTCGATAAGATTTTTTAAAGTTATCTGAGATATTCTCACATTTTACATCTAATTTTTTTTTTTAAAGAAACGCTGTAGTTTTTGAAATAAACTGTCTTCTTTTCATTTATCACTCCTTTCCAAACTTGTAGATCTGAACTTTCCTCTTAGGAAAAAATCTGATGTGGACACCACATGACTTCCTTGTACGCAAGACCAATATGAAGTAAAGACTCAATTATAAAATTGCACGTATTTGACGTCATTTGACATTAACATCTATTTTTTTATTTTTTTGTTATTTTTTGTCCTAATCCATAGCAAGCTTCATTACAAAAACCAAAAAGTATATGTTTTAAATTTACATATCTCGCTTATACAAAGGGCTAATTTAATAATACTTGATGTGCTAGACGCAGAATTTAATTCTCTAAAACTCTTATTTGAAGCATTTATTTCTAAAATCAAAATGAAACCATTTTATTCAAGAAAAACTGTTAACAACTTCCGGTAATATATCATTTCCGGTTAGCCTGTTTTAACCAAAATCTGCTATGTTATTCCAATTGATATAAAAGTTATATATCAAGTTTGAAAAGTTTTGGATTATATTTTAATATAGTTTTTCATTAAAATCTATTACAGGCTTCAAATAAAGTACCATTTCTGGAAATTATGTAATGACCAAAAAGGGAGGTGCACAACTAGATGGTATAGAAGTCCTAAATACAAAATTTCAACTTTCTACGGCTTACCGTTTTTGAGTTATGCGAGATACGTACGCACGTACGTACAGACGTCACGACGAAATTAGTCAAAATAGATTCAGGGATGGTCAAAATGGATATTTCCGTTGAAATCTGAAAACCGAAATTTTTCGCGATTACAATACTTCCTTTACTTCGTACAAGGAAGTAAAATGTAATTACTTGGATTAGATTAGACTATAGTTTAAGAAATAAACTGCGAAAACTAGAATAAAATTCGCTAATCCAAAAATAAGGATTAACTTAATCTTTTTTGTGCCTCGGGCTGTTAATGGCGGGAGGTATTGTGTTGGTCACACCAGATTTTTAAAATTGTAATGTGCCTTAATCTCAATAATTCTAGCGTGACCCTCGTATCCTCGTCCACAGTTCCAACATTTAGCATTCTTAATATTTAGCATCTTTTATAATCATCGTATTTTCCACTCAATTCCATTTCATCCGATATCGTCCTGCCCCTGAAGCAAATAATTCCCTTCCAGATAACTTGAATCTGATTTGGTTTCCAGAGAATAAATTCGTTCGCAGGAAAGTTTCCTGCAAGCTTTCCTGCGTGATCGTCAGCAGACCGAAGACATTTTATTGTCTTTTATAACCGCCGTTATTTATGTAGGAAGCGAACTCGGTATTCGTGCGTTGCGTGGTACTGCAAAGATGCAGGTACGGTTTACAACAAACCAATATTTATTTCAAATGAAAAGCACTAAAGGTAAAGGATTATAGGGCATAAATCTGTCAAAATTGTTCGAATACTTGTCACGCGAGTGATTTGTTTGAGATTTAAGGGGTTACTTACCGTATTTCACTACAGGTGAATTATTAGAAACTTTATTTTATTTTATTTTACGACCATTGTACAAGTATATGGTTGCTAAAAATTACTTACATAAACTTTTAAATATATTTTTATTATTTTCTCTATTTACAGTTCAGTCCAAAAATATAGCTCTGCCAGTTCACTTGTAAAAGTCAATGTACTTAAACTATTATTCACGAAAGATGACTATTCAATGTCATCTGTGAGCCGTGTGATATAATATTGCTTGCAGATAACTTCATTGCATTTAGTTTGCATAGGCGTGCAACATGAAATATTTATGGAAACATTTTAACTGAAAAAATAAGAGTAATTCATTTGAAAATTATTTTTCTTTCTAAATAATGCCTTTCTGAAAGATTTATGTTCTTCACTTATGTTTTTACAAAATACAAAAACATAGACTTAACTTCTTATAAACCAAGGAATAATAATTTGATTTAAACGTCAACACCACTGGGTAAATATTAGCACAGAGAGCAGTGTAGTAGATAATTAGGTATCTGTAATTCTACGACATATGTCATTATTATTTATAGTGTTAGAAAGTAATGCCACTATTTACGTATATCTGTCACACCACATAAATTAAATAGACATAGGTCAAATAATCTTTCTCTTTCTAATTCAAAATGTTGCTAAGCTACTGCTATAAAGTGATGTGTATTCTTACTTCGAACAAATGACCTTGAATACTCATCTTTCGTGAATAATAGTGTACTCAAATTATTTTCCTCATAATTCTTTCTGGGGAACCGGGTTCGATCCCGACCGACGCCAAATATTTCGACTTGTTTTAAATGGCACAAAATTGACCCCTGTGGTGCACTGTCCACGCCAGCATTGAGTGCCCATGAGGTGACGCCTGGTAAACGCCCGCACGGTACAAATATGTCATCATCCTTACCGAAATCTGTGTGCAAAGCAGATTGGCACACCTAGCAATGGGTAATATGCCGTGATGATATATTTTATTTATTTTTTCTACTCCCACTTGAAAAACTTATCATTTCTTCACAATCTGCAGAATGGATATGTATAGGCAATACTAGTTAACTGAACGGATATAATTTCATATCCATTCTAGGATGGATATGAAATCCACGAATCATAAATCTCGAAGTCGTGTAACCTAGGCAACTGTCTATTCATTTATTACAAGATTAAGAAGAAGAACGATACAAATGTCACATTGCCAAGTCAAGGTTATCCTTTAGATTTAGCAATAAAAAATCGTAAGTTGTATGTAAAAGTATTGTATACTTATAAAATAAAATATTATTTTAATAACAAATGTTATAAAGAAAACCTAAGAAGACAAGTACATAAAATGACAAAAATTAATAATGTTCAATAAAATTTCAAATTTCTATAGTTCGTATTTTCCTTCTTTTTGTTAGTCGTAGAAAAAGTATGCTGTACAACTCGAGTGGAATTTCCATATCGCCTTCGGATGATTGAACACTCAGCCTACGGCGTCGTGTTCAAACTTCATCCTCATGCGATATGGACATCATATCCACTCTTGTTGTAAAAACTACTATATTTATAATTTTTTTAATTATGAGCCTAATATACCGGATGACACTGAAAAAAGAGCTACTCAAAATAACTTTTTATTTATAATAGGGGATTACAGCTCAATCGAATTAGGATAAATTAGTAAAAAATAGTGAAAGTAGATGCTTAATAATGAATATTAATAAAGAAATAAAATGATATAATTGAAATACTTCGGAAACAATTTTCAAACCATTTTTCCATGTTTCTGGAGGTACATTATTTACCTATCTCTCTTTTAAAAACATTGACAGCTTCATTCATAAAATGCATTCCCCGTCTGAGTGTCTTGTCGCAAATGTGGGTACTCAGATTCGATCCCTACCCACGTAAAAAAATTATTCGAAATTTAATTGGCACAAAGTGACCCCTGTGGTACACTCTTCCCGCGAACAGTGTCCGTGAGGTGACGCCTGGTAAACGCCCACACGGTACGAATATGACATGATTATTGCCGATATCTGTGTACAAAGCAGATTGGCACACCCAGCAATGGGTATATGGGTAATATGCCGTGATGTATATTCTCATTCCATAAAGACGGGCTATAATCATAATCGACTGTAAAATGTACATTAACCAAAAAGAATTTAATGAGAAAATATTTTACCGAACTTCTGAAAGTTCTATATTCCTGATATTCGACATTGAATTTCCAAACTTATTTATTTTATATATAAAAATAATATATTCTAAAAATTATATTAAATTCTAGATGTCTTACAAATAAATAACATAATATTCCAGCTAATACAAGTTTCTTCTTCTCATATTTGGAATCAAAGTAGGCAGTTGTCACCTGTCACTGGCGATCGTAGTTGTTCCATTGTTTTTACTATTAACATCGTATTGTATTTGTTCAGTGTTTTTGTAAGTTTTATGTATGATTTTTATTCATTTCTATATCAACTTTTATACCAATAGTTAAAGAGACATGTGACAATTAGTTTTATATATAATTTGTGAGTGAAAATGAAAAGTGCAACGAAAAAAGACAATAAGAAAAATACTTGGTGGAGATAGCCATAACAACAGAAGATTGTGAGTAATTTTTAATTGTTTTCCATTTAAATTTGATAATAATATGATGGATATTTCTGAAAATCCAATGAATATTGATGTATTATCATAAATTTGAGGTTATAAATCTACAGTCGAACTTCGATAACTCAAACCATGACTTGCCACAAAAAAAGTTCGAGTTATCAAGACTTCGGGTTATTAAATAAAATGCATATGTATAAATATTATTTATGTATGTATGTATTTATTTGAGTAAAAATCACTTACCTTATGATATATACAGATTGATATTTGTATACAGATCAAAGTTATAAACAATATTTTATTGCTAAAAAGTCAGTTATTCGTGACTGACGAAAGAATTTTTTATTTTGATTTTCAATAAAAAAAGCTTCAATGTTATTTAAACCGTTATACAGGGAATCGGTTGTATGTTCATTGGTTTTTAAATACGAACGCAAAACGCTCAACGAATTTTCAACCAACTCGTTTGAAATCATATCACTTTCGCTGTCATCTGTATTGTCGAGCTCTACAGATTCAGATTCAGATTTGTAGAGCTCGACAATATCTTCATCTGTGGGAAACTCCGAAGTAACAATATCATCATCCACATGTATAAAATCATTTAAAGTGGCACCTTCTGGTGTAATTTTGACATTTTTCCAAGCTTCATATTCCAATTGCAATTGAATTTCTTCCTCACGTTTTTCATTCATACGTTCACTTATGAAAATCAAAGGTATTTCATTCTCTTCGTCCCACCCAGAATACTGACCCAAGCCGGCTTTTTTAAAACAGTAGACACTGTGCTTGCCAGAACATCATATTTCAGAGCTACATCTTTCTTTCGTGAACCACTTTCCACTTCTTTGATCAGTCTAAATTTTTCATCAATAGATAAAGTTTTTAAAGTATGTTTTAATGACATATCAGCAATGAAAATGTCTTAAAAGTAGGCACAGTATTTTTTTTTTCACTTAATAATAATTAGCAAAGCATATGTTTGAACTTCAGTAGTACAGAAACCGAACTGCCTCCATCATCATGTTATAAAAACACCTGTTACAAAATCACGTAATAGGGGATTTCCCCCAGAATTCGACTTATTGAAGCTGGCGCCAAACATTCTGTTCGAATTATAAAGATATTCGAATAATCGAAGTTCGAGTTATCAAGTAAAAATTACCCATAATTCTCACTCTTGGCGCTATAGCCAACCAGTTTGATTCGAGTTATCCAAAATACGAGTTATCGAAGTTCGACTGTATTTCATTACGACTGATATGAAAAATAAACGAGCCAACTTGATTTTAAGTATTCGCAGATTTCATTAATGACGATGAAACATCTGTACCGTTATTTGCATTATAAAAAAGATGAAGATTTAGGAACAAAAAAAAAGTGTACAAAATTTATGTCTGAAGCATTATTCCGTTTATTAGAAAAATAAACTGGAGTAAATGCAGAACATTATAAAAATAATTTATGGTGCAGTTTTATGCATTCATGTGCTATTTCAGGTCGATCAAAATTAACCACCAAGGTTTATTGCTTGTGTAAAGTGCATACGAAAGGTTAGGTTAGGTTTAATTGTCCCACAAAAGCCGGAAATATCTACAAATGTCAAACACGTTTCACGTAGCTATGTAATCGATTTCTGATTTATGGAAATTTTAAAATAATACGAATTATTAATAGGTTAAATGTGTACGATTATTATTATATAGTCAAAATATTTATATTCTTAATAATATAATATAATAATATGTATAGATGTATACAAATATTTAATACAAAATTGAAAATTTACAGTATTTATATATAAATCAAATGTTATTATGGAAAATGAACAGGGCTGGAATAAGGTCCAAATCTGTTCCAATAATCTACGGATCGTACTCGATATGTCCCAGATGTTCCATTAATACCTGCAACATATGTTAATATTATTAAGAAAAAATCTGATGTGGCCAGCACATTACCTTCCATCAATTCTATGTATTTTATACAATTTCCATACAGGCAGTTTCTTGCGAAAGATTCTATATTTCCAGTACATTACCTTCCCTCAGTTCTATGTATTTTGTACAAATTCCATACAGAAAGTGTCTTAGAATTGATTCTATATTTGTAGTACATTTGTAGTAAAATTACAAACATACTATGTCAATCGCACTTGACATTGACATCTGTCTATCAGAATTTTTTTAAATTATTAGCTGTATCCTGTGTTATTGCATAGCTGGCTGCTTTATGAAATTTAATTTCTTAATAATTTTTTAACTCAATATCCATTGAATATGAAGTATATGTATTCAAATCGTATAGAGAATAAAATAATCTTTAATATTTATAATAACATTAAATGTGAAAAATGATATTTAACAGTGTTTTTTCAAGACAAACTGTTAAAATCTTCAAATGAGGGCACTTCCGGTTGACCAGTTAATACCAAAATCTAATCAGCTCTTCATATGGATGTAACGAAGAGTCTGTATGCCTGTGTGTATGTGAGTGTGTGTGACGATTTTTTCTCCGACGATAACTCCAACACTACAATTCTAAAAATTATAATTCTTTCGTATTCCTCTTCATTACATCCATATGAAGAGCTGATTAGATTTTGGTTATAATTGGTCGACCGGAAGTACTCTCATTTGAAGATTTTAACAGTTTTTCTTGAAAAAACGCTGTTAAATATCATTTTTTCACATTTAATGTTATTATAAATATTAAAGAATATTTTATTCTCTATACGATTTGATTACATTTTATACCTACTTCATATTCAATGGATATTGAGTTAAAAAATTATAAAGAACTTAAATTTCATAAAGCAGCCAGCTATGCAAAAACACTAGAAACAGCTAATATAATTTAAAAAATTCTGATAGACGCATGTCAACGGCAAGTGCAATTGATTAGTATGTTTGTGTTATAATTTTACTGCAAATATAGAATCAATTCTAATAAACTTTCTGTATGGAATTAATACAAAATATCTCTCAAAATATATAGAACTGAGGGAAAGTAATGTACTGGAAATATAAAATCTTTCGTAAAAAAACTGTCTCTATGGAATTTGTTTAAAATACATAGAACTGACAGAAGGTAATGTACAGTTAATTATTTTTTAAAAAATCATCCCCTAATTCATTCGACCCAATTCTTTTCCAATACTGGTTTTTTCTAATCAAACAAAACAACAACCTAACCTCAATTCCAATTGCATTACCCCCACCCTTACCTTGTGCAGTGTACTGGAAGGAAAGAAATATAAGATCATCTTCGTATATTCTCCTAAATATATCTCTATCTCTTTTCAACTCGACTTCATACGTCCGAACACATCTGCAAAACAAATTCAATCGATGCTGAATTGACTTCGTTCTTGTTTGAGATTTGTCGTTGAGGTTAGAATGGAAAAAAGAGGTAGACATGGAAAAATGGACGCTATTGATAAATATAGATTAAAACACGTGCATTTGATATTAAAAAGGGATTTAGAATATGCGTTAGGTTTTATGTTTGTGGGATATAGAGGATTAAATGTTTGAATTGAATGCAAAACAAGATGGCTGATGCATTTTAAATTGTATATAAATAAAAATAGAGTTTTGTGAGGGGGTATAGGGCACGGGCAGTCACGTGACTTTGTTGGCCTTGAAATCATCCTGCGCCGTCCGTAGTTGTTTTCATTTTGAGGTTCCTACTCGCCGAATAAGTTTCCTTAGGGCGGTTGTTTTCGCGGGGTAAATGGTATATTTTTGACTCCACACACTGCGTTGTTGTTCGGGCATAGTGGCGTGATGACGAGAAGCTGAGTCAGACCAAAACTTAATATCGTCGTTTACATGATGTAAATTGATGAAATTTCGGGTGGAATTTTTGTGTATAAACCTTTAACACGTCCATCGAACTGTCAGGAGACGCCTGCTTTCGAAATTGCACCATATACTATTATTTTATCTGAAGATTTTGCGTTCCTTTTGAATTTTATTTTGAAACTATTGAAGTAACTCACAAGAAAGATGTACAACAATGTGTAGGACCTCCAAAATTAAAACAATTAAGGCGCATCTGGATTTTTCAAAAAGTACGTAAATAGTTATTTATTATATGAGTGTGGAATGTATCATATTAGTCACGAAAGAAAAAGTTTAGCCACGTAGCCCGCACACAAAATAATTGCGTAGGCTTCCACAGTCTGAGTCATGAGAAATATTAGTTTTCCGGGAATGGACTGTGTCATATTTTGAGTCAGAGCTCAACGTTTCGCCCGCAGTCGTATGGGGCATCTTCAGGAACAAGGGGGATAGTACTGTCTTAAACAAGGTTACTCGACGTGTCAACCATACGCTAGAGGCCGAGTTTAAGCAACAAGAGGGGGAGACTCAGTTTACAAGGTTACCCGACGTGTAAACCACGCTAGAGGCCAAATCGTCACTTGGTTTATTTGGCCTCTAGCGTGGTTTACACGTCGGGTATCCTTGTTTAAGACAGTACTATCCCCCTTGTTCCTGAAGATGCCCCATACGACTGCTGGCGAAACGTTGAGCTCTGACTCAAAATATGACACAGTCCATTCCCGGAAAACGAATATTTCTCATTCCACACGAGTGTAATACAACGTTTTATCCAACACTTTTTTAAAAACTTCTTAAATCATTTTTACGTTTTCATTCATCATTTGACACTGACAAGTCAATTGATGTAGTATTTTAAATTACAAAGTAGCCATTGAATGGTTGATATGGTTTTGTTATATTGTTACTGAAAAAAAATTGCTGTACTAATTATTGTCTGTCATTGGGAATTACTTGAAAGAAAAATACATTAAAATGAGTGAAAATGAGGACCTTCCTTTAAAACGTATTCGCTTAAGCACAAGCAGCATCTTTGAATTTAATTCCAAAGCAAGTAACCACTAACTCGTTCCTCGTTTTGGTTTCATCAGCCGTACATGACAACTGGTATTGTGGAAAGATAAGTCACCTATTTTAGCATAAATGTAAATATTAATTTAAATAACTAAGTTTCATAATGTTAAATTATTTCAGTAATACAATTATTTTGTAAAATTGGTTTTTATTTATATGTAAAAAAACAAAAATCAGTAATAATTCCACCGTGACTTCTAAAATATTCTCTCACGGAGTGACTAATGTTGTACATTAGTTATTTTAAATAACCATAGTAACAAGTATATTATGAGTCGCTGTTGGATAAAATATATTATTTGTAATTATTAAACATTTTTACTGTATGCGTGTACAGATATTGGATTATATTATGAATTATTTTGTTTTATTTTTCATATATTCATTTCCATTTAATTTAATATTTAATAGAAAATCATAGAATAATAAATTACATGTAATATTTTATGTAAATTAACTGAAAATTGAAATATACCAGTTTTCTCACATATAATTAATTGCATTAAATATTAATATCATTTTTAATTACAGCTCTACAAGTATATTATTATTAATTATCTCTATACAAACATTATTAATTATTAATATTACATTTCCATATTATTAAATAGTTATTGGTAAATTAAAAGCTTAAAGTGATACTTCCTCGCTTAAGATAGAATTCTTTTGAAAGCAACAATGACACTTTACACTCGTAATACATATATTATTTTTTATACAGTCTATATACAAAGTAGCCATTTACGCTCTTTTGTCAACGCAAAATGTCACTTTGCCGCTCATGCGCGACAAAGTAGAAAAACGCTCGCTGTCCAAATTTCTAACTATACAATGTTGAGAAATGTCACTTGTCTACATTCTTAATGGAAACGTTTAGTTAGAAACTAATGGCACTGTAATTACACATTTACCACCTTCACTAGTCAATATGAGATATAACTGCTCTGCCTGTATATTACATAACCAAACAAAATGCCGCACTGCTGTGAAAGTAAAATAGGGCATTTATTTACAAAAACGAAAGTATAAAATGCTTAGATTAGATTGATTTTGATGTTTAATCAACGTGGTTTACATTTTACGTTGAAAAATTATGTTTTTCAGCACTCAGCCAACCGAATCACTTCGGAGTTGGAGAGATACTGATTAGATTGAAGCAATAGCGAAAGTTTGGCGTGAACGCTCCCAATGGACATCCACTCTTTCACTGCACTAGTTTAATGTACTTGAATAAATAAATTATACAAAAAAACTTTTTGTTATGGTGAAGGACCCCATTGTGGCGACTGTAGAAAAAATCATGTATATGCGTCGAGCGCAAATGGACATTGTCGATTTCGAGAGAACAACTTCTCAATCGACAATGTCCCATTTTGCGCTCTTAATACACAAATAGCTACTTTATACGTTTGGTATAGCAATATTTCTTTTAAAAAATCTGACACGCAGGAAGTAACGAATAATTTCTCTAATATAATTTTGAGCTCAGGAATTAATTTTGAAACTTGTGAAAAATGGACAATCTATTTTAATATTAAAAATAAATTTTTATTTTGCGAGCGAACGAAAAAGAACTTTGTTGCTCACTACTCAAAAAACATCAACTTTACGATGACAAATGAGCGTAAATATCTATTTTTCATAGCACTCGTAGAAAGCTATTATGTTTACTTACTTTGTTTTGACGTTTTTATCCTTCCATACAATGAGAACTTCATTATAAGTGACATTAAATATTTTTAAACCGGTTACTTGACCAGGATTTGAACCTGTATCTGCACAAATATGAATCAAAGCAATTGTTGGCAGTGTGGAAAAAATTTGGATATTTATAAAATTTCCAATAGAATCGGTAGGCCCTATTTTCATTGGACCCTAAAACAAAGAGATAATCTTGGAAAGATTTGCCCCTTAAATTTATTTTATAATATTACAAACATGTTTTGTTGGTCAACTATTTGTAAATGTGTTAAGCCGGGTGTACACTGAAACGAACATTGTTAGCTGTGTTTTTTAATAAGCTCGTTACCACTTTTTGCATACTGATAACAAAGTTCGCTAACAAAAATAATTTTCCATGAATAGGCGGTAAACTTATAAGAAATAAATGCTCGTACAATATTCAAACTTGTAGATCTAGGTCTTATCAGCATGAAATGTATATTTTATATTATAAATATCTTGAAACAAACTACATAGTATGACTAGCGAATGAAAGTTAACGTTTAGATTATTTAATAGATGTGGTTTCTTTTGAAAATATTTCCCTATATTTTATTTGAAAGGAAACTGACTCCTATGTATTCCGTTACAGAAGTACAAACTCAATACCAGGAGGCATTTAAAATGACCTTAGCAACAGGATTCAGGGATGTATCTAAAAAATTTAATACCGCAAATTGTAGTTCGTTCGTCTCAGGTGTAAGCAACCCTCGAGTCGGAATTACTGTTAGAGGAAATTAAAAATAATCCTATTTCGTAGAATTGCCAAACTAAATAGTTTAAAGATCGGAGTATTTTGATATAATCAACATAAACGAAAAATGTTTAAAATATTTTAAACGCACCCCTGTTTTGGTATTCAGTTACCCTGGTCGGCCATCTATTTTCAGCCAGACATAGTAATGTATTTTTGTGCTTTTCTAGTCAAGTATTTACATGGGTCCATGCAAAAATTTCATACCTGAATATTTCGTACAATTCTTCTCTAGGGTTTCAAACCACATCTATAATAGCTATTTGTGTATTAAGAGCGCAAAATGGGACATTCTCTCGAAATCGACAATGTCCATTTGCGCTCGAAACACACACAAGATTTTTTCTACAGTCCTTCACCAAAAATAAAATAATGAAATGTACACTTTGTACTTACAGTACTACTCAACAGTTTTGCAGTGAAGGTAGGAACGTATTCAAATATGACTTCAAGATATTGTTTTGGTTTTCATTTTTACAAAAAATTAATGCCAACTTTGTAATGAATATTATAAGTTTTGTATAATTTATTTGTTTCAACTGCATTAAACTAGTGCAGTGGAAAGTGGATGTCCACTGGGAGCATTCACGCCAAACTTTTGCAGGTGGCAGCACAACTGTTCACACAATTTATTTTATATTTTATTTTAATTTATCGTTACTTTTCATTCTTCTTGAGCTATAGCTTCAATAAATGTCATATTTTATTTTCAGCAGTGCGGCATTTTGTTTGGTTATGTAATATACCGACAGAACAGTTATATGTCAGATTAGGTTTGTTCGTTTCGCACCCTTGCGTCTACGGTTTACTGCCGCGCCCATATACTTTGTATGGAGGCGGCAGTAAACCATAGACGCAAAGTAGCGAAACGAACAGACCTATTGACTTGTGAAGGTGGTAAATGTGTAATTACAGTGTCATTGGTTCCTGACTAAACGTTACTATTCAGAATGTAGACAAGTTACATTTCTCAACACTGTATAGTTAGAAATTTGGACAGCGAGCGTTTTTTCTGTTTTGTCGCGCATGAGCGGCAAAGTGACATTTTGCGTTGACAAAAGAGAGCGTAAATGGCTACTTTGTATATAGACTGTAGAAAAAATAATTTAAACGTCAACTTTCATTCGCTAATCATACCATACCACAAGTCATGAAACGATAGTCTTTAGCCGGTAAAATATTTCTATTCTTACTTCTGCTTTCCTCATTCTCTCCCTGACTGTAGAATTAGGAAAAACTGGAGCCCCATTTTCCTTCCAAACATTATATGGATTACTATTAACATTATTTATCCAGTACACCACATATTTATATTTTTTAACTGGCGGTAAATTTTTGACAGTAACTTGAATATTTCTGGTATTGTTTAAATCTTGTTGAGTATCATTCGTATACACTAAGAGAATTGAAAACTCTTGAAGTTTATCTGTAGATGTCGTAGCCAGAAAAGAAAAGTTTGGATTTGTGGGAGGGTCTAGATTTAAAACTTTTCGACCCAGTAAAGAGAGAAGAGCCATTGTGGTATACACTGGTTTCTTGATAAATTGGACATGGGGTGGACTGGTGTTGTTCATTTGAAATCTGAAGGAATACATTTTTATAAATTAAGCAATGTTTGGATTTTATTGAACGATATTTAATATTGTAACGTGTGAGCACCGCCGCTACGCTGAACAAGCGTCTAAGTATAGCGATGACGTAATCGCGCTAGCAGTCGGGCGACGTAAACAACCGATTCGCGTTGTGTTTAATTATTTCCGGTCGCCTGAACCTTTTGTGTTTATTGTTATTATGGGGCCGAATATTCTAGAGCTCTCTAGAAGGTAATGGCAGTTATATAAAAGGGACGCAGCTATGCCCGAGAGTTGGTTACAGAATTACATAGTTCAGTTCCGTTAGTGCAGACGGACGAGTGACGACCCGTGAGGGAACGTGAACTCGGTCAGTTGTGTATACAGAGGTTGTGGGAGTCCCAGGGCCGGCCCAAGCTACAGGCAAGCCAGGCGACCGCCTGGAGCAAATTTAGTTTTAGGGCGACATTTTTTGAGACTATTTTTTGCAAAATAAATTAAGAATCAAATTATAAGTTTATTGACTCGTCCAGTGAGTAGCTTTAATCATAATGCTGACAATTCCAGTTGCAGCAAACTTATATAAATTTTTTTACGTTATACTAAGAAACAAGAAAGGTTAAATTCGTTGGCGATTATATCAATTAAAAACATTGTCATATCAAATACTAAAGAAGTAATTGTTATTCAAATACTGAAGAAGTAATTGTTGTTCAGGAAATCTACTGAAAAATATCCCCAACATCAAAAAAATTTGCAATAAAAGCTGCACAGAAAAACACACTGATGCAACAGCCCCTCGCTAATTTGGATAAAGGCGACATATTTTGGTTTTTGACATTTTTCTTGAAAACGGTGATACGTATAGAAATTTTATACAAAACATGATTCTTATATATTTTACCTAGGATGAACCGTTAAGAGTTAAATTAGATTTTCCGAATTGCATAATAACAAAAAGTTATTACCTACACTGAGAAATATTTTTTCTTTTCCTAGGGTTAGTCACGGAAGAGTTATTTTGAAAGTCCGTTTGTTTGCAACCTAATATAAACAAAATACTAATGACAACAGACCATATTTAATTGTTTAATGTCAAAAAGACAGAACCATCACTAGACAGGCAAGGCAATCGTGAATTGAATATTCTATTTTTTTAAGAGAGGAAGCTAGACGCTGTTGTAAATTGTATTTCAGGTTGCTCACAAATGGACTTCGATTCAAATATAAATTTATAATTTTTTCTTGCGTACACTTCTGCTTAAAACCAGTGGCGGCATCAGGAGATAAATGTTGGGTGGGCATAATCAAAAAATGGTTGGGCACCTGGGGGGGGGGGTCCTAATAGGTTATGCAAAGGTAACCAGAAAAAAAGGCGCCGCAGGCATTTTTTTTTTTTCATCCAATGTCAAATGCCTTATTATTGAACGTTACATTTTTTTCAAGTAATGTGAAGCTGCATGTTTTCCCCCTCATATACAAAAATAAATTGCCAGATCACAGACCATTTTAGAAAAGTGAATATATTTACGGATTATATTAACTTACCTGGATAAACTGTCAAAATTGAATATCACCTGCACTTCTACTATTGTAATTATATTTTAACTGTCATCCATATTACGTAATCAAAATTTATATTTGTAAAACAAGCAATCAAATAAGACCTGTGCAAAATACATTATTTAATTTTATTCTTTATCTTAAATTATAATTCAAAAAACGATGTTCGACTGTGTTAGGGATGGAATTAATAAAGTTTCGGACTGGCAGTCAATATTACAATTTTATTCTCGCCGACGTTTCGACTATACAATAGTCTTCTTCAGGGCTCTACAATATATATACAGAGTGAAATAGTACATGAGAACACAAATGTATTACAAAATTCTAGATTACAAAAAACTATAACATGAAACTGGACCATTCTGTAAGTTTCATGTTATAGTTTTTTGTAATCTAGCCCTGAAGAAGACTATTGTATAGTCGAAACGTCGGCGAGAATAAAATTGTAATATTGACTGCTAGTCCGAAACTTTATTAATTCCAAACTTAAATTATAATATTTGCGTTTGTTTGATTTTTTTATCAAGTCATGGCTTATGGGAGGGGTAATTACCGTCTTAACCTCCCCACCCGTGTATACGAGCCTGTTGGGCATCCACTTATTTGAAATGCAAAGATACCTACCTATATAGTTTTTTTCATATACACACATAAAACGATATAAAGACGCGACTATCTAAATTTAAATAATTACATATACCGGGTGTTTACTTTTTTATGAATTACAGGTAATATGTACAATGGTGAAATTTTCATATGACTATAATTTTTGCCTTATTAATTTTATAACAAAAGTGTAAATACAAATAATGTAGTAGGTGGGCACTTGGCCCCTTTAGCGCCGCCACTGCTTAAAACTACTTTTTTTAGTCTCATCTGTTTTGCTCGCCTCGGTTGTAAACTTCAGACGCGGCCAGAAAAGACCACTTTTACAGCCTTAATACACAAATAACTATTATTTATAAATTAATCAGCCAATACTACTCTTATTTTTAAAAAAGCAGTTATATTTACATTATTGTTTTTATACCTGGTCAAAAGAGTTCTCTGTGTAAAATAATATGGATGATAATTTAAAAATCCATTGTCATTGCTTAAAACTTGAATATCAATTCCATTTTCTTTAATGAATTTATTATAATGATCAATGATTACTTTTACAACCATAGCAGCATATCTTGCATCTCCTCGCCATTCTAAACTTTTTGACCATCCTGTTTCAATATCAGCTTCACTGAAAAACAATAATAATATACTGGTAGACACATAAATAATATAATACGAAAATTATTTTAATATAAAGCAGTTAAAGACTACAGATTATCAAGAAAACAACATATATTTAAATATGAATTTATTTATTTATTTTCGTAATATTACATGAAAAACAAATGTAAAATATTTTCATATGCAAAAATAAAAATTATGTGAAATAAATAAATATGCATGTTTGTAATAATATTTATTGTAAAAATATGAGTAAACGCATAAAATTTTGTTATACTTTGTAATTTTACTGCACAAAAATGAATTTTTAATAAAATGCGCCATATGCACGTATTAACATTTACTGCAGTAATTTTAATTTTTATGAACTCATCCTCCATAAATGAATAATTCACAATGCAATGATAATAAATGTCTACATAGTCTACTTTGTATTTCTACATGAAATCATATTCAACAAAAAACACATTATTCGAGAATATATTTTATTTCAAATCGTCTCTAATGTGCGCAAAAATCGTCATTTTAAGTTCAGAAATCGGCACTAGTAAATTTGTACGTAAAATGACAAAAAATATGTGCAAGAAGAAGTTCCTTTTTATCACTCATATGATTTATTACTCTCTTCCTCTCTCCACATATGTACAGCAAAATATTGTATCCAAATTATTAAAATTAAAAAATTAAATGAAATTCACTCCCTAATAAAATACTTACGTATTGGCCACCTTAATTTTTTTTAAATCGTCATACATCATCCTCACTTGTTTCACCAACCCCCACCCTTTATTAATTACCCCTTCTGCAGTACCATCCCCCTTTTTGTGAAAAGAAAAAAATTCAAAAGGACATTGAGAATAATTTTGGTTTTTAAAGCAAAATTCTAGTAAACCCCAACATAAAGGATGGTGATTTTGAGATTTAAATAATCCCGCCGGAGCTCCAAAATGTAGGGGTGGGGGTAAAACAGAAGAAAGAGCTGTGGAAGTTGAGGTTACGTACGAAATATAACCTAAGAACAAAAATCCAACTTATTTTCAAAATTCAAAAATTTCGAAAATCTAATTTAGATATACTTCTCAAAATGCTAATAGAAAATGTTCATCATGTATAAGTATTAAAGTGAATATCGTTAATTTTCTGATTTTGATTATCCACATATCAAAATGAAACTTTAATACATTTAAATTGAGTGCATAAAGCTCAGAGTATCAGCCATATTTGTGACATGATGGCCACCTATAAAACTAATATACTGCTGGTGGGAGTAAGATTTGTGAGACTAACATTGGACGAGTGCAGACATATATATTTGCATATATAGCTGCACTTGCCTGTAAGAATAGCTTCGCGCAAGCGCCAGATTGCTTTGATTTTATTGGTGTAGAACGAGAAAGGGGAACTAGCGGGAGGGAAATTCTTACACTAACTGACAAGGATAGACAATAATATTTGTAGCAGACTCCTCTTAAGTGATAGGGCATCAGCAGTATATTTATTTATAGGTATATTCCTATGGACCTTTTACATTTTTATTGCACCCTGACGTCATTTTTCAATGCGCCACGTAGTGAAATTGTGCAGAACTAGAGATGAGGAGGCACCATGTTGTCAAGTAAAATGATTAAAAGGATATGCATTTATATTCGATAAAAAATTATTTAAACAACACAAAAACTTAAATAATTTTGTCTTTGATTATAAAGAAATAATTAATAATGAAAAAAATATATTTAAAGGAAAAACAACAATTTTATTCTCGTTTATTACTTTCCTAATATCAATCTGGCAACTACGCAATTATCTGTCACTTTATGGGGTGTTTACTTCGCATCTTGTAGAACAAAAAAAAACACTTTTTCTGATTCCCATCTCCTCTTTCTCTTGTTTTAAAATATTCATCACAAACACATTCTGTGAATTTATTTAATAAAGTTAAGTTTTGCCAGAGTTTTTTCTTTCCGCCATTTATAATTTTATTTGAAATGTAACTGGCCTTCTCAATGCGCAAACAACCTACTGCGCACTACATATATGTCATTTTTATCTTTCTCTCTCTATTGATGTAAAAGGTCCATAGACCAGAAAAGTAAGGTTAGAATTTGCTTTTGGCGCGAGTTCTTAGTTTGAATTCCCCAGTATAGGTTTCTTATGGAAGTGTGATTTTTCTGCTAGAAAAAAGATATTTTGTAAAAGAAATTAAGCAGCTCTTGTTAAGTATTTTATAGTTTGTTTATTCAGTAATAGATTGCAACTGTTTAAAATCCTTGAAAAGGTAGAGTAAGAAAATTATTAGAAATTAAAATATTACGTATAAGTTAAAATTCCGTATGTCGTGAATAGTCCCTTACCCGCCCGTAAATAGGTCCAGTGTAATACAAGCTATGCTGCGATTGGCTGCGTACCGAAGTTGTAGCACCAATCGAGATATACTGTGCACAGTTCATGTGAATAATATTGTACGAATCAGGAGATAAAGGATCGGTCTAGGTGGTACATAATGTTTTACATATGAGATTTACTTTTATGAGATTTTTCGGCCTTTAAAGTTGAGCAAAAATTTTCTTGATAAGAAATACACGGGGAGTAAAATTATGTTCTCAGCGTTATGAATTGAGTTTGAATTTGGCGCCTAAATTTGACCGTTACACTTTTCTGGTCTATTGGCTAATGGCTGTTCAAACGCGCAAGACAAGCCTCCGCCAGATTCTTGCTAGTTTTGACGTAACACAAAACGACGTATCCAGCGCGTTTGTCATATATCCGTCTCACTCAGCAGTAGAAACGTATGTTTTCGGTGCAGATGACGTCACACACGTCGTCGATTTTTGTCGAGCCTCATTTATTGAAACTTTAAATCGAAACTTTTCAGCGAAAAATGAAAAAAAAACTTGGAACCCCCTTTTGAACTAATAAAAGATTATCATTGGCAATAACATTTTGACATGAATAATACTATAGGTACTTACTTGCTAATGTAAAATTCATTGTATTATATCCTTTTAAATCCGGTTCATTCCATGTTTCAAATCGCCATTTTGAAACATATTTTTCTCCATACCTCCCTGTTTATACATATAAATGTATTATAGAACAAAATACACATTATTTAAATATTAAAATAAAACATTGATACAGTTTAAATTTTTAAAGATATCTGATCAAGGTCCGTATCATGAACGAATTAATAAGTTTGGCATACATTTATCTCTTTCATATTAACATTGACAAGAAGACAATAACATAAACAAAGTAAACGACACTACTGAATTTGACAGAATGAGCGGAACTAAAATCTTCTCATACAATAGGGTCCTAAACCATTTTTTTTATTTTTTTTCTGTAAGAACAGGATGAAATAAGAATTTTTGTGCAAACGCGATTTAAAATTTTTACATAATAAGCGAGATATGAATTTTTAAAGTTAAGAATTTCTTGCGTGACGTAGCTGGTACTTCCAGTGGTCGATAAACTGTTAGTTCTAGGGAGAACAGATTTTTTTCATTTTTGCATAGCTGAAATATTTTTATATAAAAACTTATACGTTATATTCACGAAGAAATTATTATTAAGCATAAATAACATAAATAACAAGCATTTTTTTCTCAATAAATTATAGAACATTTACACAGTTTGACAATATTATGACACAAAGTATGACAGCGGATGGCGCTAGTGTTTGTTTGATTTGAGTAGTTAATATTATTATTAATTTAATTAATACATATTACAAATTGATTTAATTATAAATACATTATTATTGTTAATATTACTAGATATTATAATTAAACAAATTCATGAAACATAAAATTGTAATTTTTTTGTTAGGTTATACAACAACGTGACAATTCATAATCTTTCAAAGGAGACCGCAGAAGACGCGCGAATCTCGTTTTTAAAATCAGGCGACCAATCAAATTCTTAGGGCCTAACGCGTCATACCTAATTTGTAATCAACTTTAATCGGTTGTAGTTTGCGACCTAATTAAAATTGAAACAATTTTTTTACTAATACTCCTTAGTTTATATGTATTTTCGTCTTCTTATTTAAGATAATTACAATTTGACTATGGTATAGTACCCTATTCGAAGATGACCTTGGTGAGACATTTAAAAAAAATTAAACTATACATTAACTTCATACCTAAATATCTTAAAATCATATCTCGAATTAATTTTTCCCATTGCCGTTTTTGGATTTCATCCAACAAATTTTTAAAATATGAGGATGGATTTCCCATTATTTCAAAATGTAATCTCAAATTTTGAGTATACATCCAATCAAAAAATATATCCATGCATTCAAAATCAAATATTGGGTCGCCATTTTTACTAAACGATCTATAAAAATATTTAAAAAATAAATATAACTATTAAATTAACAAATAAATTAATATTTTATAATAATTTCAAATAATATACAAGAAAAAAAAATAAAAAGAACCTCTCCCGTGACAATGTTTGCACATTGCCGTGACCAGGATTCGAACCTGGGTTACTACGGCCACAACGTAGGGTCCTAACCACTAGACGATCACGGCTATCAGAGGAATTGAATGGTGCTGAATTTATTAAATAATAATACTTACCTAATTGTTATTAAATTTAATAACCAGTGAATTCGTATATATCTAATTGATTTATTAGGTAACGCTCCTAACAAAACAATATTTAATTTTATATCAGTTGATAATAAATAATCGCAGATTTTAGATCGTGGTTCCGAAGGACTAGAAAAAAGATATTGGTATATTTTGGAAACCTTTTCTCTTACAACACGGTAATATAATAATAACAATATTAAATAGATTATCTTCATTATTTATCTTTTATTTTCACAATAAATGAAACATTTAAGTTTAAAAGCATGTAAATGCTAAAAATATAAACTGTCTATTTTTTTCATAATTACGTAATTTATCTATATGTATGTTCATTTGTTTCAAACAGCAAAAATGCAATAATTATTTAATTTATGGGGTAAAAACAATGGTCGTTGATATGTAAAGTCAAAATGGAACTAATTTTAAGAAACACTTTTTGTTGAATAGGTAACTTTAATACCTAAAATTGGTACATAGAACTGTTTAAATTTAATTAAGTACTTCGTTTCTTGAATATGGTATTAAATATATTTTTATTTTTTCTAGGCTGTCCATGACGATGACAAAACATCAAATGGGTAAGTTTAAATTGTTTATTTTTAATATAAATGGAAAATAATTTTAAAAATATGTTTATATGTATCAATAGACCTTTTCAATTTAAAGAGGTAGAAGATATGCGCAATGAGGATCTGCGCATAGTAAGAACAACTGAAATTGAGATTCAAAAAAAATTGACGTAAAATATAATAAAAATCTCAGGCAACTTTAAGAAAACTTATCGAAATACGTTATAAAAGCTTTTATTGAAGCTAAAAGGTCCAATGATGCAAATTTTCATCGACAATACTGGTACATATTTTAATGACTGCAATATTTTTGACGTTTCGTTTGACAGCTCAACTGGCAGTGGTTGGCGCCATTTTCTTACTATTTGCAGCAATATAAAGAGATAGCCATTAAATTGAAAAGGTCTGTTATCAAATGAATGTGGCACGGGCGGACACGTGACTTTGCTTTGACAAGTGCTTGTAGGGCCCCACAAGGTTGCCAAGTATACAGCTTGTGTACCTGACCTGTATTGCTAAATCACTTTTGCAAATTTCAAAAACATAGTCTTAACTATAAACCAAGTAATATGGCACGAGCAGACACGTGACTCGAGCGACCTTGACTTGCTTGTGATCGCTGATTTGTGTGCGCATGTCATTTTGACAAGAACATTGTCAATTTGACAAGACCAATATTTTGACTTCTTTTGATTTTGAATGGCTAAAATGTTAATATTTTACAATTTTTAGGCAGTAAAACACATGTAATTAAAAATAATAACTTTTTAGCAGTTAAAAATCAAAATAAGTCGAAACATTGATCTTGTCAACATGACATTGTTCTTGTCAAAATGACATGTGCACACAAATCAGCTGATTCTAAGCACGTCAAGGTCTCTCGGGTCACGTGTCTGCTCGCGCCCTAGAATAATTTGATTTAAACGGCAACGCTACTGGGTAAATATTAGCACAGAGGACAGTGTATAGTTGTGTAGTAGATAATTAGAAATCTGTAATTCTACGACATATGTCATTATTATTTATAGAGTGTTAGAAAGTAATGCCAGTATTTACGTATATCTGTCACACCACATAAATTAAATAGACATAAGTCAAATAATCTTTCTCTTTCTAATACAAAATGTTGCTAAGCTATTGCTGTAAAGTGATGTGTATTCTTTATTCGAATAAATGTCCTTGAATAATCACCTTTCGTGAATAATAGTATATACTTCGTTTCACGTAAAAAAATAATTATGGAACGATAAGTTCAGTTTAATATTGTTTTTTGATTGGAAAATATCCCGGTATTATCCATTATCCAATCAAACAACAATATTACACTGCAGCTATCTTCCCATCACTATTTTCTTACGTGAAACGAAGTATAATTATTATTAATTAATAGCGTGTTTTATTTTCCGGCACATAAACTTAATTTTTTTAAAGATTTTTATAAAAATATAGCTATTAGTGCTGCCATCTATGATGCAACTGAACCACGGTGTGACCCTACAAGCACTTGTCAAAGTCACGTGTCGCACGCGGTTCACTGTTTCACATTTTTTTTTTGCTAGTCCAGAATGCCCACCACTCTAGGATTTTATTTTGATGGTTATATATAGTTATAAGACCATTAAAAACACTAAATTCGACTAAAATTAGGCCGCGGAAAGCAATATTTATAGTGATTTTAGCATTTTTTCTGAAAAAAGTAAGGTTAAATTCCTTTAAAATGAATGTAACCGTCAGAGTTTCGTCATATTGAATTCTATGCGTTAGGTTACTGTTACATTAAAGGATTTTTTTTCAATTTGCAAACAAAGATGTCATAATTTACAGAAGTAAGTCTTTAGAATAGGTAAAATCTAATTATAGTTTTGCAAAAATATATATAAATACCTGGTTCCGCGCTCTAAATTTGTGTTTCTTTTTTATATTTTACCTGAAAGAAGACGATGCAACAAAAAAATTAAATTTCAAGAGGGGTTGATATTCTAGAATCCAGTCAAAATTTAATATGAATCTCAATACAGCTAATTAGTAAAATAATCAATGATAGCAACAATGTGCTACGCAAATGCGTATAAGATTGTCAACAATGATTTTAATCTACTTACCAAAACCCGGTGCTGTCCCAAAAATGATAAAACTTACTACTGCTTGAATTGGCATTTATTTGCAAAATATAATCATCACTTCGAACATTTGGTGTATATAATATACAAACAAAAAAAGTAAAAATACCACAGATGAACATTTCGTTCTTATCGTACATCCTACACTGACAATGTTTAGAATAACATATCTCTCTTGCATTCTCTGATTAATTTAATCATTGAATACAGTGCAACATAAAGTACATTCTTAATAAATAACTATAAAATAAATAAATAAGGACTTCTTACAACTTAAAATGCACTCTACAATATAACTTTACACAGAAATAAACAGAAAATTTGAAGAGGAACATGGATATTTAAAAATATCAAACCAAAATAAAAAATAACTAAAAAAGACACTATCAAAAATACTTTTAGATATAAGTACGTCAATTTGTAAAAATATTTTTTAGCTAAACATGTTTCACAAAAATAAACCAACGTATTATTCTTTTTGCTAATCATATAGAAAAATGATGGTTTACTTTTCCGCACGGAATGCAGTAAAATAATTATTTTCCGCATTGAAATTAAAGATTTTTCCAGACGATAATAGAAAAAATTGAATATGCAATATACAATAAATCTTTTCAATTAAAGCGTTAGACAATATTAAGTAAAATGGCGGCTATGCAAACTATACAATATGGGTAAAGTTTGTTTAAGTTTAAAAATTTTTAATGATCAGAAACTTTTATTGAAGCTAACGAGGATTACAAGACAAGACTTTAGTTTAAATATTTTAGACGTTTCATTTCATCCGGATGACAGTTGCGGGCGCCATTTTACTTACATATGCAGAGATAGAAAGAGATAACTAATAAATTGAACAAACTGATAATCAAAAATATTTCCTTTATTTTGAAAGATACAAAAAAATGTTAATAAGCAAAGTTAAACTAGACAAATGGGCTCATAAGATTATCGTAAGAAGAATTTTGTATTACTTCCGGTTTAAGCGGAAATGGGTACAACTTTAATTCTAACATGAAAAATCGGTATTTTTATATTTTTTTCGGAGTTTTCATAAAATTAGCTTCACAACGATACCAAAATATAATTTTACTTCAACCATTTCAAAATGGCGACCATTTATTTTATTAATAAAATTTCATGCAACATATAACAGCAAGCTATGGAAACAAAAGTATTTATCTTCAATAGTTTTGTTATTTAATGTGACAATAGGGCGCCAGCAGAAACGTGACTCGAGCATCCTTGACGTGCATGGAATCAGCTGATTTGTGTGCGCATGTCATTTTGACAACAACAATGTCACTTTGACTTATTTGATTTCGAACTGCTAAAATGTTAGTATTATACAATTTTCAGGCAGTAAAACACATGAAATTAAAAATAATAACTTCTCAACACTTCAAAATTTTAATGTCAAAACATTGGTCTTGTCAAAGTGACATTGTTGTTGTCAAAATGACATGCGCACACAAATTAGCTGATTCCATGCACGTCAAGGACGCGCGAGTCACGTGTCTGCTCGCGCCCTATAATTTTTTTATGTTATAATAATTATGGCCCCAAGTGCTTAACACAAATAATTTAAAGTTGTACCCATTTCCGCTAAACCGGAAGTGATACAAAATTCTCACTACAATCATTTTATGAGGTCTAGTTAAAATTTGCTTATTAACTTTTTTGTATTTTTCGAAATAAATTTTGTTGGTACCAAACTTACGCCGATCATCCTATATTGTCATAATAATTAAAATTATTGAAAAACATGAACACCCTACTATATTGTACAGGTGTCTCATTTTCGATGTTTTTTGAAGGTATCTCAGGTAATATTAAAGATAAAGCAAAACATTTTGCACATTTCAGGGTCAACTTTTCGAGAAAAGTTTAATAGTCAATACATGGAATTTCGATCTCCTTTTGTTTCTGAGCTACAGGCAAAAACTCGTTTTCCATATCATATCTTATTTATTATGATAGTAAGAGAAAAATTGTTTTAACAAACTTTCAACTGTTTTTTAGGTAGAATAAAATGGCGTAATTAGATTTTTTGAAAATTCTCGAGATTTATGATTTTTTAAATAGGATCCTATATTGAAAATAGTCTCATCGTTTTGCTTATTTTATAAGCTTTTCAATGATATATAACAAGTCAACATTCTTTTATTTTAAACATGAATAAAAGATGAATTATTAATTTTTTAGGGTGAAAAAATTGAAAATTATTAAGAAACAAAAGAAAGAAATATATTAAAAATCAATTGTTTATTTTTAATATTATTTGTTTCAGTTTTACTCATTTTTTCAATTTATTTACTTCAAAAGCATATTAAACCATTTTTTTCAAAGCCAACTGTAACGTCGATAAATAATAATTTAACTAACCCAAAAATAATTAGTTAAGAATAATTTTGAGAATATGTTTAATAATTATACAATCAAAATAAACAAATGAAGATTTTTAATTGATTTTTCTTAATACTTTTTAATTTTTTTCACCCCAATAAATTAATAATTTATCTTTTATTTGTTTAAAACAAAAGAATGTAGACTTGTTATATATCATTGAAAAGCTTGTGAAATAAACAAAACGACGAGACTATTTTTAACATAGTTTCCTATTTAAAAAATCATAAGTTTGTGTGATATCTCGAGAATTATTAAGTTTTCAAAAAAATTAATTACGCCATTTTATTTTACCTAAAAAACAGTTGGAAATTTGTTAAAACAATTTTTCTCTATCATAATTTTATAAGATATGAGATATTTTCGAAATGAGCGAAAAACGAGTTTTTGCCTGTAGATCAGAAACAAATGAAGATCGAAAATTCCTGTGGTAACTGTTAAACTTTTCTCGAAAAGTTGACCCTGGAATGTGCAAATTGTTTTGCTCTATCGCTAATATTACCCGAGATACCTTATATATATTATATATAGTATATACAGGATAAGTCTGGGAAAACGCACCCCCCCCCCCCTTTAACTTTTTTATTATAAGTAATAGAAAAAAATGGCTCATATAAAAGTTTTATTATTTTACATATACTGTTTGATGGTAGATGTAGATATTTTTTATAAAGTCAGTTTTACAAGATACGACTATCAACTTTAGTTTTTCAAATGACAACCTACAATTATTTTAATAAAATAGAAACCGCCATTTTTTTCTCTTCCCAACGATGTATTATTTTTTATTAATGTATTTGAAAAATTTCAAGAAAAATGAGATAATTTAGAAATATTAGAAATAATTTTTAAACAAATATTATAGGTGGCTATGTGAAAATAAACAAAACGTAACAATGCAAAACAATTAAATTAATTTCAAAAAAGTATACATTTGTTTGTTACTTAATTTAACTTATTTTGTAAACAAAAAAAAAAACATTTTGAAATGTTTACGAAGAACGAATTAATTGATATGATTCTAATAATTAGTGAATCGACTGGAATCATAAGAGGAGCAAAAAGAATTTACCGGGAGCGGTTTCCTAGACATGGTCGTAATTTTGATCATTTGATTCAAGTTGTTTTTGTTACTAAATTTGTTGTTTTAGTGTGCTATGTTGTTTAGCACTGTTACGTTTTGTTTATTTTCACATAGCCACCTATAATTGTTTAAAAATTATTTCTAATATTTCTAAATTCTCATTTTTCTCGAAATTTTTCAAATACATTAATAAAAAATAATACATCGTTGAAAAGAGAAAAAAATGGCGGTTTCTATTTTATTAAAATAATTATAGGTTGCCATTTGAAAAATAAAAGTTGATAGTCGTATCTTGTAAACCTGACTTTATAAAAAACATCTACATCTGCCATCAAATGGTATATGTAAAATAATAAAACTTTTATATGAGCCATTTTTTTCTATTACTTATAATAAAAAAGTTAAAGGGGGGGGGGGCGTCTTCCCAGACTCACCCTGTATTTAATCTTGATCACTAATACGATTAGCAAAACGAAATAATATTCTTGATTTACAAACAAATTATGAAAAAAACTATATTAGAAACTCACTCATTCAATCACTATTTTGATCAATTCAGCTCTATCTTTCTTAATATCGTTCAACACTTGTATCAAATGATCCAAAAGCACCAACCAATCACTTCTCTTCGTAATCTTAAGAGTTTGACTATACAACAACTTATATTTTTCCGCTATATCACAATTGGATTTAAGACACAATTTGGCTAACATCCGTAAGGCATATTGCAGCTGCTGCTCGATAGTATTGGTGAAGGTCACTCCCTGGGAGTCAAAAGAGTCGTCGGGGGGTTTTTCACTAGATTCTAACTCTTGGGGAAGGTCGTTGTTGTTTTCTGGTTTAAGGCTTTCTCGGAGTAGGCGAACTCGATCGCTCATTGAGGTGAGAGATGGAAGGGATTCGACTAGTAAATGCAGGCAGAATTGGAGGTGTTCGATTTTGTGGTGGACTGATGTTGTCGGGCCTAAAAACCAACAGATAATTGCATATGTCAACAGGGGAGGTTTACTATACATATGAAATTTAAATGTTTTGATGGCATCGTTCAGTGCCGTAATTAGGGCGTGGCAAAGGTGGCGCACGCCACGGGCGCAGAATTCTTAGGGGCGCAAAATTTTAATCATTTATATGGTTTTAGATCAAATATTTCTAAAATCTATTTTCTAAATTTAGCAAATAATTATCTACAGTTGGCTTAAATTTTATTCTCTTTATTGGTACTTCTAAAAAGATATACTAATTTTGCACCCTCTAGCGACTCCGGAATTTGCCGCCATCTTGGGTCAAAGGTGCAAAAATGAGTTTTTGCCATTTTCTTGAAAACAATGGCCCAAATTTTACAAGAATACAAAATTAAAACTCGTAATTTTGCCTAGGATGAATTCTCAGAGTTATGATAAAAAATAGTTAACAAGAATAACAAATTATGATAGAAATTTAAATTACTCAAAAAAAAATAAACAATATTAGGTATTTAATACTTAGTATATATCTTGTGCCATTTAAGCCATTCAGTTTTATAGAGAATTGAGCATAATTTTGAACTCTCTGATTGGTTAAAATTGGAGACAAGAAACAAGTTTACCCTCTGCTAAATAGCTTAAATGGAACAGGGTATAGACGATTTTGCTGATGAGTGGTTACTTAACAACTTAAACTTATATGAAATTCCTCTAAAATCGGTTTAGATCATTTCATTTGAAATTTCGACACGTATTAAATATGTAATATTGTTTATCTTTAATCATTTTACAATTTTAGATGAAAATATGAGAACTAAGCCGATTTACAGACCGTTCATCAGAAGTTTATTTGGTTTTATTTTCTTCATATGTAAGGGCGCAAATAAAATATTTGCCACAGGCGCTTAAATCCGAAGTTACGGATCTGGTATCGTTATTTTAAAAACTATTCAATATTTTACAAAATTTGGTATCTAGGGGTTTTTCGACATGCCCGTTTCAGCTAAAATATTTTCAAAACAGTAGCACTTCCGGTTTAACCGGAATTAGACCCTAATTTTATTATTTTAAATGGAACGCTGTATTTTTACCTCCCGCTACCCTTGGTAAGGGAGGTATAGGGATCGTGCTAAAAATCGCATATCGAGATTTTGCTAAATGAACACGTTTTAAGGTCCCTAGAATCTAATTTTAACATTTTCACGATGATGTATGTGTGTGTGGATCCTCCACTCTAATTTAAATACTATTATTCAGAAAATTTTGAAACCTTGTATTTCAAACTTTTTCTATTATGGAAAGAGCCCATTAGATTTTGGTGCAAATCGGATAACAGGAAATGGCACTTTACTGAAAGCTCAAAATAGTTTTTCTTCGAAAAATACCTTTAAATGTTATTTTTTTCAAGATTAATGTTATTATTAAAATTAAAGATTATTAAATTTTTTATAGATTTGCTTTAATACTTTCTCTATATATTTTATGGATAAATTTATAGAATTATCTATAATTTAAATCCCAGAGCCGATGCTTTAAACAAACAAAACGTAGTTATTCAAATGTATGTAATTGACAGGTAAATATCACTATCAAAGAACTAATCATTTCAAAATAATATTAGTAACGTTTTAAAAAGAAAAAGTAAATAGAACAATAGAAAAGGAATTCAGTACAGTTTCCAGCATAAGTAAATATGTAGGTATGTATTTAGATTAATAAAAATTAACGATTCAAATAAATATTTACGCTAATCCTCATTTTTGGATTAGTGAATTCTATTCTATCCCGGTATTTAATATTTAATCTTCATTTTATTATAGCTCCGGTGGCTTAATGTTTAGAGCAACGCCTCATAAGTCATGAGTGCGCTCGGGGCTCTGGGTTCGAATCCCACTAAGGCATGGATGTGTGTGAATGTGAACCCACTCTGTTATTGGGATTTAATCCTGTTGAGGGGTTTAAAAAAAGGTAGTTACTTGGATTTTGGAAAGAAAAAATCTGATGTGGCCAACACCAAACCTCCCGCTGTTTAATTTTTATTAATTTAAATATACATACTTACATATTTAGTTATTGCGGAAACTGTATTAAGATCCATTCCATATAACTATGGTTCTATTTACTATTTTCTTTTTAAAACGTTACTGTTATTAATTTGAAATGATTAGTTCTTTGACAGTGACATTTATCTATCATCAGTTACATACATTTGAGATATGAACTGTGTAACCAAGGAGTTTTGCTTGTCTAAAGCGCAGGTTCTGGGATTAAATTTATAGATAATTTTATAAATTTATCCATAAAATATATAGAAAAAGTATTTTTATAATAACATTAATCTGGAAAAAATAACATTTAAAGGTATTTTTCGAAGAAAAACTATTTTGAGCTTCTAGTAAAGTGCCATTTTTGGTTATCCGATTTACACAAAAATCTAATGGGCTCTTTCCATTACAGAAAAAGTTCGAAATACAAGGTTTCAAAATTTTCTGAATGATAGTATTTGAGTTAGAGTGGAGGATCCACACACACATACATACAGATATCATTGTGAAAATGTTAAAATTGGATTCTAGGGACCTTAAAACATGGTCATTTACTAAAATCTCGATATGCGATTTTTAGCACGATCCCTATACCTCCCTTGCCAAGGGTAGCGAGAGGTAAAAAGTAAATAGAACAATAGAAAAGGAATTCAATACAGTTTCCAGCATAAGTAAATACATTATATGTAGGTATGTATTTAGATTAATAAAAATTAACAATTCACAAAAATATTTAAGCTATCCCGGTATTTAAAATTTAATCTTCATTTTATTATATCTCCGGTCGCTCAATGGTTAGAGCAACGCGTCATGTCATGAGTGCCTTCGGGGCTCTGGGTTCGAATCCCACTAAGGCATGGATGTGTGTGAATGTGAACCCAGTCTGTAATTGGGATTTAATTCTGTTGAGGGGTTTAAAAAAGGTAGTTACTTGGATTAGATGAGACTATATTTTAAGAAATAAACTGTCAAAATTAGACTAATCGAAAAAACTTAATCTTTTTTGTGACTCGGGCTGTAAATGGCGGGAGGTGTGTTGGCCACACCAGATTTTTTTACTATATGAAGATGTAAAACATAGAAAAAAAATATTTTGCATAAATTCCATAACACCGGAATACCCCAATGTGTGGAGGCTCAAGGAGCCAAATACGCAATATTTTTTTCTCTGTCGAAGGTCGGATTCTTTTTAGACATACTTTGTAAAATACTATAGCCAGTTCACAAATAAAATATTAGATTAACAACTCCACATAATGTTGCTTTAACTCCTGTAAATACAAAAAAAATATTTCTCGTACCTTTGGCAATGAACTCCGACAGCGCAACCCTCTCCAAATAACATTTCAGCAACTCCACATGTTGCTCCAGCTGCGTAAAAATATTACACGCCCTCTCGTAGTGTATTTTACACAGCTGGAGGACATGCCTTCGCCTCGGATTGTCATAAGCAAGTTTGCGATAACTGCTATGGTACAAAGAAGCGAGTCTATGGTGGATGGACGCCACCCGGTATTGGTAGATGGGTTGACGGTGGCCTGGAGTCTCCATGTCACAGTAGCGGAGTGCTTGTTGAAGGGTTTCGACTACTTCGCGTTCTGCCTTATCTGCGTCCTAGAAAAATTGGTTTTTGAAAAGTTATAGAAAATATTTAAATAAAATATAGATCTTATTATTTTTTATTAGGGTCTCCACCAACGACCAAATATAACTAGACAAAACTTCATTTGGTTTGTTTTGATTTCGGCCGGCCAGACACACAAACTAGAGATAGAGATATGTCTTGTCTAGTCCGAGTATTACTCACTAGAAGTCACCACTCAGGCTACATAAAGTATCAGTGTCTAGTTTGAACGTTTCTCATTAAAGGCGCAAGTGTTCTTAGTTAAAATTTCGTGGTTAACATTTAAGATTAACATTAAATAATTTATAAGGTTTAATATTAAAGAAAAACCAACGTATCACTCACAAAAATACTACAACTACGAAACAAAGATAAAATACACATGCTTCTACGTGGCCTCTAGTGAGCAACGTTCAAACTAAACACTAGACTATACACTGACACTCTACGTGGCCTCTAGTGAGAAATACTCGAACTAGACAAGACATATCTCTATCTCTAGTTTCTCTGTCTGGCCAGCCGAAATCAAAACATTCAGCAAGGAGGGATAGAGAATGTTTTGTCTAGTTATATTTGGTCGTTGCTTGAAACCCATAACAGTTTTTATTGAAAAACTATATTAAAATATTATCCAAAACTTTTCGAATTTGGTATTTAAGACTTTTATATTAATGAGAACCACATATTAGAGTTTTGCTACAACTGATAAACAACTGAAGCTCTGAACAGATTTTCTTGAAAACGTATTCTAGCAAGAGTTGCAAATTCGCTTACGAGCGCGCAGCGGCGAGTGGGCGAACGAACTAGGGCTTAAATTGCCTCTGTTGAGGCTTTCGTTTATATTATTTCCTTATAAAAATACTAGACAATTTCCATTAGGAAAATTTTTGATAGTATTAAGTTGGTGACAGTGATTTCTGTTTATTATTTTGTCCGTTGCCTAGATATTTAGTCTATTGGAGTCATGCCAATCTCAAATAATAAATTATCATTAAAAATTAAGAATCAAACTCTTTCTAACATCAATATGCTTGCTAAAGGGCGCGAGCAGACACGTGACTCGAGTAACCTTGACGTGTTTAGAATCAGTTGATGTGTATGCGCGTGTCATTTTGACAAGAACAATGTCAATTTGACGAAACCAATTTTTTGACTTATTTTGATTTTGAACTGTTAAATTGTTAATATTTTACAAATTTCAGGCAGTAAAACACAAACTTAAGAATAGTAATATTTTACCAGTTCAAAATTAAAATAAGTTAAAATATTGGTCCTGTCAAAGTGACATTGTTCTTGTCAAAATGACAGGCGCACACATATCAGCTGATTCTAAAAACGTCAAGGTTGCTCGAGTCACGTGTCTGCTCGCGCCCTATAGTCCGTTCGCCGAAACGAGAAAAATTGGAACTAATCCGGGATCCGAACCAAGTCATTCTTATTGGTCGATCCAAAACATCTCAAATTTGGTATTTGAAACTCGTATATGATAAGAAACAACATATTATTCGATTTTGACTATTCTATATGATAAACCGGATGTGGTAATTAATTTGAAGCTCTTAACAGATTTTCAAGGAAAATAATAAAACAATCCAAAATTTCGTATTTTTTGGAACAACAAATTACATTTTGTTTACAAACTATCAACCAAACATGGAATTGGTGGGAGGTCATGTTCTAGCCACACCTAATTTTTTTTTCGATTTATTTATATTTTAATAACAATGAGTTTTCGAATTATTGATTTTTTATATGTTAATTTTTTAAAACACCGGAGAAAAAATTGTTAAACTTTTGCAATATTTTCTTCCCGCCATTACGGCGTACATAACCTCAACTATGTGCGAAATAGGTCTCGACATACGTGTCCAAAACGTGTTTCATAGAAAGAGATAGAAGCAAAACACGGCCGCCTGTTTATGTTTACATTTGAAACTCGACAATTTAATTTCTGCGTTTTACATTTACTTATTTAAAATCAAATAATTTTCTTTTTGCGATTTGACATTGAATTTGACGTTTCAATATATGTTCATGTTTTCATTCTCAACTAGCGCTCCTAGCGGACAACTACGCGAACTAAAGATGCTGCATACGTCATCGTATTGCGGGCGATTTAACTGACGACAAATTTAATATTGTTCAAAAAAATACGCTATATTCATTCAATATTTTGTTTCTTTAAGAACAAATTGCTTACCTGTCCAGGTTGCGGGTAATCTTGCAGCAATGTCGCCCTTGTAAACAAAGCTGTCGACAACTCCCACGTCACTGTATCCCAAATAATAGGATTATTCATCCTTCTTCCCAATATCTGCAAAGCTGTTTGGTAACTATCTAACGCCTTATTATAAAAATGCTTCTCTTGTCCCCCTTTTTTCTTTTTACCATTTGCATCTGGCGAGTAAAAATGCGCACATACTCTCATCAACCGACCCATATTAGAGTGTAAAAGGGCAAGATTCGCGTCGTCTCGAACAATTTCAAAAGATTTAATACCGGTTTGGAGATAAAGCAGAGCTTTGTTGTAGTATTCTTGAAAGTTTTCATGATTTTCAGAAGCTTTATTCATGTAATATACTCCTAGTTCGTTTTGAACGTTGCCTAATCGGCGATAAAGTGCGTTCATTTCTTGAACTAATTCTAATTTTAACGCTTTATCATAACATCTAGAACTAGCTAGTAACATTTGTTCTAAAGTGTCAAAATCTTGAGGAATTGGATTGTCTAATTTGTCATGCTCTTCTTTTTCAATATAATCAATAATTTTTTGGTGTATCTCTACAGTTTTATTAAACTGTTCTTTGTACTTTTCGATTTGATTCCAGTTTTTAACAATCATAAAACACGAATCGCCGGCACGGCCCAAAAGACAACTTTCTTGAACAGCCCGAGAATTGAATTTCAAGTTTTGCAAAACTTGGTGACATCTTATCAACATATCTATGTTTTTTATACTACTTCCGTAGTTTTCTACGACGTAATCTTGCTCTGCCAAAATGGCAAAAACTAGGCAGGCCTTTTCGTAAAGTAAAGTTTTTAGGTGGACGTTCCAAGATGCGTTATCTGATCTGTCTGGTTCTTGCCAACTTGGAATTGTTTCAGCGTTTTGTTTCAACAAAAGCGCGTTAGGGGAATCGTTAATATTTTTAGCTTTCTTTTTCTTTTTATTCTTTTTGGTTTGTTGTTTATCCTCATTTATTTTGCTGTACGGCATCGGAATTGCTTGAAAAGGTTTCGCCATTGTTGGATTATCTTCTTCTTCTCTTTTACGTGCCTGTTCTACTTTCTTTTTTAATTCTTCTGTGTCTTCTTCTTGAGATGGGAAATATTGAAGACATTCTAAACCGGATATGACGTGGTTTAATGCCAACTGACATCTTTCTTCTAAAGATCCGCTAATAGGAGGCGGTGCTTTGTAGGAAATATTAGAAACACTGTCTATTCCAAGTCTTAACTGTTTTGTAGCTATATCATCGCCTTCATTGTCATTTAAATCGTCCTCATAACAAGATTCCATGTCGTCGGTTTCCATATGTTCCAAACCAGGAGCCGCGGGGTCAGTATTGGCGGGAACATACAAATCAGAAATCATATAATGTGAGGAAGTCACAATTTGGGGATATTTTTCTTTTGGGAGTAATTCTATACAGTTTTTTAGTAACATCCGTATAGTTCCTGGTTGTTTTCGACCGGAAGTGTGCTTCATATTTCTTGCGACTCTATACAAAAGCATTGCAACTGGTATTGTAAATGGATTTTGATCTTTATCGCCCTTTCCTTCGCAAAGTGAGGTTAAGTCGTAAAGTTTAACAACATCGTCATCTTTGCTTTTGAATAACCAATATGTATGTCCTGCTTTTGTCGCGTTTGACTTCAAAAACGATAAAATATTTTGCGCAATATCTCGGATAACACTTGGAGAAAATTTAGAGTTTTCTAAATTTGGCAAATCTTCAGTTTTGATAAGTTCGTATTTTTGGACGATTCCATTTAAATGGTAACACATTATAACTTCAGGAACATTGGACATTAAGTTGTCTAACCAATAATCAATACCAGTTAAGACATTTATAGGACTGGTCATATCTCTCAATCGAAGAGAAATACAAGGATGCGTATTTCCTCCAAATATCGGCATGTCAGTACCGATTAACATTTGAATATCTTCGAAAGTCCAAACAACATTTCTGTTGTATTTGTGGTTAGAAGTCGGATCGGGTAATTCTTCGTCTAAACTCGGTTCGGGTAAAGCCGGTCCCGAAACTGGAAAATCCTCCCGCTGATCTCTATTTTCTTCATAGGAATTATTTTCATCTCTGCCTTGTACGAAACTATGATACAAAAACTTTGAAACTAAACTCTTTTGTTGTAACGCGTCCCTACTCTTATTTTGTAAATACAAGTTGCGGTCTTTTTCGTTGAATTTTTTAATATTATCGTAAAAGAATTTTCGCAACCAGTCCCATTCTTTCTCCGCAGTTCGTAATAAGTGTTTATAAATATCAAATTCGTCTAATAATAATGTATTTTCTACTCTGTGCACCATCATACTCACGTGACCGTGAGAATAAGGTAACTTGAGAAGGTTTTTAATGTTTTCAGCATCGGATACGACGTCAACTTCGCCGACACAATCCGGGAACATGTGTGCCATGCGAAAACTATAAAAAAAAATATTTAATCTAGAATAAAAGCTCTCCAAACCAATGCGATATATTTGCAGCGATAGCGAAACTTTCGCTTTTCTAAGGGCATGTGGCCATATTTGAATAAAATCCAAAAATTAGTTTGTAATGTTATTGTTATTAGTAATTGAATGTTTTGAAGAAGGGATATATGACGTGAGCATGGTAGAATCGTGGAAGAAGACAGATAGACTGGGAGGGAAAGAGATAGGTATATCAACGTCGTGATTATGTTGTAGTAGGTTATTGGCGATTCAAATTAAATTTTCCCGCCGTGACGTTTCCCAGTTGTGACGTCACCACAGTATAGGTAAGCAATGGAATAGTGTGACGTCAGAGTATAGCGCGAAATATGAAGTACTGTCCTAAGCAAAAACGATACTTTCAAAGGAGACTCTATTGACAGAATACATAAGGGTCATAATTTAAAGGCTTGTAATTTGATGCTGATATTATTGTTATTATGAAGAAGTTAACTTTGAGATATTAATATCAAATTGTAAACATTTTTCTATTACTTCGTAATAGAATATATACACATTAATAAATAACAAAGGTTTTATTTCAAATTGAAATCAACTCTGCATATTCTGAACTACAGAGCATCAAGTTTGCGCAGCTTCAAACATATCCGAGAGCTTACCGACATACCGACTGAGATTTTGTTGGTTGGCGTTTTTGAGCATTTTCAAATCAGTTCTTTTCAAAACTTTAGATTTTTTCTTTTTAAGTTTAATGTACGAAAATAACTCAATATTCACATTAATATATTAATAATATGTCGTGTTCTTAGGGTACTGTAACATAAAAATGGTTCGCTGTCTTTCAAACGGGCTCTTCCGGCCGCTTCACGCGATGTTTCACGAACATGTTCGAGATTTAACGAACGTACAGTTCCACGCAAAGTATTTTAAAACAGATTAATTATTATTACTAATTAGGATAATATGTTTTGTTTAATTGAAACGATAATATTCAAACTTAACTGGATGATAACTTTTCTTAATTAAGTAAGACATTGGCGACGAAATGAACTGCTTAAAATTATAGTTCTTATTTGCTGTGGCAATAAGGTTCACTTTGAAAGAAGTGTTTACCGGTAGGACAGTAGTTTAAATGAAGCGCGCCGCATATGACTTAATTACTGAACTACCCTATTAAATTAACCATTCGTGTTTTCGAACGCAATCGGTAGATGCGGTATCTACAGGTAGAATTTTCGTAAATGCCTGACATTTACAGAAAAATAGATAGAAATGGTAATAAAATATTCAATTTATGTGCTTTTTTGTAATGTAAATATAAAACCATTGTCGTCGGAATAGGGTCCTCCATCATAACAGAAAATTGAGTAAAACGTTAATTATATTGAAAGTAGACACAACAAAATCAGGATTAAGACGAAAAAAAGTTTTAAAAATATTGTTAGTTTTAAGTATTTGAGATTTTAAGCATCTATATGTCTACGTCACAACTATTGCTGTCTTTCTCGCGCAGCCTCTATAGAAACTGGTGCGAGAAAGATAGCTATAGGTTTAGTTAAAAATCAAATGTAGTTAAACTAAAAACAATAGGGGATTCCACTATTTTTTAAATATAATTTCATCTAAACGTGTAAATAAAACTAAGACTGTCGGTGAAAAAATTCCTATAAATAAGCGAGTTATAGTCCTCCGAAATTTGAAAATATAGATGTGACGTCACGAATATAATTTTTTATATCAAACTATTTTCTTCGTGGACCTAAATGTTTTTGAAATATATAAATAAATAAAATAAATATATCATCACGGTTTATTACCCATTGCTGGGTGTGCCAATCTGCTTTGTACACAGATATCGGTAAAGATGATATATTTCCACCGTGCGGGCGCTTACCAGGCGTCACCTCACGGGCACTCATTGCTGAGTGGAGAGTGCACCACAGCGGTCAATTTTGTGCCATTTGAAATATATGCACTTTGTAAATTATATTTATAAAAAATAAATGAAAATTATTATACTGTACAAGTCTACATGGTTAATAATTGGAAATGTATTTAAATTATTAAGTTTAATGCAAAATATTTATATTCAAATAAAAACTGTTTGAGAATTGCACTACTGGACTGATAGCCACGCCTCCGTTATTTGAATTTCTCTATTTCCATTGGTAGTAGGCTCCGCCCCTAACTGGGTATTCGTTATATATTTATAGGCCGTCTTTGAATCGCCAATCAAAATAATATATATGGATTTCAGGTGAGTGACGAACTGCTATAACAAAAATTCCCTTATTTCCGAAGTACTTCAATTATGTCGTTTTATTTCTTTATTAATATTTATTATTAAGCATATACTTTCAATATTTTTTTCTAATTTCTCTTAAATCAATTGCGATGTAGTCCCCTATTATGACTTTTCAATACTACGAATTGCTTCAAAATTATACAAACTTTCATTTAAAATAATAAAAAACGTAAAGTGGAGGACCCTATTATGATTGTGGCATCAATGGCCCCGTAATCCTTATGCTTTGATTTAAAATGAATCCACTTTCTTTCATCGATGCAACATCGCTAAATTTTCAGAGACAGCACGAACTACATTAACCGTGGTTTTAACTGGGATGAAGCCTCACTTGTCTCAGTTAATACCACGATTAATGTAACTCTTGCCGTCCCTGAAAAGTTATGGATGTTATATCAAGCATAGATGGAAGCCAACACGGAGCGAATGTTGGACAAAAATTAGTTTCTGTTAGACTATTCCACTGTTTGCAAGCAATCCCTTGACGGATTTTAGTGTTTTCCGCTGACACGCACGCGAATGTGGAAGCCGCGAAATTATCGTCGACTTCATCGCTGCGAATCTTTCGCGTTGATTTGGGAGATGGTGTAAAAATGATTTTCTTACCTTGAAAATCCTGTTGAGTTTGATAATACATGTTGCAAACCATAAACACTGGCCGAATTACTTAACCAATTGGCAGGTGGTAAATTAAGATCAGTATTGCACTGCAATTGGGCAAATGTTGCTGGAGATTGGCTCGCAGAATATTTAACAACTGCAGTGGATTTAACCACATTATCTTGTGTTGATTGACTCATGTTCATAGCTTTTATTAATGTATTTCACCATTGAAAAACATAGTAAACATAACCAATAAATCAAAATCGTTTCAAATATTTATATAACGCAAGAAACATTTATTTTATTACCATTTTACAACAACATAATACATGATAGTTTTATTATTTATTTATTTTTTAAATACTGACACTTTCACTGCTTTTGATACTTTGGATCTCAAATTTTACAAACAATAATGTTCAATGATGTTCCAGAAATTCGTAGAAGTTTCTTTAGATAATTCATAGAAATAATGTTCTTTTACTTTGATAATACCATAAATTTTTTATCTTAAACCAAAAATATAATTGTTATATTCATGAATACATATTTATTTGTTGTTTGTACACTTTATAAATATTATATTTTTGTTGTAATTTTAATAAAACCTTTTATTTGATGCATAAATAAAAATACAAAAACGCAGATTCGATACTAGCGCCACTGCCGTACTAAAAATGATAACCTTCTGACGTTTATTTGACGTCTGATGATCAGTCAAAATATTAGCTAAGTTTTATTTAATATTATGATTATCCTGTATCAAAAAATACAAAACTTATTGTTGTACATCTGTATTATATTTGTATTTTACATTGCACTTACAAATTCCGGAGGTAAGACAAACATAACCTAACTTTTAGATTTTGTACAAGTAATGACACGTTTCTTTAGCAAACAACCTACATATAAATGATGGCTCATCTGTAGCTGATATTATAGGTGGTGATGTGTTTTTTGAAGTGATAGAACCTTATGAATTAGAGTATACTTATCGAATCCGTCCAGCCAAAGATTTTGGTGCACCGTTTGTAAGTTATGTTTATTATAACTTAAAAACATTTTGTAGAAATTAATTTTTGTATAGAATTCATCATTTAGTGCCCAAGGAGTACGTTTAGTGCCCGTTCAACCCAAATTTGGTTGTGAACTACTTTTAAATGATGAAGAAATCGAAGGCAGCGTTGCGTTAGTTGAACGAGGGTAAATTGTTTATGAAACTTCATTTGTTTTATACATCTATTCATTTGTTTTTATTCTAGAGTGTGTTCTTTCAAAACTAAAACAATAATCGCCGAAAAAGCGGGCGCTATGGCAATAATAATAACTGATGAAAGTGTAGAATCCGATGAATACTTTATAGAAATGATAGACGATGAATCCCTGCAGGAAACAAATATTCCAGCAGGGTTTCTATTAGGTAAAAATGGCCATATGATAAGAAAGACACTTAAGAAATTAAACTTGAGGCATGCTATAATTAATATTCCTATTAACTTAACGTTTATTCCTATTCATAAGATAAATCAACCCCCGTGGTTGGAATGGTAGTACATAGAAAATTATACAACACTCACTTCTAGTCATGGTAGGATAGATTTGTTATACATACATCGAAATTCGACATTTTTTCATTATCATAGGGCACATATCTGTTGATTTTTACAATGGTTGTATTTGAATACATTTAATAAAGATTTATATTTATAAAATTTCTTGCATTTTTGTCATCCAAGTATTATTTTAATTATTACCATATTTATAAAAAAATATTTTTAGTTTTAATTTTTGCAAATTATATATTTTCAAATCTTAAATTTAAATGTTTGACACGTTTAATAACTAAAACAAATTACATATATGTAATATAATATTTGTAAATATATTTACAAGTACGCAATAAGAAATATGTAATATTTTATTTAGTTACTTTTGAACTGTCATCTTTCGTTATGGCAAAATTAAATCTTTAACATTTTTAATGTTTTCTTTCTGGCCTCCCGCTCTTAGGGTCATCCTCAATCGTTTCCCGATTTTACCAAAATGCTTTCTCCATAATTTCATAATAAACTTTATCTTCACTTTAAATTAAAATTAAAGTTTTATTTGTTTCCATACAGCCTGATTATGAAAACAGCTCTTAATCTTTTAAGTTCGAACTAAAAGCGAACACGACATATTATTAATAAATTAATGTGGATAGATAGAGTTATTTACGTACCTTAAACTTAAAAAGAAAAAACCTAAGTTCTAAAAGGAATTGATTTGAAAATGCTCAAAAACGCCAAACAAAATCTTAGTCAGTATGTCGGTAAACTCTCGGATATGCTTGAAGCTGCGCAAACTTGATACTTTGTAGTTCAGAATGTACAGAGTTAATTTCAAATTGAAATAAAACCTTTATTATTTATTAATGTGTATATATTGTATTACGAAGTATTAGAAAAATGTTTACAATTTGATGTGATTAATATCTCAAAGTTACACTTATTAATAATGACAATAATATCAGCATCAAATTACAAACCTTTAAATTCTGACTTTATGTGTTCTGTCAATAGAGTCTACTTTGAAAGTATCGTTTTTGCTTAGGACAATGCTTCATATTTCGCGCTATACTCTGACGTCACACTATTCTACCCATTCAATCTCATTATGGGTACTATAGACACGTAATACAGGCATTTGTTATGAAGCGAATTGTCTGACATCCGGGGAAAGGGGGACTGTGCCCCTATAGGTTGGTTGCATAAAAGAAAGTATTTATTTGAAGCGTAAATATTATTCTGTTACAATTAATATAAAAATGAAATTTATGTTAACTATTGTAATGAATAAAAACATTTTATTCAATTAATTCTGATCAGATCTAATGTAATGACATCAATTTTAATAAATCATTAATAGATAACAACCTATAGGGCACAGTCCGCTTTCCCCGGGCCCCAGGCCGTAGCTTCAAAACATTGTATACTTTCGTAGTTTCATTATTTTCTGCATTCATTTGCTTGAAAATGGATTTCAAATAGGCGATAGCAGGAGGCTTGAAAGTAGTAAGAATTTGGAATTTAGTAGATGTTAATGGCATTAAAAACTCGAATATTTTAAAAACTAATAACATTTTTAAAATTTATATAGTCTTTATCATACAATTTTATTGTCTAGTTTTAATACTAATAATCAATTTTCTAATTTGTTGCTGATAAAAAATCCTTTTTAGTGATTTGCATCAAAATTAATATTTTACTGCTTATAACGAATTTTATACTACACACATTTCATTCCTGTGTATATGATTGCCTATATAATTAGGGTTTTTACAATTTATTTTACAAGTTCTCAAAATACTAACTGTGTGTTGGCATCATTACTAGTATTACAGATTACAGCTAATAGATTATGAGTAATTTATGTTTTTCACGTATATCCTATTTATATTTTGATGTAGTTAATAACTATTTTTGTACAAATGTAAATTTTTCGTAACAGTAAATAAGTATATTAGACATTGTTTAACCATGACTTATATGATTTAAATATTGTAATGGTCTACGATGCAATGAAATAATCAATGAATGTCCTTTCTTTGTTCCTTTTTGATTCTTAATATATGCGGTACTCATTTCCTTTTAAATTTATAAGTTCAGTTACACAGACATACATTTGGGATTTCCATACATTTAATATCATCAATAAAAATAATATAATGATACAATATTTTATCTACTGAATACATATGTCGAGAAAAATTTAGATTAGTAATCTAGCATTATTGGCAAAGTACTCGTACTTATTAATAATTTTTTAAACAAAGAGTTATATTTATAGTACCTATCTAACTTTTCCTTAGTTCCTGTTTCGAAATTAGTTCGAGAATAATCTATTTCTATTATTAGCAAATATGCGAATAACATTGCACATACATACTTAAATCCGCTTAAGAGAATATAATAAATAGATTTAAATATTTATGTAAAATTTAGAACGAAGAAGTGTTTATTTGTTTATAAGTTACAGTTAACAAGGTCTCATAACATTTTTCTATCATAATCACGATGTTTATGTGTGAAAAAATGGTCATTCAAAAGAATTATTAATTAGGTTTAATTCATAAACATTTTGTAAACAATAACTGTGTGAAAAGTATGTTATATAAACAGAGAAATGTTTTCCATGTGAATAAAATGATATACAGGAAACAGGAAATTAACAAATGACAAATACAAATTTGTTAATGCTATTTAAGAAAATTGAAACTACTTGATGAGAAATTAACAAATGACAAAAAATTCAGTGGTAAGTTTTTGATGAACAAGCACGTTTTAGGGTCCCCGGAATAAGATTTTACTATTTTTACGACGATGTCATATGTGTAGGTGTGCGCGCGCGGGCGTGCGTGCGTTTGTTTGTATGACGATTTTTTGAATCCGATAACTCTAATACTACAATTCAAAAAATTATAATTCTTCCGTATTCCTTTTATTTACATCCATATAAATAGCTCTGATAAGATTTTGGTTATAATTGGTAGACCGGAAGTACTCTCATTTGAAGATTTTAACAGTTTTTCTTGAAAAAATGCTGTTAAATATCATTTTTTCACGTTTAATCTTATTATAAATATAAAAGAAAATTGTTCTCTATGCGATTTGAATACATTTTATACTTCATACATACGTACAAGACGCATGAGTCTCGCTTTTAAAATCAGGCAACCAATCAAATTGATACGGACATGACACTAATTATTAATCATCTTCAGTCGCTTGTAATTAGCAAAGTAATTAATATTTAAACATGTTTACCTCCCGCTACCCTTGGTAAGGGAAGTATAGGAATCGTGCTAAAAATCGCATATCAAGATTTTGGTAAATGACCACGTTTTAAGGTCCCTAGAATCCAATTTTAACATTTTCACGATGATGTCTGTGTGTATGTATGGATCCTCCACTCTAACTCAAATACTATCATTCAGAAAATTTTGAAACCTTGTATTTCGAAAAATACCTTTAAATGTTATTTTTTCGAGATTAATGTTACAAAAATTAAAGATTATTAAATTTTCTATAGATTTGCATTAATACTTTTTCTGTATATTTTATGGATAAAATTATTTATAATTTAAATCCCAGAGCCTACGCTTTAAACAAACAAAACGCAGTTATTCAAATGTAACTGACAGATAAATGTCACTATCAAAGAACTAATAATTTCAAAATAATATTAGTAACGTTTTAAAAAGAAAAATATAAATAGAGCAATTGAAAAGGAATTCAATACAGTTTCCAGCATAAGTAAATATGTAGGTATGTATTTAGATTAATAAAAATTAACAATTCACAAAAATGTTTAAGCCTTTCCTCATTTTTGGATTAGTGAATTCTATTCTATCCCGGTATTTAAAATTTAATCTTCATTTTATTATAGATCCGGTGGCTTAATGGTTAGAGCAACGCCTCATGTCATGAGTGCTCTCGGGGCTCTGGGTTCGAATCCAACTAAGGCATGGATGTGTGTGAATGTGAAACCACTCTGTAATTGCGATTTAATCCTGTTGAGGGGTTTAAAAAGAAAGGAGTTACTTGGATTAGTTAGACTATTTTTTATGAAATAAATTGTCAAAATTAGAGTAAAATTCGCTAATCCAAAAATAAGGATTAACTGAACCATTTTGTGACTCGGGCTGTAAATGGCGGGAGGTATTGTGTTAGCCACATCAGATTTTTTTACTAATACGCATTAATTTACGTATATTTGCAATTTTTTATAAGATCATTAAAATTTGAGGGCGGAGTTTAGAATAGGGTCCAGCTTTAAAACTGCTTTTTTTATTGGACTCTATTCTTTTATGTAAAATATCATATAAAAACATGAAATTAGAGCTCGGAAACATGTTTTAATGTTATTAGTTTTTAGGTTGTATTCATGAGAAATGTGACTTTTTCGTTTGCAATTTTATAAAAAAAAATACTAACAATAACGATAACCTACCGCACAGAACTCAATTTGACGAAACTCGGGTGGTTACATTCTTTTTATATGAATTTAACACTATTTTTTTGCAATAAAAATACCAAAATCACTATAAATATTGCTTTCCGCGACCAAATTTTGGTTTATTTTATTGAATAGAAGGCTAATATACCGATATTTAAACGTATTTTGAATATGGACCCTATTCTATACTTTAGCAAAATTGGACTATGGTATATAGTATAGTACCCCATTAGGTTCGCGACTTACAAAACAAACCCATGCCTGTAGAAGTTAAATTCACAAAACGCGTCGAAATATTGTACCCTTTTTTACATTTTTGTTCTAGATTATTATTTTCTACATAGCGTCTATCCATTTTATAATTTGTTTTATGTAATTTTTTTAATGTGAACGGTGACCCATCTTTTCGTATCAAATGCAAGACAACTTTCGCGTTAAATTGCAAAATATAGATGCATGAAACAATTTAAACAATTTTAATTTAATTAATTTTTTCTCAGTTGCATTGAAACATCTATGTGTTGCACTATATAATTGTTACAAACAAAATGCTTATGGTATCCCAAGGTAAAAAATACATGTTATCATCCAAGAATGGGTTAGTAATGCTCCTCTTTTGTATTGACGACCATGCGATATTAGTCGTTATGTAATAATGTATACATATCTGAAAATTACGTGATTCGCCTATTTATTGATAAAAAAGGATGTGGGCACTGTTGAAGTGTGGTGAGACAATATAAATAGATAATGAGACGAGATTTTATTCATATGACAATCAGTGGTAATTGAAGAAACAACAATTAAATAATATATACCAAAATGAAGAGCATAATAGTTGTAAGTAAAAATTTATTTATAATAATATTCATTTTTTTTGCACGCAGTATAGAAAATTTATTTAACTAAATTATTAATAATATTTTCCCAAATGCATAATTCATATTTTTTTGAACATACTAGGTGGACCTTACATGGGGTTAAGTCGAATTTTAACCGGGCCACCCCCTAAAGTGGTTCCAAATAAATAAATAAAAAAAAAATAATATATCATCACGGCATATTACCCATTGCTGGGTGTGCCAATCTGCTTTGTACGCAGATATCGGTAATGATGATAACATTTTGTATCGTGCGGGCGTTCACCAGGCGTCACCTCACGGGCACTCATTGCTGGCGTGGAGAGTGCACCATAGGGGTCAATTTTGTGCCATTTAAAATTGGAAATATTTAGCGTCGGTCGGGATCGAACCAGGTTCCCCAGATTTGCGACCAGACACTCAGGCACGCGGCCACGAGACCCCCAAATAAATAATGGTTAAACTATAGCACAAAGCCCAAAAAAGCTATCTACAATTGTCCACATATTCTCGGATGATTCTAGTATACAGGGTGTTCATTTTAAATGGGCCACCATTGCTATCTCGAGAACTATAAGAGCTACGAAGACGGTTAAATGGGCAAACAATTTCTATTTCACAAGACAAATATAAAGAAATGAAAAATTATTTTTTTTGGACCAGTGGTTCTCAAAATACGGGACCTAACTTTTTAATTTTAAATGGGATCATATATTTTTTATTTGTTCATTCGTTAGAGAATTTAATTCTGAATTCTGTGATATAACATTTTTATTCTCTTACATAACGATTTGTTTGAGAAAAATGTATGTAAAGTTTCATATTAATTTGATATGGCTATAATAAGAGTGTCATGAATGGAAAAAACGAATACGTGTTAATTTTTTTTTTTTTTTTGACGGAATTAGGATGCCATGAAAGAAATACGTGAATATTTTGTTTATGTTGACATTTATGATCACTTAAGAACAAAACCTTCACTTCTTTCGGTCAGGGCACTCTAATTCTATGTAATAAAAATGACGTAGTCATTTTTTCCATTCATGGCACTCTTATTATAGCCATATTTTAATCAAATTGGTATAAAACTTTACATGCATTTTTCTCAAAAATATAAGTTAAAATAAGACTGTCGGTGAAAATCCGGTGAAAAATTTCTATTAATAAGCGAGATATAGTCCCCCGATATTTGAAAATATAGATGTGACGTCACGAATATAAGTTTTTATATCAAACTATTTTCTTTGTTGTCCTAAATGTTCTTGAAATATATGCTATTACTAAATTATATTTATAAAAATAAATGAATATTATTATACTGTACAAGTCTATATGATTTATAATTGGAAATGTATTTAAATTATTGTTTAATGCAAAATATTTATATTCAAATAAAAACTGTTTGAGAATTGCAGTACTGGACTTATAGCCACGCCTCCGCTATTTGAATTTCTCTACTTCCATTGGTAGTAGGATACGCCCCTAACTGGGTATTCGTTATATATTTATAGGCCGTCTTTGAGTCGCCAATCAAAATAATATATATGGATTTCATATGAGTGACGAGCTGCTATAACAAAAATCTTATTTCCGAAGTATTTCAATTATGTCGTTTTATTTCTTTATTAATATTTATTATTAAGCATATACTTTCAATATTTTTTCCTAATATCTCTTAAATCAATTGCGCTGTGGTCCCCTATTAAAAATTAAATTCTCTAACGAATGAGTTAATAAAAAATATATATTCTCATTTAAAATAAAAAAGTTAGGTCCCGTATTTTGAGAACCACTGGGCAAAAAACAAATATTTCTTTTATTTAAATTTGTCTTGTGAAATAGAAATTGTTTGCCCATTTAACCATCTTTGCAGCTCTTATAGTTTTCGAGATAGCAATGGTGACCCATTTAAAATGAACACCTGTATATTCCAATATTAAGTGGATTTTTTAAACCTCTTGTTGCCTTTGACAAAAATACAGTTCCAAAATATATCAAAACCCAATGTTATTTAAATGGGAGCCAATCAAGTGCATTTAGGCACAGTCAAATATTAATATTAAGCGGAATCAAGCCTGTACAATTTTTTATTTATTTGGAACCGCTTTAGGGGGCGACCCGGATAAAATTCGACCTGACCCCTTTTAAGGTCCACTCTAATATACACATCAGGAGAGCGAATGTCATTTTTCCTTTGGTGCTTTGTATCCCGCGGGTTTCCGCCATCTAGCTACAAATCATACCTGACAAAATCATGTATTTCTCTCCCTTGGTTGTATAATATCTTTCCGGTTACTTGCATATAAAATTTATATTCTCTATACTGCGTCTTAAAAGCAAATTTATTCCGATTTTTTTGTTATCTATTTCTTTGTTTATAGTTGTTTGTCCTTTTCGCAATAATGGCAACAATATATGCTGCTCCAAAACCAGGTTTACTGTATAGTTCTCCATATGCATATTCCTATCCATATTCTGGATATTATTCAGCTGGATATGTAGCTTCTCCATATTTGTCATACCCTTATGGTAAATTAGTTTCTAACTTTCAGAAAAAACACGTTCTAATTATTTTTTGTTTTTAGCGTATTCAGCCTGGCCGTATGTTGTCGTATGAAACGAGTATTAAAACCAAACATAACTCTATTTAACTATGTTTATTTTATAATTATTACTAGTATAATTCAATTTATAATGCTTTGTATATTGTGGTAACATACAAACATACGTATATACACGTGTATTTTGAAAAATAAATATGTGCATTAAAGTGTAAAATTTATTTATTTATTCTTACCGTAAATATGTAAATTGTCAGTCAGTCTAATTAATATTATGAACATGGAGTAGGATCAATGTATTAACTTTTTTTTTAATGTTGAACTTTTTTTATTTTACAAATCAAATGCGGACGTTTCGGTGCAAATTACCATCATCAGCTCTAACAATGTTTGTAAAGTGAATAATTGTTCTTTACTTTTTTTCAATATGTGTACGTTGTCGTTTTTTTACAATAAAAAACTTCTTTAGTCGACCTTAACAAAAAATTGAATTTTTCGTACGCAAAAGCGATCAAAAATGACCGTTTTTTGGACGCCTTCATTATTATCCTATTTAAAGTAGCGCCATCTATTAATTCGAGTGTTAATGAAGAGAAAGTAAACGATTCTAGAGTCACAATTATGTACAATTGTTCGGTTGTTATAAATAATTGTAATCAAAAATAATAAATAAAAATCTAACAAATTCGCAAAAATTTATAAAGAATGTTGACTAAAAAATTTTGTGTTCACCACTCCCAAAAAGTGTTATTTCGTCCTTTAAAATCAGACTAGGCCGAAAAAATTCACTTTTTGGCCTTGGTACACAAATAACTATTATATTAATATAAAATGTAATAGACCTTTTCAATTTAAAGACATAGAAGGTATGCGCAATGGGGATCTGCGCATAGTAAGAACAACTGAGATTCACGGTATTTGTTTTAAAAAAAAATTAGATGTAAAATGTGGGAAATATCTCAGATAACTTTAAAAAATCTTATCGAAATAAGTTACAAAATCTTTTATTGAAATTAAAATGTCTAACGATGCAAAATTTACCGAGAATACAGGTATTTTAATGACTGCAATATTTTTGACGTTTAGTTTGACAGCCCAACTGGCAATTGTTGGTGCCATTTTACTTACTATTTTCAGCGATAGAAAGGGATAGCCGTTAAATAGACCTTTTCAATTTAACGGCTATCTCTTTCTATCGCTGCAATCTGCAAATAGTAAGTAAAATGGCGCCAACAATTGCCCGTTGACGAAATTCAAAAATATTGCAGTCATTAAAATACCTGTATTCTCGGTGAAAATTTTTAGAAACAAAAGCCATGGATTTCATTTGTTCTTACTATGCGCAGATCTCTATTGCGCATATCTTCTACGTATCTCTTTAAATTGAAAAGGTCTATTGTTAATATTTATTCATCTTTTTTAGACAGTTTTAATTGTTATTCGTACGCCGTATTATATTTTTTTTAAATATTCAATGACGTAGATGTTAAGTTTATTTTGTTTTCAAACAGTGGAGTTTGGAGTTCACTAATATAAATTATTTCAACACTTATAAAAATGTTTCCACCATTTCTATATAGCGTAACATCATAAATCAAACTTTTACACCATTATTAGACTGCTTGTGACGTCACAAGTTCGATCTGTCAAGCTGTAACTAATAGACCAGAGTGATTCTATCGGCCAATTCTAGCGGCCACTTCTCTAACGCAACCTATTGTGAACAAGCCTCACACAGTGCATTACCATGGCCTGACAGATATATCACTGATAATTATTAAAGGTATTAACGAATAAATGGCAATAAAATATACATTAAATTAAAGTATTATTAAAGATAATGCATATAAAAATTCCCGGACGCAAGTAAGTGATGAATTTATTCATTTTGATGATACTAACCCCAAAAAAATTTACAGGTTATGGTAGCAGATAATAAACAAATGTATTTATTCCCTATATATCTTGAGAGTGCCGCTTCGAAATTATTATAAATAAATAGTATGTATTATAACAAATATGCTCATATATATTTTGTAATAGCACCACCCGTAGGGCATTTGTAAATAATTAATAAAGTTTGCGTTATATCCTATGTGAATATATTTTTTCAGATTTCTCCTTTATAAGTCTGCGTGCCGCTTTGAAATTATTATAAATAAATAGTAGGTATTATAACAAGTTATTAAATATATATTTCAATATAGCGCCCCCCGTAGAGTGGTATGAAAAAAATTCATGAACATTTTGTTACCTACTATATACTTGTAATCTTACAGATTCCCTACATAAAACCGCGTGCCGACTTGAAATTATTATAAACAAATAGTATACACTATGACAAATTATTAAATATATATTTCAATATAGCGCCCCCCGTAGAGGGGTATGAAAAAAATTCATGAACATTTTGTTACCTATTATATACTTGTAATCTTACAGAGTCCCTATAAAAAACCGCGTGCCGACTTGAAATTATTATAAACAAATAGTATACACTATAACAAATTATTAAATATATATTTCAATATAGCGCCCCCCGTAGGGGGGTATGAAAAAAATTCATGAACATTTTGTTACCTACTATATACTTGTAATCTTACAGAGTCCCTATATAAAACCGCGTGCCGACTAGAAATTATTATAAACAAATAGTATACACTATAACAAATTATTAAATATATATTTCAATATAGCGCCCCCCGTAGAGGGGTATGAAAAAAATTCATGAACATTTTGTTACCTATTATATACTTGTAATCTTACAGAGTCCCTATAAAAAACCGCGTGCCGACTTGAAATTATTATAAACAAATAGTATACACTATAACAAATTATTAAATATATATTTCAATATAGCGCCCCCCGTAGGGGGGTATGAAAAAAATTCATGAACATTTTGTTACCTACTATATACTTGTAATCTTACAGATTCCCTACATAAAACCGCGTGCCGACTTGAAATTATTATAAACAAATAGTATACACTATAACAAATTATTAAATATATGTGTCAATATAGCGCCCCCCGTAGGGGGGTATAAAAAAAATTCATGAACATTTTGTTACCTATTATATACTTGTAATCTTACAGAGTCCCTATATAAAACCGCGTGCTGACTTGAAATTATTATAAACAAGTAGTATAAATTATAACAAATTATTAAATGTATATTTCAATATAGCACTCCCCGTAGGGGGGTATGAAAAAAATTCATGAACATTTTGTTACCTACTATATACTTGTAATCTTACAGATTCCCTACATAAAACCGCGTGCCGACTTGAAATTATTATAAACAAGTAGTATATACTATAACAAATTATTAAATGTATATTTCAATATAGCGCCCCCCGTAGAGGGGTATGAAAAAAATTCACGAACTTTTGTTACCTATATCATATACTTGTAATCTTAGATATTCCCTATATAAGCCCGCGTGCCGCCTTGAAATTATTATAAACAATTAGTATACATTATACAATTTTTTTTAATATAAAATATAGCGGCCCCCGCAGAAGGGTATGAGAAAAATTCATGAACAATTTTTTACATATCATATAATGCCTCCCGTAAGATAGTATTTTAAAAAAATCATAAAGAGTGTGTGGTCCATCTTATATGTATAATTTCAGATATATTCTATATAAGACCACCTGACTTCTTTACATTATTTTAAATAAATACAATGTATTATAGCAAATTATTTACTATATATTTGAAAATAGCGCCCTTACCATAATACAAATATTTGTAGAGGTTAGAATTTATTTTTGTGTTAGAACTCGTATCACAGATGGCACTGTAGCATAAAGTATGATTTACATATTACAAGAGTAAAACTTTATGCAATACATTATATATTGAAATTTAAAACATAAAATGATTTATTTTGTAACGGCTTTAAAACAGATAAAATGGGCATTCTGTATAATATATGCAATTGATAATGTAATGTTGTACAGATGGAAACCATGATGACCCTCTATTGTTCATCTTACGTATTTATTCAGCCACTATACTATTTCTTTACACTGATATGTTATATTTTTAAATATGTATTTATGAAGTATTATTAAATAAATAATTACAAACATACAAATAAGGTCACTTTTTCATTTAACCTTTACAGATATATATTTTGATATTTATTTTAATTAAAAATTATATTGATCTCTCTATACAAATATTACATATTATTAATTTTTGTAAAATTTATTATTTGTACCTATTGTGAAATTTGTATTTAAATTTAGAAAATATGTAAGGATAGGTACGTATTATAAATTAAAAGAAATTCAGATAAAAAAATTGTTTTAACAATTGTAAGATTTATTTTGTCATATTACCTATTTAATTCTCATATTATTCAATTTTTTTAAAATTTTAAATAACTATTTAAATCGCGCTTGTATTTGTGATCCAACGTTTAGCCTTTGGTAATAATTTGAATTTATAGGTAACACTATGTACATGAATCTTTTTCATACCCTTCTACGAGGGACGCTAGAATGAAATATATATTAAATAATATATTATAATGCATACTAATAATTGTTTATAGTAATTTCAAGGCGGCACGCGGTCTTTGTACGGAATATCTAAGATTAAATGTATATGATAGGTAACAAATTGATCATGAATTTTTTTCAAACCCCTCTACGGGAGGCACCATATTGAAATATACATTTAATAATTTGTTATAGTGTATACTATTTGTTTATAATAATTTCAAGTCGGCACGCGGTTTTATGTAGGGAATCTGTAAGATTACAAGTATATAGTAAGTAACAAAATGTTCATGAATTTTTTTCATACCCCCCTACGGGGGGCGCTATATTGAAATATACATTTAATAATTTGTTATAGTATATACTACTTGTTTATAATAATTTCAAGTCGGCACGCGGTTTTATGTAGGGAATCTGTAAGATTACAAGTATATAGTAAGTAACAAAATGTTCATGAATTTTTTTCATACCCCCCTACGGGGAGTGCTATATTGAAATATACATTTAATAATTTGTTATAGTTTATACTACTTGTTTATAATAATTTCAAGTCGGCACGCGGTTTTATATAGGGACAAAATGTTCATGAATTTTTTTCATACCCCCCTACGGGGGGCGCTATATTGACACATATATTTAATAATTTGTTATAGTGTATACTATTTGTTTATAATAATTTCAAGTCGGCACGCGGTTTTATGTAGGGAATCTGTAAGATTACAAGTATATAATAGGTAACAAAATGTTCATGAATTTTTTTCATACCCCTCTACGGGGGGCGCTATATTGAAATATATATTTAATAATTTGTTATAGTGTATACTATTTGTTTATAATAATTTCAAGTCGGCACGCGGTTTTATAGAGGGAATCTGTAAGATTACAAGTATATAATAGGTAACAAAATGTTCATGAATTTTTTTCATACCCCTCTACGGGGGGCGCTATATTGAAATATACATTTATTACTTTGCTATAGTGTATACTATTTGTTTATAATAATTTCAAGTCGGCACGCGGTTTTATAGAGGGAATCTGTAAGATTACAAGTATATAATAGGTAACAAAATGTTCAAGAATTTTTTTCATACCCCTCTACGGGGGGCGCTATATTGAAATATACATTTATTACTTTGTTATAGTGTATACTATTTGTTTATAATAATTTCAAGTCGGCACGCGGTTTTATATAGGGAATCTGTAAGATTACAAGTATATAATAGGTAACAAAATGTTCAAGAATTTTTTTCATACCCCTCTACGGGGGGCGCTATATTGAAATATACATTTAATAATTTGTTATAGTGTATACTATTTGTTTATAATAATTTCAAGTCGGCACGCGGTTTTATATAGGGAATCTGTAAGATTACAAGTATATAATAGGTAACAAAATGTTCATGAATTTTTTTCATACCCCTCTACGGGGGGCGCTATATTGAAATATACATTTATTAATTTGTTATAGTGTATACTATTTGTTTATAATAATTTCAAGTCGGCACGCGGTTTTATAAAGGGAATCTGTAAGATTACAAGTATATAATAGGTAACAAAATGTTCATGAATTTTTTTCATACCCCTCTACGGGGGGCGCTATATTGAAATATACATTTATTAATTTGTTATAGTGTATACTATTTGTTTATAATAATTACAAGTCGGCACGCGGTTTTATATAGGGAATCTGTAAGATTACAAGTATAAAATAGTAACAAAATGTCCATGAATTTTTTTCATACCCCTCTACGGGGGGCGCTATATTGAAATATACATTTAATAATTTGTTATAGTGTATACTATTTGTTTATAATAATTTCAAGTCGGCACGCGGTTTTATAGAGGGAATCTGTAAGATTACAAGTATATAATAGGTAACAAAATGTTCATGAATTTTTTTCATACCCCTCTACGGGGGGCGCTATATTGAAATATACATTTATTACTTTGCTATAGTGTATACTATTTGTTTATAATAATTTCAAGTCGGCACGCGGTTTTATAGAGGGAATCTGTAAGATTACAAGTATATAATAGGTAACAAAATGTTCATGAATTTTTTTCATACCCCTCTACGGGGGGCGCTATATTGAAATATACATTTGTTACTTTGTTATAGTGTATACTATTTGTTTATAATAATTTCAAGTCGGCACGCGGTTTTATATAGGGAATCTGTAAGATTACAAGTATATAGTAGGTAACAAAATGTTCATGAATTTTTTTCATACTCCCCTACGGGGGGCGCTATATTGAAATATATATTTAATAATTTGTCATAGTGTATACTATTTGTTTATAATAATTTCAAGTCGGCACGCGGTTTTATGTAGGGAATCTGTAAGATTACAAGTAAATAGTAGGTAACAAAATGTTCATGAATTTTTTTCATACCCCTCTACGGGGGGCGCTATATTGAAATATACATTTATTAATTTGTTATAGTGTATACTATTTGTTTATAATAATTTCAAGTCGGCACGCGGTTTTATATAGGGAATCTGTAAGATTACAAGTATATAATAGGTAACAAAATGTTCATGAATTTTTTTCATACCCCTCTACGGGGGGCGCTATATTGAAATATACATTTAATAATTTGTTATAGTGTATACTATTTGTTTATTTTTATAGAGGGAATCTGTAAGATTACAAGTATATAATAGGTAACAAAATGTTCATGAATTTTTTTCATACCCCTCTACGGGGGGCGCTATATTGAAATATACATTTAATAATTTGTTATAGTGTATACTATTTGTTTATAATAATTTCAAGTCGGCACGCGGTTTTATAGAGGGAATCTGTAAGATTACAAGTATATAATAGGTAACAAAATGTTCATGAATTTTTTTCATACCTCTCTACGGGGGGCGCTATATTGAAATATACATTTATTAGTTTGTTATAGTGTATACTATTTGTTTATAATAATTTCAAGTCGGCACGCGGTTTTATAGAGGGAATCTGTAAGATTACAAGTATATAATAGGTAACAAAATGTTCATGAATTTTTTCCATACCCCTCTACGGGGGGCGCTATATTGAAATATACATTTATTAGTTTGTTATAGTGTATACTATTTGTTTATAATAATTTCAAGTCGGCACGCGGTTTTATATAGGGAATCTGTAATATTACAAGTATATGATATAGGTAGCAAAATGTTCATGAATTTTTTTCATACCCCTCTACGGGGGGCGCTATATTGAAATAAACATTTATTAATTTGTTATAGTGTATACTATTTGCTTATAAAAATTTCAAGGCGGCACGCGGACTTATATAGGGAATATCTAAGATTATAAGTATATGATATAGGTAGCAAAATGTTCATGAATTTTTTGCATGCCATTCTACGGGGGGCGCTATATTGAAATATATATTTAATAGTTTGTTATAATACCTACTATTTATTTATAATAATTTCAAAGCGGCACGCAGACATATAAAGGAGAAATCTGAAAAAATATATTCACATAAGATATAATGCAAACTTTATTAATTATTTACAAATGCCCTACGGGTGGTGTTATTACAAAATATGTATGAGTATATTTGTTATAATACATACTATTTATTTATAATAATTTCGAAGCGGCACTCTTAAGATATATAGGGAATAAATACATTTGGTTATTACCTGCTACCATAACCTGTCAATTTTTTTGGGGTTAGTATCATCAAAATGAATAAATTCATCACTTACTTGCGTCCAGGAATTTTTATATGCATTATCTTTAATAATACTTTAATTTAATGTATATTTTATTGCCATTTATTCGTTAATACCTTTAATAATTATCATTAATATAGCTGTTAGGCCATGGTAATGCACTGTGTGAGGCTTGTTCACAACAGGTTGCGTTAGAGAAGTGGCCGCTAGAATTGGCCGCTAGAATCACTCTGGTAACTAATAGTGCATTTTACGCTTTTTGAAGAATTATAAAATCATTAAACTTGTGTTAAAGGATGTTTTAAATTATTAAAATGACCTTAAAACTATAATATTCTAGGAATATTTTTAGTTCAAAATTTAGCCACTAGATAGAGGTTGCTCAACTTGAATCGCGAATGCATTTCATTTTAGAATTTTACTATTGCCATCTACTGAGTTCTGAAATAACCTTTTAGACAAAGACGACAAGCTCGAAGAAAGAGAAAGCATAGCACTACCAAGACCTCTTAGATAGAATATAAAACTAAATGGGTTGGATACAAGTGTTTCTGTAGTTTTTTTTTTTTTTTTAGAATATATCATCAGCTAACAAATCATTGTTATAACAATAACAAAACTGATTACTCATACATACGTCAAACAACACCGCAAAATAAAACAGTAAAAAAATCAAACCGGATTAGGACAAAACGTTGAGAAGAGAAGAGAGGCCATGGTACTACAAAACTATCTCTTTCTTCGGGCCAGTCGTCTTCTTCTAAAGACATGTATTACTGGAGGGGAGAATATGGGTTGGGTGAAGTCCCCATTAAAAAAAATTCTGTCTTTTGATTGGTCAAAATACAAAATAAACTCAAACAAAAAAAATGATATCGTCAGTTGTCAGATAAAATACAGTAAAAACCAGAATAATATTGAGGTATTTAGTGTATATGTTAACAAACAAAAAATATGTAGTATAAACAAAGTTTAGCATTTAAATTATTTTGTGTATTTGAAACGTGATTTGAAAATAGTCCGCTCTCACACGCCATCTGCTTCATTCATAAGTGAAACGACGAACGACGCATAAATATCTAGTGACATTTTTCGCGACAGACGAATAGACCATGGCAGCATTGTTTGTGTTGTCAGATGAAATGCTAAATTCAGACTTCATGGCAAAGCCAACACTCATGCTAAAATTTGAACAAAACGCATTTCACAAAGTGTAATGGCCGGTTGATTATAGTAGTTTTATAGTTAAATTAAACAGTGATAAATTAACAAGAAACAATGTATATATTTTTACGAAACTGCTACCTGAGAAATATACGATCCAACGAATTGGTTAGAAGTATGTATCATAATATTATGGTTAGATTCCGGTCAATTATGTAATTTTCCATTGGTTTTGACATTTTTATCTGCTAAAATCGTTTTTATCAATATCTTTTCGCATAATTTGATTTTGGTGTCAAATGTAAATGTGTCAAAAAAGTTTTGTAAATCCTACATTTTTCTCATTATTTTTTATCGTTATTCATCTTGTTATTATTGTACACCTGTATAAATGGAATAAATTTCATTTAACCTTGAACTCCAAGATAATTTTGACGTGTGACCACTAAAATCAATTATTGAGACATTTTTTTACAGATCGTTGTCATCGTCAAATAAATAGCTTTATAAATAGTAATAGGATACAATTAACAGAAGTTACTGAAAGTTCAGATTTTCCATTATTGCGGAGGATACCAAATAATGCTTTGATGTGCAATCCATTAATCTACAACGAGGAGGGAAATATATTTGAAAATACAAACACAAATAAAGTATTTGTTCGTCATTTTTCTGTAAGCACATACAGGGCAGAAAAAGAACCACTTAAACCATCTTCAAAAGTAGAAGTTACAGTACAAGCTTTGAAAGATGAGCAGAAAAACCAAGTAGAAAAGGTACCACCGAAAAAAACATTGACACAAAAAATTGTAGACGAACTTAAGCACTATTATCATGGATTCAGGTTACTTTTCATCGATATTAGAATATCGACTGGTTTAGCTTTTCGCATTCTCAGAGGCAAAACATTAACTCGACGAGAACACAATTTACTTATAAGGACAGTCGGTGATATATTTCGTCTTGTTCCATTCACAGTGTTTATCGTTGTACCATTTTTGGAATTCACTTTACCGTTCTTTATAAAATTTTTCCCAAACATGTTACCGTCTACATTCCAAACGGCTAAAGAACGAGAGGAGAAACTAAAATATAAGTTAAAATTGAAGCTAGAAATGGCTAAGTTTCTTCAAAAAACTTTGGACAATATGTCTGTTCAACACAAAGATAGGTCTTCAGCTAGCGCGAAAGAATTTGTAGATTGGTTCAAAAAAACTCGAAGCTCTGGAGACGAAATTACAAACGAGGAAATTATGAAGTTTTCTAAATTATTTCGAGATGAAATCACTCTAGATTCGTTAAGCAGAAGTCAATTGGTCGCTTTATGTCGATTATTAGATGTTTACACTTTAGGAACGAATAATATGCTCAGATTTCAAATAAGAATGAAATTGAGAAGTCTCGCTGCTGATGATAAACTAATTCAAAAAGAAGGCGTTGATTCATTAAATGTAATCGAGCTTCAAAACGCTTCAAAAGCTCGCGGAATGAGAGCTTTCGGTTTATCCGAAGACCAACTTCGCAGACAGTTATCCAAATGGTTAGATTTGAACCTAAACAAAAAAATTCCTCCAGTTTTATTGTTACTTTCCCGAGCGATGATGCTCCCAGAAACAATTCCAACAACGGACAAACTCAAAGCGACAATTTCAAGCCTTCCCGACGAAATTTGCGTTCCGACTTCCGCCGCAATCTGCGAACAAGAAGGCAAAATCGACAACGAGACCAAACTCGAAGTCATCAGAGAAGAAGCCAGAAAATGCAGAGAAGAACGCGCTGAAGAACGAAAACGACAAGAAGAAACACAAGAAGAAGATCGCAAAAGACATGAAGAAGTCCTCGTCGATTGTGCTCCAGTCATCAAAGACGATTTGCATCCCATGGACGACAAAAAATCCGACTGTCAAATTTCCTCCAAAGACATCGAATGCCTCGAAGACGCTCTTGATTGCGTCGCGAAAGACAAATACATTGTTGAGAAAGAATGCATCGATGATCTAAAAGAAGAACTGGCGGATTATCAAGAAGATGTCGAAGAACTCAAAGAATGCATCGGTCATAATATTCGCGAAAGTAAAGCCGCTAAACGATTGTATAAGAGAGTGAACAAGATGATCCAAAAGATGGATGTCGTCGTCTCAGAATTGGAACACAAAGAGAAGCAAATGAAAAAGGATTTAGCTGGAGGAGAATCCAAAGTCACGCAAGAAGATATTGTCAAAATTGATGAACTTGTAGCTGCGATTAAAAAGGTGCAAAAAGTTCCTAATGAACAAGTGCTTAAACAAATTCAGAAGATGTTGGGCAAGATGGATGATGATCATGATGGTTCTGTCAAAGTTGAAGACGTTTTGAAGGTAACAAATTTCATTTCCTGTTTATTCCTGTTTGTTTTTTTTAAATAATTTACTCAATATTATTAACCGTCTGGAGGGTAAAAAAATATTTGGATTTCTTTGAGAGCAAATTGCGTCATAAAATACTTTAATTGCGCGAACTTTTTCTTTTGAGGTTTTTAACCTTTACGTTGATCAATATGACGCAACGGAAGTGTAACAAATGGATTTTTAATTTATTTGTATATAAAAGGAGAAAATTATGTATTACATAAACAAATAATGGAGTGATATGTTATCATATTTTTACACTTTTAGATTAAAAGTATTTTTGGCCAAAATAAAGCGCATTTATTTTGTTAGTTTGTTTCGTAAACATCAGTAGTTGTATTTTGTATTCATTCGTATTTATAAATATTTTAAAATGTAGTTGATATAAATTTTGTATACAGGTTGTTTCAAAAGTAACGCTCATCTTTTGGAATTTGCTTTAAAAGACTAAAACACATCGAAAATTAAGAGTAGAAATTTTTTTGATTTTCCTCCGTTATCATGGTAGATACAAAAACAAATATTAACTTTTAAATCTAAAACTTTATATTAGACAACAACAAATTTTCCGCATCTGTTGACTAGGGCTGCGAAAAAGATAGATTGATCGATCTTTTTTTTTAAGTATCGGATTGATCTTTTTTTCTGAAAAGGTCGATTAATCAATAAAATCGATTTATCGAAAAGATTGATCAATAGAAAAATCGATTTTTTTCAAATAGATTGATCAACTGAAAAATTGATTTTTTTCAAATAGATTGATCAATTGAATATTTTTTTTTTAAATCGATCAATAAAAAACTACCCGGATTTCGGAAATTTGATCATTCCAAAAGATATTGATCTAGGGCTGTGAAAAAGATCGATTAATCGATCTTTTTTTTTGAAGTATCGGATTGATCTTTTTTTTCTGAAAAGATCGATTAATCAAAAAAATTGATTTATCGAAAAGATTGATCAATAGAAAAATCGATTTTTTTCAAATAGTTTGATCAATTAAAAATATGATGATTTTTTTTAGAAAAGATCGATTTGATCTTTCTAAAAGATATTGATCTTCTAAATTGTAAAAGATCGGTTTTTTAAAGAAAATATTTATTTCAAGATCGATGAAAAAATCTCTTGTTTTTATTAACGTTTATCAATAAAAATCGATCGATTAATAAAATCGATCTTGTGTTCTTTTATTAAAATAGATTGTTGATCTATTATTAAAATCGATCTTTTAATTCTTTATTAAAATCAATTTTTGCGAATTATTGAACAGTCGCGACAAATCAGAAGACCGAAAATCGATTTCAAATTTCTAATATCGCACATCCCTACTGTTGACATAAAATGTGTTCAAATAGATTGCCTCCTGTTGGAAGACAAATATTTGCACGATTTATCATGGAACCATGATGAAGTTCCAATTATAGTTGTGTAACAAATTAATTAGCTGGCTGTAGCGATGGTCGTATTCTCTTGAAAACTGCAAGTCTTGCAGATGTGAAAATTTGTAAAAATCTAACAAAACACATCCATTTCTGTTAATTAATATATGGAAAATCTTTTTTGTAATATTATTTTAAATGTTGATATCAATATCTTAATAAAGAAGAACAATCAGAAAATTATTCATTGTTAATAATTTTCGATTTGTTTTCGTTTTTTACATCAAATCCTTAAAAACAGGCATCACTTTTGAAACATTCTGTACATTTTGTAAGTTGGGCAAAATTCCAAATTCATTTTTCTTATTCAATAATTTTCGTCGCCAAGCTGTCTAATTCTAATTATAGAATATTATCTTAGTTCATTTACGCTTTTCTAGATATTTTATTTTTTTAATCATATCTTCTGAATCATTTTATAATTTCTTTCTTGTGTGTGTGTTAAGAATGGTTTTGAAAGAGTGGAAATATGTTAGTTGAGATATCAGTTCGAATGAATGTTTATTGGAGCATTTAGATTCCCAAAGGACTTCAGTGACACACATTTATATTGAAAATATATTATAAACAAACCCAATAGGGTCCTATACCATTTTTTTAAATTCTGTAAGAACAGGATGAAATAAGAATTTTAGTGCAAACGCGACTTATCCGTGGAATTCAAAAATTATAAAGAAATGCTTATACTTTGAACTGTTAAACATAAATAGGGTCCTATAGGGCGCGAGCAGACACGTGACTCGAGGGACCTTGACGTGCTTAGAATCAGCTGATTTGTGTGCGCATGTCATTTTGACAAAAACAATGTCATGTTGACAACACCAATGTTTTGACTTACTTTGATTTTGAATTGCTAAAATGTTAATATTTTATAATTTTTAGGCAGTAAAACACATGAAATTAAAAATAATAACATTTTAGCAGTTAAAAATCAAAATAAGTCAAAACATTGGTCTTGTCAACATGACATTGTTTTTGTCAAAATGACATGCGCACACAAACAAATCAGCTGATTCTAAGCACGTCAAGGTCCCTCGAGTCACGTGTTTGCTCGCGCCCTATACCATGTTTTTTCTTAATTTTTTTTTTTTTGTAAGACCAGGATGAAGTAAGAATTTTAGTGCAAACGCGACTTAAAAAACTACGTAATAAGCGAGATATGAATTTTTAAAGTTAAGAATTTCTTGCGTGACATAGCTGGTACTTCCAGTGGTCGACAAACTGTTAGTTCTAGAGAGAACAGATTTTTTTCATGTTTGCATAGCTGAAATATTTTTATATAAAAACATACGTTATATTCAGGAAGAAATTATTATTAAGCATAAATAACATGAATAATAAGCATTTGTTTCTTAATAAATTATAGAGCATTGAAACAGTTTGACAATATTATGACGTAAAGTATGACGGCGGATGGCGCTAGTGCTTGTTTGTTTTGATTAGTTAATATTATTATTAATTTAATTAATACATATTACAAATTGATTTAATTATAAATACATTATTATTGTTAATATTACTAGATATTATAATTAAACAAATTCATGAAACATAAAATTGTAAATTTTTTGTTAGGTTATACAACAACGGACAGTTCATAATCTTTCAAAGGTGACCGCAGCAGACGCGCGAATCTCGTTTTTAAAATCAAATTCTTAGGACCTAACGCGTCATACCTAATTAGTAATCAACTTTAATCGCTTGTAGTTTGCGACCTAATCAATATTGATACACATTTTTTTCACTAATACTCATTAATTTATGTATATTTTCGTCTTCTTATTTAAGATAGTTAAAATTTGACTATGGTATAGTACCCTATTTGATGCACAAAACGTCCCTGAAATACTAAGTTTTTCTGCGTTTTTTTATATTATTTCATTTTCTAATATTTCAAAAATGAGGATTAATTGTAATGTTTTTATACCTTGGAACAAGGAATAGATTTTTTTTGTAAGAATGTATGAATAGACCTTTTCAATTTAAAAAGATTGAAGATATGCGCAATGGAGATCTGCGCATAGTAAGAACAATTGGCGGCAATCATGAATACGCGCTTGTTTCTAAAAAAATTAGATGTAAATTGTAAGAAAAGTCTGTGACAACTTTAAAGACCTTCTCGAAAAAGTCACAAAAGTTTTATTGAAGCTAAAATGTCTAATAATGCAACAGCTATTTTAACGACTGCAATATTTCTGACGTTTCATTCGACAGCGCAGTTAACAATTGCAGGCGCCATTTTACTTACTAGATGCAGACATCTTTGTAGAATATTTTTCATCCATATTTTTTTATTTATTTAAAAAGTTTCATCCATATAATTAATATACAAATAAACATACATTCTCTGTTCTATAAACAATTAATTATTTTAGGTAATCGAGTTAATAGGCAAAGACAACGTTCAACTAAACGCGAAACAAGTCGACGACCTGATCGAATTACTCGACAAGGAAGAAATACTAGAAGTAGAAGACAAAATCGAAAAGGCTTTACAGAAGAACGAAGAAGACAACATAAAAATGAAAGCAAGTAAAGCCAAAGCAGAAAATGATCAAATCGAGTGTGATTCAGAACAGAAAGATTCTGACACAGATAAACATAAAATCAAACTGGACACAGGCCCAAGTCTAGCACCTTTCCCACCTTCCATAACGGAAACGAAAAAGGGCGACGCTTCGAAAACTGTATGATGACGTGGATAGTCTTTAATTATAGTACAGTACAACAATAACATTCGAAAATGAAGTTTTTATTGCAAATCGTTGTTAATTGTACATTTGATGTATTTAATTATGAATTTTCTAACAATGTACATTAATTTATAATTTGTCTTTTGCACACAGAATGCATTTTAGATATATTAAATTTTCGTTGTCCAGTTATTTATATAATTCTATTGTGTCGTTTTATAATTACGTTGACTTTATTTAATAGAACAGCGGTGCTGAACGTTTATAAAAAATAAAAATATTAATTATAACATTTGTTTTCTATTTAAACCCCAACAAATATAGAAAATTTCATCAGCATATTTTAAAATATTGCACAATATTTGCTCTTGCAAGATGAGAAAAAATATATATTCATTTGTTTTTATTTCGAAACAAATTACATAACAACTGTTGTTAACTTCACGATAATCACAACCTTCAACAACAAATATTTGCGGTTTGCATTCTCCTAGATTTGAGGTTAAAGTCTGTATGCAAAAACAAATTACAAATAATGACGTTAAATAAATAATCAATACTTAATTTTTATATTTTGTGAAAACTAAAATGAACCGGCTAATTTACAAATGCAAACAGTTGTTTTCTTTTAATTTTAAGTATTATTCCACGCACTGCATTCGCACAGAAGAATACACAGTAAGCCCTTTCATCAGTTTATTTATTACTTGTCCGTATAATGTAAAAATTAGACCACTAGATGTTCACAAATATCCAAACTGTGATAAACTAATCATTAATTTATATTGTGATACAAAAACCAAAGCTAATGTTACTTGTATTCATGATAACACAAAATTTAGTATTTTTGGCGAAACTGCCGATGTTAATATCATTGATTGTTGTGTAGAAACGCCCGTAAAATCAGGTATAATCATTTATAATGTTTAAAATCAAATAATAAATAAAACTATTACAGATATCAACATAATAACTACTCAAAAAGGTAATATTGACATAAAGAAAATAAATGGAGATAAGATATTTTTGCAGTCACAACTCGGCGATATTATTTCGCATAGTTGTCAAACGAAAGAAATGTGTTATAAAACTTTAGGAGGGAATATTACAACGCATGGTACTTTACATGCAGCTGATATAGAAGTAGAAACGAAACAAAATGGAGTAAGACGTATATTTGTAATAAAATATGTGTTTCATTCAAATTATTTTAGAAAATTGATATTAATCACTTGCAAGCCTTAAAAGCGACTGTAACTTCTAAAAATGGAGATATATCAGTTAAATCTTCGTATTGCGATGAAACTATTTTCAAAACTAAAAAAGGAAAGCTTTATTTAGATAATATTCATAAAAACTGCTCTATTTTTGTAATGAAGAATGGATTTCTACAAATGAGTACGTAAAAGTTAACATATGTAAATAAATTCAGACTGTTTTGAATGTGAAATATTTGAATAGCTGTATTCTTTGTGACCCGATTGAAACTCAGCTCAGTACATAACTGACTTGAGATGTGTGCAAAAAGAACAAGTTTAATTGAAAATATATTATTGTATGTATATCTGTATATGTGAATATAAAATTTGTTGTATTAGGAATCGTAGATAAAATTTTACCTCTAGTGGTGAAAATCGGTACTACGGAAAGCAATCGTACAAGCGCCATATTGAATAAGTGACAGCTAAGTGAATAGTGTTGTAATTAATAATTAAATATTTAAACTTATCGCTTTCATATAATAAAAATCAGCGCCTCTATCGTTAATTTCGATTGCGAATTATATAACCTTAAAATGCAAACTGAGTGTTTTAAATCATTCTGAGTCTTGTAAACTGATAGTGTAGCATCGGAAAGGGGGGAAATGAGTTTACTCAGAACAACTCAGATCATTTGTGTCAAAAAGAACAACGAGTTCCGGAGTTTATCTGAAGTGACCTGAGATGAGCTGAGATTTAGTCCAAAAAGAATACAGTTATTGGGGTATTCCGGTGTTATGGAATTTATGCAAAATAATAACTTTTTTGTATGGTTTTCATTCATAACAAAATTAAAAAATTGAAATTCTTTACATATCTGGAAACGTCCTTGAAAACTGTGACGTCATTTTGATATGCTTTGCGTGGTTTTTAGTAATTTCAGATTGAATATATGCCGTTAGAAACATAGATGGCGCTAGTAGTTACGACGATCGTGTATTTTTTATTTGATAATTTATTCAGTTTGCACGTGTTAATTATTACGAGTTCCTCTGATATTTGTTTGTAGTAAATAGGCAAATAGCTGTCTATTAGGCAATCCAACATGACGTCATAAGTGGAGGGCAAGTGTGATTTTAACCTCACTTTTGAATATTTTTAAAAATTATTTATGTATATATCTTATTAACATGATAGAAATCGAAGAATTTTGATACAAATTATTCATAAAATTAAACCATAATTTTTTCCATGGCTCCATCATTGAGTAAAATATGTATGCAATTTATTTCTGACAGCTGCCCTCCACTACATTCATTTGTTATGGATTGGTATGTTTACGCACTGAAGTTCGCTGCAGATGTTAATATCAGATGCTTGTCATAAGGCGCGCCAAGATAGAAAATTTGAATTTCGATGAATTTAAAAAAAAATCATATCTCACTTGAAATGGACCTTTCCAATTTAAAGAGATAGAAGATATGCGCAATGGGGATCTGCGCATAGTAAGAACAACTGACATCTATGACGTTTGATTCTAAAACATTTAGACGTAAAATGTGAGAATATCTCGGATAACTTTAAAAAATCTTATCGAAATAAGTTACAAAAGCTTTTATTGAAAGTAAAATGTCTAACGATGCAAATTTTCACTGAGAATACAGGTATTTTAATAACTGCAATATATTTGACGTTTCCTTTGACAGCCCAACTGGCAGTTGTTCGCGCCATTTTCTTACTATTTGCAGCGGTAGAAAGAGATAGCCGTTAAATTGGAAAGGTCCATTGTATTTTCTTACTCAAAATTATATATTCATAATCCTACAGGGCAGAAATAACAAAAAAATAAAAATGCCGGAATCCCCCTTTGAAATTGAGAGTGTACGCTTGCGCGGTTAATGTATCAATTTCGGGTTCGTGTCATATCAAACTATTTGTTTATCTTCTAGCTGGATTCGATGGAACTTTAACCGTTGATTCAAACAAAGGAGATATAGATATTCAAGCCTCAAAACTTTACGACAGCTCAAAAATATCATCAAGAAATAAAAATTCTATTTTACTCAGACTTTCAGATTGGATCCAAGAAAATACTCAAATCAAAACAACCTGTCAACAATTAAAAGTTGCAGATGATGTGAAATTAGTCGTTGAAAATAAAAATACTTGTGCCCTTTTAACTCCGAAGAATTCTAAATTCACGTCGGAGCTGGAAATAAATTCAAGCTTGTCTAATATAGACATTGAAGGAGCATCGTGGTCTGATATGCTGAAATTAAAAGGCATTAATTTTGCAGATTAGTAATTTATGTATTTATAGTTTAATAAGAAATTGTAATACGTTAAAAATAAATATTGATATAGTTAAATAAATATAACATCTTGACTTATTACCCATTTTTGGGTGTGTCCAACGACCAAATATAACTAGACAAAACTTCATTTGGTTTGTTTTGATTTCGGCTGGCCAGACAGAGAAACTAGAGATAGAGATATGTCTTGTCTAGTCCGAGTATTACTCACTAGAGGTCATCACTGAGGTCACGTAGTGTATCAGTGACTAGTTTGAACGTTGCTCACTAGAGGCGCTAGTGTTCCTAGTTAAAATATCGTGGTTAACATTTAAGGTTAACATTAAATAATTTATAAGGTTTAATATTTAAAAAAAAATCTACGTGTAAGTCACAAAACCACTACAACTACTAAACAAAGACAAAATACATATGCTTCTACGTGGCCTCTAGTGAGCAACGTTCAAACTAAACACTAGACTATACACTGACCCTCTACGTGGCCTCTAGTGAGAAATACTCGAATTAGACAAGACATATCTCTATCTCTAGTTTCTCTGTCTGGCCAGCCGAAATCAAAACATTCAGTGAGGACGGATAGGGAATGTTTTGTCTAGTTATATTTGGTCGTTGGGTGTGTCAATCTTTCTATTTATTCGTAGAATCCGTTATTGATAATATACGGGATGTTTAGTTAATTTTGCATGTTTTCATCTGTCATTCAGGTCCGATTAAAGACAATAAAGGATGGAAAATTTGAATGGGATTCTCTGCCGTAGTAATAAATTACAACTTGGATCATTTATATTAAAACACATTTATTCTATTCCAAATTTTTACTACATTCAAGTTTTCTGACATCGCCTTTTTTAATACAAAATATATTTTCAAGTACATGAATGCAGAAAATAACGACAATAAAACAACAAATAAACCAAATATCACTTGTTTAAATTTATGATGCCATAGCAGGACATGGCGTGTTGCTATGAAAGTGAAAGATATGTTGAATGACATAGGCAGTCGGTGGTACTCAAACCTTGGAGTATAATATGCGTAGTTTTTTATTATTTTATAAAATAGGCTTATTATCCACGCACAATTTCAATCATTTACCACAAAAGGCATTTTAACATATTTTTATTAAGTGTTGAAAAATATCAGTTTATGTTACTCCAATTATTAGCGATGTGCACTGTTTTAGAACAAAATCATTTCTATATTATCTACGTTACAAAATATTAAAAATATTATTACTGTTTAAATAATAAAATAAAAATAGTGGAGAACCCCATGCAACACAAAATTCTATTTCATATGTATCGTACTATTTTTTACAATGTCAATCCCTTATACGATTGAAAGTACGGAATACGGATGACGTTATCTGAAACTGAAATGCGCATTTACCAACTACTGGATTCTGAGCACATGTCGATACAACTGCATTTTAAGTAATATAATGTTCATTTTCCTTGGAAAAGCTATGCAAATTCTTACAGAAAAGTGATATAAAGTATTAGTTCAACGTTTGAGATAATATTTGTTACTGCAATCGATCTATTAATACCAGAAAGTAGTTAAGATTTTACTGTCGTGGAATCTAAATCATGCAAAATCTACTTAAAATCCTTTGTATTTTCCTCGATTTTATGTATTTTAGGTCTATTTTAACAATTTTTCTTTTTATTTCAGAAATATTTGAACGCCTAGCTTGGCGGTTTGCTGTTTGCCGGCAGAGCAGTATGCGCGCGCATTACCGACTTCCGGCATGCTCATTCCTTGCCATGTGCTCGACAAGAAAATGGCCGAACTTGCTTTTGATGCTACAAATAAGTGATTTTCTGCGGGAAAAACTATAAAAAGTGGAGGAATTTTACATAGAAAAGCGAGATAAAGTGGTCATTCAACGTTTGAAACAATAATGTTTGTGGGAATCGATTGTTTCGTGTGCGAAACAATCAAATTTTTATGGCATCTGATATGTAAGTGAAATTTTACTTATTTTTTTGCATGTTTATCTTCTTGAAAATAATTGGAACATTGTTTTTGATAACGTATCTTTAGTTTAGACTACATTTTTCATAGTTTTAAATTGTAAAAATTATGTATAATTATATATTTTAGTTATTGAAACAGGTACTTGATTTTTAGTTTCACAATTATTTAATTCGATAACTAGTTTAGCTAAATATTGGCATCATCATATCTTTCTTATCGTATAACTATAAATATATTCATTAATAAATATAAGGCCTTCAAGTTCCACTATTATTTGGTTAAATTTATTTAGGACGTTTCGAGCAAAATCCGCTCATATTCAGCAACTATAAAATTCAAGTTGAGAATTAAAAGTAAATACATATAATGTTGAAGGAGAATTACAATGTTGTACATTCTCAACTTGAATTTTATAGTTGCTGAAGATGAGCGGATTTTGCTCGAAACGTCCTAAATAAATTTAACCAAATAATAGTGGAACTTGAAGGCCTGATATTTATTAATGCACAATATCAACATGGTTCCCTCACACAACATTTAAATATAAATATATACATATGTCTAAATTATATGATATAAATATATCAATAAATGTTTTTTTTTAAATAATTTTTTTTGTGAAACTAAAAACCAAGTATTTCAATAATTAAAATGAATAATAAATTTCACCATGTAGGAGCTGACACAATTAAAGAAATTATGTTTAATTAGTTAGTTATTGCATCACGTAACCTTATACATTACATTGCATTGCCTGTTATTCAACAAGTGATTGTGGAAGCTATTCTGTGTTGTGGTCGATGTCACGTTTTTATTGTTTTAATAGTGAAATATCGTTAAGTATTGTTGCAAATTAATAACAATTGTTCAAGTTCAAAACAATGTTTCAATTATATTAATAGTTTTGTTGGGAATATATTTTTTCTTATATAAATTACATGATAAAATTTTTACAAGGTCAAGCGTTGACTATAACTATAAATTATTATCTATCATTATTCTTTCTCACACATATAAATATCATTCGAAATGATAATTTATTCTGTATTACAATGAATTATTTTTATTTTCAGAGTGCAAATAAAAACGTTAATATTAAGTAGTGCCAAGAAAAATGAAAAGCACATTCAGAAAACTTACATGTGCATCGAACAGAACTACAGCGAGCTGAGAATATGAACAACACTTTCCGGTAAGACAAATGTTTAATCTACAGCAGACAAATTATTAAAATATCAGTTCACCCATTTGGTAGTCTATAAACTATATCATATTCATCATCTAACATTTGAGGATTGCGGTTATAGGTACTTTCCACTTGTGGTTTTGTCTAAATATTTAACTGTTATCATCTTGTTAAAATCGTGGTATAAATTGTAAATATAAACATTCAAAATATTGTTAAGTAAATTATTTATTAAAAATCGAATCATATACATGCAGTAGCAATAATTTAATTTGTGTTAATATTTTTGGACAAATTTTTCCATATTTCTCAAATTTACATCTTTACAGGTAACATACAGAATGATCTGTAGTGTAGTACATCATAGAAGCACGGAACCTCCCGCGTACCTGGTTTTAGTTTAGTACATTCATTGTACGAGCTGCAGTTCAGTTGAGACGCTAAGAAACTTGAAGAAGATGGGAGCAGTTTTCCATCGTTCGAGTTCAACCCTGTAGATAATATACAGGCAGCCAACACTAAAAGATTCATCGGTGAGTTATTTTATATTTTTCCAACTTTTGTTACGCCTTTTTTGTATTTCTAAGACCTGTAAACGTAACAGATTAGTTCAGAATAGAGTCATTTTAGTTACAAATGGGCTAATTTTCCATAATTTTATCTGCCACTCGTGCATGGTTAAAGATCCATTAATGGGAGTTGAAAACTTAAAGTCTGGACTTTGACGGAGGTGGTTTCTCACTTCTGTTCGTCAAACCTCAGCGCAATACAGAGTCCACTGTTATTGTGGTAGCTCTAAGACACACTGGCATTTATCTGAGATATGGCCACCGACATAAAGGCCATTCACAAAACTTAGCCCGAGTTTTCAAAGCGTAACTTTTGTGCGTTCAGTTAGAAGGTTATTGTTGGTTTTAGAGAACTATACAAGCTCAATAAACTATTATTCACGAAAGATGACTATTCAAGATCATTTGTGAGCCGTCTGATACATTACTTGCAGATAACTTCATTGCATTTTGTATGCATAGGCGTGCAACATGAAATATTTATGAACACATTTTAACAGAAAAATAAGACTTTAATTTATTTGAAAATTGTGTTTCTTTCTGAATAATGTCTTTTTGAAAGATTTATGTTTTTCACTTATGTTTTTGCAAACTACAAAGACATAGACTCTTACAAACCAAGGAATAGTAATTTGATTTAAACGGCAACGCCACTGGGTAAATATTAGCACAGAGGGCAGTGTAGTACATAATTAGGTATCTGTAATTCTACTACTTACGTCATTATTATTTATAGTGTTTTAGAAAGTAATGCCACTATTTACGTATATCTGTCACACCACATAAATTAAATAGACAGGTCAAATAATCTTTCTCTTTCTATTACAAAATGTTGCTAAGCTACTGCGGTAAAATGATGTGTATTCTTTCTTCGAAAGAATGACCTTGAATAGTCATCTTTCGTGAATAATAGTGTAAGCTATTTTTTGCCGTATAAAACGCCTGGACGAATAGCCTTTGAATGTTCTGTAATCGCTAGTCGAATGGCTTTTATGTTGATAGCCAAAGTCAAACAGCATTTATTCTTACAACATTGAGGTGTCGGCGAACATTTACACTTAGAAACTTCCTTTTTTGAAGGCGAATAAAATAAAAAGTATTGCTGATAGACAAAATTTATTTTTGAATAATGAAACAACATAATTTCAAGTTTTAAAGCTGGCTTAAACAAAATCTCTAACAAAATACCTTGAAAGTGAATGCCACTATTATGTATAGAACTGAATAATACTTTCAATTATGCACGCTTATCTCTTTAAATATAATTTATATGTGTCAAGATTAGCCGCGTTCCTTCGGGCTGTGATTGTGATTTTGTGAATCCTGATTAGATTAATCGTGATCCATTTGAATCATGATTTATAAATTATATCAAAAAAATAATCTGAATAATATTAAACACCATCTAGCGTCAAATGTCATATGCCGATAAATGCAAACTAACCTATTTTAATTTAAAAATAATCTAATGTCAAATGTTATAGTCAGAATTAAAAATGGATAATATTGAAGTAAAAAAAATGTTCTTAACCAAGCCTTTTATGTGGGTCATTACATGCTTTTGCAAGTATATCATATTTCCTTTGACAAACCCTACATTGATAAATTTCTGCGCTCGAATAGTCATTTTTAAATTTGCTCTGAACTGAATCCGTGTGAATCACTCACAAAGGTTGATTCGGAAGGGAAAGGGGAAGGTTGTCTAGTATCACAAAATGAGAAAGTGGGAATAACGAATAGGAAATGTAAAACATTATTCTTCTTAATCATGATTACTTTTATCATTTAGATTGCGAATCACAGCCCGAAGGAACACGGCTATTGACATATCTGAATTATAGTCATTTCTATAGCAACGACCTTTTCAATTTAAGGGCTGTCTCTTTCTATCGCTGCAAATAGTAAGAAAATGGCGCGAACAACTGCCATTTCGTCTGTCAAACGAAACGTCAAAAATATTGCAGTCATTAAAATAGTACATATTAACTCCTGTATCGGAAGTAGCTCAATGTTCAAAACTTCTGGTTTTCGAGAAATTGATAGCAACTTTTAATTTTCATATATCTATTTTTACTAAAAGTCTATAAATTCTCCAATTAGGACATGCTGCATAAACTATCCCCATTTAAAATAAATCATATGAATAATAATATAAATAGATGAGATGTTCTATTAATAAATTAAAAATTTATAGTTTTCTTTTAACTGCATAAAAATTTCCAACACAGGAAGCAGCACTTTCCTTAAAATACTTACAGAGTAAAAAATTAGAAATTCTAAGAATTAATTCGCCTGAAGGTCTGAACCTACATCAGTGTAACAAAATATCTAAGTAGGTAGTGCTGTTTCTGAAAACTGTCATTTACTACCAATTATACAACTATACCTTGTTCCATTTAAGCGATTCAGTATTGCGGAGCATAGGGAATAGTTTTGACATCTCTGGCTGAAATTAAAGATAAGAAACAAGTTTACCCAATGTAATTTAGGCTACTTCAGATTTGCGCTGTTGCCAGTGCTACTGAATGGCTTAAATGGAACAGAGCATAATATTATGAACTGTGTGTGCTGACATCTTTGTGTGATTGTTGTTTTCTCGTGTATTATTTTGTAATGCAAGTAGCACCACCTATTGGGCTTTAGATGCCCTGCATTATCGAAACGCACCCTTTATGTTCATTTTCCGTGGATAAAAACTGGAAAGCCATTAAAATTCATGTATTAAAGTGAAATTAAGTTTTGGTACAATGTTCGAGACAATAATTGTTACAATAATAGTACAACAATATAAGTAAATCACTTGTGGTGTATATGCGAGGTTTGTTAGTTTCACTACTATGCATCTACTGTTTATTGCCGTGTTAATACAAAGTATAGGGAAACGGCCGTAAACCGTAAACGGAATGCAGCGAAACGAACAGACCTATTATCACGAGAAAAATGCATTACTTTTCTTAAATGTCTTGTGCAATGAATACACGTTTGCATCGAAATTTTATCCAACTTTTTTTTTAAATGGTTTAAAGAATACCAGAAACTAATAATTATTATTTAATAGACGGACCTTTCGTTGATCTGAGACGTCAAGAAATTTGGAGAACTTCGATGCAGCGTTCAAGCGTTGGATTTCAACACTGCAGATCTTCTAAAGCAGCTCTTGGAAAGGATTGCTGAGCACCAGATAAATATTTTACGGCATAGACGACCATCGATAGATGAACTGGTAAGAAATTTTTCTTTTAATAAAATATATGATCTCATGTTCAATCATGAGAACTTATAGTCAAAGGAATGTGACTATAATATATGTCTAAATATTATCTTGTACTCAAATTCGATTTTGAGTACTACATTAAAAGAAACATAACTTTCATGAATGTCTGTATAATATTCAAACAATTTAAAATTGAAATACCGACTGTTTATCAATCAAATCAATATCTGGGAACATATGATTAGCATATATTTTTCAGGAATCGGACATCAAGAAGACTAGATTAATATAGTAGATTTTAAGTTAGTTTTAAGTTCTTTTAAATGTATTTTCAGGTCCTAATTAAACTTTGGCTCATCGCGCCGTTGAGCAAACACGCGTTTTCTTTAAAAATGAAAATAAATTGATTAATTTGAAGTGCATTCCTTGGCGATTCATCATAAAATCGTGCGTCTACGTTTGCCACCGTGGTACGCGTACTGCGCGGGTTGTCCAGACGACACCTAGGGAGAGTGTATGTGAAAAGAAAAACATATGTATCGGGGCATGAATGATGCGAATGGATGAGAGAATCAGTGAGAGGGTCAGGAAGGTGGGAGAGATTCGAAACTTGATGTGGGTTCGGGTTTCCTTATTTAACATCACGGTTAGTGGGATGGGTAGGCAGGGTTCGTGCGCGATTTTCCATAATTGAGTGGACTGATATGGTTAGCCATGCCAAGTGAAACCAGTTGTTTATTCTGGGGGATCGCTTCGCACTTGTGCGAATGTTTCTAGGGACAGTTTAATTCTTTTGTAGTAAAGTTGCTGGCCATCGTATTGGCCTACGCTCTAGATTGCTAGACTCGAATGAGAAAGGATTAAACAAACCTGAATGCTATCACAGGAAGCTTTCTTATGGCGTTTATGTGCTCTCCTCATCCGGAGGCAACGTATGTAATCATCATTTAATGTTAATGGCAACGAATAATTAAAGACAAAGTAAAGTTTTTGTTTGATTTAACTTTGTTTGAGCACACGGGTTGACCGCGTTCGGGGTAGGTATCGCGTATGAGATCGGGCGATGTCTCCGGGAGTAACTCGCTCAGGCATCCAAGCCGAGTAGATTACATATAACTGTCTATCTTGTCCTTAGGGAGTTCGCGTTGTAGGCCGTACATGCAGTGCATCGTGTGGGGTCGGCTTAACCCCCTCGTAAACTATATGTGAGAACCACCCCGGCGTTCTCACTTTTTGTCTTAGCTCGTATATATCTCTCTCTCTTACTTCGCCTTTAGCTTAGCATAGTCTAGATATAAGATAGCTTGCGTAGACTTAAGATAGCTTAGATATAAGATAGGCAAGGGTTGTTTTTGCTTTTTGAGAGAGAGAAAATAATTAACGTAACTTCACACTTTTAGATTTGTTATTATTTGAACTAAATATTAACGTAAGATAGGCTTAGATTTGCTATTCTTTGAACGAGATATTAACGTAAGATAGGCTGTTTTGCGCACTTTACCAACTTAATTTGGGGGGTTCTACAATATCTTAAGTTTGATTATAAAATATTGTACACGAAATTGTATTTATTTAATAAATGGTATATATGGGGAACGTGGGTTTGGCATTTGAGGGCGGTTGCTCCCTATATATACAATTTATTAAATAAAGAGTATAGTTTTAAGGTAGTTCTAAGTTGGAACTCCCTGTCACTGTCGTCGAGATTGCAGTGCCGATTGGTGACGCAGACCATGGCTTCCTCTTCATAAAGACTGTGTTTAAAATGTATGTACATAATAAAACAATCTTTTAATTTATGTTCTGTTTAATTTAAACCCGTCACATTAGTCGTACAGTAGGTAGTTTTAGTAAAAATTGTATTTATTTTTAAGCATTTAGACGCGGTCAGGGTAAAGATAGATTATAAGTATTTATTGTAAACGAAGCTTTGTATTCATAAATATTATATATTTTCGTAAATGGGCGGTTGGGTAATAACACGAAAAAAAAAATATATAATTTATGTAAAGGTTCGCAATCGGTCTTAAACTGAATAAGAAATCTTGTGCCTTTAACAATGGGAACAAGAAATCTTATTTAGGGACCCCAAGATTTAATTTGTTATATATTGTAAACGGAACTCTATTTAATATATTCGGTAGTAGATACCCTAAAAATATATAACTAGAGTTTTGGATCAGTTATAAAACAAAAATGTTTGTTACCAATTGAAATTATTACGGTTGTATTATTTGTTATTAATTATTTTGCATCTTTATTCTGCAAATAAAAGTTTTATCTTCAGGTAAACTATTTACAGAATAAAGATGCAAAATAATTAATAAATAAATACTTATAACTATAATAATGGTAATTTTATTTGGTAACAAACTTTTTAATTTTGTAACTAAACCATGTTTGACACTAATCTAATAACGATGTATAATGGTGACAATCATTCTGCTGTAATACAAATAAAATTTATATATATTTAAAAAGTCTTGTATTTTATCAAATATATTTTTATATTAAAAAGTGATTTTTATTCCGAAGTTCCTACACATATGTAGTTTTTACCACGGTCACAAGGGGGCAGCATCTGTCAATAAACGTTGAAATTTAAGTAAAAACAAGAAAGGGTACCCCTTAGATTTTATGAATTTTAATTTACTAGTTTTCATTAATCTATAAAAATGATGTATACCTACTGGGAATTTAAACCCTGTAATTCGTGCATAGATGCTACTTTCGATATACCTATTGGGAATTTTAATTCAGTAAAAAAGAAGCATCCAGGCACCAAATTTTAGATGAAATCCGTACATAGATGCTACTTTTAAGTAGCATCTATGCACCAAATTTCCTAAAAAATCCGTGCATAGATGCTACTTTAAAGTAGCATCTATGCACCAAATTTCTTAAAAAATCCGTGCATGGATGCTTCTATTTAAATTTATGGTTGCCTATGTTTTAGGCGCAGACATGTAATGAGCACCCTTTAGAAATCGTTTATGGATGCTGGTTTTTTAACAGTGAATACTAAAATATGTGCTTATATTTAGTATATTTCAGGCACAATGCTTTCCGACAGGTGCTGCCCCCTGGCGGCTGATTTAAGAACTATGCACGTAATACGTTCAGGACTCTGAGGGTGTATTATAAAAATTAAACAATAAGTCACTTTCAAAACAATTTTAAAGTTTATTAGCATATATAATTACAAATATTTTTAAAATATATACATTAACATTTTATTACAATTTTACAATATAATAACATTTCTCTTCTACTGCCTTTGGGGTCCTACTAGTTCACATGTTGACAATCTGCACAGAAAAATTAATAAAAATTAGATTATTAAACATAAATCAAAATAAGAGGGTAAACCAAATGGGGTTGATATTACTATTAATGTGGAAAAATATTTAAAATATTTAAATATTTCCTGGACTATATGAGATATATAAAAGATAAAACAGGAGTGGTTCGAAAAGGTGAACTTAATAATAAAAAAAACAACTTTTCTTACCTTAACAGCTTCAAGTCATGTATGCCCATCTGCTCGGCGACTCCTCACGGCTGAAGGGCATAGTTATCTTTAGGCAATCGTTGTTCAAGATGTTTCCCATGTTCAACAGTTCCAGGATCACGACAAGCGTTTTCTGTTTGTCCGCCCGTCTGCACAGCAGCACCTGGAATATATTAACGGAGTTATTCAACTTTAATTGATTATTACGTAAGAACTAAGGGCTGAAAAATTTTTAGATACGAGGGAAAGACCCTAGGGACGTACACACTTATGATCTCCCATTTATCCATATTTATGTATGTTCAGTTTAAAGTTTTATCAGGGACCCACATCATCATTTATTTTATTTATTTGGGTTTTATTTGTATTTCTGTGTATTTTTTTTTAGCTAAAATGATAAGTAGGATGTCTAAAAGTAATAATAATTAATAATAAATTATCTAATTGCGGTAAAACATAAATTAAACTGCGTCGAACAGGTCGAAAATTACAATTACCTTCAAAAAATATATATTTTATTTCAGGATATCTGAATTATAAAAATAAAAGACCGATAATATTCTTTTAAAATATGAAACAAACTATTTAAACTAATGTACTTAAAGATGAAAAATAGCAGAAGAGAAAAGAAACTATTTAAATGTACATAAAGATGAAAAATAATGTACTACTCTTGCCCTACGGCTTGTCACCCCAATTTTTTTACTGGATATGAAAGTATATGGCCTCCTTAATATTCAGTTAAAATTTGAAACAGAAACTATTTAAATAAATGTAAAGTAAAGTATCACTTCCGGTTTATCAACGCTATCCAAAATCTAATATGTTGTTTCCCTTCGTATAAAAGTCTTAAATATTAAAATTGAAAAGTTTTGGATTATATTTTAATATAGTTAATTATAAAAAATTGTTATGGGGTTCAAGTAAAGTATCACTTTCGGTTTATTAATTTTAAACAAAATCAAATATGTTGTACCCCTTCATATAAAAGTCTTAAATACCAAATTTGAAAAGTTTTGGAATAAATCATAATATATTTTTCACGAAAATCTGTTCTGAGCTTCAAGTAAAGTATCACTTCCGGTTTATCAATGTTATCCAAAATCTAATATATGGTTCCCCTTCATATAAAAGTCTTAAATATTAAAATTGAAAAGTTTTGCATTATATTTTAATATAGTTAATCATTAAAAACTGTTATGGGCTTCAAGTAAAGTATCACTTCCGGTTTATTAATTTTAAACAAAATCAAATATGTTGTTCCCCTTCATATAAAAGTCTTAAATACCAAATTTGAAAAGTTTTGGAATAAATTATAATATATTTTTCACGAAAATCAGTTCTGAGCTTCAAGTAAAGTATGACTTCCGGTTTATCAATGTTATCCAAAATCTAATATGTTGTTTCCCTTCATATAAAAGTCTTAAATATTAAAATTGAAAAGTTTTGGATTATATTTTAATATAGTTAATCATTAAAAATTGTTATGGGCTTCAAGTAAAGTATCACTTCCGGTTTAATAATTTTAAACAAAATCAAATATGTTGTTCCCCTTCATTTAAAAGTCTTAAATACCAAATTTGAAAAGTTTTGGAATAAATTATAATATATTTTTTACGAAAATCTGTCCTGAGCTTCAAGTAAAGTATCACTTCCGGTTTATCAATGTTATCCAAAATCTAATATGTTGTTTCCCTTCATATAAAAGTCTTAAATATTAAAATTGAAAAGGTTTGGATTATATTTTAATATAGTTAATCATCAAAAAATTTTATGGGCTTCAAGTAAAGTATCACTTCCGGTTTATTAATTTTAAACAAAATCAAATATGTTGTTCCCCATCCTATAAAAGTCTTAAATACCAAATTTGAAAAGTTTTGGAATAAATCATAATATATATTTCACGAAAATCTGTTCTGAGCTTCAAGTAAAGTATCACTTCCGGTTTATCAATGTTATCCAAAATCTAATAAGTTGTTTCCTTTCGTATAAAAGTCTTAAATATTAAAATTGAAAAGTTTTGGATTATATTTTAATATAGTTAATCATTAAAAACTGTTATGGGCTTCAAGTAAAGTATCACTTCCGGTTTATTAATTTTAAACAAAATCAAATATGTTGTTCCCCTTCAAATAAAAGTCTTAAATACCAAATTTGAAAAGTTTTGGAATAAATCATAATATATTTTTCACGAAAATCTGTTCTGGACTTCAAGTAAAGTATCACTTCCGGTTTATCAATATTATCCAAAATCTAATATGTTGTTCCCCTTCAAATATAAGTCTTAAATACTAAAATTGAAAAGTTTTGGATTATATTTTAATATAGTTTTTCATTAAAAACTGTTATGTGTTTCAAGTAAAGTATCACTTCCGGTTGTCCAATTTTACCCAAAATCTAATCAACTCTTTACATTAATGCAGAAAGCTTAAATACGGAAATTAGAGTTACCATGGAGGAAAAAATCGTCACACACACAAACAGACACAGACTTTGGTTGTTTTATTTATTTAAAAGTGTTCCCTTCCAACATGTATAATTTACGGGAGCCATTGTTTCGTTATAAAACATCACTCTGATTAGTTGGCGGGAAGTACTGTTGTACTATTCTCATTTTCAATTGACGAGAGGTACTGTTGATCTATCTCCATTTGTTATTAGCGGGAGGTATTGTTGTTAAAATATATGTCACTTTTATACATTGGTTTAGTTGGCGGGAGGTACTGTAACAAATATGAAGTGTCTCCAGACTTTGGTTGTTTTATTTTATTTAAAAGTATTCCCTTCCAACATGTATAATTTACGGAAGCCATTGTTTTGTCATTAATCAAATAAATTAAATCTCAATATTTACCTCAAAATGTTCCCCATGTCAATTACTAAACGGCGGGTGCATGGGGTGCATATTGATTTTTGTGTGACAGAGAAAGGTATACTGTAAGACAGAGACATCACGACATAGAATAATACATACAGGATTGAACACTCACTTCCAAATATTTATTTATTAATTTTTGTTAGACAGAGAGGGAAATATATAACTATTTCTTTCTAATAAACTCTTCTTCTTACTGTAATATTTATTGGGAAACATGGTGTTCAGTCCGTGTCCGTAACATATCTCGGTGATCATAGAGTAATACAAACAGGAGTGGACACTCACTTTCAAATATTAATTTCTGTAGAACAGGGGAGAATATATAGCTATTTCTTTCTAATAAACTCTTCTTCTTACTGTAATATTTGTTGGAAAACATGGTGTTAAGTCCGTGTCCGTAATATATCTCGGTGATTATAGATTAAACAAACAGAGTGGGCGCTCACTTTCAAATATTAATTTCTGTAGAACAGATTTGCTTGAAAATATATACTAAGATATGAGCCAAAACTTTCAAATTTGGTATTTAAGACTTTCAGATTAATGAGAACGACATATTATATTTTTGCTACAATTGATAAACCGGAAGTGGTACTTTACTTGAAGCTCTGAACAGATTTGCTTGAAAGAATATATTAAATATGATCCAAAACTCTTGAAATTTGGTATTTAAGACTTTTAGATTAATGAGAACGACATATTAAATTTTTGCTAAAATTTATAAACCGGAAATGGTACTTTACTTGAAGCTCTGAACAGATTTGCTTGAAAAATATATTAAGATATGATCCAAAACTTTTCAAATTTGGTATTTATGACTTTTAGATTAATGAGAATGACATATTAGATTTTTGCTAAAATTGATGAACCGGAAGTGGAACTTTACTTGAAGCTCTGAACAGATTTGCTTGAAAAAATATATTAAGATATGATCTAAAACTTTTAAAATTTGGTATTTAAGACTTTCAGATTAATGAGAACGACATATTATATTTTTGCTAAAATTGATAAACCGGAAGTGGTACTTTACTTGAAGCTCTGAACAGATTTGCTTGAAAAATATATTAAGATATGATCCAAAACTTTTGAAATTTGGTATTTATGACTTTTAGATTAATGAGAATGACATATTAGATTTTTGCTAAAATTGATGAACCGGAAGTGGTACTTTACTTGAAGCTCTGAACAGATTTGTTTGAAAAAATATAAAAAGATATGAGCCAAAACTTTTCAAATTTGGTATTTAAGACTTTTTGATTAATGAGACGGCATTATTAAATTTTTGCTAAAATTGATAAACCGGAAATGGTACATTACTTGAAGCTCTGAACAGATTTGCTTGAAAAATATATTAAGATATGATCCAAAACTTTTTAAATTTGGTATTTAAGACTTTTAGATTAATAGAACGGCATATTAGAGTTTTGCTAAAATTGATAAACCGGAAGTGGTACTTTTCTTGAAAGTCTGAACAGATTTGCTTAAAGAAATATGTTAAGATATGCTCCAAAATTTCTCAAATTTGGCATTTAAAACTCGAATATGATTGGAAACAACATATTACATTTTGATTTATATGAAAAACCGGATGTGGTACTAAATTTAGAGCTCGTAACAGATTTTCGAGGAAAACGATTTAAAATATAATACAAAATTTTATTGTTACAGACTTTTCTATTTATTGGAACAATAAATTAGATTGTTTTTACAAACGGTCAGCCGGAAATGATACTTTACTTAAAGCTCATTGCTATTTTAAATATGAGATAGGCGGGAGGTCATGTGTTGGCCACATCAAATTTTTTTTAAGTGACGGTAGGATAGAAATTTTTATTTTGTAAATCTTTTTTATGTTTATCAATAATGGACCTTTTCCATTTAAAGAGATAGAAGATATGCGCAATGGGGATCTGCGTAGAGTAAGAACAACTGAGATCTAAGGCGTTTGTTTCTATAAAATTTAGACGTAAAATGTGAGAACATCTCAGATAACTTTAAAAAATCTTATCCAAATAAGTTACAAAAGCTTTTACTGAAGTTAAAATGTCTAACGATGCAAATTTTCACTGAGAATACAGGTATTTTAATGACTTTAATATTTTTGACGTTTCGTTTGACAGCCCAACTGGCAGTTGTTCGCGCCATTTTCTTACTATTTGCAGCAATAGAAAGAGATAGCCGTTAAATTGAAAAGGTCCATTGCAAAGAATTACTTGAATTCAAATCGCCATTTTAACAGTCGTCTAGTTTAGTTGCTTAATAAGATATTGAAGACCGCAGCCAGCTAGTGAAGTTGAACCAAAACATTGTAGTTAGGACGGCACTTAATAATATATAATTTTTTTTTTTAAATTCATCGTACATATTTTACGCAGCAGTAGACATAATAGAGATAATGATTTCCTAATTTACATTGCTAATTTCCTAATTTAATTCTCAAAATTTTGTAAAGTCATGTATATTGCAATTATTTTTAATATTTTAATATGGATGTCATAGTAGGCAATGACCCAATGACAATGACATATTTAAATGAAATTGTTTTATGCGAAGTATGTTCAAATATTTGAAATATTAATGAAAATAAACTTATCAATGCATTTTTGTCTTTTGAAACAAATGAACATAGTTAAATTACAGGAATACGCATCATTGTTGGAAAGCTAAAACCTCTTTTCATTGGTGAAACTTTTCAATTATGGCGTCCACATAAAAATTAAAAATTTGAACTAACATCATAACATAAAAATTGCATTTTTGCCTTTATCTAATGGTCTTACGTTGTTTTTTTTTTTAATTTAACCGACTTCGTATCTCCTATAATTCTTGTAGTAAAGTATTATTCACGAAAGATGACTGTTCCACGTCACTTGTTCGAAGGAAGAATGCACAGTATCTTATGGCAGTAGCTTAGTAACATTTAGTATTAGAAAAAGAAAAATTGGCTGACGTATGTCGATTTAATTTATGTGGAGTGACGTGTGACAGTTATATGTAAATGTGCCATTACTTTCTGACACACTAAAAATAGCAGTGACGTATGTCGTAAAGTTGCAGGTATGAAATTATCTACTACACTGCCATCTGTACTAATGTTTGTCCAGTGACGTTGACATTTAATTAAAATTATTATTTTATGGTTTACGCCAAGTCTATATTTTAGTTTTATGCAAAAACGTAGTTGAAGATACATTTATTTTTTTAGTTAAAAGGTATCCATAAATATTTCGTGTTATACGACTATGGATACGAAATGCAATGAAGTTATCTGCAAGTAATATTATATCAGACGGTTTATAAATAACCTTGAATAGTCATCTTTCGTAAATAATACTATTATAAAACACTTACAATTTTTTTTATTTAAAATTTTCTGTTCTATACTTCGTTTCACGTAAGAAAATAGTGATGAGAAGATAGGTGCAGTTTGATCTTGTTTTTTGTTTGCAGGATATCCTGATATTATCCAAACAACAATATCAAACAGCACCTATCTTCCCATTACTATTTTCTTACGTGAAACGAAGTATAATAAGGTAAACTTAATAACGTTATACCTTTGAAAAACTTTTCCATGGCTAACTCTATAAAAAAGTATCAAATTTTAAATTCTCGTCCATCATGTTACCGGCCTATGCCTATGGCTTGCTTTTTGTGTACACCCGGTATACTATTTTGTAGTAACATCAGCTGATATTTAAAAAGTTATTATGAATATATAAATATTTATAAATTTATGAACTTATTTATGAAAATATTTACAAATATAAATATAGTTCATATATGAATATATTTATAAAACAATATACTGTCGGTCAATAACTTTTCATAAACAAAACAAACATTGGCTATAAATAAATAAATAGATATAGTATTCGAATTAAATTATGGTTGTTTCTCACGTATTAATACAGTGTGTTCAAAAAAATTCCTATCTTGGTGTAGGTTATGAACAGTGAAACGTATGTCTGATCATTATTCAAGTTGTCAAAATTGATCTTAGAATGTAATTTTAAAGATAAAAGACAATAAAGAAGGATAGAATATATTGATATTCGCCGTTTTCTAATTTCTTTCCTTTTCTAAAATAAGATTCAAGAAGGAAAGCTTTGATTTCTTTAAATAACATATTTGACAGTATATCTCAGATAATTTTAAAAAATCTTATCGAAATAAGTTACAAAAGCTTTTATTGAAGTTAAAATGTCTAACGATGCAAATTTTCACTAAGAATACAGGTATTTTAATGACTGCAATATTTTTGACGTTTTGTTTGAAAGCCCAACTGGCAGTTGTTCTCGCCATTTTCTTACTATTTGCTGCGATAGGAAGAGATAGCCGTTAAATTGAAAAGGTCCATTAAATATTTTTAAATTCACATACGTTTCTTTGTTGAAAGCCTATTCCAAGTTAAGATTTTTTTTTTGAACACACTGTACTTCATACATGTATTATTTATAAAATTGTTACATATTTTATACATACAAAATGTTTTTTTTATTTCAAAGCTCATGAACAATGGAAACAATAGATTTTTTCAACATTCTTAGCAGAGTCATCTGTGTGGAAAGCGTTAAACTAATATGTTTCACAGTTGAACTGTGTTGGGGTTGGCAACACTGATTTTGTTTTTGAAATGTAGATATGAATAATTATTAATTTATTTATAAGTTCGTTGAATATTTGTTAATAAATAGGATAAATAATGTGTGTATTATTGAAATATTTATAAATAAATGTATATAGGTTTATATTGTCAATAAATATATAGTTGAAATGCGTGAATATACGAATACATAAAAAAAACTTTGATTTTTGTATGGTTATGTATAATAATTTAAATTTACACGTAATATTAAGAATATATGATCAAAAATAACACTTTTACCGACCAAAGTATACTATGTACTTATATATAGATGTCAGTATAAGTCTACGGTAATCTCACAAATATATATTGATCAAAAATTATACCAAAAATTAATACAAACACTATAAATCCGTGAAAATTCTATTGTAAATTGCATAATCTATATATGAACTATATTTTAACATATATGTCTTACATTCATATATGTTACAAACTTCACTTAATAACTGTAGAAAAGAGTATGGTGTTTCAGTCTTCTACGAACAGCTGAGTTGTACGTTGTGTAGAGACATGATTTAAAAGATATTATAAATAATTTTGTGTAGTGTAGCACAAAAATGGATTACAAAAGTGTTGTGTACAATGCAGCTCGAGATGGAAATTTAAACAGATTAAAGGTAGATAGCTCCCGTTATCATTTTCACGATATATTTACTCGATTTCGATTGGTTTATTACCTGGGCCTGTTGGTACATGTTCTATTTACCCTATTACAATGTTCCAATCAATGAAAATTTTCCAATTATGTAACAATTGATACAAATTGATTACAATATACCTTGTGAATTAGGTGCATTTTCGACCTAATTCCAGTATCACTATTTATACCATTATGACAATTGTTTTGATGTTCCATTGTTTCCAAACACGAACCGAAAACCAGGTAACTAGATTATAATATTTAAATTTATATTTATGTAGCCTTTATGTTTAAACAATATGGTAATTACCGAAATTTGCGCGTTTGTATATTTAAATCATACGTATTTGTTATTTATTTTTGGAAAATTTTTAGTCATATTTTGGTTTTCAAACTGTGAAGATATAAAAAGGTAAGTTTATATATAACAAAGAAATTTATGTTTGTATGTATGTATAAAAATAATCCATGGACATATAATTCTGAATTCTTAGAGGGGGTCTGAAAAAATCCAGGAAGAGTCATATAATATACACCAATTTTTTTTTATTTTGAATTTTTGCCAATTTATTTTGGCTTGGCATACAATTTTGTATCACACTAAACTAATTTCATTGTGTAATTGCTTTTGTTTTACTAACCAACAAACCTCATTTGTTGAAAACAATTGATTATTAATCATAGAACAATATATCATTGATTACAAATTACAATAATGTATAACAACTTAACAAAGGTCGGAATTACAATAAGGAAGTGAATATTTTTCGCTGTTGACTTAAAAGGAAATATTACATAAAAAATAATAACATATATGTATGTATAAATGTATAAATAATAATTTCCTATTCATATTTGGTTATATGAATAATTTACTATGTTTCACCATTAAAATATTTTAATATATTATAATACTTTCCAAACGATTGTTATTGTTACCTACTATTATTTTATTGTCTTGAAATTGAAACATTTTTATAAATATGGGAAAATTTATTTTAGTTATTACCAATAAAAATATTGTTTTCTATTAAGTTGTTCGGGATACTATAATCTGCAATTATCAGGTAAAATATAAGTAAAATTGTCGTTCATTTGTTAACATAGTGTGAAACATATTATTAAATAAAAATATACAGGGTGTAACAGCTATACGAGCTACCTCAATTAATTTCTATACTATTGAAGATACAATGAAATACTATAAAACAATTTTATAGAAGACCAAGGGGGACACCCGATTATTGAAGAAAATATTTTTTTAAACCAGTGGTTCTCAGTTACAATTCGATGTTATATATTTTTAAATGGTATGATATTTTTTAGGCCTATTCGATTGAGTATTTTTTTCTGAATTCAACCATGTAATCATTTTATATCTTTGTATAACAAAAATATTTAATTGAAATTTAAATAAATTCATTTAATAGTTATTTTTCAGTAGGCTATGTATGAAAAACAAAAACTTCTATTTTTCAATTTGAATTATTTAGGATAGAAATCAAATAGAACACTGTTTATAACATTATTAACAAATATTTGTTTCATTTTAATTTAAAATCAATTGTTTTTCATACATACATACTGAGAAATAAATATAAAAATTTAATTTATTTAAATTTCAATTAAATTTTTCTCAATATTTCGATTGTTAGGATATAAAATAATCACATGGTTGAATTCAGAAAAAAAAAAACTCTATCGAATTGGCCTATAAAATATTTCTTCCCATTTAAGAAAATATAACTTTTATTTGTAACTTGAGAACCACTGGTTTAAAAAAATATTTTCTTCTCTATTCGAATGTTCCCCTTTGTCTTCTAAGATTGTTTTATAGCATTTCATTGTATCTTTAATATTATAGAAATTATTTGAGGTAGCTCGTTTAACTGTTACACCCCGTATTTATCTTTGTATTATTTGTGATTGTCCAAATCACCTTCTAACCGGCAATGTTGTAGCCCAGTCTGTTAGTATTTTGGCCAAAACATTATCTAACGTTGTATTCTCAAAGTGATATCTTCTTTCTTCACAAAATATTTTAAACTGCTTCCACACATACGCCTTAGATCTTTCAGTATTTACAGGAATGTTTTTTCAATACTATTTTCAATATTTTTATATGAAAACGTTCCAAAACGATTCATTTTGGTACGATTATAAATGTCAAACAAACTTTGTTTAAATCTGTTTATACATTACTAATCCTTAGCAATAGCAACATAAACAAATTAGCAGCCCTACTTTTTAATGCGGATTATCTGTAAATTTCTAAGTGTCATAATGCCCAAAATTCCATTTTTATACAAAGAAAATGATAATTTTTAGGGATCGACCGATATGATTTTTTGTGGCCGATACCGATATACTCATATCCGATATCGGCTGTTACCGATATATCGGCCATAAAATTTTGTCGTAATTTTTTTGCTGTATAAATGAGGTAAAAGTGATTTATAATGATATACTGTTACCGATACACGCATTAACCATAAATAAATCACAAAAAATGCAGAGCAAATGCAAAAAAAAGACATTTTTTTTCAAACGTCGCAGAAATGGCATTTTTGTGACTTAATTCACAAGGTAGAAGCTTTATTTCTACGCCGTTGGAAATTTCTACGCCGGCGGAGTAGAAATAGCTAATTTCTACGCCGGCGGCGTAGAAATAAAATAAATAAATATCCATAGAAACTACATAGAATTAGCGAATAAAAAGAAAATTAGTGCGTTTGAAAAAAAAATTAATGTGTCATTCGGAATAAAAATGTCTTTGTGTGCCTCGCATGCAATTGTCCGACTCGCTTCACTCGTCGTGCAAACTTCCATGCTCGCCACACAAAGTATCACTTTTACTCCTAATAACACAATATACTATTTTCCATTGATGTACAAAGATGCAATAATATTTTTAGCACCACCGCCAAGTAGTGTTGCTAGTGCACAGCTATTTTCTTCAGCTGGAAATGTTTATGAAAGCACAAGAAATCGTTTAACTCCGGAAAGAGCAGAAAGCTTAATTTTGTTACATTACAACTTGCCAAAACTTAACTATAAATATTAATTCGTTTAACTAAGTGTGTAACTTTACTTCTATATTTTTAATGACTTTTTTGCTAAATTTTGAATAAGAATAAATTTGATTTGTTTTTTATTTAGTATTTCTGTTTTAATCTCTTTTAAAAAATCCTTAGCAACTGAAATATTAAGCAATTTATATATTTTTAGGCCGATACCGATATAGGCCGATTTCTTGGTTTACATATCGGCCGATACCGATATCGGCCAAGAAGATCGATATGGCCGATATACCGATATCGGTATCGGTCGATGCCTAATAATTTTATTAGAAGATAGCATTACAAAATAATTAATTGGTTTATTTCTATTTTTCTTATCTGTTTATAATTACAAAAAACTTAAAAGATTTCTTAAATATGTTTGCAATTTTACGTTGCCATTTGGGATTTTATGTCAAATCAGTGCAATATTCGCGGTAAGTTTGCTCTGATTGGTCCGAATATTCAAAATCTTGTTATTTCATTGGGTATTAAATTGTTCTGGAAATAGTCTATTCAAGTATTATAATCTGAATTGCTATTTTATTTTATTTGAATCTTATTTCCATGGCTATCTGATTTTTGACGAAACTGTCATATTTAATTACCTAAATATCTTATCTAGTGCTATACTTTTATTACATTAAGGGCCGGTTTTATAAACAAAAATTTAATGGAAATGTAACTAAGTGATGAATAAATTTACTTGTTCAATAAATACATGTTGGGTTTTATAAACAAAATCTACCCATTAAATACCTAAGTGGAGATATAATTTTCGTTGCGTTGTGTGAAAATGACTTTTTTTAAAATTTATGAGTTGCTTGATTATTTTTATGACAGTATTTATGGTTTTGTTTTCTGTTTTTGATCGTTTGACGTGAGTTTGACGTGCGTTTGATAGAAAGAAAATAAGGTGAAATATGGACAGAAGACAGAAACGGGGCAAAAATTTTATTGATAGGGAAAAGTGTGATGTTAATGGTTTAATATTAAGTTCAATTTCACTTAGTACATGTATGACACTTGGTTTAGATAATCTAAATCGAATCCTAAATTCTTCGTCGTTATATATTTCAAAAGGGTGGACTCTATCTCTAAAGATTCTTGGAAGTCTTTGTCGGGGTTCTGCGTTTTCAAATTTGTCATCACTTGATACGCTTGATATACTCGTAGATTCGGATGAAACTGACGATATATCACTCACGTCAGACATTTTTATAGTAGGTACGCGAAGCACAAAACTATTATTTTTACAATAAGTAAATTAATTAATTACTGCAACCATATTTTTTGACAAAGTGTTAACAGTATTTATTTGCAATTTATTATTACCCGTATGTGAAACAGACAAATTTTTCACAGGTGGATACCTACCTGGTAATTTTAAAATAAAATAAATTAATAATATTGTAAAATATGTAAATATATGTATATTACATATTATTGTTCTCTTATAATATCTTTTTAGTTTTATAATTATTTGAAAATACATCGATAAAAATCGTTACTTAAATTAAATAGCATGAAATTCTCCACTTAGTTTACTTGGTAGATTTACTTGTTCAGTAAATTTAAAAATGCTTTATAAAACCCAAATCTCCACTTAAATAAATTTACTTGGCAACTAAAATTCAAGTGAAGATTTTTGAGCTTTATAAAACCGGGCCTAAATGAAGACTTTTTAAAAATAATCATTAATTTTTAACAAATTTTTCATTCTTGTACTATTGCTCTAAAATGTATAGGGGAGCCAATTTCCGCACGTTTTTTTTTTTTAAATCAGTGTTAAAAATTCTTATTATCTGCGATTTTCGAGAAATTGAGTTTCACAGGCTTAGGGTTTGTTTTAAATAGTCACGGAACCTAATTAAAATATGAGTATAGGAGATAACTGGCCGAGTTTTGCAGCTGTGAGTTTTGTGCGTTAGATTATGTATTTTTTATGTATTGCAATCGAAATATGTCCAAATACTGACGAAAGCAGTTAATGATAATCTTCAACCTTTTGGTTTGCAAAGTCTATTAAATCAAAAATCCATTTCCTATACAGCAAAAATCCATTATTTTTATGGAAGGAAATATGCAAATTAATTATTTCATATAACATTAATCATTTTTTTAATTTGCCATTTGTCAATTTCTTGAAAAGCATATTATTCACTTCAATTTTCAGATAATAATATAAAATTTAACAATAAAATATAAATATTTCTGTTATATGTCAGTATATAGCCCGCGCAAAAATTAAAATACATTATATCCCGTTTAAAAATAATTCGAGTACTCTTACACATTGTGCTATTTTAGAGAAATATTTCGAAGGATGGCTAAAGAAAACAAACATTTCAGGGACGTACTTCAAATTTTCATACGTAACTAACTAAAATGTATTGCTTTCTTTCCACTTCTTACAAGCTTTCAACCAATCTTCTGTTGGAATGCTTTAAAAATAATCAGGAATTAAGCATAAATTTCTTTCCCGTAAATTTTAAATTAGTCACAAAAAATCTGATGTGGCCAGCACATTACCTTCCGTCAGTTCTATGTATTTTGTATAAATTTTATACAGACGGTTCCTTGCAAAAGATTCTATTTCTTGTACATTACCTTCCGGCAGTTGTATGTATTTTATACAAATTCCATACAGAAAATTTCTAGCAAAAGATCCTGTATTTCCAGTAAAATTATAAGACAAACACACTTATGTCAATTGCATTTGACACTGACATCTTTGAATTACAAATTTCTTAATATAGTAGTTGTTTCCACAGCTGTCTACTTTATGAAATTGAATTTCTTTATAATTTTTACTTCCTTGTACAAAGTAAAGGAAGTATTGTATACGCGAAAAATTTCGGTTTCCAGATTTCAACGGAAATATCCATTTTGGCCATCCCTGAATCCATTTTGACTAATTTCGTCGTGACGTCTGTATGTACGTACGTACGTATGTACGTACATACGTACGAATCTCGCATAACTCAAAAACGGTAAGCCGTAGAAAGATGAAATTTTGTATTTAGGACTTCTATAACATCCTCCCTTTTTGGTCATTACATAATTTCCAGAAAAGGTACTTTATTTGAAGCCTATAATAGATTTTAATGAAAAACTATATTAAAATATAATCCAAAACTTTTCAATTTTAGTATATAAGACTTTTATATCAATTGGAATAACATAGCAGATTTTGTTTAAAACAGGCTAACCGGAAGTGATATATTACCTGAAGTTGTTAACAGTTTTTCTTGAATAAAATGGTTTCATTTTGATTTTAGAAATAAATGCTTCAAATAAGAGTTTTAGAGAATTAAATTCTGCGTCTAGCACATCAAGTATTATTAAATTAGCCCTTTGTATAAGCGAGATATGTAAATTTAACTTATATACATTTTGGTTTTTGTACTGAAGCTTGCTATGGATTAGGACAAAAAATAACAAAAAAAATAAAAAATAGATGTTAATGTCAAATACGTGCAATTTTATAATTGAGTCTATACTTCATCTTCATATTGGTCTTGCGTACAAGGAAGTCGTGTGGTGCCACATCAGATTTTTTAACTCTATATTCATTTAATATGAATTATAAAATGCATTCAAATCGTATTCATATTTTTACAAAGTCCGATATTTAAAAAAAATGATTAGATATATAATTTCTAACTTAACTTTCGTAACTTAATTACAAATGACAAATAAATAACACCTTCAAATGATAGTGCAAATATTGTTTTCCATAGTAGACCTGATTTTTTTATTCTCCCTCGAAATATTTTATTAAAAAATTATAAAAAAGCATTTCAATTCGCAAATTCCAACTGGTCTGTCATATAAGTGTTCAGCTTATATTTCAACAAAATTATAAGAATATTAATGATAGAAGATGCAGCATTTAGTCGCGTTCTTTTTACCACTTTTTAAATGAAATCTCAGTTCACCTCATTTGCCTCACTAATTTTGACCGTTCTTTTTATCATAACAGAGGTGAGATAAAAGTGAGACCGAAGTGAGAAGAGATCTTCCCCCTTCCCGATTCTAAAAGGAATAGTGGGATGAATGTTTTGCTGTCACGGGATGTCACTTACAATTAGTTTGGTTATTGTAAAGATTATTTGTTTATTCCTTTATTATTATTTGAAGAATATATAAATACGCAGACAATTCCGTGGAAAATAATATAGCAAAGAGACGTAAAATTCATAGAATTGAAAATTATGTGGAAGTTACAGGACCGTACAATTTAAACAACATTTTAGAATGTGTCGCACTACATGTTATTATGTAATCGACAGAATAACAGAACCCAAATAATGCCCACTCATAGTTTTGGACGATCCAAAAAACACCTGACAAAATATCGTGGTTGACCGTTGAAAACTGGTGTCAAATTCAAATTGTATACACACGTGGTACACACACAGAACATCTAGCGACATCAGTCGTTAAAGTTATCAACAAAATTTGTCTATTGTCGTTCCTTTTACTTCATAAAAATCTCAATTGATCTCAACTCAGTTCATGTCAAACTCATCTCATTTTGAGATATGAGATGAAACGAGGCAAATAATAAAAACGACACGACTATTGTGCAACTCTTTTTGCTTATCTAAAAAATCTGATGTGGCAAACACATAACCTCTCGCCAGATATTTTACCTGGTTGTTTGTACTCATAAAACGAAAAATATTTTTAAATACAAATACATATATTCATGTCTCACTACAAAATAATTCTCACATATATTTGCAAAATCTGTGGGATATTTTAAAATAAATTATGTACAATACATACATTTTCTTTATATTCAATATCCTGAAATTTTCTTTTTCTACTTTCCTTTTCTTTTTCTTTATTTTCTTTTTCTACTTTCCTTTTCTTTTTCTTTATATTCGTCATTTTTTCGCAAATTCCTTTTATATTCTTTTTTACGTATATTCTTTTGCGTTGTTGACTTTTTTTTATTTTCATAATCTTCATAATAATGTACAAATATTTTTAACAGAGGCATACAAATATTTTTGACAGTGACATTTATGTGTCAATTACAAACATTTGAATTTCTTGCCTTGTAGTAGTTTGATCTGAGATTTTTTACATCTAATTATTCTATATGCCTTTCTTTATCTCTAAATCTATAGAAGATATAATAATGAATTTATACTTATCGAATAAAGAATTTAACGTTCTTTAATATAAGTATTTACATAAATTTTCGATAAATAATATTTAGATGATTTTTTTCTTGTAACTACTACTTCCGGTTGTCCAATTGTTACAAAAACTGACTCGACTCTTCCCATTATTGTTAGATTGAGGAATCCGTAGTTAAAAATGTATTAAGTCTTATAGTATTTGAGATATAGTGAATCCAACATCCATACACACACAGACACACACACACACACACACACACACACACACACACACACACACACACACACACATCCACACACACACACATATGGACATCATCGTAAAAATGTTATAATCGGATTCTAGGGACCTTAAAACGTGCTTATTCATTAAAATCTGGATATGCGATTTTTAGCATGAATACAATACCTCTCTTAGCGAGAAGTAAAAATAGCGCGTAGATGGCTTTGAAACATAGATTTTTATAAAGAAATTGATTGTACTTTGTGCAATATATTCTGTGCTTCCTTATTAAAAAAAATCATCTTAATAACTACTTATTATTATTAAAGTTCTTTGCAAACAAACTAGTATTTCTTAAAAGGCAATACAACTCATTCGAAAATTTCTTTCCTGATTCTGTATGGCTATCTGACCTCCAGATTTTAATTTACATGAATCAGAAGTTCTTAACAAGTAAATAAATAAATCAAGCTTTGTACGTTCTTACCTACGTCAGTACATTCAGAACAAACAAATGTCGAATGTAGCATTTGTTATGAACATAAGCGCTGGATGGTATGATTCTGTGATTATGCTTATGTTCATGATACTGTCTAGGACTGGGTTGCATAAACAGCTCTATTATAAAATAGTATATTAGAGAACGAACATTATTTATTTGTATTATTTCTTTTAAGTACAGTGTGTTCATTAAAATTCCTAACTCGGAGTAGGCTATGAACAGAGAAACGTATGTCTGATCATTATTCAATTCAAAAGTCAAGGTGTCAACATTGATCTTGAAATGTAATTTTAAGGAGAAAAGACAATAAAGAAGGATACAGTATATTGACATTCGCCGATTTCTAATTTGTTTCCATTTCTAAAATAAGATTCAAGAAGAAAAAAACACATACTTAAATTATAGAATAGAAATAGAACCACCTAAAGACAAAATTACAACTATAACAATGACTATGATATTGCTGCATAAACCCAGCTTAACAAAATCAGACGACGAAATATTGGAAGTCATAATTCGGAGAATATTTTTTGTGAGATTTTTTTTAACATTTGAAAATGATTCGATGCTTAGGTAATAGATTTTAAGAATTGAAGTTTTAGATTTGCTATTTTTCGCATGTATTGACCTATACAACACGTTGAAGACAAAATTTATTTTCGATAATGAAAAAATCTGGTGTGGCCAACACAATACCTCCCGCCATTTACAGCCCGAGTCACAAAAAAGATTAAGTTAATCCTTATTTTTGGATTAGCGAATTTTACTCTAATTTTGACAGTTTATTTCTTAAAATATAGTCTAATCTAATCCAAGTAACTACCTTTTTTTTAACCCCTCAGTGGGATTCGAACCCAGAGTCCCGAGGGCACTCATGACATGAGGCGTTGCTCTAACTATTGAGCCACCGGAACTATAATAAAATGATTAATTTTAAATACCGGGGTAGAATAGAATTCACTAATCCAAAAATGAGGATTAGCTTACATATTTTTGTGAATCGTTAATTTTTATTATCTAAATACATACCTACATATTTACTTATGCTGGAAACTGTATTGAATTCCTTTTCTATTGTTCTATTTACTTTTTTCTTTTTAAAACGTTACTAATATTATTTTGAAATGATTAGTTCTTTGATAGTGACATTTATCTGTCAGTTACATACATTTGAATAACTGCGTTTTTTTGTTTAAAGCGTAGGATCTGGGATTTAAATTATAGATAATTTTGTATATTTACCCATAAAATATATAGAAAAAGTATTAATGCAAAAAATTTAATAATTTTTAATTTTTATAATAACATTAATCTCGAAAAAACAACATTTAAAGGTATTTTTCGAAGAAAAAACTATTTTGAGCTTCTAGTAAAGTGCCATTTCGGGTTATCCGATTTTCACCAAAATCTAATGGGTTCTTTCCATTACAGAAAAAGGTCAAAATACAAGGTTTCAAAATTTTCTGACTGATAGTATTTGAGTTAGAGTGGAGGATCCCCACACACAGACATCATCGTGAAAATGTTAAAATTGGATTCTTGGGACCTAAAAACGTGGTAATTTACCAAAATCTCGATATGCGATTTTTAGCACGATTCGTATACCTCCCTTACCAAGGGTAGCGGGAGGTAAAAACTTTCTAGGTCCCAGCCTGTATGTATTTAGCATATTTAAAAGAAATGGATAAGAATCTTAATAAAATAAGTTTCATGTATCGATATTATCTTACTGTATAAGTGTATAATTTCCAAATAATATTACATAAATTTTAGTTTTCTAATTATTTAATTTTCCGGGTCTTATAATATGCGAATACTTTCTATTATAAATAATTTATATAAATATTCCTTTCATTTTTTCTATACAGTGCATTTCTCACACACATCATTAAAATTTGCAATAATTTAATTTTGTTTTGATCTCCGTTTTGCCCCTATTTCGGCGCTCATACGATCGATAAGTCCATGACCCCCGCAACACACTAGTGCTTGGACGGTAGCAACCACAAAAGCACCCTTAATAATTAACACTTAAATTAAATTAATTATTAATTTCCTCTCATATATGAACCCGGGAAATATTAGCTGATTACTTTAACAAACCAAAATATATCATCACGATGAATAGGTAATGATGATACTCATATAGTGGTATCTGGGATAACGTGTCTATCCAAATTCAACATGGGGATCTCGAGAACTATGAGAAATACGAATTAACGGCAAATTTTATAAACGACAGATGAATTTACTTCCAAAGTAAATAATTTTTTCGTACCTCCGTCCATTTTGACTAGTATTACAGAACTCAAAATCGTCCAGAAATGCGCTGTTGCTGACCTAGGCCGGCAAAAGGAGTTTTGGCATTACTGTTCTGGTGATATGTCAATTTAAGATTATTTTCAACACAAGAATTAGCAAAATATTTACAAATATTAGGGCTAAATCTTAAATTGTTGTAACTTAAATAATTAAACTTTATCATAAAAATAATATTGTCATTACTGACATCTCGTATAGATTAATTATAAGTTCCAACTTTAGGACTAGCTTTTTTTGTAACTACAACTAACTTCACGTGATAGAATTGAGTTTCCGCCATCTGTCATTAAAAATATGCGAAAGTATATATATATATATATATATATATATATATATATATATATATATATATATATATATATATATATATATATATATACTTATATACTATTATTCACGAAAGATGACTGTTCAAGGTCATTTGTTCGAAGAAAGAATACACATCACTTTATAGCAGTAGCTTAGCAACATTTTGTATTAGAAAGAGAAAGATTATTTGACATATGTCTATTTAATTCATGTGGTGTGACAGATGTACGTAAATAGTGGCATTTCTTTCTAATACACTCTAAATAATAAAGACATATGTCGCAGAATTAAAGATACCTAATTATCTACTACACTGCCCTCTGTGATAATATTTACCCAGTGGTGTTGACATTTAAATCAAATTATTATTCCTTGGTTTATAAATTAAATCTATGTTTTTGTATTTTGCAAAAACATAAGTGAAGAACAAAAATCTTTCAGAAAGGCATTATTTAAAAAGAAGCGTAATTTTCAAATGAATTACTCTTATTTTTTCAGTTAAAATGTGTCCATAAATATTTCGTGTTGCACGCCTCTGCATACGAAATGCAATGAAGTTATCTGCAAGTAATATTATATCAGACGGCTCACAAATGACCTTGAATAGTCATCTTTCGTGAATAATGTTTGTATGTTATATTTTCAATAGATATAAAATAATTACGCATTTTAAGCTCAAATGTAAGTAATTATAATTAAACTTGCAATGCAAAACCGATAAGAATATATGTTCATTTTTTAGGTTATGTAACACAAAGTGTAGAGAAATACACGAAGAATTTATGGAGAAGTCGGTACAAAAAATCTTGTGTATCACACGCCCAGAAACTGTTTTACGAGATCTCGTATAAACTCGGTCTCGCAAATGTTCAGTTTCTGGCCTAGTGATACAAATAACTATTTTTTATCCAACACCGACTCATAATATACTTGTTACAACATTAGTCACTCCGTGAGAGAATATTTTAGAAGTCACGGTAGAATTATTACAAATTTTGATACTGAAACAAATGAATTCATCACTTAAGTATTATCAAATATTTGTTTTCAAATTTATTGGTATTACTTGACTGTTAGTATGATTGTAGGATAATGAAAAATTTTTGGAGATGCTGTCGTGGTAAACAGTGTTTATTAAATAGTAATTTAATTAACTTTCCTACGTTTCGATTCCAAATGAATCATCATCAGGGATAGTTTAAATTTAAAATTCGAAATATTTGGTGTCGGTCGGGATCGAACCCGGTTCCTCAGATTCGCGACCAGGCATGCAGCCACGAGACCTCCCCCTTCTTTACCTAAAGGTATTACGAAAGGTAAAATATTAATTAATTAGAATTAATGAAATTTTGAGAATTAAATTAGGAAATTCGCAATGAAAATAAACAAATTATAATCGATAATTGTGCTTTTCATTTGTTTGAATACCACAAAACAACCATTGATAAATTATTATATATTGTTGGAAAGAGAAATTTATGTTATATGATGTTATAAATTTAAAATGCTTATATTGTGAGAATAAAATCAAATGATAATAATTATTACAATAAAATTAATAATGTTAAATTTTTGCGATAAACCCACAGGTCAAAATAAGTGTTACATGTGTTTCACATGAGATAAACAAAATTAACAAATTGTGCATTGTAATACATGTTCTGATATGTATTTCCGTACACAAATATAAAAAGTTATAAATAATTTATGAATTGATTAAAAATTGTTAATGTACTTTCATTTTCTTTTAGGAGTTTTTACTGTGTTTAATGAGAAATTCATGATTGTTCATTATGTTATTAAGGTATAATTAATTAATTATATACATTTTATAATTTAGAGCGCAATTAAAATTTATTTAGGTCATAGAAAATAGATGTATCATTATATTTTTCATTCGCATTTTTGTGTGGTAGGTCGTGTAGTTGTGGAGTAGGTAGCAGTAGCTGATGTTTCAAAAATATTACACTCTATCTGTTTTAACTATAGAGTGGTGGGAAAATAGGTGCAGTTTGATCATGTTGTTTGATTGGATAATATGCATCGTCCAAGTACATAAGTCCAAACGTGATTTTTAACTAAAACCGAAATTGATATTTTAATTTACTAAAATCAAGTAACCATAATTATTATCTGAAACAAGTTAAAATTGTTTACAAAAATGAGGCCATTTATAGTATTGACGTTTATACAAATAGTTATTTGAAAAAATAAATCTAATAAGACAGAGAATTTACATTTTTATTACTCAAAACGCATGTGCGTTGTTTTTTGATGGTTAGGATGACGTCGGGAGATTCTTGTGGCGTCGCATTTCATTTCATTGTAAACAGATTGGCGAAAAATTATGTTTTATTCATTCAAAAATACCTGTTTGGAATTTGTAAGATCACCGAACTCCATACTGCGCGTTGCCCGGCAACCTTGTTACTCGTCCCAGAATCACGCATTATATTAATTAAACAATTAAATATTTATTTAAACCGTGTCTAAATTAGAATACGAAAGTGCATTTATTTCACTTTTCATAACTTTTTTAACTGTAATAAAAGTAACTACTGATTAAATGAAAATGTTTTGTCCATGACCGACAGTAAAAGTAAATTTCTTAGGTATCAATATTGAAAGTGAAGTACATCATTTTTGCCTCTGAAATTATTGCCGTAGAGGAGTTTTTATTATTTCGATGAAGTAATAACATTTAATTATATAACATAATATTGTCTGAATTTCGGGGGAACAAGATCAAAACTGCCGCACCGATATAAACTGTATATTTCTTGCAGTTCTTTAGAACGGAAGTAAAATACAATAACTATTCTACAGTTTATGTACAAAGTAGCCGCAAAATGTCACTGCCGCTCATGCGCGGAAAGTAGAAAAAACGCTCGCTGTCCAAATTTCTAGCTACACAGTTTTGAGAAATGTCACTTGTATATATTCTTAATAGAAACGTCAGGAACTAATGGCACTGTAGTTTCACATTTACCACCTTCACAAGTCAGTCTGACAAACAGGGTGTTTCAAAAATACTGTAAAAAAAATTAAGGGCATATAGTACTGACCAAAATAAGAAAAAAAGCTTAACATAGGACTGATCTTCAACTGTTTCCGAGAAAAGCGAAAAATTGAAAAAAAACTGACAAAGATAGTGATCGAAATTTTATGTATGTCAGTAAATAGACTATAAAAAAACAATAAAATTTTATATGAAACATTTTTCTCAATTTCTAATAGTTACGAAGTTATTTGAAAATTAAATATTGGCCAAGGTCGCCACAACATTTAACATATTTGATTTTTTTGAAAAAACAAAAGCACATCTAAGATGTCCTCTGAAAGGTAAATAAAAAATCTCATTTAATCAAAGTCGTAACTCTTATAGTTTCCGAGATAGCAGACGTAAACCCCGTAAAATCTCATTTTTCACTGACTCAAATCTCGGAAACTATGAAAGATAGGACCCATGTTGATTAAGCTTTTTTACTCATTTTGGTCAGTACTATATGCCCTTAAATTTTTTACAGTATTTTTGAAACAGCCTGTATAACTGGTCTGTCGGTATATTACATAATCAAACAAAATGCCGCACTGCTGTGAAAATAAAATAGGGCATTCATTTACAAAAACGAAAGTATAAAATGCTGAGATTAGATTGAAGCACTAACTCAAGAAGAATGGAAAATAACGTTTAATTAAAATTAAATATAAAATAAATTGTGTGAACAGTTGTGCTGCCACCTGCAAAAGTTTTGCGTGAACGCTCCCAATGGAGATTCACTTTTTCACTGCACTACTTTATTGTACTTGAAACAAATAAATTTTTGTTATCGTGGAGGATCCCATTGTGGCGACTGTAGAAAAAATCTTGCATGTGTTTTGAGCGCAAATGGACATTCTCTCAATCGACAATGCCCCATTTTGCGCTTTTAATACACAAATCGTTATCTTTTGCAACGATAAAAGCATTAAAAGCTCATATTGGTACGGATAAAATTTTTATTAGACTGCTGTGACTGAATAATATTGTTGAATCGATCATAGAAAAAGTATAATGTGCAATACATGCGTGAAGTTTTTTTACACCCTTGTGGTTGCACCACTCGCTTACGGTTCGCGTCGCAATCTCCACTCTCGCGTAAAAATCTCAGCTTCACGTATTTGTTACCCAATATAAAATATACTATTATTAGCTGTCATAGAAAAAATATTTTATATAAATTATGTTCTTTTTGTTTCCTGAATGATCTTATAATTCTTTATATAACCGGTTAATATAATCCGTTTAAAAACAGGTTAAGTAACTAGTAAACCGGTTTTTGAACTGAAATCGTTTTTTGTTTATCTTTAAATTTAATTTATTTTTTTGTTGATATATAAATCCAAGGATGCATAGTAGGTAGTTATATTATTTAACAAGCAACTGAATTCTTTATTAATAATAAATTTAAGTAACTAGTATATTTTAAATTTAATAATCAATATTTACTTACAGAATTTTATAAAGGTATTTTATTAATAATTTTTTGTAAATTTTATTCTTTTTTGTCTAATGAATATCTCATTAAATACTCAATATAGCAACCCTAAGGAACAATCCTAGCATGTTGCCGTTTCCGGCTATCCCGTAGGACACTTATAAATTAACCCTAAATTTGATAGTGTCACATTAAATTTATTAATAATTTTTGTAAATTGTGTTCTTTTTTGTCTAATGAATATTTCATTAAATACTCAATATAGCAACCCTAAGGAACAATCCTAGCACGTTGTTCTATCCGGCTATCCCGTAGGACACTAATAAATCAACCCTAAATTTGAGCGTGTCATATTAAATTTATTAATAATTTTTTGTAAATTGTATTCTGTTTTGTCTAATGAATATTTCATTAAATACTCAATATAGCATCCCTAAGGAACAATCCTAGCACGTTGTCATATCCGGCTATCCCGTAGGACAATAATAAATCAACCCTAAATTTGAAGGTGTCACATTCAATATATTAATAATTTTTTTTGTAAATTATGTCCTTTTTTGTCTAATAAATATCTCAATAAATACTCAATATAGCAACCCTAAGGAACAATCCTAGCATGTTGCCGTATCCGGTTAACCCGTAGGAGACTAATAAATCAACCCTAAATTTGAGCGTGTCATATTAAATTTATTAATAATTTATTGTAAATTGTATTCTGTTTTGTCTAATGAATATTTCATTAAATACTCAATATAGCATCCCTAAGGAACAATCCTAGCACGTTGTCATATCCGGCTATCCCGTAGGACAATAATAAATCAACCCTAAATTTGAAGGTGTCACATTCAATATATTAATAATTTTTTTTGTAAATTATGTCCTTTTTTGTCTAATAAATATCTCAATAAATACTCAATATAGCAACCCTAAGGAACAATCCTAGCATGTTGCCGTATCCGGTTAACCCGTAGGAGACTAATAAATCAACCCTAAATTTGAGCGTGTCATATTAAATTTATTAATAATTTTTTGTAAATTGTATTCTGTTTTGTCTAATGAATATTTCATTAAATACTCAATATAGCATCCCTAAGGAACAATCCTAGCACGTTGTCATATCCGGCTATCCCGTAGGACAATAATAAATCAACCCTAAATTTGAGGGTGTCACATTCAATATATTAATAATTTTTTTGTAAATTATGACCTTTTTTGTCTAATAAATATCTCAATAAATACTCAATATAGCAACCCTAAGGAACAATCCTAGCATGTTGCTGTATCCGGCTATCCAGTAGGATACTTATAAATCAACCCTAAATTTGAGCGTGTCATATTAAATTTATTAATATTTTTTTTGTAAATTGTATTCTTTTTTGTCTAATGAATATCTCATTAAATACTCAATATAGCAACCCTAAGGAACAATCCTAGTACGTTGTTGTATCCGGCTATCCCGTAGGACACTAATAAATCAACCCTAAATTTGAGCGTGTCATATTAAATTTATTAATAATTTTTTGTAAATTGTATTCTGTTTTGTCTAATGAATATTTCATTAAATACTCAATATAGCATCCCTAAGGAACAATCCTAGCACGTTGTCATATCCGGCTATCCCGTAGGACAATAATAAATCAACCCTAAATTTGAGGGTGTCACATTCAATATATTAATAATTTTTTTGTAAATTATGACCTTTTTTGTCTAATAAATATCTCAATAAATACTCAATATAGCAACCCTAAGGAACAATCCTAGCATGTTGCTGTATCCGGCTATCCAGTAGGATACTTATAAATCAACCCTAAATTTGAGCGTGTCATATTAAATTTATTAATATTTTTTTTGTAAATTGTATTCTTTTTTGTCTAATGAATATCTCATTAAATACTCAATATAGCAACCCTAAGGAACAATCCTAGTACGTTGTTGTATCCGGCTATCCCGTAGGACACTAATAAATCAACCCTAAATTTGAGCGTGTCATATTAAATTTATTAATAATTTTTTGTAAATTGTATTCTGTTTTGTCTAATGAATATTTCATTAAATACTCAATATAGCATCCCTAAGGAACAATCCTAGCACGTTGTCATATCCGGCTATCCCGTAGGACAATAATAAATCAACCCTAAATTTGAGGGTGTCACATTCAATATATTAATAATTTTTTTTTGTAAATTATATCCTTTTTTGTCTAATAAATATCTCAATAAATACTCAATATAGCAACCCTAAGGAACAATCCTAGCACGTTGTTGTATCCGGCTATCCCATAGGACACTAATAAATCAACCCTAAATTTGAGCGTGTCATATTAAATTTATTAATAATTTTTTGTAAATTGTATTCTTTTTTGTCTAATGAATATCTCAATAAATACTCAATATAGCAACCCCAAATAACAATCCTAGCACGTTGTATCCGGCTATCGCGTAGGACACTAATAAAGCAACCCTAAGTTTGAGCGTGTCACATTTAATTGTCGGAACGGTAAAATGGCTTTGCGCAAACTCAGTAAAGTTCTGAACTTTTGTTGGAACAAATCTTACAAACAAGCTTTAGTTCTGTCGTTTGTCGTGAAAAATAATGAGACTGTGGTGAGTGTTATTTTCGTGTCTGATGTTATTTTAAATGCATTATTTGATGCAGAGTGACTTAAATTTTTTTCTAATTCACAAGCAAATAAACATTTACTTATAGTTGTTATTATGGAGATAATAATGACTTTTAAAATGTCAAAATTGTATTAAAAAATTATTACAACTTAACGACTTTCTAAAATTACAAATCGCTTTCAGTATAGATAAAAAAATAGCGGGGGACCCCAATATGACTAAATTTAATATTGACATATATACTAAAATATTTATCAAATTGCAAAAAATACATGACTTACTAATTTTTGCGAAAAAAACGGGATTGTTTATCATTTCTTATTTTTTATACAAAATGTATTTATACCATATCTCTCCCAATATAATTTTTAGTATCAATTCTATTTATAAACCAAAAGATATAAATACAAATAGCATATTACAAAATTCAACCTCTGCCCTGTAACTTTCTATTATCAAAATATTAACTATAACATTTTCCTGTGCAATTCACAATAGCGCAAAATCTCTCGGTGATCAATATTACGACGCATGCGTGTACCTTCAACGCAATTAGGGCACCAGGTTTTTGAGCCAATACTCACTAGCACGAAAAGGTGTATGCAAAAGTTCAAATCAGTTCATAATTTCTAACCATGAACTTATTACATTGCTCAGTCAACCGAAGAATTTTTTGCGATTTATTTCAAAATTTGGGAGTTGATAGAAAAAGGTCGTTCAACTTTTATTGGAAATTTGGGATTTGTGGATGAATAACCAATGTCAGCTTTTTGTAATTTTCGGAATATTTAATTTAAAATCAAGAAACTTCAGTGGCCCGTATTGCGAGGGTACTTTTATAATAAAAGCGCTTTTATGGAGTGTACTTTTACATTATATTCTCAAGAATAGTAAGCCCGTAACGGGCCAGTGATTCTGTGGTATAAATATCGGTTCGGTTAAATTCTATACAGTGTCCCACACTCTATGTTCAGTGTAGGGTCTTATGCAGTACGATGTTGCCATATTTACCTGTTGTAAGTCTTCAAGATAGAAAGAGCAAAATAGATTCTCAAAAAGAGATGAAATATTCTGGGTACTTCATTGAATGTATTTATAACTGGTGTACTTTCAGTGTATCTAAACAGGTGGGTGAAAAGAAAAAATAAATAAATAATAAACTGGTCAGTTTTAATTATTAAGCATTATTTTTTTAATTTAATTTATATCTTCTTATTTGATAATTTACTAATATTAGACTTTATAGAAATACTGCATATATTTTACATAGTTCATAACTCTTTATTCTTTCTTTATAATCTCCAATTTGAATTTATAATATTGTAATATTCTAATCTCTAATGCATTTGATCAAGATTAGTATGCCAGGCGATTTTAAAATATTGTATTAAAATATTACTTATGACAGGCACAAATAGCTTCAGCATGTTTTTTACACCCCGGTTCCAACGCATCTTTTCGCGGCCCTGTATTTAAAACTATGTAGAACTGCAGACAAATTTCGGAGGAATGGTGAATACAATAAGCCCTTGGGTAAATAACAGACCCTGATAAAATTTAAATTGTACAGTGTTAACTAATTTTGGTATAGCAATGAAAATTTATGAATGTTTCAATATTACATTACATTGAAAAATTGGCAACATGGTACAGAAAACGTCCATAAGAATAACATTGGCTATCTCCGCCACACTGAACATAGAGTGTGGGACACTGTATAGCATACATACTATCCCCGAAATTCCAATTTATTTGTTGCAATGTCTTATTTTAACTAGAATATAACAAAGAAACACAAAATTAGAGCGCGGAAGGTATTTATATGTTTTTTTGCAAAAATAAAGTCATATTTTATCTATTCCAAATTCTGTACTAATGAAAATTATAACTTCTTCGCTTGTAAATATTTAAAAAAATACTTTTATGTCTCACTAAAGTATTATGAACTTTTTATTGCTAGGATACGATGTATATAAATAAATCTATAACAACCGGGGCATTATATGGGGGCATAATAGTTCATTATGCCCTCATTATAATCCAATTATCGTTTATGGACGTCAAATTAGAAATAATATGAACGGAATATAATGAAAATTATTTTCTTTTTAATTATAATTCATTACAATAATAATAAGTATTGATTACAACAATTAATACATTAATTGATTACAACAATTAATATAATAAGAAAACAGCTTTGAAAGCACAACACAGAAATCATTTTTAATTTAATTATAATACTTAAAATTGATTATGAAAAGGGCCTTAAAAAGCAATTTACTTCCACCACACATGTAAATAGTAAGTACGTCGAATTGCAGACTGCAATGTTTCACATTGATTTTAGACAGATGACGGATCACTAATTTTTTTCAGGACGATTTATCCACGATTGAATTCGTTTTTGATATTATTTACCGTCACATGTGACACACCCAAAGCAGTAAAATTATAACACAAACATACTATGTCAATCGCACTTGACATTGACATCTGTCTATCAGTATCAGATTTTTTAAAATAATATTAGCTGTTCCCAGTGTTATTGTATAGCTGGCTGCTTTATGAAATTTAATCTCTTTATAATTTTTTTATCTCAATATCCATTAAATTTGAAATATAAAATATAATCAAATCGTATAGAGAATAAAATATTCTTTATTATTTATAATAACATTAAATGTGAAAAAATGATATTTAACAGCGTTTTTTTAAGAAAAACTGGTAAAATCTTCAAATGAGGGTACTTCCGGTCGACCAATTATAACCAAAATCTAATCAGCTCTTCATATGGATGTAACGAAGAGGAATACGAAAGAATTATAATTTTTAGAATTGTAGTGTTGGAGTTATCGGCGGAGAAAAATCGTCACACACACACATACACACAGACATCATCGCAAAAATAGTAAAAACGTATTCAAGGCACTGTACAACGTGCTTATTCGTTAAAAACTCATCATCGAATTTTTTGACCAAAAACAATACCTTCCTTACCTAAAGTAACGACATAAGATAAAAAGTGATAATGAAATATGTAAATGAGTAAAAAATGTCGTTATTAGTTCTCGACAAACCATGTGACAAAAAATTACCTAGTCATCCGATTATCGAAATGCAATAATTAATGATTCAGTCGGGAGAGTAGTTAATTGCCAGTTGTTTAGTCTGGGAACTCAGAATACCGGTCTTCTAAATATTGTTGTGAACTTCTTATGATATATATAAAAAATATTTTCTTGATACATACAATAATACATCTCTACACTAGAAATGTTTACGAAAGACTGAACAAAAAAATTATAATTTAGTTGTTTATTATTTACTGTATATTAAACGTAATTTTATTAATTGTTATTGTGCATTATGTAAAAATGATTGATTACGTGTATTATTTTATTTGTTATTCGAAAACAGCTAGTACCAAAATACAAAAAAAAATTGAACCTATTCTCTGTATCTCCGAGTTGATATTTGAATTATTTGAATATTCATGTCATCCGTTATATTAAAGTGATTTTGGCCACTGGCTTGATAGTTTGCGCTTTATTGTGTGTTTAGTTATTTGTATATATCGTGCATTTCACTATTGCAAAGACGGCGTTTCTAAGATTACCGACAATTATTGCAACATATCGATGTTAGACAATATAAAGAGGAATATTGCATCCATTATACTTATATCGTATTCAATTGGTTTATTATTACTAAATAGGTAACAATTTACACTTCGAATTTTGCTAAAAAAAAAGGTTGGTTTATATAAGCTGTAAACTTAAGAATTTACCTTAGCATTATGACTTTGCATTAATAATTCAAGTATAGACATATGCGTGCTTAGGTATATTAGGTAATGCGACCCGCAGAATAGCAGGCGACATCAGCGGACCTTTAGGGAACTAAATTAATGGCGGCCATTAGGACATGTCGAAAATGTAAACGTCAAACATCATCGTTTCGTTTAACATAAAAACATCTTCTCACACTTAAGCTACATTCACAAATGAAAATTAGGTTTATGGTTTTTGTTTAGGTTTAAGTATGTCATTCAAAAATGTAAGTTTAAATTTACTGTAATTTAGTTTTGGTATGTACAGACATCTATGTATATGCTTCAAAAACAAGATTAAAGTATCGATAGAGCAGTACTTAACAGATACCCGGCGTGCGCCGTGAAACTGTCATTCGCTTGGCATTATTGGTTATATTTCAACAATTAAGTTTTGACAGTCTCCATGTTCTTCTCGCATTTGTTTAAAAAGCCGAAACCACCTAAATATTAAATAAAGATGGGTGTGTATATCTATATCGTTTCAAACTCGTTCTCATTGGTGAAGTTTGTGACGTCAAACTAAATCATAAACCTAAAGTTTGGACTGTTTGGACCTTGCAATGTTTAGCTTTATGATTTGGATTTATAGACACTAAATTCTGAAGTGTGAATGGAGTCATAAATGTATAAAATTATCTATAATTTAAATCCCGGAGCCTATACTTTAAACAAACACAACTCCTTGGTTACACAGTTCATATCTCAAAAGTATGTAACTGACAGATAAATGTCACTGTCAAAGAACTAATCATTTCAAATTAATAATAGTAACGTTTAAAAAGAAAATAGTAAATAGAACCATATAGTTATATGGAATGGAACACAGTTTCCAGCATAAGTAAATATGTAAGTATGTATATTTAAATAAAAATCAAATGGCGGGAGGTATAGTGTTGTGTTGGCCACATCAAATTTTTAGTATAAAAAGTTTATGAATTCGAATTTCGGTTTCGCCGGAAGCGATGTTATCGTCGATTTTTTAAATGAAATGATACACATATTTTATATACTCGTATTCCGAAAATAATTTAAATTAGTTTCGCGGTTATTATTATTTTTACCGCCCGCTACCCTTGGTAAGGGAGGTATAGGGATCGTGCTAAAAATCGCATATCGAGATTTTGGTAAATGACTACACTTTAAGGTCCATAGAATCCAATTTTAACATCTTCACAATGATGTCTGTGTGTATGTATGGATCCTCCACTCTAACTTGTATTTCGACCTTTTTCTATTATGGAAAGAGCCCATTAGATTTTGGTGTAAATGTTATTTCTTCGAGATTAATGTTATTATAAAAATTAAATGTTTTAAAAAGAAAAAAGTAAATAGAATAATAGGAAAGAAAATCAATGCAGTTTCCAGCATAAGTAAATATGTAGGTATGTATTTAGATTAATAAAAATTAACGATACGCAAAAAAGTTTAAGCTAATCCTCATTTTTGGATTAGTGAATTCTTTTCTATCTCAATATTTCAAATTTAATCTTCATTTTATTATCAAAAAAGATTGGATTATATTTTAAGAAATAAACTGCCAAAATTAGAGTAAAATTCGCTAATCCAAAAATATGGATTAGCTTAATCTTTTTTGTGATTGTGATTTTTACCTCTCGCTAAGAGAGGTATTGAATTCATGCTAAAAATCGCATATCCAAATTTTAGTGAATAAGCACGTTTTAAGGTCCCTAGAATCCGATTAAAACATTTTTACCGTGTGTGTGTCGAAGTGTGTGCGCGTGGATGTTGGATCCACGATTTCTCAAATACTAAAAGACTTAGGACATTTTTAACTACGGATTCCTCAATCTAACAATAATGGGAAGAGTTGATTAAGTTTTGGTAACAATTGGACAACCGGAAGTAGTAGTTACAAGAAAAAAATCATCTAAATATTATTTATCGAAAATTTATGTAAATATTTATATTAAAGAACGTTAAATTCATTATTCGATAAATATAAATTCGTTATTATATCTTCTATAGATTTACAGATAAAGAATTCCATATAAAATAATTTGATTTAATAAATCTTAAAGCAAACTACTTCAAGGCAAGAAATTCAAGTGTTTGTAATTGACACATAAATATCACTGTCAAAAATATTTGTATGCCACTGTCAAAAATATTTGTACATTATTATAAAAATAAAAAAAGTCAACAACGCAAAAGAATATACGGAAAAAATAATATAAAAGGAATTTGCGAAAAAATTACGAATATAAAGAAAAAGAAAAAAATATCTGGCGAGAGGTTATGTGCTGGCCACACCAGATTTTTTAATTATGAACCTTTAATACATTATCAGTTTTCCATGAAACATGAATTTATATAATTATTGTATAAATTAAAATTAAATATCAAAGTGTAAAATTTTCTTCTATGTTGTAACTTTACTAACACTGTGTTTTGTAACAACATCTCATGTAAAATGACTCTGCAGAAATTGTACGACCTTCCTCAACGAAACCTACGATCTATAGATCATTCTACAGATCTATACTTCCCTATTCATGGATCATAGATCTTTGTTTGTCTGGGATAATATATGCGAGAATGCGGCAAACAATAACAATGGAACTTTAATTAAATCATAGTTGATTGAATTCTTTTAAAGATTTGACTTGCATTTTAATGGTAAATTAAAATGCTACAGCTTATTACCACGGCTTGTTGGGTGTGCCAATATGCTTTTATTCACGGATTTCGGCTGACGTGGAGAGAGCACCACAAATGTACAAATATGAAATTTCTTTTTAAATTAATAGTCATATAACTTGTGTTGCAAGATATGTAATGTTGTTATAATTGTAGATTTCTAAATTGATCCATTCGATTTCTACTTAATATTTATTATTGATCATCGATTTATATCATACACTTTAACATCATATTATGTAGCTGTATTTTCTTATAAACTTAATTAAATAAATAAAAGTGAAATTAACAGAAAAACAACTATGTTGTACCGTGTGTCTATTTTCAAGGTGTACATAGGAGATTAACATGGGAAATCAGTTTTTTGCTATTTCCTGCCCGCCTTATTATTTTAAGCAAAAACGCGTCAAATAAAAGTTTTAGGGCATAAAATTCTGCATCTAAATCAATAAACAGAATTACCTTTACATGCTTTGTAACGACAGAAATTAAATATGAAAATGTCAGAAATTACGTTGAAAATATCGACAGCCATGGAATAGAACTAAAAATAAATAAATGCTTGACGTTTTATCTGTCACAAAGTAAGTTAACTTATTTGACGTTTCTGACAATTTGAATTTGTCTCTAGTTTTATTGTCTGAAATTATTCGAAAATGAATATTTATACTAATGAAGAGAAGGATTTTACAATTGCTAAATTCGTGACAAAATTTGAAGACTGTTAATGTGTCTCCAAAAAATACACGTGAGCCGCGTAATCAGAATATAGGACGAGCAGGAAAACGTGCGTTAGTAGAAGAAAGAGTGTTAGGAATAAGTGTAATCCTCTTCTGTAGTACTAGCTGTATTGGAAATGAGTTGGGAGTACATCACAGCATCATACATAATAATGTTCCGCAGTTGAAATTTTAATAAATTCATATTATTTAAACAAAACTGTATTTTTAACTTTATTTATTAGTCTAAAATAATATATCTCTTATTATCATAATTAATGATATTTTCCAAATCAAATTGTCAGAAACGTCAAATAAGTTAACTTACGTTGTGACAGATAAAACGTCAAGCATTTATTTATTTTTTGTTCAATTCCATGGCTGTCGATATTTTCAACGTAATTTTCAACATTTTCATATTTAATTACTGTCGTTACAAAACATGTAAAGGTAATTCTGTTTATTGAATTAGATGCAGAATTTTATGCCCTACAACTTTTATTTGACGCGTTTTTGCTTAAAATAATTAGGCGAGCAGGAATTTTCAAAAAACTGATTTCCCATGTTAATCTCCTATGTACGTACACCTTTAAGACACGGTATATGTATTGTATATTTTCCACCAGTATATATTGCAAAATAGTAAACAGTTACCTAACTATTATCTAACAAACTAGATTTTAATTTGCAAATCTATAAAGTAGAATCTTTTATTTAGGTTTCTATATAATCTAAGCTAAAATCCTATATAGGAACCTAGGTAAGCTAAGCAAAGCAGTTATTTGTTTATCGACCATGTATTGTTCTCGTTCTGTGACAGAAACGGTCGAACGTCACTCACTTTCTCTTGTTTCCCGGCCTACTATATGCATGCATTTGTTTTTGTTGGTTTCTTGCAAAATTCAAAAGTGGGTGACAGAATTTATGTTGGAGAATTTATTTTTGAAAGATATTAGGTAATGTTTATTTTAAATAAATGGAAATTAAAATTTATGTTTAATATGTTACAGGAATATATTATATCAATAATTTTGGGCGTATTGGATGCACTATTTAATGGGTTCCTCCACCATAGCAGTGGCGACTCGTGGGTTGAAGATTTGATGAGTCAAATTTTTGTAAATATTTATGATACGTGCGATCTTCTGTCTTTCTTTCCGAACGTTTTTCATAATTTAATACATTATTGCTTTTGGTCATTGACCGTGTTTAAGCGAATAGGATGGTAGTTGTCTTCGTCTAACGCAAGCAAAGTTACAATTCGTTTGTCTTTGTCTGGCGCATGTACTTGTACATGCTTACATGCAGCATATAATACAATGTGGTCACAATTTTGATATGACTCAAGCTGCGCGCGCACTCGCTCCATTTGTTATCATTGCTTTAACACAGTGCTGTCGTGTGTAAATAACACTAAAGACACGATAGACTGACTCAAAATATTTTATTATTTTTATTCCTTCGCTTTTTCTTTTCTACTTGAAATTTGGGAGGTCAGTGACCAAATGACCTAATGAAGGAACAACCACTGCCCATAGTAACAAATTAGAAAATATAAATAAACCCTTTAAAGCCTTCTGCTATCGCCTTTATGAAATCCGGGTTCCATTTTCAAATAAATGAATGCAGAAAATAACTATACAAGCAAAGTAAACCAAGTACCTTCCGTTACCTTTAGGTAAGGAAGGTATTGACTATAGACTAAGTGGCCTATTCAGAGAAATAGAGTAATAAAGGTTGCTGTGTATATAAAGATTGTTATCATAAAGACATTTGTAACAATCTTTATGAATTTGTCAATTCAGAACCTACGTCGGTATTATTAACAATCTTTACAAAAAATACTTGTGAATGAACCAGATTATTTGACATTTGCTAACTTCATTATACATATATGAACCTAATCTAACCTTAATCTTATCTGTCAACACTTTAATTTTTTTTAAAAATAATGAATTGCCAATTATATTTAGTTCGCAGACGTTTTCCCAAAAACAACTAAAGAACAATATGATATTTATGTCATATGTGGAAACTTCTACATTATTTAGAACGAGTTTGTTAATTCCTACAAATGATCTCAACGTGATTGAAAATGTATGGGAAGGTTTAAAATTTTTATTTTGACTGAATACCTATGTAATGGAAACATCACATCACACAGAGTTTTCAAGAATACCACAAAATGTCAAAAGTAACTTTCTTCCACCTCAGTCTTTATCGTTCTTATGCTCATTATTCAAGTAGAAGCAGAATCTATATACGTATAATAAACTGCATCCTGCTAAAATATAAAAACACCAATATTTGGCAGAAAGGTCAATATTAATAATATTTTATTGATAGAATAAGCTGTCTCATGTCAAATAACAACGTGATAACAACCATAAATACATAGTTTTAGCAGTCGTTATGATAAAGACTGTCAAAACGCTTAACAATTGTTGACAGTAACCACTTTCAGTACTGAGAATACCAAATTCGATTTTAACAATCGTTATAGTACATAACAACCATAAAGACCATAACGACTACACAAATTTTGAGTTCTGAATAGGCCCATAAATTTCATAAAGCAATTAGCAATAACCATGGAAACCGCTACTGTATTAAGAATATGCTGATTGACAGATGTCAGTGTCAAGTGCAATTGACATGTTTGTTATAATTTAGAGGAAATATAGAATCTCTTATACTCTATCTGTTTTAACTATAGAGTGGTGGGAATATAGGTGCAATTTGATCTTGTTACCCAGATATTATCCAATCAAAAAACAAGATCAAACTGCACCTATCTTCTCACCACTCTATAGTTAAAACGGATATAGTATAGGTACATGGAACTTTCTGTATGAAATTTATATAACATACATAGAACTGACAGAAGGTAATGTACTTGAAATATGGAATCTAGTGCAAGAAATTTTCTATATGGAATTTGTACAAAATATATGGAACTGACGGAAGGTAATGTGCTGGCCACATCAATTTTTTTTATATAACAAAAAAGTATATACCCGGCATAATATTTATATTAATTAGTTTTGCAAACTGTTTGTTTTTGACTGAAATTACCATACAAAGAAACCTCCCGTAAATAATTTTTTAAAATAAGGTGGTGTCAAAATAAAAATGTTTGTGTTTTGATAAACAAGTCTGTCAATCTGGCGTAGCCAATCAGAAGCCTACATCCTACATCGAACTAGCGAAATTATGAATTTACTCTTTTTAGTTTAAGAAAAACGTACTGCAAGAAATTGTAAGAGTAAGTACAAAATGAGAACAAATATATAAATATATATCTTTCTTAGTTCCCGAGTAGCAGATGTTTGAAATATTTTTCGTTTTCAGTGAAAGTTTAAATTAGCCTTACACATGTAAACTTTAGTGACTCATAAGGTGACTAACCCTCTTTTGTTTCCAAACAAAGTGTCAAGTCATAATAGACTCTATTTTACCCGGATCTATTTTTGCAGAAATTTTATTATAAGTATAAAAATTCCAATAATTAAAAAAAGTTATACGTTTATTTGGAAAATACATCTTATCATATTAATGAGAATTAAGTAGTCTTATATAATTATTAAATAATTAACAAATACCGGAGAGGAGAAATTATTTTAATTTATGCTTATTACATTTGCAAAAGTAGCAATAATGATAAATATTATACATATTTGGAAATTCCGTATATATGGAGATATTACTAACAAGTTTTTGCAATTTTGAGTGGATTTTCCTGTAAACAAAATACAATAACAACTTAATTTTGACCATTTTATAAGAAAATTTATACTTTGTCATACACACACATCAGCATATTGCTAGGCACGCGGTGGCAGAGCAAGACCCCCCCCCTCCTTGTTTTACTATGACATTCTGATGTGAGTAAAGGGGGGGGGGTGCTGTCTATGGAGCAGATGGATGTGAAGTTACTGTTAGAAAACAAATTCAATAGTAAACAATGTGGTCGATCGAGAAACGAGCTTTTGCCGTGGAAGCATACATCCGCGAAAATGGGTTTTAACAGCCGTCGTTCAGCGCGCGTTTGGTATGGTATGACTAGCGAATGAAAGTTGACGTGTAAATTATTTTATAGATGTGGTTTCTTTTTAAACCCTTGAGAAGAATGGAATAGGGGATTCCACCATTTTTTTATATAATTTCATCTGAACGTATAAGTAAAACTAAGACTGTCGGTGAAAATCCGGTGAAAAATTCCTATTTGAAAATATAGATGTGACGTCACGTATATAAGTTTTTATATCAAACTATTTTCTTCGTGGAGCTAAATGTTTTTGAAATATGCTATTTCTAAATTATATTTATAAAAAATAAATGAATATTATTATACTGTACAAGTCGACATGATTTATAATTGGAAATATATTTAAATTATAAATGGTTAGGAATGATTCGACTGTAGAAATTATTAATAAAGGGAAAATAACGGAGCTGCAGTCACTTCTTGTTGAAATTTTATTGAAATTTAAACATATAACCAACGTTTCGATCACAATTTGATCATCATCAGGGTAACGTTTAAGGATAAATTTAGAAAAACATGAAAATAAAAAAGTTTTTTAAGGTCGAAACTTTCGTCAAAATTACAATAAATAAAAAAAATAATAAAAATAAAAAACGCAGTTTTATATGCAATGTTGATATATTCGCACGTTTTTTATTTTTTTATTGTAATTTTGACGAAAGTTTCGACCTTAAAAAACTTTTTCATTTTCATGTTTTTCTAAATTTATCCTTAAGTTACCCTGATGATGATCAAATTGTGATCGAAACGTTGGTTATATGTTTAAATTTCAATAAAATTTCAACAAGAAGTGACTGCAGCTCCGTTATTTTTCCCTTTATTATTAAATTGTAAAGTTTAATGCAAAACATTTATATTCAAATAAAAACTGTTTGAGAATTGCTGTACTGGACTGATAGCCACGCCTCCACCATTTGAATTTCTCTACTTCCATTGGTATTAGGCTCCTCCCCCTAAGTGGGTGTTCGTTATATATTTATAGGTCGTCTTTGAGTCGCCAATCAAAATAATATATATGGAATTCATATGAGTGACGAGCTGCCATAACAAAAACCCCCTTATTTCAGAAGTATTTCAATTATATCGTTTTATTTCTTTATTAATATTCATTATTTAGCATATACTTTCAATATTTTTTCCTAATTTCTCTTAATTCAATTGCGCTGTAGTCCCCTAATGCGTGATTTTGGTGATATAACGGCTTTTGTCATTTATAAATTATTAAGAAAGTCCTAAAACTTTATAGCCAGACTGTGTATAAATACATTCGTTTAAACATTCAGTTTTGTAAACATTGTACAAAAATATGCAAAAAAAAACACACACACATCTGTTTGCTTTAAAAACAGAATAAATTCGAAGCTATGAACAAATCATACCAACATTATTTTCTTGCTAAAATATCTTACAATAATTATTATTCTAATGATATGTTTCACTACTTGCCTGTCAACAAATATATCTTTCTCAGAGTATATACGTACACAGAATATTTTATTCTAACTAAAATATATGAAGTTCCGAAACATTTCCCATCTAAATATATTTTTGGCATCTTTCCCATATGATACAATTTACGAATTGACGTATGTTAGATCCACATGTGTAATTCTACTAATATATATTTATCGCATGTACATATAAGATGTAGTAATGAATTTTTTGCAAAAATAATTACAATATAAGACATTTACCTATATTATGACCTTCTAAAGGACTTTGTACTTGCATTGGACTTTGAACGATCGAACGATATATAATTATTACCATCTTTTTTTTTATTAATTAATATAAAAATATATGAATAATTTTATAGTATAAAAATGTATCATCACGGTTTATTATCCATTTCTGGGTGTGCCAATCTGTTACGACATCCTCCACCCGTTTAATTTTGATGCAATTCGTAGTATTAAAAAGTGTTAATTGTTTTTAGTTTAACTGCATTTGATTTTTAATGTCAATATGACGTCTCGAATCTGGGGAACCGGGTTCGATCCCGACCGACGTCAAATATTTCCAATTTTAAATGGCACAAAATTGACCCCTGTGGTGCACTCTCCACGCCAGCAATGAGTGCCCGTGAGGTGACGCCTGGTAAGCGCCCGTACGGTACAAATATTTCATCATTACCGATATCTGTGTATGAAGCAGATTGGCACACCCAGCAATGGGTAATAAGCCGTGATGATATATTTATATACAGGGTGTAAATGAAATAAGTGCATTAAATTTAACCAGTAATGTAACTCGACGAGAGCAACAATATTTCTTAATAACTTTTTTCTACGTCTTTTAGATTTTGAGTTAAAATTCTTTAAAGATTTGCTGCATATTTCGGCACGCGCCCATGGAGAACAAATGGCAGCTGTCGTAATCAAGTGGGATACAAGCAGCTCGAAAATTTTCGATTATCGGTTACACTTGCAGTCACAGTAATTAATAAACGAATCAACGAAAATAACATTTATTATTAATTAATTCGTAATAGTACAATTTTTAAAATAAAGAAATTTAAATTTTGGATAACAAAATTATAAAGTTGTATATTAAACCAGGCTTTAATCATCTGTGAATAGAGGAAGACAAGGAGGAACGAGGGGAGGAAGAGCAAAAGCATAGTTATTAGGTTATGAGATGATTATTTATCGTCGACAAATCATAATAGTTTAAATACGTTATTCAAAAAATGTAAGTACAAACTTTTGTCCATTTAAACGAGGTACATGAGTACCAATAATTAGTCGTCCATTTATTGTTCCCGCTCAAACATTTTTTAATGAAAATTTTTACAGCATTTTCGTCTGTTGAAATGTGTATTGTGCATAATAAATACACGTTCCCAAGTAAATTCAGTCTCATTAATGAACATTATGAGCCATTCCCAAAATCGAAGTCTGCTGAAACCATTGATCTTTTTGCACATGATATGGATACAACTGTTGCTTTATTTAAAATTGTCATATGTGACACTTCGTATTGTGATAAAGATGTACAAGATTAAGAAATGTGCGAATATTAGGAACAGTATGATTTGGAAACGCTCCGTCTAAATGCGTTGGCAACTCTATAACACTGTCTTTATATCAACCACAAATTAAAATGTAGTAAAGATACGAATAAATAAATAAACCATAGGTAAGTAATTACAATATCTGTGTACTCGCTATTTGTAAACGTAAGCATTTTGACAGAATTTTACCTGATAAACAAGTTTATTACTAATGCCAAAATATAATTGCAACAACTGACAAAACTGTCAATAGCTATAACAAAATTTTTCATAGCTATTGCTACTGCATTCAATTATTAGAAAAATACGTGGAACGACTCGTCAATTTACGGGGTGGTAAAAATGCTAAAAAAAATATGCGATTTCGAGAAAAAGTTATTTAGAAATATTGTTGCTCTTGTCGAGTTACATTCTGGTTAAATTTAATGCACTTATTTCATTTACACCCTGTATATTTATTTTATTTTTTAATATGACGTCACCTATTGCTATCTTTTTCTTACACCAAACTCTATATTAGGCTGCCAGAGAAAGATAGCAATAGTGTGACGTCATAGTGACAATGACAACAAATTTCAAATATCTAGCAAAATAATTATTAAAAAGATGTGGCCAACACAATACCTCCCGCCATTTAATTTTATTAATTAGGTATTACTATTATTAATTTGAAATGATTAGTTCTTTGACAGTGACTTTTAACTGTCACTCTGTCAGTTACATTAGGTACGTTCAATAAGCACAGGAAAACAAGCAACCGGAAGTAAAATTTGTTGAACGATTTTGCTAGCTTAGCATATTTGCTTGATTTGCTAGCAAGCAATACAAGCCACAATTTTCTCGCTTGTCTTACTTGTGTCAAATATAATGGCGGGAAATACAAATTTTACATACATGAAGTTAACTTGAACTGTTTCTATTTCTTTATATGGTGTGTTTCTGTCAACCACATGTCAAAAAAGCTTTGAGAGTTTTATGATGGATGCTTATAACATTATTAAATTTGAAATATTTTGTTATAGTCAATATAGCTTTTTCCAAATTAATCTCACTATCTGCAAATAAAAATATATTGTTTCATTTTCTATGTTTGCAGACCAAGAAAAGAGATACGACAGATACACAATTTCACAATGTTATATTTGACATCTATATACATTTGTCGATGACAGTTGTAGATGACAGTTCGTCATATAGCTAGCAAATCGTTCAGCGCACTAAGCAACAAGTCTCGTTTGCTTACCTAGCATTTGCTAGATTTGCCTACTTCATTGAACGCACCTACTTGATTTTTTGAGATCTGAACTGTGTAACCAAGAAGTTATGTTTGTTTAAAACGTAGGCTCCGGGATTTAAATTATAGATAATTTTATAAATTTATCCATAAAATATATACAAAAAGTATTAATGCAAATCTGTAGAAAATTTAATCTTTAATTTTATAATAACACAAATCTCGAAAATATAACATTTGAAGGTATTTTTAGAATAAAAACTATTTAGAGCTTCAAGTGAAGTGCCATTTCCGTGTATCTAATTTACATAAAGATTTAATGGCTTCTTTCCATATTAGAATAAAGTAGAAATACAAGGTTTCAAAATTTTCTGAATGATAGTATTTGAGTGGAGCGGAGGATCCACACATACATACACACAGACATCATCATCAAAATGTTATAATTGGATTCTAGGGACCTTCTTAAAACGTCGTCATTTACCAAAATCTCGATATACGGTTTTTAGCACGATCCCTATACCTCCCTTAGGGAGGTAAAAAGGTATCACAGTTTATTAACCATTTCTGGGTGTGCTAATCTGGTTTTTACTTCTCGTCACGGTGGGTAAAAGAAGTATGGGAATCATGCTAAAAATCACATCGAAATTTTAGTGACTATTTCACTCATAAATATATAAACCAATCCAAATTCAGGATTCTACCTAGTTACCAAGTTTCACTTCGGCAAAACACTGTCACAAAATTTTTTTCGCACCCTATAAGCCAATAAGATGTATTTTTACAAGTGAGTTTTGATAAGAGAAAAATTTTTGACGTTTTAAAAATATATTGTTTACATACCTGTCAAAGTCTATATAATTTCAGTATTATCAGTTTTTATTAAAAACGAGTCGATTCGGACAGGAATCTATTTAAACCGTTGAAAAAGCAAACTGAATCATAATACCTCTAAATACAATAAAAATTACAAGATTTTTGTCAAGAAAAAAATTATATAAATGATTATCTGATTTTTATTTTGGAAATAGTCATCCGAATACCATTCGTGGTTAAATTTTATCCTGGAAAAAATTTCCGATTGCTTTACTCGAGCCTGTTGTCAATATATCTCGTGACATTGATCAAAAATCACTCGTTTGACAACTCGTGTTTTTTTTGTCAATGTCTCTCAATAAATTGCTAGGCAACCGGCACTCGTAACAATCTGAAATATTTTCCGGCAAAAATGTACCACTTATGATATTATATATGAATAAGCACGTTTAGGTATTTTCACATAGTCACCTAGAATATTTGAATAAAAATTATTCCTCAATTCTTATTTTTCTCGAATTTTTTCAAATACATTAATAAAAACTAATACATCGATGAAAAGAGAAGAATAGGGCGTTTTATATAAGTAAAATAATTATAGGTTGTCATTTGAAAAATAAAAGTTGATAAGTGTATCTTGTGAACCTGACTTTATAAAAAATATTTATATCTGCCATGAAATAGTATATTTAAAATAATTAAACTTTTACATGAGCTTTTTTTTCTACTACTTATAATAAAAAAAATAAAGGGGGGGGGTCTTCCCAGACTCACCCTGTATGTAGTTTTGTATTAGTTATTTTATTAAATTGTTTTTTATATTTCCAATTATTGACTATGATCACGAAAATTATTTTATACATAATTATATATTTTTAAGCCTTAAAATTGATAAATTTATGTGACTTCAATCATTAGGGAACTCTGCTTCTACTATTTGATAACAAAATGATTTTTACATTTAGGTACGCTATTGAATATTAAAAAAAATACTACGGCATGGCGAATACAATTAAGAATTTCTATAAATACAGACCGTTTTCAATTTAGATGAAATTTCATAAAAAAGAAATTAATAGTGCAAAATGTGAAAGTTGTGAAATGTAGACACTGGTTGTTCTTGCATTAAGTCACATTTTATTATATATAGTTATTGTTTCCATTTTTATAATTCATAAACTAATTGTGAAACTATTAAAATATCAAAAAACCAAGGTTGCTATGTTTATCATAATTAACAAAACAGTGATAATATATTATCAAATAAAATCACCTTCTCATATGTAAATACAACACAACATGTAATCTCATGTAACTAACATTTATATTGTATCATTCTAGAAAAAAATTGTGTTAGTAAACAGTGGAAAAACAATTAGTCAAAAATGACATGTGCATTATTTGTTATGTTGTTTATCATCTTATTCACAGGCAGTGACGGATTTAGAAAATTATTATAGGGGGGGCACTAAATTCGGAAAAACAAATTTTAAATATATAGGGTGAGCCCCCCCCCCCCACCTTGTTAACTAATAAATTGCTCATATAAAAGTTTTATTATTTTAAATATGCTATTTGTTGGCAGATGTAAATATTTTTTATAAAGTAAGAACTTTTATTTTAAAATAGCAACTTATAATTATTTTACTAAAGTATAAACCCCCATATTTTGTCTTTTTAATGTTCTATTTGGGGTCCTGCACCATAAGAAAAAATAATATGTACAATTTATACTTAAAGTATTACTTAATAAAAAGGGATTAAGATGAAGAAAACAATTTTTTAATGATTACTTTTTGAGATATTTGAGGTATGTTGTCAGTGTCACGGTGACGTCACATTAGTTCTACCTTTCTTTCGCTGCCTACTATAGAACTTGTGCGAGAGAAAGATATAGCAATAGGAGTCGCCGTGACGTCACGTTGACTTTAAAAATCAAATTCAGTTAAACCAAAAACAATTAAGACGTTTTAATCCTACGAATTGCTTCAAAATTAAAAGAACTTTCATTTAAAATAATAAAAACTAATCAGAGTGCAGGACCCGAAACAAGTGAATGAGTTTGAGAAATATGAGAAATAATGTTTATTCAAATATTCTAAGTAGCCATGTGAAAATAAATAAAATGCAACAATGTTATACAAAACAAGTTAAAACATCAAATTAAGTACCTAATAAGAATAACTTAAGACAAAAAATGGCGGATTATATTTTAGTGAAATAATTATTGTTTGCTATTTGAAAAATAGAAGTTGATAGTCGTATCTTTTAAACGTGACTTTATAAAAAATATCTACATCTGCCATCAAATAGTATAATTAAAATAATAAAGCTTTTATATGAACCATTTGTTCTATTAATTATAATAAAAAAAAGTTAGGGGGGGGGGCATCTCCAAAATAATAAACAATTCGAAAAATTGTGTATTTTTATTAGTATATTTATTCTTTTATTTATCTATGATGTGTAATACGTGAATGATAATACGTAATAATTAAATTTTAAAAAATAACAGGGGGTGCACGTGCCCGTGTGCCCCCCCTCTAAATCCGCCACTGTTCACAGGTAAACTATCTTGCAATATTGGACTAGGTTGCGTAGGATATAAATAATTTAACACTATAGTTTGCGCCTTGAGAAAAGATTTGTTTATGCGTACACAGACTATCAAATTACCATAATAAATATTAATGTATAAATATATCATCATGGTTTATTTCCCATTACTGGGTGTGCCAATTTGCATTTTAGCGTATTGTAACGTTTCTATTTGAGTGAAGTGTAAATATTAGATATTTATTACTAATTAAAATAAAGGTTTATTAAAAAATAAACGAAACGTAAACGTATCCAGAAAAGCTCGTTTAAGTGTGTATAATGGAGTGCTAGTGCCTGCTTTGATGTATGGAAGCGAATGTTGGGCATGGACGGGAAAGCATAAAAAGAGAGTGACTGCCGTGGATATGAGATATTTATGTGGAGTATGTGGATATGTAAGACGGGATCGCGTGAGGAATAATTTGGTGTATGAAGAATGTATGGTTAGGAAGAATGTTGTTAAGAGAGAATAATGAGCCAGTTGAGATGGTTTGGTCATGTGGAGAGAATGAAGAGTGAACGGCTTGTAAAGCGTATATATCTTAGTGAAATTCAGGGTGTTCGATTGCGTGGCCGTCCAGTGTGTAAGTGGATGGATGTGATTGATAAGGTACTAAAAGAAAGTTTCCGAGTGGGAAGAGAAGAAGAGCGTGTATGAATGCGATTATGAATGTGGCCTAGGCGAATGAAGTGTGCTTAGACAAGAATGTGTGGCGAAGGATGATTGTTTCGTTACTATTATTGTGGTCCGGTTGCGGTATTCCGCTACCGAAAATCGGTCACTTTAATATGTTAAGAGTGAGGAATATATGTTGTACCTATGCTGTCAGGTTAGTAAGAATGTTGTTGAAAGAGAGACTGATTTTTTTTTTTGATGATGTTATTTTTATTCTTTCGGGTTTGTGCTAACCCACTAAGTGGGTAATGCGTGATTTTATGTATGTATGTATGTTATTAAAAATTACTAATATTAAATAATTATAAAAAAAACTAATTAAGACTAAAACTACAATTAACTAGATAACACTAACACTATTTATTTATTTAACCAATTAAGGGCCCTATTTTGTAGCTCAATGGTTAATTTCTAACCACTGGTTAAAATTTTTATCCAATAGATATTGATTTGACAACTAAAAATCCCTCTTTTTGTTATGTCAACATATTTGATTGGTTAAAAATGGTTAAAAACTAACCACGGAGTTACAGAATAGGTCTCTAACACTATTTATTTCAACGATATTACTAATTATTTATTTCACTACGCGTTCCAATCTTAGACTGCCGGTCTGTTGCAGACTCTTGTAGACTGTTTACGTGATATTTATATTACTATATTTATATCCTTATATACTTATATCACGTTCAACTGTCCGCCTACCGACCTGCACAGCGTCTATATACTCAACTGACTCAACAGCGTCTGTATATTCAACTGCTCGGATAGATGTCACACCTTTCACCTCACTGTCTGTCTATTTATGTAACTAACTTTCTCCTTCCACAGCCTCAGTATCACCAACTATCCGTATGCCACAATAGACTAGAAAACTAAGGTTAGAATTTGCTTTTGGCGCGAGTTCATAGTTTAAATTCCCTAGTATAGGTTTCTTATGGAAGTGTGATTTTAATGACAAAAAAAGATATTTTGTAAAAGAAATTAAGCAGCACTTTATGTGAATGTCTTTGTATGTCTCTCCATGTAACTGACTCATGCCCGAGCATAGCTGCGTCCCTTTTATACAGCTGCCATTAACTTCCAGAGAGCTCTAGAATGTTCGACTGCATAATAACAATGAACACAAAAGGTTCAGGCGACTGGAAGTAATTAAACACGTCGCGGCTTGTGTGTTTACGTAACCCGGCTACTAGCACGATTGCGTCATCGCTTTACTTAGACACTTGTTCAGCGTAGCAGCAAGGCTCACACGTTACAGTATGTAACAAAAGTTTTGAGAATAGTACATTAAAACATATGTTACAGAAGATAACGTATTCTAGCACGAGTTACAAAATCGCTCACGAGTGCGCAACGGCGAGTGAGCGAACGAATGATTACACCTGCTGATAGTAATTTGTAAAATAGTTATTTATACAGGCTGTTAATTAAAAAGCGGACCATAGGCGTTTAACATGGGAAATCAGTTTTTCCTTGCGCAAAAGTTCCCATTTAATTTTAAGCAATAAAGTTTCAAATAAAAGTTGTAGATAATTAAATTGTACGCCTAAATTACTAATCAGATTTAATTTTGCACGTTTGGTAACGTGTAAAATCAAATTTCAAATTGTAGAAAAATTGCTCATTTGTAGCGATAGCCATAGAATTTTAACAAAATTACAAAGAAATACATATCGGTTGAATTGTCAAAATTTCGAGTTTTCAGGTTACAAAATAAAATTTAAATAAAATCTCCGCAGTGATTTAGATCTACATTATAAAAACAAAATATCTTTAATGGCTTAGGTGTAGAATATAATATGTAATTTTTATTTGAAAATCGAATTTCTGCCAGTTCAAAATAAATGCATTTCTTCATAACATTGTTTTTATTCCATGGCTATCGCCATAAATAAGCAATATTTATAGAATTTCAAATTCAATTTTACACGATACCAAACGTGCAAAATTAAATATGTTTAATGATTTAGGCCTACAATTTAATTATCTACAACTTTTATTTGAAACGTTTTTGTCTAAAATTAATTGGGAACTTTTGCACATGGAGAAACTGATATCCCATGGTAAACGCCTATGGCCCGCTTTTTAATTAACACCCTGTATAAATAACTATTTTACAAATTACTATCAGCAGGTGTAATCGTATATTAAGGCAAGTTTTACATTTTATCACGAATGTGGGTTTATCTATTTCCAGAGGCCCGTAGGGTCGAGGAAAATAAACTATATGAAATAGAAAAATTATAAAAACTCTCTTGAGATCAAATCTGTTTTGCAGAGAGATCCACAGAAGTCATTTTTGTGCTATTTCAAAATTGGAAATAATTTTCAAATTTGTTGTCAGATATTATTTTATAAAAATTCTTATTTATCTTGATTTTACTTGCATTTTTACTGCAAATCATTGCAAGGTATCTGCGTATAATTGTTGCGTGTACAATGATATAAATATATCATTGAAAATTTAAAAACCATTGGCCTTAATTACAAACATAATTCTGATAACATTGAACCATCTTCTATACAAATAAATCATAAATATATGCGACCTTATTAAACAAAGTTTTTCACGTGATTATGTGTAAAATTCTAACGTTTATTCATGCGTGAAGGATGTTAAATGCATTAGATATACTTTTATTTCCGGAAATGTGAACATCCGTTACTAAAATAATTTATCACAGCACAAAAAATACAAGTATTCTCACGCTTTCTTACCCAGTAATGGGTATGACAATTATGATACATGTTGTAGGAATTTTTTAAATTAATGATTCCGTTCGCTGAAACGAGAGAATGTGGAACCAATTCTTGAAAAAGGATAACTTTGGAATCGAACCAATAGAATGACTTGTTTCTTGTTTCTGTTCAAGAATGGGCTACTTGCGTGCCATTTTTTTATTTAATATTTTTGAAGAGACGACAAAAACTTGCTACCCATATTTTTTCTTTTGGCAAAATTTTCATTAATTGGTCAGAAATAAATTAATCAAATTTTAATATTTAAATTACCGCCATGTATGACATAGAATTACACCGAACCAATGAATGGCCGTAAAGCATTAACATCGGTACGTCCAATAGCAACGGCATGTGCGGGTAATTTAAACATGACAGATCATCTGTTTGACGTTTGATAATAGTTTGGAGGTTAATATTTTCGTTCGTCATTTTAATCTTGTACGAGGCTAAGTTAAAATCGTTCAAAATCCTGCTTAACAAATCGAAATACGTAATAAAAATAACAGCAACCACGCAAATTGTAAATAATAAAGAAGAGAGACAGTGACAGAAAAATGAACTAATGTCGAAATCAAATTAAAACTCTGTCAAATTAATTATACTTCATTTCACGTAAGAAAATATTGATGGGAAGATAGGCGCAGTTTGATCTTATTTTTTGATTGGATAATACCTCGATATTATCCAGTTAAACAACAAGATCAAACTGCACCTATCTTCCTATCACTATATTTTACATGAAATGAGGTATAGTAATACAAAATACTTTGACAAAACTGTCACATATTCCATTTTTTACTTTTATTGAAAAGTGCGTAACTGCCAAAATATCAAAATTGTTAAACGCTAGAAAATAATAGCTATAACAACCAGCCATGTAACCGTCCTCCACACCTCGATTAGACGTTTGACGGTTTGACGTAACCATAGAATATACTGGATTACATTGTGAGTTTAATCCATGGCTAAATAACACTATAAAAAATCTGATGTGGCTAACACCAAACCTCCCGCTATTTAATTTTTATTAATTTAAATATACATACTTACATTTTTAGTTATTGCGGAAACTGTATTGAGATCCATTCCATATAACTATGGTTCTATTTACTATTTTCTTTTTAAAACGTTACTATTATTAATTTGAAATTATTAGTTCTTTAAATAAATAAATATATCATCACGGCATCTTACCCATTGCTGGGTGTGCCAATCTGCTTTGTACGCAGATATCGGTAATGATGATGACATATTTTTACCGTGCGGGCGTTTACCAGGCGTCACCTCACGGGCACTCATTGCTGGCGTGGAGAGTGCACCACAGGGGTCAATTTTGTGCCATTTAAAATTTGAAATGTTTGGCGTCGGTCGGGGTCGAACCCGGTTCCCCAGATTCGCGACCAGACACTCATTAGTTCTTTGACAGTGACATTTATCTGTCAGTTATATACATTTAAGATATGAACTGTGTAATCAAGGAGTAGGCTACGGGATTAAAATTATAGATAATTTTATAAATTTATCCATAAAATATATAGAAAAAATATTTATGCAAATCTGTAGAAAATTTAATAATCTTTAATTTTTATAATGTCACAAATCTTGAAAACATAACATTTTTGAGCATAAAATAAAGTGCCATTTCTGGTTATCTGATATAGATCAAAATCTAATGGTCTCTTCCCATATTAGAATAAAGTAGAAATACAAGGTTTCAAACTTTTCTGAATGATAGTATTTACACACACACACACACCTTAAAACGTAGTCATTTACCAAAATCTCGATATGAGATTTTTAGCACGATCCCTATACCTCCCTTACCAAGAGTAGCGCGAGGTAAAAAGTAACTTATACAATTTTAAATTCACTTTGCTCGGGTATGGAACGTGCAAAATAAAATATGATTAGTAAATTACATGCAGAGTTTAATTGCCTAAAACATTTATTTGAAACATTATTGTCTAAGGGCCGGTATTTTCACTTGCGAATAAAGGTTTAGATAAATTTATCCTTCGGATAAATATTTTTGTCGTCTTTTCACTTGCAAATAAATTTATTCGAAAGAATAACATCTGTTATTCGCAAGATAAATTATTCGGTACTTGGGTAGCGAATAACCGTTTATTCGTAAGTTCATTACATTTCCACATAGTGCAGATTTATTAACAAAATGGATATATTAAATATTATGATGATATTTTCAACTATGAATTAATAAATAACGTGAGAAATCGATCACACACCATCAAACAGCAAAATAACCACATAAATGAAATAATTTTTGACAGGTTCCGATTATGAAAACAATTTAGGATCACATATTGGGGGTCGCATTTGATCTCAACCAGTAAATAGGTAAATCATTATAAAGATCCTGTAATTTGAGGCTGGCAACATATTTTCGAATTTTGGATACTTTTGTTGAATACATTGACACACATTTACTTTGAACTGAAACAAATATACAAAAAGTACAAGAACAATTTTACAATATACATATCCCGCTTACCGCATATGAGTGCTGAATTAGATGGTACACTTGTTAAATTACAGTCTCCCGGGGTTAAAAATGCATAATATAGATCACATTGACATTAAAGATGTCAAACAAAATTTTGACAACTACGGATTCAAAAGTAGTTGACACATTTCATCCTTGTCTGCTTAACGTGGCTACGCCAAACTCCATCCTTCTCTACTGACACAAATTCACTCTGCAAGGCTACCAATTCACGAACGTTAAAGTTATTCGACAGATAGCTATTTGTTTGTGTAAAATGTGTGAAAAGACGCAATGGAATTATTCGTTGGATAAATATATAGAATAAATTTATTTAACGAATACTTATTCGAAACTTTATTCGGAAGTGAAAATACCAGGCCTTAAATGAATAGGCCGCTTTTGCGCAAGAAAAAACTGTTTCCCATGTTAATAGTCCGTTTTTAGTGTTACACCCGGTATACATGACTAACGTCAAACATAACCGCAAATAACCGGGATGCTCAATAAAATGTGGTTACCATGTAACCGCAGGTAACCGCTATGAATAAAAGCGCCTCAATAATTAGTTTACAGTTTTAGCAGTTCTAACTAACCAAGAATTAATTTGATAGGTTTGGAAGTTTTTAAGACTCCCAGAAATTAGTTTGACAGCATTCAAATTCCATAATACTGTTTATTGGGTGCTTTTAAAAAGTGGAAGGAAAGAATGATAATAATAATCTAAAAAAATATGAACCATGTGTCTTATTCTAACATGACCCTCGCAAAAGCATGACTGAGATTTTGAATAATTGTTAACAATTAACATTTATGTAAAATATTTCATTTATTTATACTTAAATTATAATTTTTTTAGTAAAAGTGCGAATTAAAATACCATACTTTCTAACCTATAATTACTTTTTCCTAACTTTTTCCGCATGTTGAATAATGCTTTCCTAACAATACATTTCGCCTAAGAATTTAATTTAACAAATTATGCTAAACAGAATGACATTTTCTCTAATTCTCGAGGACGCCTAGTGTACATCTTATATAACGCAAAAAAGTAATCGGTCTCCAAATTTAAATATTTCAAGACATTGACTTTTACTTTTTATTATTTAATATAATTGATCTTGAAAATTTGAAAAAAGAACACAGTTTGTAGCACTTATGTGATAAGAAATTTTCCAAATGATCATGCTTCTATGTTAATAAATATCATTATTATTTTATCAGCATCATAATGATTTGTTTTTATTTTTAAAGTGAATCTGTCATTATAAGCATTACAACAGATTAGAATGAAATTTAAGTATGTTATATTTATTTCATGAGTCCACGAACTCCCATATTTTTGAAATTCAATGACAAGTTATTTTTGAATTGGTTCTGAAACGTTTCACGACTTTGCAGTCGGAGCTTTTTCGCTACATCAGTCACTCGTCCAAACTTTTTGCGTCGTTTGGTGGTTTTATTAATTGTATAATTCAGTGGTTAATTTTTAGCAACTGATTAAATATTGTATCCAAGTTTGTTATATTGTCAACATAGGTATTTAATTGGTCAAATTTTTATCCAGTTGCTAAAAATTAACTACTGAGTTACGGAATCACATCATAGCCACTGACACCGCTCTTAGCTTAACAAATTTCTGTTCAGTACGAGTACTGAACAGAAATCGGCTGACCAAGCTATAATTTGCGCATATCGCTGTCAAACATTCATCTTTTTATACCCTGACGTTAGGACCGTTATCCTTTTTAGATCTTGTCTTACAATTTCTGAGGGCTGTATCTTAGGATTGTTACCGTTTTGCCTCCTTTACACATATTATTTAAAAGTGCCCACCTTCAATCTATAAGTACCAATCATCTCATTTTGCTAGAAAATGAACATTCATCATTTTTCCCCTGGCTCTTAAATTGGCTTTAATTAAATTTTTTATTTAAAATAATTTAAGAACGTGCTCTTGTCGGTGTACCGCTCTTTACGTATCAATCGCCGGGGGCTGTAGTCCCCAAAAGCCCCTCCCCCCCCCCCCCCCCCGTCAAGCCGGCACTGATTATTATACATTTTATTTTGAGCAGTTCAATAGAATAATTATGAGGGGAAGTCCATAAATTCACTCCCTTAATATCAAGTAGGCCAGATAATAAAACAAAACTGACTGAATGTTTTTTGCTTGCACATCCGTCACAAGTGTAATTACAAATTTTGATCAGTTTCGTATAATTAGTTCAATTTTTATACTTAAAAGAGTGAAGTGAAGAACTGATTACTGCTGTAAACAATCATTTTGAAGACAAAGATAAAAGTTATTATTTTGAAGGTTTAGAAAAATTAATTTGATAGGTGTCATAAATGAATTAAAGTTAACGGGGATTATTGAGATTTTCAAATAAGAAAACGCTAACTAGCGGTGAATATTTGAACTACACACAGTGGTACACATTTGACATTTATTAGAAACTACAACTATACGACTACAAAAACTTTATTTATATTTTCTTGAATTACAAATAAAAAATACTAATAAATGAGTAAATAATACGAAAACTAAAGAAACACAATTGAAAGTAATGCTGCGTTTACAAATGTCAACAAAAAGTGTACCATGGTTTAATGCGATCAGCGCCATCTCTTGATATTTGAAAATCCCAATATAGAAAAATAAGTATATTAAAGTTTTTATAGAACTTTTCTTTTACATTTAGGGAGCGAATTTATGGACCTCCTCTCGTATATTATTACTCAGTAATATATTTTAATTTCTCTATCCGATTTTATTTTTTTAAGTTGTTAAATTTGCTTTATTGTAAAAAAGTCTATAGGTAAACTATTATTCACGAAAGATGACTATTCAAGGTCATTTGTGAGCCGTCTGGGTCTTATATAATATTACTTGCAGTTAACTTCATTGCATTTCGTATGCATAGGCGTGCAACATGAAATATTTATGGACACATTTTAACTGAAAAAATAAGAGTTATTTATTTGAAAATTGTTTCTTTCTAAATAATGCCTTTCTGAAAGATTTATGTTCTTCACTTATGTTTTTCCAAAATTCAAAAACATAGACTTAACTATAAACCAAGGAATAATAATTTAATTTAAACGGCAACGCCACTGGGTAAATATTAGCACAGAGGGCAGTGTAGTAGATAATTAGGTATATGTAATTCTATGACATACGTCATTATTATTTAAAGTGTGTTAGAAAGTAATGCCACTATTTACGTATATCTGTCACACCACATACATTAAACAGACATAGGTCAAATAATCTTTTTCTTTTTAATACAAAATCTTGTTAAGCTACTGCTGTAAAGTGATGTGTATTCTTTCTTCGAACAAATTACCTTGAATAGTCATCTTTCGTGAATAATAGTATATTATCTTACTTTGCATTAAAACACGTTTGACCTTGAAAATTTTCAAAAAATCGCCTGCAGCGCATTTTTTTATCATAAATTTTGAATCCATCGATATATGTCCCGTATTGTGAAAGTAAAAATCTGGCAACCCTACACATTAGTGTAAAAAAACGTCCAGTTATACCAGCTACTTTTATAGTTATTCTCTTCGAAAGACAGAAACTAAATAATTTTCAATGGAATTTTTGCATTTATTAAAACAGATATATTTTTCTTACATATACTTATTGTTATTTATTTTTATAATACATTACAACAACAATTTAATTATTTTAATAACTAAACTATTAAAAATTTACAAGGAAAAAGGTGTGCATTTTAAATTAAAAATTTAATATTTTTATCATAAATTTTTATCTTCTCCCAAAACATGTTAAAATATGCATACAAAACTTTTATTGTCAATACTTATAAAATATATGCAAAATATATTTATGTATACGGATTTTCACGAAGGCTGTATGTGTAATTATTAGAATACTACGAACCCAAAGTTGAAGGTTATATTTGTATACAAAGACTTCTATACCCGTAAAACTACAAATAAACAAATATTCATGCATTGAAATTATTATTTACCTTTTGCAGCAATGTTGTGTCGTCACGTGGTCGTCACAGCTGAATACCATATTTTTTCTTTCAAGATTTTACTTCAATATTTTCTTCCACCGCTAGGATTTATGTATGAACGCACTCAATAATATTTAAATAATTGTTTGTGATACAAATTTTATTTTAAACAAATAATTTTTCACTAAAATTTTGTAAAAATGTACGAGTAATAATTGCACGATTTTTGTTCATCACCTAAAAACAAATGAATTCATGTCAGGACAGCCGGTTTTACACAGTACACAGGGATGGAAAATGTATAAAGAAATAATAAATTGTATTATATTGATTATTAACAGTAAATTTGTATAAATATATGTATATTTGTTATAAATATATGTATTAATATTAAGGTATGTTTTAGTTGTATTAGATAAAAAATTGGATATAGACAGTTTTGTATCGTGTAACCTAAATGTCATATTTTGAACTTGTTTGAATATGACATTTATGGAAATTAATATGAAAATTATATAAAATAGAATGAATAATAGATGTTTTTGGATTTATATAATAAAATTTCAGCCGTATGTATTTTATTTTATAAGTTTTAGGGTTAAATTCATTATAAAATCCATTCATAAAATATGTATACTTGTTATAAATAAATATAAATATATCATCACGGCGTATTACCCATTGCTGGACACAGTCATAAAGGTTGTTTAACAACTTCGAGTACAAATTTTAAGGGCATGAAGTACTGACCAAAATGAGTACAAATTTACACATGATCGGTTTTATTGATTTTTTTATCGGGAATCGGTTACAAATGCCAAACCATGCCTGTCAGTAATTTTTTATTCATATGCGCATTTAGGGGTATATTAAAATCAGGCCCCTCAAAGAAGGCGTCTGCACTAAACTAAACAATTTTGGGAACTGTATGTGATGATATTTATGACGATATGACGTGTGCTGCTCTGTTTTCAAAAAATTAAGCTTGAAGCTATAGGGCGCGAGCAGACAAGTGACTCGAGCGTCCTTGACGTACTTTGAATCAGCTGATTTGTGTGCGCTTGTCATTTTGACAAGAACAATGTCACTTTGACAAGACTAATGGTTTGACTTATTTTAATTTTGAACTGTTGAGAAGTTATTATTTTTAATTTCACGTGTTTTACTGCCTGAAAATTGTACAATAATAACATTTTAGCAGTTCAAAATCAAAATAATACAAAACATTGATTTTGTCAAAGTGACATTTTTCTTGGCAAAATGACATGCGCACACAAATCAGCTGATTGCAGACACGTGACTCGAGCGACATTGACGTGCTTGGAATCAGCTGATCTGTGTGCGCATGTCATTTTGACAAAAACAGTGTCACGTTGACAATACCAATGTTTTGACTTATTTTGATTTTGAACTGCTTTAATGTTATTATTTTACAATTTTTAAGCAGTAAAACATGTAAAATAAAAATAATAACATTTTAGCAGTTAAAAATCAAAATAAATCAAAACGGATAGAGTATAGACCGATGTTTTGACTGATTTTGATCGTTAATATTTTATAAATTTCACGCAGTAAAACCAATGAAATTAAAAATAGTAACATTTTAAAAGTTCAAAATTAAAATAAGTCAAAACATTGGTCTTGTAGATGAGACATTGTTCTTGTCAAAATGACATGCGCACACAAATCAGCTGATTTCAAGCACGTGACACGTGACTCGAGCAACCTTGAAATGCTTGGAATCAGCTGATATGTGTGCGTATGTCACTTTGACAAGAACAATGTCTCATCTACAAGACCAATGTTTTGACTTATTTTAATTTTGAACTTTTAAAATGTTACTATTTTTAATTTCATTGGTTTTACTGCGTGAAATTTATAAAATATTAACGATCAAAATCAGTCAAAACATCGGTCTATACTCTATCCGTTTTAACTATAGAGTGGTGTGAAGATAGGTGCAGTTTAATCTTGTTGTTTGATTGGATCATATCGGGATATTAACCAATCAAAAACCAAAATCAAACTACACCTATCTTCACACCACTCTATAGTTAAAACGGATAGAGTATAGTCAAATTGACATTGTTTTTGTCAAAGTGATACGCGCACACAGCTTAATTGATTTTACTTGATTTCAAGCACTTCAAGGTCGATTGCGTCACGTGTCTGCTCGCGGCCTACTGCATTTCAGTTAAGTTTTAAAAAAATAACTGTTAATGGTTAACCTAAATCGAGAACGTAATTTTTAAAACGGTTTGTTACTTTATCGGTTTTTAATCTGTTAGATTAGCCGATTAAATAAAAATATGTATATACAACAAAGTACAATACATTTGCGATACTTGGCGAAAATGTTCTAATATATTATTATTCAGATTTCAATCTCTGAATCAGATGAACGAGAGGTTAATTCAGAGCCTGAAATCTTGTGAAACGTGTCAAGTATGATTTAATTAATTTTTACCCATTATTTTCCGTCTGTCTAAATTCTCCATAGAAACCCTCAATATTGTTTACTGTCATATACAAGATGTTATTTTTGAAGTTATATAAAGACATGTTACTCTTGTATTTTAGATCTACTTACACGGCAACAAAGGCAAGGACGAGGTAACGATGCTTGTTACCGCCAAAACAGGAGGGGCGACACCCTTGGTGATCGCCTGCAGAAACGGACATTATGACGTAGCGGAATATCTCATTGAGAGATGCCACGCGGACATAGAACAACCTGGTTCAGGTGAGTACAAATTTGATAAATTCACAAAACATCAATATTTGATTACTAGAATTAAATTGTATAGTGCGTTTGACTCTGTCGGATCAAACAACAAAAACAGTAAAATTTAAAGTAATTTTTTTTAATATTGTGGATTATGCTTAAAAAAATAAAATTTAATTTTCGTGTTATGAAGGGCTGATGACATATCTAACAAATTTTGCAAAAAACTACACCATTAACAAGGAATATTTTTTCTGCTCTTGACGCATTGTCAACTGTTTGTGTTAGTTTTATTACGTTTTATGTTGCAACAAGTTTTCTATGTCTATAATATTTCTAAATGTCATCAGCTCTTCCTACGTCACATCTGGGAAAATTCAAATTTGCAGCCAATATTTAAAAATTCTCACTCAAATAGACCTTTTCAATGGGGTATGTAACCATATTCGAATTTCAATATATATGTCATAAAATATAAAAACTAACCACTACAGCTTCTCATTATAATAATAAAAACTAAACTTTAATTTGTAATAATCTTGTTATTAACAATTTAATGTTTTGGGGAAGGGATATTTATTTATTTATTTATTTATTTATTTTATTTATTTATTATTATTATTATTATTATTATTATTATTATTATATACCGTAAGTATGTTAGAATCGTGGACAAAGACAGACAGACTGCGGGAAGGAGACAGTTATACATCAGCCTATCAGTGTCGCGTTTATGTTGTGGTAGGTGTGACAGGGTGTGGCACAATCACATCTGGCTATAACTATCTCTTTCCCTCCCAGTCTAACCGTCTTTTTTCACGCTTCTACCATTGTCACGTCACAAATTCCTTCCCCAAATTTTTAATAATTGTTTTCTCGTAAAGTACGAATAATTAATCGATGTGAAAAATACGGGTATTTTATTTTTTTGTCTAGTATCATATTTGGAAAAAATAAAAATTTTGTCACATACCCCAATGGGGTAAAAGATAGAAAGAGATAGAAAATATGCGCAATGGGGATCTGCGCATAGTAAGAACAACTGAGATCTATGGCGTTTGTTTCTAAAAAAATTAGACGTTAAATGTGAGAATATCTAAGATAACTTTAAAAAATCTTATCGAAATAAGGTACAAAAACTTTTATTGAAGTTAAAATGTCTAACGATGCAAATTTTCACTGAGAATACAGGTATTTTAATGACTAATATTTTTGACGTTTCGTTTGACAGCCTAACTGGCAGTTGTTCGCGCCATTTTCTGACTATTTGCAGCGATAGAAAGAGATAGCCGTTAAATTGAAAAGGTCCATTAAATAAAAAAGAACTCAAAATTTTGGATTTGTAATAGAAAAATGTGCAAGTTTCAGAAAATGAAAAAATATTTGAATAGCCCAGCGCACTGATTGCATTATAACATTGGATGCCAACGGGGCATTATTTGCGCCGCTCTGTTGAAATGAGGCATGTTCTTTATAGTTAAATAATTTTCCTTTAACATAAATGCTATTTGTGGTTGAAATAATGTGTTATAAGAATGAAAACTAGACTCCGAAAGCGATGACGTCAAATCAACCGCGAATTTCAAAACTTGAAATATGCCTGAAGTATGTACGGTTTGTAAGTATGGCCCGTGTGGCCGTGGTGAACAAACCATATTACTGCGCAATTTAAATCACTGTCATATGGGTGTGTACCAACGACCAAATATAACTAGACAAAACTTCATTTGGTTTGTTCGGATTTCTGCTGGCCAGACAGAAAAACTAGAGATAGAGATATGTCTTGTCTAGTCCGAGTATTACTCACTAGAGTTCACCACTGAGGCCCCGTAGACTATCAATGTGTAGTTTGAACGTTGTTCACTAGAGGGGCAAGTGTTCTGAGTTAAAATTTGTTGGTTAACATTTAAGGTTAACATTAAATGATTTATAAGGTTTAATATTAAAGAAAAATCAGCGTGTCACTCACAAAACCACTACAACTACAAAACAAATACAAAATACACATGCTTCTACGTGGCCTTTAGTGAGCAACGTTCAAACTAAACACTATACTATACACTGACACTCTACGTGGCTTCTAGTGAGAAATACTCGAACTAGACAAGGCATATCCCTATCTCTAGTTTCTCTGTCTGGCCAGCCGAAATCAAAACATTCAGTGAGGAGGGATAGGAAATGTTTTGTCTAGATATATTTGGTCGTTGCCTTGTACAAGTATAAAAGGCGAGTAGTGTGAGGCTGGCTTTATCCATAAAATTCATTAATTATATGTATTTAAGCAAAATTGAAATGAGTATTAATAAAAGAAATTGGGTAAAAAATATAATTTTCGTTTTATTTTCAGTGATCTTCGATGGGGAGACCATCGAAGGCGCCCCGCCCTTATGGTGCGCAGCCGCAGCTGGCCACATGGACGTCGTCCAGCTCTTAGTCCAACATGGCGCATGCGTCAACTCTACCACTCGTACAAATTCAACCCCTTTACGGGCGGCCTGTTTCGACGGCCACTACGATATCGTCAAATACCTCGTTCAGCACGGCGCAGACATCGAAGTCGCCAATCGTCACGGACATACTTGCCTCATGATCGCCTGCTATAAGGGACACTATAAAATCGCTAAATATTTACTCTGTCTAAAGGCGTCGGTAAATAGGAAATCCGTTAAAGGAAACACAGCGCTCCACGACTGCGCAGAAAGTGGAAGTTTGGATATTTTAAAATTGCTAATCGAACATGGGGCAACAATGGATGTCGATTCGTATGGGATGACTCCACTTTTAGCTGCTAGCGTAACAGGACATAATCATATAGTCGAATATTTGATCCGATTACCGAAATTAGTTTCGCGAAAAGAACGAATAGATGCTTTAGAATTATTAGGCGCTACTTACGTCGACAAAAAACGAGATATGATTGGTGCTTTGGCTTTATGGAAACGTGCAATGGAAGAAAGATTTCGCGCGGAAATTCCTCCATTACCAAAACCAAATAACGTCCCACCAGTTGATGCTTATGACCACGCCAAAGAAATCTGCAATTTGGAAGGTTTAGACGATTTAATGGCTGATCCAGATGAAATGCGAATGCAAGCTTTGGTTATTCGCGAAAGAATTTTAGGCCCTGCACATCCCGACACGAGTTATTATATTCGTTACCGCGGAGCGGTTTATGCAGACGCTGGAAAATTCAACAGATGTATCGAATTATGGAATTACGCATTAGATATGCAACAATCAATGTTGGAACGATTAAATCCAATGACCCAATCGAGCTTATTTTCATTTACGGAACTATTTTCGTTTATGATAGGCGAAGAGGGACGCCCATCGACTCGAGGACGAGTCGTCCCTCCTGTTGAATTTGTCGAATTAGTTCGAGTTTTTCGAAAAGCCGTCCGCGAGGTCGAACTAGGCGCCGCCATGTTGGAAACTTTGAACCACGCGGAAAGAGATGTCACATATCTCACGAGAGTTTTAGTTATAACCTTACACCTGGCTTGTCTTCTGACAAGATTATTAGATCATCCGACCTGCGATGAACAAACAGCGAGTAAAATTCACAGAGCTATTTATGAACTAGTTCGACTTAGAGTTAAAGGAAGGTTAGGAAGAACAGCGCTTCATTTAGCTTGTTGCAGAGATGCAGCTTTAGTTGGGAGATATCCAGCTTGCCAGTTTCCTTCGCCACATCTCGCAAAGGTGAGAAATAGTTATTTTCGTGCGTTACAAAGTAAATATTTAACGACAGTTTGTATATTTTTTTGTAATCGTCGACAAAAATAAAAAAATCTGATGTGGCCAGAACGTAACCTCCCGTCAATTCCATGTTTAAAATAGCAATGAGCTTCCGATTGATCGTTTGTAAACAAAATCTAATTTCTCGTTCCAATAAATAGAAAAGTCTGTAATACGAAATTTTGGATTATATTCAATTATGTTTTTCCTCGAATATCTGTTAAGAGCTCCATATTAAGTACCACTTCCGGTTTAAATACCAAATTTGATAAGTTTTAAATCATGTTTTAATATATTTTTTAAGAAAATCTGTTTATAGCTTTCTGTAAAGTGTCACTTCCGGTTTATCAATTTAAAAAAAATATATTATACGTCGTTCTCATTAATATAAAAATCTTAAATACCAAATTTGAAAAGTTTTGGATTGTATCAAGATATTTTTCACGAAAATATGTTCAGAACTTCAAATAAAGTATCACTTCCAGTTTATCAATTTTAGAAAAAATGTAATATGTCCTTATTAACATAAAAGTTTCAAATACCATATTTGAAAAATTTTGGTATACAGGGTGTGTCTGGGAAGACGCCCCCCCCCCTTTAACTTTTTTATTTTAATAGAAAAAAAATGGCTCATATAAAAGTTTTATTATTTTACATATACTATTTGATGGCAGATGTAGATATTTTTTATAAAGTCAGTTTTACAAGATACGACTATCAACTTTTATTTTTCAAATGGCAACCTATAATTATTTTAATAAAATAGAAACCGCTATCTTTTTCTCTTTTCAAGGATGTATTATTTTTTATTAATGTATTTGAAAAATTTCGAGAAAAATGAGATAATTTAGAAATAATTTTTAAACAAATATTATAGGTGGCTATGTGAAAATAAACAAAACCTGTTTCTCGGTAAAAATCCTTCTCAGTGTTCTTAAACTCGGTTGCCGACGTCTAGGAAACCGCTCCCGGTAAATTCTTTTTGCTCTTGATTCCAGTCAATTCACCAATTATTAGAATCTTATCAATTAATTCGTTCGTAAACATTTCAAAATGTTTTTTTTTTGTTTGTTTACAAAATAAGTTAAATTAAGTAACAAACAAATGTTTACTTTTTTGACATTAATTTAATTGTTTTACATTGTTACGTTTTGTTTATTTTCACATGGCCACCTATAATATTTGTTTAAAAATTATTTCTAATATTTCTAAATTCTCATTTTTCTCGAAATTTTTCAAATACAGTAATAAAAAATAATACATCGTTGAAAAGAGAAAAAAAGGCGGTTTCTATTTTATTAAAATAATTATAGGTTGCCATTTGAAAAATAAAAGTTGATAGTCGTATCTTGTAAACCTGACTTTATAAAAAATATCTATTTTTTCTATTATTTATAATAAAAAAGTTAAGGGGCAGGGGTGTCTTCCCAGACTCACTCTGTATATAAAATATTTTTCACGAAAATCTATTCAGGCTTCAAGTAAAATATCATTTCCGGTTTATCAATTTTATAAAAAATCAAATATGTCGTTCAGATTAATCTAAAAGTTTTAAATACCAAATTTGACAAGTTTTGAAATATATCCTAATATATTTTTCACGAAAATCTGTTCAGAGCTTCAAGTAATAAAGTATCACTTCCGGTTTATCAATTTTAGCTAAAATCTAATATGTTGTTTCCTTTCATATAAAAGTCTTAAATACTGAATTTAAAAAGTTTTTGAATATATCCTAATATATTTTTCGAGAAAATCTGTTCAGAGCTTCAAGTAAACTATCACTTCTGGTGTATTAACTTTAGCCAAAATCTAATATGTTATTCCCCTTGGTATGAAAGTGTTAAATACTAAAATTGAAAAGTTTTGGATTATATTTTAGTATAATTTTTCATTAAAAACTGTTATGGCTTCGAGTAAAGTATCACTTCCGGTTGTCCAATTTTACCCAAAATCTAATCAACTCGTTATATGAATGTAGAAAGCTTAAATACGGATAATAGAAATTTTCGGAAGTTTGTTGTAGAGTTATCGTGGACGAAAAAAATCGTCACACACACAGACATCGTAAAAATAGTAAAAACGTGTTGGGACCCTAATTCGTGCTTATTTACTGAAAACTCGCCATCGAATTTTTGGCACGATTACATTACCTCCCTTATCTACGGTATGACGGGAGGTAAAAAACCGGAATATTAAATATTTGTTTTGCGTAGGTTCTGCTGAAAGTAGGCGCGGAGCCGAACGCCCGCGACGAAGAAGGCAACACCCCCCTCCACCTCGCCGCTATGGCGCGGCCGTGCCCTGCCAGCCTAGCCCGCACCCTCCTCGACAACGGGGCCCACCTAGACCTGGTGAACAACTCTGGGGAAACCTTCCAGAGCTTGTTGCGAGGCCAAGCCGTGCACGAGCTAGTGAACACCGCAAAACACACCCGACTGGCTTGCGCAGCCGCGAAAACCATCCGACATTTTCGCATCCCGTTTAAGGGCGTAGTCCCGCAGGCCCTTGAGGCCTTCATCGCCTCCCACTGACTGACTTTTGTGATCCTCCCCCCACCTTAGTGTAATTGTGTATAAGATACTTACAATTAGTCGTGTTGTTAACAAGTGATGTGTTTTTACAGATTATAGTGCTGTTTTTAGGTCAATTCTATGTGAGAAGTTCTCGGAACAAACGTGTCTTATTTTTTATATTAGATTATATTTTTAAAAATAGCAAATCGGTTGTTGTTGGTTTCTTCCGAAGGCTTCGAACGTTATTAAATGCATTGTAAGTTTACTAACATCATTCGTGCATATTTAGGTGAATACCTACTGTTATTGAGAATATAAATTCATAAATAAATATATCAGTTTACGCTTGTATTTCCCGCCTTTTTATTACTTTATTCAACCATACTCAACAACCCGTACGTATTTCAATGTGAATTGAATGATTTTTAAAAAAATGACACAAATCCAGTGTTCATATAATCATCAAACAATAATAATTATTTACATAAGAGTAAGGAAAATGGTATATTACTGACGAGGAGCCATATTGAAATACGAGGTACTTCGTTTACTGCTCTGTGTCAAGTAAAGACATTTTACTGACGAATCGTATTTTTTTTAAACCTTTGATTATAATAAAAATTAATTTAAAATTTAATAATACTCGTAGAACTTTTCAATTTAGTGTCAATTTTACAATGGACCTTTTCATTTTAAAGAGATAGAAGATATGCGCAATGAGGATTTGCGCATAGTAAGAACCAAGTAAGAACAACTGAGACCTATGGCGTTTGTTTCTAAAAAATTTAGTCGTAAAATGTGAGAATATCTCAGATAACTTTAAAAAATCTTATCGAAAAAAGTCACAAAAATTTTTATTAAAGTTAAAATATCTAACGATGCAAATTTTCACTGAGAATACAGATATTTTAATGACTGCAATATTTTTGACGTTTCATTTGACAGCCCAACTGGCAGTTCGCGCCATTTTCTTACTATTTGCAGCGATAGAAAGAGATAGCCATTAAATTGAAAAGTTCAATTCTTGGATAAACCATTGATATCTTATTCCTCAGATAAAAAAAAATATAGCATCGAAATTACAACTCAAATTGTCAAATTTGTATTAAATGTCACATCCGGATGCGATATTTTTTAAGGAATAAGTTATCCATGGTTTAACAGGCAGTTGTAAAATTGGCCCTTAAAGAGATAGAAGATATACGCAACGGGAATTTGCGCATAGTAAGAACAATTTGCGGGAACCTCGGTTACATGCTTTCTTGCTGAGATCCATGGCGTTTGTTTTTCCAAATTTATACTTAGAATGTGAGAAAAATCTTTGACAACTTTAAAAAACTTCTCGAAAGAAGTTACAAAAGCTTTTATTGGAGCTAAAATGTCTAATATAAATTTTAACCGAGAATACAGATACTTTAGTGACTGCAATATTTTTTACATTTCGTTTGACAGTCCAACTGGCAGTTGGCGCTATTTTACTTACTATTTGCAACGATGGAAAGAGATAGCTGTTAAATTGAAAAGGTCTATAGATCTGATTTTCTATCAGTATTTAGTAGTGAGTTTCTCATGTTTCTAAGATGACAGAAAAAAATTAGTAAATAACCGATAACCAATAAATTATTGTCAGTTTTGCATTTTTGTGCGTGCATTTCTGCTCATTTGCAATGTCTTGCGAAGCTGATATCAGTGACGAGGTTCCTATAGGCATTCTGGGGGTTAATATATCCAATGTACAAAACAACTATAATAATGGACCTTTTCAATTTAACGGCTATCTCTTTCTATCGCAGCAAATAGTAAGAAAATGGCGCGAACTACAGTTTGCTGGGCTGTCAAACAAAACGTCAAAAATATTGCAGTCATTAAAATACCTGTATTCTCTGAAAATTTGCATCGTTAGACATTTTAACTTCAATAAAAGCTTTTGTAACTTATTTCATTAAGATTTTTTAAAGTTATCATTGCTGTCAAAAAATCGGGTTGCATTTGTTCGTTTTGATGAACCGTTAACCCACGTTAACCGAACAATACGTAGATGAACATTTCTGTAACCGGGCATTTAAATTGAAAAGGTCTATTAATATTCAATAAAATGTTTTCGTGACAAGTCAGGGAAATGCAACTTTCGCGTCGCATTTTTGGCGCGGAAATAGTACTTTCGCTCCTGCTTCAGAAAAAAGAATATATAAGATGTTAATGAATACGTGTTACAAATTTATAGGATATGTAGAGGATGAAATTAGACTAACTTTTACTAATAAATTCATATATGGAAACGTACCGTTTTCGTGCTACAGGCTCTTTAAAGAAAAATTATCTACCTTAATTTTAGTTGGGTATAACCTATCAACTCAGTATTTTGTTTATATTAACTCTGCATTTAAATGAGCATACTGTTCGCGATTATGCTAACATGATAATGTACGATGTACGGCAGCAAAAGAAATTCAAACAAATGGCGTTTTTTAACAAATGTATCAAAATAATAATAATAATAATAATAATAATAATAATAATAATAATAATAATAACTTTATTTAGCATAAGCTATACAATTACAATAAAAAGAAAGAATTTTGTAGATATACAATAAATATACAATATTATATTAATTACATATAACCTATTTATTTAAATAATACTCTTTTAATTTAACCTTAAATATTTTTAATTCTAAGTTTTTGAACATTACAGGTAACTCATTATAAATTTTTATTCCTTTAAAGAACAATGTATTTTGCCCTTGTATTGTATTTCTTTGTGATATATAATATTTAGCATTATTTCGAGTTTTATATTTATGAATATGTTCAATTATAATTAATTTATTTTGAAAGTACTCCGGTTGTAGCCCTAATTTTATTTTATGTATCAATAATATTATCTGCATTTCAACTAAATCTTTAATATTGCACCAATTTAATTTTAAGAGCATAGATTGTACACTTGTATACCTATTGCAGTTTAAAATTATTCGCATTGCCCTATTTTGAAGCAATTGTAACTTTCTTAAATTGGTTTCACTGCTCAAGTACAGTAATGATCCCACAAAGTAAAAATGTGGCAAAATAATAGAATTATATATTGTTTCTCTCGTTTTTTGAGATAAATCTTTTAAATGCTCTTAAAATGCTCCGAAAGTTCAATGTTTGCATTGTAGTTTTGAGCAAATTATTATAATAAGTATTACAAAAATGAATAACTTTATACAAAAAATTTAAATAAATAATAACTGATGAAGTTGTTCGAAAACGGTGCGTTTCCGGATATGAGTTTATTAGTAAAAATTAGTGGATTTTGTGTCTCCTACATACCCTACAAATTTGTAACACGTATTCATTAACACCTGTACAAAATCTGTGTTTTAAAATAATAATAATACAATATTTGACTCACAATTTCTATATTTTCGTTCTTCGACTGTCGATTATTGCGCACTGCCGCGTTTTTCTATAAAGTTGGCGAAACTGTCGCGGTGTTTGTAGCATAGCGTCATAGCGTCCAGCCGCCATTTTAAGTGTGTGAAAACGCCAGTGCTTGCTGCTTGCAGAAATCGTAAATTTGGTATTAATATTGGTAAGAAAATGATATGTAACAATTGCAAATGACTGATACTTTATAGGGCGTTGAATTTAGCGTACATTTATGAAGTTTTGCAGTATGTTGTTTGTTTTTCATTCTGGGATTGTCGTGTGCATTGTAGTAGTTGTTGTATGCTATGTCGAGTTGTTAATTCCTCTGCGTGTACATGTATAGATCGTGAAGAAGTTGATGACTGATATGGACGATAAGGATCGTGGTCGTGAGTCAGGCAGGGACCGCGACCGGTCTCGGCGCGGGGACAGGCCCAGTCGGTTCTCTGAAGGTAGCGTTCGAGACCGCAGCGTCGATCGAGGCCACGATCGTGGCGGAAGAAAGTCTTCAAACTGCAGAGTCTATGTCAGTAACATTAGTTACGAGTATCGTTGGCAAGATTTGAAAGATCTTTTTCGCGAAAATGTGGGCGACGTCTCCTTCGTTGAGTTGTTTGTCGATGATAACGACAAGCCGAAGGGTTGTGGAATTGTAGAATTTTCTGATCCTTCTTTAGTTAAGAAATGTATGGAAGTGATGCATCGCTTTGACTTGAAAGGTCGTAAGCTTGTGATTAAGGAGGATTTTGGCAACGAGAGAGACAAATATGGCAATATTATCAACGGGAGGAAGAATCGCGACCGAGATAGGCACGACAAGGACTGGGATGACCGCGAACCACGCCGAGGCAATTGGGACAACGTGGGGCACAACCAGCCGCCTTCCCTCCTCGCCATGGGGCGTGCGGGGCCCAACGAGCCCGCCGAGTTCAAGTGGGGCAACACCTACGGACTCAGCCCCCAGTTCCTCGAATCTTTAAACATTCACAGACCACTGGTAAACCGAGTCTTTGTCGCCAACGTAAGTACACCTCATCTCATTCGTTATCGTTAATCTACAAGTTCTAAGATTGAACAGGAGGCTTCTTTATCTTTACGAGGGTTGAATCGTTCAGTTGTTTTGTTGTATCTTGCTTTGTTTTATTTTCTTGTTTCTTGGTCGGAATATTCTAAATTCAGTCTTGGAACTTTACTTTTTAAATAGGTCGAATTTTTGTTGCCACTTACTATTATAATGGGAAATGGGGACTTATAATTTTGATGTTATCCGCGGCGGACCGGCGGCAGATCCCCTTCACACAATTTAGAAAGGACAACAAATTTTTAGAAAGATCGAGGTGATACATCTTGGCCGATTTGATCAAATGCTCTCCCCTTCAGCATTTCTCCCCGTTGATCCCATCATTTGTTGTTTAGTCAACAACGTGTTTAGAAATTTGGTTATGTTATTTTGTGTAGTGCCTGTTATTAATTATTTCTTATCTTATCCATTTTAAAGTGTAGTGATCCTTGGAATATCACTTTTATAGATCAGTTGTGATCAGTGGGACTACGGGATAAACGTCAAACTGTAGAGCCAAATACTTTTTTACTCGCTAGATGGCAACCGATTTTTTTATTAACTCAGATGGCAACCGAAAAATTTGAATTGTATTCGCAATCGAAATTAACGATAGAGGCGCTGATTTTCGAAACAAGATGGCCGCCATACGATGGGTTTGACATATGACAGTTCACATTGTTCACTGTTTCGTTGACTGTGTACACAAACCAAGTTTAAAAACTTATTTTTATGAAGGCGATAAGTTTAAATATTTAATTATTAATTACTACACTACTAACTCAGCTGTCACTTATTCAATATGTCTCTTGTACGATTGTTTTCCGTAGTACCGATTTGCGCCACGAGAGGGAAAATTTTATTTACGATTGCGAATAAGTCCCCATTAATGAAAATGAAGCACGTGTGGTCGTCGTTGTTAAGGGTTTAAAATAAGCATCGCAGCTTTCGTGGGATGAGGGTGTGTTTGTTTCCAGCTGGACTACAAGGTAGACGAAAAGAAATTGCGCGAGGTTTTCAAACTTTGCGGTAAGGTGGTGGACGTAGAGTTGTACCACGACAAGGAGGGCAACAGCCGCGGCTTCGCCGTGGTGGAGTTCGAGCACCCGGTGGAGTCGGTGCAAGCCATCTCCATGCTCCACAACCAACTGCTGTATGAGCGCGCGATGACCGTGCGCATGGACAGAGTCGAACACGACGCGCCGATAAAACTCCCCGAAGGACTTAAATCCGTCGGCATGGGTTTAGGTCAAAACGGGGAACCTCTCCGTGATGTTTCTAGGAACCTTCCTTCGTCCCAAACCCCCGCTACTCCAGCTGCGAGCAACACTGGGCCGGGTCTTTTAGGAGCTGTTCCGAACCCAGCAGCCGCTGCGACCTCTCTCCAAGCCCTTACAGGATTAGCAGCCTTGCAACAACCTTTCCTGAACAACCTAGACTCTCTTAACTTAAACCTGACCTCGTCTTTATCCGGCTTGAGCTCGGGCTTGAGCAATCCTCTCATGGCTCTCAACAACTCTAACTCGCAGACTGCGTCGCGGTTGGTGTCTACAGAACGAGATTTTAGGAATTCCGACACTGGAAACTTCATGATGGGTAGTTCTCAAAGTGTAGGTGCTGTCAGCGGTCTTGGAGCTTCTGTAGGTTCCACAGATCAACTACGATCTCAACAGACATTAAGTAGTCTCAACACTTCATCCCGGGATTACCAGTCTTCTGGCCGGGACTATGAGACTAACTCCATGCGATATGACGTCAAACCTTTTGACGTTAAACCAGAACCGTTGGATACATACAGGCATTTAAGCCAAAGTAGTGTGTATTCCACGGTAAATAATGGTTCTCAAAATCGATCATCCTCCAGTAACCTCAACACTAATAATTCCAGAGGAAATCAATATTCGGATACAATCATTATTAGTAATGTATGTTAAAGGTTGTTGTGTTTTTTGGCAAGGTTGTGACTTTTTTGGTTGTAGCTCCCGATTTCAGCGACTTGGAAAATGTTGAAAGAAAAGTTTTCTAGTGCCGGAGATGTGCAATTTGTTGAAATGAAGACCAAAGACACTGCGATTATTCGTTACGCGTCCGAGTGGCAAGCAGAGCGAGCTATTCGTATCCTTTCTTATTTTATCTTCTCCACACTTTGTTGTTGTCTTTTTTCCTTAACGTTTCTTACAGGGTTGATGGACAAATCGAGAATTGACGGACGAACATTAGATGTTCGTTTCTGTTATTAATAATTATTATTAATAATCCACCATAATTTTTTTTTTGACATTTTTTAAATCTTTTTCATTTTGGAACTAGTTCATGTGCCATGAACTTTTCTTTATTGTAATTATTAAGTAAATTAAGTAAGTGTAATTTGAGTTTTTAATAAATATTTAATGGTCATTGTTTCAATCTTCTTAAATATAAAAGTGAAGGTTTCAGCTTTCGAATGTGTCGTAGAAATATTTATATTTGCAGTTCTTAAAAAATTAATTTTAAGTATACATAGGAAAAACATTGTCATTGGTTTTGAGTAGTGCTGTTGATTTGAGAGGAATTCGAAAATTCGGTTGAAAAATAATTCGAAAATTGGATTTTCGATTTTTAATGTACATTCATTATTTCGAATTTTTAACAAAATTCGAAATTCATACTCTTTCAAAATTCCAATTTCGAGTATTTACAAACTTAGAATTACATATTTTCAAGAGTAAGTTGATTGGCATTTATTGCACTTTACTTTGCTATTATTAATTTCAGAAATAATATTTCCAAATTGTACTCCGCGGCGACATGTTAATTAATAGCGTTAGTGCGCACTTTTTTGCACTGAGCGTTTTCAGCTTGTCATTGAGTGCAAAAATTAGTCAGCTGATGCGTTTTCAGCTTAAGAAAAAGTTGCACCGTGCACTGGCTCAGTGCGACTTTTGTGCACTGACTCCCTAGGCAAGTGCAATAGTGTCAGTGCAAATATGGCGAATGAGGGCAGAACTCGTTCAGTGTGGTCACGTGATATGTTGCACTCAGTGCGCACTTGCACTGAGTAAGCTGAAAACGCTATAAGAATATTTTACTTTCAACAAATAAGCGACAAATCTCAGTGTTTGAACTCAGAGAGCAAGTTTAAACAAGTCATGTTATTGTAAAACACGAATAAATAGATGACGGCATCAACTATCGAATTACAAAATTCGAAAAATATTCCGAATTTTGACTTCGAAAAAGTAAAAAGCTAATATTTCAAAATTCGAATTTTATCAATAGCACTAGTTTCGAAAGCGATGCTAGCATTGCTAATGACCGGGATTCTGGAAATCACCAAATTTTGCAGTTTATTGATTATCATAACCTCTTTCGGCATTTTTTTTGTTTTTTGGCAGTTTCTCATTGCTGTATTATTTTGTGTTCGTCAAGTGTGTAGTTATTTGCAGTTTCTCCAGTTTATTGATTATCGAGTCCGTCGCCCAACATAAGCTCTTGCTTTGTTTTATTGCATAACGGCTGCTCATTGCTGTGTTATTTAATATTCGTCAACTGTTAATAGAAAATTTTTAATATATTTATCTGTTAGAAAATTGAACATTGGTGCAGTTTGCTATAAAATTTGTATAATAAATAATATCTAAAGTTCCCCATCAAATAATTAGCAATAAAATTATTGACAAAGAGGCCCTAAATGATTTATTTATTATTAACAATGTTGTTTCAAATAATCAATCAGAGTTCTCCCCCTATGTGTTCAACAAAGCAGCAGTAGTTAAAAAAAGTAGAAGTACATAAAATACAATTTATTTTTACGAATATTTGCAACGGGAACAGCTAGTTTCTTCTGAAATTAATCGCGTTGTGTAAGCACCGATATGCGCGTTGAAGGTTGCGCCTACATTTGTTTTGCTTTATCTTACGTCAAGTTATGCCTAAATATTCAATTTAACCCAAAAATAGGTACATATTGTTATAAATTTTGTTGTAAAACTAACAAACAACTATTCATCTAACAATCAATTACAACATTGATCATTGTTACAGATATTTTCCCTCCAAAACACGTAAACAACAAGTAAGGTTAGGTCATATTTTGCACCAAAATGACCACAAACTTTTTTCTTCAAGCTACAACAATTTCTCGCAATATCATCCGCAATTATGTTCGTCGTTCAAAAAGTGCCAATCCGGGTATTCAAAAACGTTTAAACATAGTCGACGATCAAAATTTAGACGATGTCGACGTCGAAGAACTCGAAAGTGATTTCATGAATTTGGGCGAAGTTCATCGCGACCACGAAAAAGAACTCAAACAATTTCGTGAAAAAGAAAAGTTTTGGATAGTGAAACAGCGATATTTCAAAGAAAACAAGATTAATTTCTTGACTTGGAGCGACAAAGAACAGATACAATTCTTGCATCAAACAAATCCTGAGGACTGGACAATTGAGCGTCTAGCAGAAAGTTTTCCCGCGTTTTCCGACACAATAAAAGTGAGTGATAAAAAAATAACAGTGAATATGTGAATAAAATTAGTGATTTGTTATAGAAAATTGTGAAGATGAAGTGGAACGCGAAAAACGAAACCAAGAAACTAAACCACGACAAATCGGTTGAAAAAAACTGGAAACTTTTGCGTGAAGGAAAATTATCAGGTGTTTTATCTCAAGATCTTTTGAACCATGTGTCGAAATTTAGTTCAAGATCGCGAACACAATCGCGAAATTTTGAAAATCCGGTCGGCAAAATTGTAAGTAAAAACAAAATTTCTGAATTTTCTTCTATCATTTCTGACTTTGAATCGAAAAAATCTGAACCAGATGTTGAAATTAGTGAAAATATTAATGAGTATTGTGAGAAAACTGATAATAAATTGAAAAATTATGGCAAAAAGGCGGTAACTTTGTCAATGGTTAAAAATGTTAATAAAATGACGGACAAAAACAATATAAATACGGTAGATTTCAAAATGGCGGATGAAAACAGTACGGTAGTGCCGGAAATAGTTAAAAATGAAAATAAATCGGTTTATTTTGGACAAAAAAGTAGTACAAATGTTATAAATTATCCTGAAAGAATCAAAATTCCGAAAGATAAATATAAAAAAAATTGTACATACAAATTAAACGATTGTTATTACGATTCAGATGGCGAATTTTTATATAGGGTTCCAGGGATGTATTAACAATAATTTATTGCAAAACAATACAAAAGTGACTAGCAGCGAACATAACAACAATACTACGTCCTGAAATAAAATATACAAAGCTTACATGGCACTAGTATAAAAACTGTACAAGAAATACAACTGTATAATACATAAAACATTCTTTTCTTTCCCTTTAAAAGCAATAAATAACAATAAATAATGGAGTGTTTGCGCGTGTCTACTCTAACGATATGCCCTGGATCCATGAGCTCAGGTCGGAAGTGTCTCCGCATTCCATGACTATTTCTTTAGGCGTATCTGGAATTAGCAGACTTTGGGCAGCGCTTCGTCCTGTTAAATAAGCGCCGTGAACCGTAGAGTAGAAGTTGCTGTGTGTGTGTTCGCCAGCGAACAGCAACACAGGCTGCAAATGCATAATAAATAGTGAATATGTTTTTGTAGTATGTTCCTATCCAAATATGTTCCTTTCACTTCGTCCACATTCACACAATAATATAATTTTGCTTAACAATTTACATCTACTATAAACTAACCAAGTACGTATCGTCGCGCCACTCGCGGATTTTTTAACACTATGGTTGGGACGTGGCTGGGATGACAATAAGTAAACACACGATGAGCAACGAAAACCGTGGTAAATAGCCATCAAACATGTTGTGTTATAGAGTGCAAATAATCTAAATATAATGGGGATAATAAGAATCACTTTTACTCCTTTCCTTATTAACCTTCGGAACAGATAAGGCGACAAAAATGGATACCATCGGTTCGTCGAATGACAAGTACAGTTGAATTTTATTAAAAATGTGATTACATATTTCTCAAGCACAACATGGTTTTAAAGTTTATATATTGTGTGGTTTTATCAAATAATAAATTTAGTTCAATAATTATAACTTAGGAACAAAATACTTCGATTGAAAATAAGTTATGGGACAATACATATCTGTGTGCATTTGATAACAATAATGAAAAATAAAATATCTATGAAATATACATACTATTGAATGTAAAATGTATAATATTTATGAGATCTACGATAAATTATTAGTAGACAACTTTATACAAAGCGCACGACGGAAATCTTTATACTAACCTTGACAAAAATATGTCAAAGTTCAAGAAACATGTAAGTAAATGGAATACACAAATTACATATTAACTAACGGTTCTCCCAAATCAACGGGAAATATATTCCAAATCGTCGTCGACTAAAAGTACACAGTAACAAGTAGTGATAGTCTGACAGTCATCAAACTCGCGCGAATTTACCGCGTAAACGTATAAGAAAGATATGTCGACGTTTTCAAAATCACAGCTTATGATGATAACACACGTATTTTCTATTTCACGTGGTGCATAAAACAGTTCGTGTATATATAAAACGCCATTCTACACGTAATAAATCCCTCCCGAAAATCTTTAACGGGAAATCCATCAGATGGCGCGACCAGCGGACACGGAACAGCTGCTTGGATAACCTATTTTGATCATTTAAATAAAAACAGATAGATACAGGGTGTTAATTAAAAAGCGCGCAAAACTTCCCAATTAACTTGTTCTTTCAAATAAAAGTTGTAGATAATTAAATTATACATCTAATTCATTCAAAAGATTTTATTTTGCCCGACTAGTAATCTGTAAAATACAAATTTTATAATGATCAGCTGTAAAAATTGTCATGGATTTGAAACAAAATTATATAGAAATGCATATCGTTTGAACTGTCGAGAAATTCAATTTTCATATAAAATTACAGATAATTATATTTTACCTCTATCCTAAACATATTTTGTTATTCATCACTTATGTAAATCAATGAATAGATTTTATTTATTCTTATTTTGTAACCAGCAAAATAGAAATTCTGACATTTCAGCCGATATTCATATATTTGTAATTTTGTTTATATTTCATGGCTATCACTACAAATGAGCAATGTTTATAAAATTTCAAATTGGATTTTACAAGTTACTAAACGTGCAAAATTAAATATGTTTAGTGATTTATACTCTATTCATTTTAACTATAGAGCCTTGGGTGAAATAGGGCCTAAGATTCTAGCTATCAGATTGGTTCAAACGTGAACCGAGTTTAGACAGTAAAATAATTGACGCGAAATTTAAATTTGCTTGACAACTGTATCAATTATTTTGACGTCTGACATAAAATAAATAAAAGTAAACAAAGTCAATAGTACACGATTATTAATTTCTGTTCAGTTCTGTTTGTTAATTATATTATTGTTCTTTTCATTTATATAATTTTCATAGTGTTTTGGCGTTATATTTCATATTACATAGTTTTCGTATTGCGCGTTTTCTTAGTTTTTAGTTAGTAGTTCGTTAGTTTTGTTATTGTTCTTTTCGTTAATATTATGGATAAAAATAGATAGATAGAACATGTACGTACAAGACAAAATTACTGAGAAAATGTCAATTAGAAAGAATATTTTAAATCCAGGAATGGCGCCAAAACTTGAATTCTTTATTTAATACATGTAAAAACGGCCGCGCTCGAAACGCCATCTAGTCTATAGTTAAAACAGATAGAATATAGGCTCAAAGAAAAACTGAAATTCTTCATTCGTATCAGAATCACTAATTTCCCGCACTTGTTATAAAAATAACTATTAAATACATATTAGAATATAATGGTATGGTTTCATTTAAATATTTTATAAATTTCTACCTTTTGTTGGGCCATGTTAGAAAACACAGGCGTCGCCAGATTTTCAATATCCAACTGCGAAGCCCCAACCGCAATAGCCGTATACGATCCTCTTGTATAAGGCTGATTTTTCCAACTTGTACTACAAATAGTACAAATCCACAAATAATTCCTCGTACATTCCACATTATTTTAATTCTTACCATACACATCTCTTTGGTTTTGGAATGAAGGGATCATTTAGAAATTTCCTCAAAAGCTCCGTACATTTTTCGGCTACTACTTCACTGGGTAGAGTTTCCATATATTCGGCCTCTTTTCCGGAAATCCACCCGAGTAGGAGAGTGTCGGAAACTTTTGAAAATGAGTAGATTTTTTTGAACCAGTTTTTGGAAATATCACAGGTTTGGTTTGGGAGTTCGTTTTCCCATAAGAGCATCACTTCGGAAATATTCGGATTTAAAAATGGCCGATCATAATCGAGATATATTTTGTCGACTGTTCCGAAATGTAACCGATCGATGGCTTCGATTTTTTCTTCAGGTAATGGAGGTTTGAAAAGCGTATGAACTTTTTCTTTTAATACGCCTAATGGTATCGTACAAATTATATGATCAGCGAAGTATTTTTCCCCATTTTCACAAATAACCTCTAATTTTTCCATTTCGTCTGTTACGGTTTTATCTGAATCGTCTGAGTCACAGTCATCTTGATCAAAACTCCATTTTATTTCACTAACCGCATGATTTTTGAGGATATTTTCAGGTGGTATGTGTTTTGAAACAGGTCCCAAAATTGCACTGTAACCTTTTGGTAACACAATATTCCCCCCTTGCAATTCTGTGTACGAACCTAGTTCGAGTAAATCTATTTCTGTCATGTTATCACAACCGGTAATGCACGTTTCCCGTTTTAAAAGACAGTCAAAAATAAGCTGGCGTAAATGCCTATCACTGATATCGTTTATTCTATCTAAATACAAACTTACTTCTAACTTAATATGATCACCAACGCTATGAATGCCACTCGGTGGCAAATATTGACAGAGGAAATACTCTTCACATCGTTTTAAAAAGCAGATATACGCTTCATAAATTTCTTGCAACACGGAAAATGGTACTTGTTTACCGTCTTCAGTTGCAGCAATAACTTTGTGTGGTTTGGGCGTATGAACAATATCAATCAAACCATTTGCCATGGCTAGTTCATAAATAGGGTTTCCTAAAACCCCGTGAATCCAATTCGCTCCTAATTCGACTCGTTCGTTACTAATTTCGATGTTTATGATCCGACCACCGATTCGATTTCGTGCCTCTAGGATTTTAAAATCCCGGAAACCATTTTTCATAAATTGGTTTGCGGCGGATAAACCAGCCATTCCAGCACCCAAAATTAATACTTTTGAATAGTTTTTGGGTGTTTTATCCCCATTTTTATCCATGGTTTCATTTGATCACAGCTGATTTTTGACAGAAAACTAAGCCGCACAAGATACAATGCTGCCAAAATGATTAAACACACCTTTACACTCAAAAATACACGTAAATACTATTTTATTTAAAAAAATTGTTATGTAATACACAATTATATAATTACATTGTTGACCTTCTATGTCGTAATTTTGTAATTTTATAACAATTCCGAGAAAATAGTTGTTTTGACAGAAATCTAGGGAAAATTTAGTGAAAACTTTTTTCCATGTTTGACGTTTGTGTTTGAGAGGTTAATATGTCATTTCGGGATGCAAATAAAATAAAAATTTGAACATGTCATCAAGTGAAAATAACTTTGAATCGGTTGAAAGGAAAATCAGATTTAGGCCAGACACTAATATTTTATACGACAATAAAGTTGAAGATTTGTTTAAAGCAGAACATGACGGAAAAAAGGAAGGTAAATAAAAATGATATACATATGATTGACACTCTAAATATTTGGGGAATACAATAAACTTTTTATTATTTACGGGAAAATTGTACATTTGTTTTGTTGCATATTGTAATAATTTTATTGATGAAACAAATGCTACGCCTTCAATTGTTTCGCAAAAAAATTATCAGTGAGCTATTTTCATGTGCAAATAAATTAGTTTTGTGTGATTATATTTCATAATTTTTCTTTTAAAACATAAATATATGTTGTACTATCACATATTGTGCGTAAGAAATATTTTAACCATATAAATCGTCTGTTGAATGTAGTACAACAATATAAACTTTTTATCAAAATTCATTGATTTTCCACAATTTTTTCGTGTTTACATTAATATATTATCAATAAATAAACACCTTTGTGTACTTTGTGACTAAGTTTGATACCTATAAGATGTTTTAAGGTGTTTCTATCATTAATATAAAATTCTTAAATACTAAAATTGTAAAGTTTTGGATTATATTTTAGTATAGTTTTTTATTAAGAACTGTTATGGCCTTCAAGTAAAGTGCTACTGCCGGTTTTCCAATTTTACCCAAAATCTAATTAACTCTTTATATGAATGAAAAAGCTTAAATACGGAAAATAGAATTTTTTGAAAGTTTAATATAATAGTTATCGTGGACGAAAAAATTGTCACACACATACAGACAGACATCATTGACCGAAACATTACGTCCCTCTTTCCTTACCGATGTATGTAGGTTAGCGGGAGGTAAAAATGTAATTTAACCTATCTAACTTAACCATAATTTAACCTAACCTAATTTAACCATTAATGTAAACAAATTTTGTTCAAATTATTAAAATTTTAGAATATTTTTTTAATAATTCTTTTACGTCGCGAAACTTTTGTATGAGACTGTCATGATAGAATCACCTTAATGAGTATAAATTATTGTATTCCCCGAATTTTGAAGTGCAGAGTACAAGGTCAAATTAATTGTCGAAATGAATCATTTTATAATATTTAAAAATCGTACTTGACACATTCCACAAGATTTCAGTCTTTGAATTAACCTCTCGGCTTTTTTCGTTTCTCTGATAAATAATCGACAGGATGATTCAAAGACTGAAATCTTGTGAAACGTGTAAAGTAAGATTTTTTAATATTACGGAAAGTAAGGTTACAAGGCGAATTTCTCGCTTAGAAATGTTTTTTTTTTTTTTTTAAATTGGTACAACTGCTATCGAAGTGCTAAGGGCATGAGCGCCACCGCGATTAATCGCGAAATCCTTTCAGTTTATGGGGAGGATGTTATGTCAAGACATGTGACAAAATGGGTCGAACGGCGATCAAGAAGACGATGCTTTTAAATTTTTTGACCAGTACATTAGTCACCACGAACGATCGTCCACTTCTCTCTTCATCGTGAATTTCCGTCCTTCCAGAATTGAAATTCCGTACCCATTTTTCACATATTGTCTTGACATAATGCCCTTCCTACTGAAACGATTTCGCTGTATTGTGTATGCGCTCATGCCCTTTGCAATCAGGTGCGTCTGCGTATTCGAAATTGCCGAGCGATGGAATGAGGGCGCTCAGCTTAAACTTTCACCAATATACCATGGACCCGTTTAGTGTGTGCTAAGGTGGTTGCTATGCTAAACCAGAATTTGACGTTTGGCGCTCATAACCTATAAGTTTGTTTGGTATTGAAATGGCTCAGAAACTCGTTATAAAGTTTTGTTCTGTTGTAAATAAATACTTTTGGAAATTTAAAAACTTACAATAACAATTATATTTTTTTCATCTGTGCCCTTTAAAGAGCCTAAAATTTGAAGAAACATCTTTCACTACTAGTTTCGCGGTCAATTTTAAATAACATAGCAACCGTTACTAAGGCGGCAGCCATTTTCTTGTTTGGAAACCTGGCTACGTCATCACTAAACGTATAGCTACTAGATACATCACAGCTGACTCGTCCGCCATTTTGGTGCCACGTTAATAATTCATTATCAGGGTTACATTATTATTAATCGTAGTAGTTATCCATAATGACGGATTGTTCTGTTCCAAAATGTGCAAATCATTTGAGAAATGAATATAATTTTTATAGGTATATGTTTTATTACTTATGTAATACATGTATTTTTCTCTAACCTCAAAAATCATAAAGAACCTTATATTTTCTTGTTTTCTTGGAATATTTTGGTATACTAAATATAATGTCACAAATATGGAAGTTACATTTGATTATGAAAAATAGTTACTATAAAAAATCCACTTTTATTTCATAATTTACTGAGATCATTTTGGCACCAATATGGCAGACGAGTCAGTTATGTATTATCTAGTAGCTGTAACTAAACGGGTCCATAACGAGAGTCGAAGCATTCCGCGGTGTCTAAATGTCATAGTGTCCAAATTTTATAGCGTCTAAATTTCACAGCGCTCAAACTTTACAGCGTTTAAATGATGCCCCATCACCAATTGTCATAGCGTCTAAATTTGTCCTGGCTTATTCCGGCCAATACATGAAATTCGGGCGTTATGACATTTAGATGTTATGGCACGCACTCACGAGAGTTAAGAAGCTACTAACGTCCGGCTCCGCTTATTTGCTTCGACTGGCTCCCCATTACCCAGCAGTGGTACCAACTTTGAAAATTCCCGCGAGAGCTACGCGCCTTGAACCTTATTTTCCGAAATGTTTCCGGAAAACTTTCGTATATTAGAATAATTTCTCCAACAAGAATCGTAATTATACATTAATTATTAATATTTTTAGATAAAGTTCCATCTTTATTTTCGTTTTTACAAGTGGAAATGACAAGAGGCTACATGCTCGAACATGACGAAGAAAGATTTTCTGCCAGAAGAGAAAAAATATATTCTTTTATGAAAATTCCTCGAGAGGTAGAAAAATTCATGACATATGGTTTTTTCCAATGTGCCGACTCTTTTTTATTTGTATATACATTTCTTCCTGTCCGATTTGCTTTAGCATTATGGGGATTGTTAACCCGTCCAGTTTTAGAATGTTTTGGGTCTGTATTCATCCTCAATTTCTCTCAATTTTCTTCTGATTTTTCGTCTTTCAGAATGTGGAACCGCAAATCAAAAACAATTCTAACACCGGCAGAAATCTGCGACCTTTTAAAGTCAGGAATAATTATAGCCTGCAGTGCTATGATGTTCTATATTGACACAAACATGATGTATCATCTAATTAAGAGTCAGTCAGTGATAAAATTGTACATTTTTTATAATATGTTGGAAGTTGGAGATAGGTTGTTTTCAGCTTTTGGCCAAGATACGATAGATGCCTTGTTTTGGACAGCTACAGAGCCTAGGGATAGGCGGAGAGAACATTTGGGGCTGATTCCTCATATTATATTTGCAGTTACATATGTGTGTATCCTTTAATAGTTTTTGATGATATTGTACTGTTTACGAAATAATTCTCTTCGCCCAAAAATGGGTTTTAATATCGTACTCAATTTATAATAATTGAAATCTTAATTAATTTGTTATATCTCAATCAGATCATCAATTAATAATAATGATTTCCAAAGCGCATGAAAATATATAAATACATACATACAAAATATTATTCAGGGTGTTTCTCAACTTAAGGTGCATATTACAATGATATAGATGAGCTCCTCGTATAATAGTTTGCCTTAAGAGCAAAAAATTCGTACTTTGTTTCAAGTTTCAACGTTGATGAATGTAATAAAAGTCATCATTTTACTATATTTAATACAAATTTGACGACCATATACATATATATTTAACGTATTTTAATTTAAAACATATACATTTAAATGCAGTTTACATATACATTTAAATGTAGTACAGTTAAGGAGTAGCTACATATTTAGTAACATTGTATTTTGAAAAAAATATTTTAAATAACTTACCGTTTTTTATAAAAACTGCTCAAAATTGTAGAATATCTCACTACCTCTGTGACGGAAACAGAACTGAGAGAGTTACGAGACCGGCTGTATGAAACTACGAGTAAATTAAATTAATGTATTATGCAACATTAGTTAATTATTATTTATAATACAACATTAAAAATAATAGGAAATCTTAAAAAAATGGTTGCTTTAAAACTCTCAAAATTAAAATTTCTAATTTTGAAAAAAAAATGTTTCGTTATCAGTACGTTGAATACTACAGGATGTGCAATGAAACGTGAAACATACGAGTTTAAAATAGGATTTTAAAAATGTACGGAAATTGCCTTCCCTTATATTTTTTAGAGCATAAGTCGAGGCAAAAGTGCAAGAATGAAAAGTTATTTAAAATTAATTTTTACTTTGAAAAAGTCTTCATTTAAGATTTAAGCCATTGCATCAGCGCCAGTTTTAAATAACCGAAATTACATTGGTTAAACTTGCCTGTTGTCTCCAATTACAGCCAATCAGAGAGTTCAAAACTATTCTCTATTTTCTACATTACTGAATGGCTGAAAGGGAAAAAGGTATATGAACTATTATTCACAAAAAATGACTATTCAAGGTCATTTGTGACCCGTCTGATTTAATATTACTTGCAGATAACTTCACTGCATTTCATATGCAGAGGCGTACTACATGAAATATTTATGGACACATTTTAATTGAAAAAATAAGAGTAATTTATGTTTCTTTCTAAATAATGCCTTTCTGAAAGATTTATGTTCTTCACTTATATTTTTGGAAAATACAAAAACATAAACTTAACTTATAAATCAAGGAATAATAATTTGATTTAAACGTCAACGCCACTGAATATTAGCACAGAGGGCAGAGTAGTAGGTAATTACGTATCTGTAACTCTACGACATACGTCATTATTATTTATATTGTGTTAGAAAGTAATGCCACTATTTACGTATATCTGTCACACCACATAAATTAAACAAGTCAAATAATCTTTCTCTTTCTAATACAAAATGTTGCTAAGCTACTGTTGTAAAGTGATGTGTATTGTTTCTTCGTACAAATGACCTTGAATACTCATCTTTTGTGAATAATTGTTTAGCATAATAAAACAAAACATTAATTAAGATCATAATCATAATAATTTAATGCTGAATAGACTTTTTCAATTTAACGCCTATCTCTATCGTTGCAAATAGTAAGCAAAATGGTGCCAACAACTGCCAGTTGGGTTGTCAAACGAAACGTCAAAAATATTGCAGTCATTAAAATACCTGTATTCTCTGTGAAAATTTAATCGATAGACACTTTAGCTCGAATAAAAGCTTTTGTAACTTCTTTCGAGAAGTTTTATAAAGTTGTCAAAGATTTTTCTCAGATTTTACGTCTATTTTTTTAACAAACGCCATAGATCTCAGTTGGGGCGAAGTATAGAATAGTGTCCAACTTTAAAATGCATTTTTAATGGACTCTATTCTTTTATGTAAAATATTATATAAAAAACCTGAAATTAAATTTGCTTCCGCACACTAATTTTGCTTTATTTTAATGAATAGGAAGCTAATGAACCGATATGTAGTCATTGTTGTTCTTACTATGCGCAGATCCCCAGTACGCATATCTTCTATCTCTTTAAATTGAAAAGGTCTATTATAACAATTTAGATACCGATTACAACAATAATTAAGGTTAATAATACTGAACTGTCAGAATGAGTGAATTAGATTTTGTTTTATTTCTTTTTATTTCCATGGCTGTCTGATTCTTGAATGTTATATTTTATTTTCTCAATATCTAGTGCTACAGATAGTCTATTACATTAAATGAAGACTTTTTAAAAGTAAAAATTAATTTATACGCATATACATTCTGTAAATTATTAAAAGTGTATTCGTTTTGTAAACTTGCGTTCGTTGCAGAATCAGAATAAAGTAACTTTTTCTTATAGTCGAATCAATGAAGCGGGAATATCGTTAAAACTGCTAAACCCACTAAAACAGATCCGATTTTAATGATTTATTTTTTTAAATGTTTGTTAAATTCAATTATTCAAAATCAGAAACATTTCAGCTGGGGCGCCCAATTATTTATACAGGATGTCCGGATTTCGAAAGCCACCATTGAGGTCTCGGGAACTATTAAAGATACGACTTCAGTTATATAAGACATGTGGTGCGCCTTTGGGAGGACATCTTAGATATGTTTTTGTTTTGTCAAATATTCCCATAGGTTACTTGATAATGGGGGAGTATTGAAGTTGGTCGATTTTTTTTAATTTCGAAATTATTTCTAAACTATCAGTAATCGAGAAAAATGTTTCAAACAGAAAAGTTAGATAATTTCATTGTCTATCCAGTGACGTACGAAACTAATTTTTCTGTCGGCAAATTTTCGAGATATAACACAAAATTACATTTTTTTAAATAGAAGTCATATTTGATCATTACTTTAAAAAAATACTTTTTTTCTATTTCTTTCGATTGGTATAAAGGTTATTGTATTTTTAATATGTTGCACCCATCAAACCTTAAATTATTCTCAAATTTTTTTGTAATGTTGTATTGCTAAGTAATATAAAATATAACGGAATAAAATGTTTTTTTGCAGTATGTACTTTCTATCTTTATCTACAACTATAGGCCTACCCTTTCTGGTATCGATCTGGGTACAAAAAACTATTTTTTCTTTCAAAATATGCTAAAGTTTGGTATAATATAGTAGAGTTAATGAAGCGGCATTTGATGGGTGAAACATATTAAAAATACAATTACCTTTATACCAATCGAAAGAAATAAAAAATAATTATTTTCTTAAAGTAATAATCAAATATGGCTTCCATTTAAACAAATGTAATTTTCTGTTATATCTCGAAAATTTGCCGACAGAAAAATTATTATTGTACGTCACTGGATAGACAATGTAATTATCTAACTTTTCTATTTGAAACATTTTTCTCGATTACTAATAGTTCAGAAATAATTTCGAAATGAAAATAATTGACCAAGTTCACTACTCCCACATTATCAAGTAACCTGTGGGAATATTTGACAAAACAAAAACAGATCTAAGATGTCCTCCCAAAGGAGCACCACATGTCTTATATAACTGAAGTCGTATCTCTAATAGTTCCCGAGACCTCAATGGGCCACCATCGAAATCCGAAATCCGGACGTTCTGTATAAATAATTGAGAGCTCCAGCTGAAATGTTTCTGATTTTGAATAATTGAATATAACAAACACTTGAGAAATATTCGTTTTCCGGGAATGGACTGTGTCATATTTGTTGACACGTCGGATAACCGTGTTTAAGACAGTACTATCCCCCTTGCTCCTGAAGATGCCCCATATGACTGCGGGCGAAACGTTGAGCTCTGACTCAAAATATGACACAGTCCATTCCCGGAAAACGAATATTTCTCATGACTCAGACTGTGGAAGCCTACGCAATTATAACAAACACTTAAAAAAATAAATCATAAAAATCGGATCTGTTTTAGTGGGTTTAGAAATAAAAACCGTTATTGACTCGGCTATTAACATATGAATATTGAAATAAAGGACTTTTCCAAACGGTAGTAGAAAAGACATCTATATATTTTCTTAACACAAAAATAGTTCTACACAGCTTATTGGTGCTATTCCAAGCCACAACTTTAAACGTTGCCATCAATTCCAACAACAAAGCTTTACTTACAATAATGATGAGCAATAATGTAAGTACATACAACACTAAAAACATAATTCGCGCGAACATTAATGATTATTTATTTTAGTTTGTCGAGCTAAAAGGCAGCGTTTTTAAAAAATTCGACAAAAACAACTTATTCCAAGTCGCTTGCAGCGACGTTCGAGAACGATTTCATCTATTTATTTTACTTTTTATAGTCGTTCTTCAAACCATGAAAGAATATTCATGGAAAGAAGAAAGATTTTGGGTTTTGGTGCCCGATTGTTTTATGGTACTTTTCGCGGAAGTTTTAGTGGACTGGATTAAACACGCGTTTATAACTCGTTTCAATGAACTTCAAGTAGATGTTTACAAAGATTATACGATAAGTTTGGCGTACGATATGGCCCAAACTCGACAAAAACATGCGTTTAGTGATCATTCAGACTTAGTGGCAAGACGTATGGGGTTCATTCCTTTACCATTAGGGGTCGTAATGATCCGAGTAATTGTTAGTGCTGTACACTTAGAAGGAATGGCATCTTTTATAATTTTTTTTATTGCATATTTATGTTTATACACATTTCGTATCTTAAACGGTTTAATAATTCTCGGTAAGGCATGCGACTTCATTTCTCAACATAAACAAGAAAAACAAAACATTCAAAGTCCTTTAACTAAAGTCCAAAACGGTAAAGTCAACTTTAATTTATTTAAAGACTCAACAACATCCCCCTTAAAACCATCTGTGCAAATAATAAACACAAAACTTGAAAATAACCTCGAATCGGCGGCCATTTTCTCTAACAGTTCTGTCGACCTAAAACACGCATGTCTAAATGAAGAATTGTTAAGGGTCGAAGAAGATGAAATACACCTAGAAGAAGAAGATGTTAGTAGGAGTGAACCAAATATTGAAAAAATAGAAACTGTAACGTCGGAAATTGAAAAAGAGTTAAAAAGAGCGGAATCTGAACCGAGTTTAGTGCTGTCAAATGAACAAGAAAGCAAAGATTAATTTATACAAAGGGTAGAGAATTGTATATATTTATTTATTGTATATATAAATGGGGTATGTGATATCATTTCATAAGGATTTTATTCATGTATGATTGTTGTTCATTTTTTCAATAAAGTATATGATTGAAACGTTTAAAATAAGTTCCTTGTTTTACATATTTTTTACAGGCGGACACTCATCCATTTTTTGTCCGAACATATCACAGCTTGATTCTTAATATACGAAGGTTATGCTAGAATTTGTGAACATAATAAAATCAGGTAGGTTTTAGAAAACAAAATAAACCATATTATTTATTATAGCGCCTCTGCCGGCAGATTTATGAAATGAAAAAAGCGTGCCAGGGTGACAAACTATTTTTTAAATTTTCCAATTAAGTTGGCAATACTAACGTTTTTTCTCTTTACTGTTCTTAGGAAAAAATATTTCTTTTTACCTCCCGCTACCCCTGGTAAGGGAGGTATAGGGATCGTGCTAAAATTCGCATATCGAGATTTTGGTAAATGACCACGTTTAAGGTCCCTAGAATTCAATTTTAACATTTTCCCGATGATGTCTGTGCATGTGGATCCTCCACTCTAACTCAAATACTAACATTCAAAAAAATTTGAAACCTTGTATTTCGAACTTTTTCTGTAATGAAAAGACCCCATTAGATTTTGGTGTAAATCGGATAACCGGAAATGACACTTTACTAGGAAACTCAAAATAGTTTTTCTTCGAAAAATACCTTTAAATGTTATTTTTTCGACATTAATGTTATTATAAAATTTAAAGATTATTAAATTTTCTACAGATTTGCATTAATACTTTTTCTACATATTATATGGATAAATATATAAAATTATCTATAATTTAAACAAACAATACTCCTTGGCAGTTATTCAAATGTATGTAACCAGTAACTGACAGATAAATGTCACTGTCAAAGAAATAATCATTTCAAATTAATAATAGTAACGTTTTAAAAAGAAAAATGTAAATAGAACAATAGGAAAGAAAATCAATATAGGTTCCAGCATATATAAATATGTAGGTATGTATTTAGATTAATAAAAATTAACGATTCACCAAAAATTTAAGCTAATTCTCATATTTGAATTAGTGAATTCTATTTTATTCAGATATTTAAAATTTAATCTTCATTAGTTACTTGGATTAGATTAGACTATATTTTAAGAAATAAACTGCCAAAATTAGAGTAAAATTCGCTAATCCAAAAATAAGTAAATAAATAAAAATATTATCTCAGCTTATTACTCATTGCTGGGTGTGCCAATCTGCTTTGTACACAGATATCGATAATGATGAAATATTTGCACCGTGTGGGCGCTTACCAGGCGTCACCTCGGGCACTCATTGCTGCCGTGGAGAGTGCACCACAGGGGTCAATTTTGTGTCATTTAAAATTAGAAATATTTGGCGTTGGTCGGGATTAAACCCGGTTCCCCAGATTCGCGACCGGACACTCAGGCACACGGCTACGAGACCCCATGAGGTCTCAAAAATAAAGATTAGCTTATTCTTTTTTGTGACTCGAGCAGTACATGGCGGGAGGTATTGTGTTGGCCACACCAGATTTTTAATTAATGGATTCAAATCACAATTCTGGAAGCAACAATAGTAAACAGGCATAATTAAAAAAATATTTCGCACTTTACAAAAGAATCACAACAACAAAACAGTTTGGAGTTATCTGTCAGTGACAGAAGTGTAAACAGGCGCTTAAATTTTTTAAATTTTAATGTTTATTTTATTGATTATTTATATATTGTAAGGGCAGAATCCAGTAGTTAAACATGAAATGAAACTTGCAAGAAAAAAAATATCGTTCATTTACGTCTACATAAAATAATATTTTCCTTTAAAAATACAATTTTTCCCATAAGATAACATTGGTTTCATTTCCGCTGTACTCCCAAGCATATGATTGGTGCATTCTGAGCATGCGCATTGAGATAGATTTTGCTAGTAGTACAGATTTTACAGTGATTCTCAAACTTTAATGTCATAATCATATAGAAAGCTGACAAATGTTTGAAAACTGCTGTAAATTTCCCACAATTCTCTATCATCGCATTGTTCGAAAATTTTTGACATTCCAAATTCAAACTTATTTTAATGAGGCGTGGGCAGATACTGACTTTGACAAGTGCTTGTAGGGCCCCACAAGGGTGCCAAGAATGCAAATCAATTTAGCGTAAAATTAATAAATAAAATTGTAAAACTATTATTCATGAAAGATGACTATTCAAGGTCATTTGTTCGAAGAAAGAATCACTTTATAGCAGTAGCTTAGAAACATTTTGTATTAGAAAGAGAAAGATTATTTGACCTATGTCTATTTAATTTATGTGGTAGGATCCGGGATTTAAATTATAGATAATTTTATAAATTTATCCATAAAATATATAGAAAAAGTATTAATCCAAATCTGTAGAAAATTTAATAATCTTTAATTTTTATAACATTATTGTCGAAAAAATAACATTTAAAGGTATTTTTCGAAGAAAAACTATTTTGAGCTTCTAGTAAAGTGCCATTTCCGGTTATCTGATTTACATCAAAATCTAATGGGCTCTTTCCAGTACAGAAAAAGTTCGAAATACAAGGTTTCAAAATTTTCGGAATGATAGTATTAGTGTTAGAGTGGAGGATCCACACACACACATACACACAGACATTATTGTGAAAAAGTTAAAATTGGATTCTAGGGACCTTAAAACGTGGTCATTTACCAAAATCTCGATATGCGTTTTTTAACACGATCCCTATACCTCCCTTACCAAGGGTAGAGGGAGGTAAAAATCATTTTTGGAAAATTTTGTTTGCTATCAATAGTTTGCAGAAACTTTCGGTACAACCTTCGTAGAAGATTTGAGTAGCAAATTTTGAAAATCACTATTCACTTTTTTTATACGCAAATATTTGAAATTTGCTAGGAATAGTTTTCAACTCTTTATCTGCAAGACCTAAAAATTTAAAATCTAAATTTCTTTAATTGTGTCAGCTCTTACATGGTGAAACTTATTATTCATTTTAATTATTGAAAATACTTGGTTTTAAGTTTCACAAAATCTGACTCAACATTTTACAATCATTTAATATAAGAAAATCATACTAGCAGTTTTAATCCCGAAATATTACATATAGAAACTAAAGGACCACGATTAGATTTTTTAGAAGCTATAGAAATTGGTAAAACAATAAAGAATAACGAAAATATTCTAAATGAACAGACAAGTCTTAATAATTCACCATTAAAGAAGTTTTTAGAAACATTATAAAATTTGTGTGATAATTTATTTGTTTATATTAATATTTTTGAACTTTGTAATTTTTTAAAAATAATATTCAAAAAATCAAAAAACAAAAATTATTTTAAAAAACATTTATTGACATATTGACATTTCGTTTATATTTATCTTATATTTATTTAATATAATTTATATAGACATATTTATATATTTATTTATAATTATACCTACGTTAAGGAAGATCTGATGATGCTAATGTTGTAGCGAAACTGGTAATCAAAATAAAATAATTGTGAAACTTAAAACCAAGTATTTTCAATAATTAAAATTAAAATCTAAATGTACTCCGGAGTTATAGTTTCAAATGGGGTTAATTTCTAAAGAGCCACCCGGTTATGAAGGTACAAATTATATAAAAAAATTAATTCTCGTTTATACCTACACAATTTATGTAAAAAAAACATTTTCATTCAAAAAATTTCTATTCTTCGGCTTTAATTTAATTTATGTATTAAATATTCACAATTTTATTAATTCGTTTATAATCCTTTTATGAATGAACTGGATTACTAAAATTAATAAATACAATTCATTCATAATTAAAAACAAATTCACCCCCTACGCAAAAACATCAAATCCATTCAATTCAATTAATTTAAACTAAACAGGGTCAAAAGTTCATCACCCTTACACCTGTAGCTTTAAGGCCAAGGGTAAATTATACACACCCCCATACATAATGTCACATCCCCTACCCCAGAAGCCCCCCCCCCCCCGCCCCTTATTCCCACCATACACACTGGGGTATGTTGTGATATTATAATATATGTGGGGGAAGTTATGTAATACATAATCACACAGGGCACAGGTAAAGGTCAGTAAACTTACCTGCCCTACGGAAAAGTATGTGGGATGGTCATAGGCTTACAATGATTATAATATCACCCCTAAAAGTTAAGTGTATTTAATTGTTATTCATATTTAAATGTCAAGGTAATTGGAACTAAATTAAAATAAATTATCAATTAGATTTTTTTATAAATTTATAAATGGGAGTTATTATTTTTAATAAGGGGCAAATTTGATGATTGATAATTACATTTATTTATAACTTCTTTCTAGCTCTTTTATTTTAAGTCAGATAGGAAACTCTTCAAATATAATTTATATGATATATTATTGCCTATCTACGTACCATATGAATTTGTATACAGGGTTCTCCGTTTAAGCGCAACAATATGTAACTTTATATTTCTTAATGGAACATCCTATATTTATTTATTTATTTTGATAGTAAATTAGATTCCCTTTAAAAAAGTATTAAGTAATAAGGGGTCTAAAATTATAAATTAAGAAGTTATTTACGTTCATAAAAAATAGTAGTTCAGAGTGGAAAAAACCATAATATAATATAAAATTTTGATCCTTTTTTATTAATACTCATTTTAAACATTACACTAATTCCAAAGAAGCTATTAAAATTTAGTGACAGACTAAATAATGCAAAATTATAATAAATGCTTGAAAACTTGTACTTCAATAGATTTTTCTATTACACTATTATTCACGAAAGATGACTATTCAAGGTCTTATGTTCGAAGAAAGAAAACACATCACTTTATAGCAGTAGCTTAGCAACATTTTGTATTAAAAAGAGAAAGATTATTTGACCTATGTCTATTTAATTTATGTGGTGTGACAGATATACGTAAATAGTGGCATTACTTTCTAACACACTATAAATAATAATGACATATGTCGTAGAATTACAGATACCTAATTATCTACTACACTGTTCTCTGTGCTAATATTTACCCAGTGGCGTTGACGTTTAAATCAAATTATTATTCCTTGGTTTATAAATTAAGTCTATGTTTTTGTATTTTGCAAAAACATAAGTGAAGAACATAAATCTTTCAGAAAGGTATTTTTTAAAAATAAATATTATTTTCAAATGAATTACTCTTATTTTTTCAGTTAAAATGTGTCCATAAATATTTCATGTTGCACGCCTATGCAAACGAAATGCAATGAAGTTATCTGCAAGTAATATTATATCAGACGGCTCACAAATGACCTTGAATAGTCATCTTTCATGAATAATAGTTTATAAATATATTAACCATCTCATCTTTACTAAAATTTGTATTATTCATTTTCACATCAACATCAACAATGATAAACTAAGAGTATTTGGACAACTTGTTTGTTTAAATTGGAAACAATTGATCAAATTATCCATAGCTTACTTTGTTAATAATAACATGCATGATAGACATATATCATTCAACGAATAAAGGTAAATAACTTCTTAATTTATAATTTTAGACCCCTTATTACTTAATACTTTTTTAAAAGCAATCGAATTTACTATCAAAATAAATAAATAAATATAGGGTGTTCCATTGAGAAATATAAAGTTAAATATTGTTGCGTTTAAATGGAGCACCCTGTATACAAATGGATATGGTACGTAGATAGATAATACTATACCATATAAATTATATTTCAAGAGTTTTTCTATATGACTTAAAAAAAAGAATTATAAAGAGAGGACAGACCGATGAATCACCCTGTATGTTTCGTATAACCAAAACGTACAATGTACCATTTATATTTATAAATATTTATTAATAAACATATCAATATCAAATGTTTAATGTACCGTGTACTCGTAATTGAATTTATTTCAAGAAAATTATATACAAATTTATCAAAAATCTCTTACATATTTATAAATTCCGCCCCAAAGATAATCTCTTTCGTTAGTGGGTGTCTAAGGTCAAAGTTCAACACAGCTAATATTTTCCTAGCGTACTGCGTACTAATTAGCAAAATGTTTTTTTAACATTTAATTCTATGTAGGACTAATTGCAATGACATTTATTTTATATTCAAAATTTCAATTCCCGGTATATTCGCTGTGATTGGCTCGAACTTGATGTGCACTTGTTTGTTGATGCCAGAATGTTTTTGTGTTAGTAGGCATCTAGATATGGTAATTCATAGTAAAAAATTGTTGATTTCTCGATGTTTTTAGTAGTTTAAAATTTGGATATAGTGTTTTTAATATAAAATAATAGTTTTAATTTTGTTTTCATATATTTGTGCTCGGTAAAGTGTGTATTTGCATTTGTTTGATTGTTTGTGTCTACAGAATATTGCAAAGGTAATATCTGAGGTTGATATTTGAAAGTATTTGTTGTTAATGACATATTTAACATATTAAATAATAGGGGATTCCACCATTTTTACTTCCTTGTACGAAGTAAAGGAAGTATTGTAATCGCGAAAAATTTCGGTTTTGAGATTTCAACGGAAATATCCATTTTGACCATCCCTGAATCCATTCTGACTAATTTCGTCGTGACGTCTGTACGTACGTACGTACGTATCTCGCATAACTCAAAAACGGTAAGCCGTAGAAAGTTGAAATTTTGTATTTAGGACTTCTATAACACCCAGTTGTGCACCTCCCTTTTTGGTCATTACATAATTTCCAGAAATGGTACTTTATTTGAAACCTGTAGTAGATTTTAATGAAAAACCATATTAAAATATAATCCAAAACTTTTCAAATTTGGTATATAAGACTTTTATATCAATTGGAATAACAGCAGATTTTGGTTAAAACAGGCTAACCGGAAGTGATATATTACCTGAAGTTGTTAACAGTTTTTCTTGAATAAAATGGTTTCATTTTGATTTTGGAAATAAATCCTTCAAATAAGAGTTTTAGAGAATTAAATTCTGCGTCTACCACATCAACGCCGGCTCGGCAGTGAACCTTCACCTTTTTTGCCTTGTTGAACAAATACGAGTAACTACTAGACGCAGGATCCCAATGCCGGTGACAGTGAAACCCATGAATTTCTCATAAAATTATTTCCTCATTATTCAAAATTTTTGAAAAAATAAGTACTTACAGTTATTTTTACTTCCTTGTACAAAGTAAAGGAAGTATTGTATTCGCGAAAAATTTCGGTTTTCAGATTTCAACGGAAATATCCATTTTGATCGTCCCTGAATCCATTTTGACTAATTTCGTCGTGACGTCTATACGTACGTACGTATCTCGCATAACTGAAAAACGGTAAGCCGTAAAAAGGTGAAATTTTGTATTTAGAACTGCTATAACATCTAGTTGTGCACCTCCCTTTTTGGTCATTACATAATTTCCAGAAATGGTACTTTATTTGAAGCCTATAATAGATTTTAATGAAAAACTATTTTAAACTATAATCCAAAACTTTTCATATTTGGTATATAAGACTTTTATGTCAATTGGAATAACATAGTAGATTTTGGTTAAAACAGGCTAACCGGAAGTGTTATATTACCTGAAATTGTTTACAGTTTTTCTTCAATAAAATGGTGTCATTTTGATTTTAGAAATAAATGCTTCAAATAAGAGTTTTAGAGAATTAAATTCTGCGTCTAGCATATCAAGTATAATTAAATTAGCCCTTTGTATAATAATAATAATAATAATAATATTTTATTCATTCGAAGATCAATACATGACATAGAATAAGTCAGAAAAAATTTACATACAAAATGAAATAAGATTAAGACATATTTTACATATTTAAATACTCCTGTACACTATAATAACATTTTTCTATCAAATAAAGTTTCAATTTTAATTTAAATTCCTTAACACTAGTAATATTCTTAAATCTACTATCTAACTTATTATACAATTTAACGCCGATATAGTTAGGATTATTTTCAAATAGTTTTAATCTATGATTTGGAATTGCTAATACATTAAAATTTCTAGTATTATAATTATGATACATATTTAGCATATTAAATTGGTTCATATTATTTTTTACATATATTAACACTTCGTATATAAAGAGACTCGCTAGTGTCAGTATTCGCAGCTTTTTGAAATATTCTCTGCAAGAGGTTCTTATATTGAGGCCTAATATTATTCTAATAATATATTTTTGCATTATAAATACTCTTTCTGCGTGAAATGAATTTCCCCAAAAAATTAATCCATATCTAATTCGTGAATGAAAATTTGCGTAATAATAAATTAACATGGTATCAACATTTGTTAATGGTTTTATTCTACGCATTGAGTAACACACAGTGGCTAATTTATTGCAGAGTTCATTTATATGTATTTCCCAATTTAAGTTTTCTTGTATATGCATTCCTAGAAATTTAGTACTTTTAACTTGCTCTATAGAAGAATTATTACATTTAATGTACAATGATTCAGTATTTTCTTTTGTGACAGTTGAAAATTTTACCATTACAGTCTTTTTAACATTTATAACTAATTTATTTTTTTGGAACCACTGATTTACATTTTTTAAACTTGTATTAGCAGATTCTACTAAAGAATATTTATCACTTGATGTATATAATAATGTAGTATCATCAGCGAACATAGTTAATAATCCAGATTCAGCAATACTGGGAAGATCATTTATATATACAGTAAATAATAGAGGACCTAATACTGATCCCTGTGGAACGCCCATTGTAATACTTTCTTCTGGTGACAGGGTTTTGTTGACACTTACAATTTGTCTCCTGCCTGTCAAATATGACTTAAACCAATTTAAACAAATACCACGTATTCCATATAATTCCATTTTATGTAACAATATTTCATGGTTAATACAGTCAAAAGCTTTAGTGATGTCCATAAAAATCCCAATTGCTTGCTCTCCCTTATCTAATGATAAGTATAAATTTTCTAAAAAATTTGAAATTGCAGTTATGGTTGAGTGATTTGCACGGAAGCCATGTTGATTTACAAACAGAATATAATTACTTTCAAAAAAACATTGAGTCTGGATACAGACATATTTTTCTAAAATTTTTGAAAATACAGATTGCAGAGCTATTGGTCGATAATTTACAGCAATTTGTGGATCACCAGATTTGTATAGTGGCACAATTTTACTTAATTTAAGTACATCTGGAAATACTCCTTTGCTAATTGATTCATTTATCAAATAAGTAAGTGGGTACACTAAAATGTAAGCAACTTGTTTTACTATAGTAATACTTATTTCATCGAAACCAGGAGATGTGTTTGATTTAAATGACATTATTATATTAAATACATCAATTTCAGTTGCAGGCCTTATGAATAAAGAAGTAGGGTTTTGAGAAATATTTGTATTTATAACATTTGTAGATACCATACTATCAGTTAGCTTAGTTGGAATTTGAATAAAATATGTGTTAAATATGTTTGCTATTTCTGCTAAGTTACATATTTTTTTATTATTATCTACTAAAGTATTACAGCTTTTTTGAACTTTGGTTTTCCCAGAATTATTTGGGTCAGATTTTTTAATGATCTGCCAGACTGCACGACTTTTATTTTCACTGTTTTGAATTGTTGTATTGTTGTACATTTGTTTTGCTTTTACAATGATTTTTTTATATACAGCTTTGTATCGTTTATAATAATTAACAATTTCAGTATTACCATTTAACTGGGCTTCATACAAAATTTTTAATCTATTTGACGAAATTCGTATTCCAGGTGTAATCCAACTCGGTGCATTATTACTATTAATTTTAAAAACCTTTTGTTTCAAAGGAAATGCTACATTATGATAATATTTAATAGTATCTATAAACAACTGATATTTTTCATTCACATTATTTGCCTCATAAATGTCGTGCCAGTTTTCTTTTTCTAACAAATATTTAAAATAACATATATTTTGGCAAGAATAACTTCTTGCATAACTTACAATTTTATCATTTATATGTACATTCTTGATTAGCATTTTTTGCCCTGAATGATCAGACATTGAATTATAATAAACATCACTAAAAATATCGTTATTATTAATATTAGTCCATATATTATCGATACATGTTCTAGAAGTCTTCGTTATGCGTGTTGGTTTGTTTATCGTTGCATTTATGTTGAAAGTTTTCATTAAGTTGAGTAATTGGGTCTTTTCTGATGATGAAGAGAGTAAATCAATATTTAAGTCGCCACATACTATAATAATTGCTGTTTTACACTTTTTAGTTATAATATTTAAACACTCGTCCAGTGTGTTAATAAAGGTAATAAAGTCACTTTTAGGGGATCGGTATACACAGAGGATGTAATAGAGTTTATTGTCACATGTAAATTTCACTGCAGTACATTCAAACACTGTTTCAACGCACAATTTGTCTATAGCTTTAACTTCGATAGTTTCTAGCGCATTTCGTACCATTATTAAAACTCCACCATGAATTAAATTAGTTCTACAGTATATATTTGCAAGTTTATAATTATCAATGTTTATTTTGTATTTTATATTTCCCGGTATCCAATGTTCCGAGAAACACACAACATCATACTTATTATCATTCAAAAATATTTCAATTTCTTCCATTTTATTTGTAATAGACTGTATATTTTGATGATAAATTGAAAGCAATGAGTTATTGTTTAGATGCATATTATTACTATTTACCGTTTCATATTTTAATTGCTATATATTCACATCGTATAAGCGAGATATATAAATTTAAAACATATACTTTTTGGTTTTTGTAATGAAGCTTGCTATGGATTAGGACAAAAAATAACAAAAAATAAAAAATAGATGTTAATGTCAAATTACGTCAAATACGTGCAATTTTATAATTGAGTCTATAGGTACTTCATATTAGTCTTGCGTACAAGGAAGTCGTGTGGTGCCCACATCAGATTTTTTTTTATAATTTCATCTGAACGTATGTGTAAAACTAAGATTGGCGGTGAAAATCCGGTGAAAAAATCCTATTAATAAGCGAGTTATAGTCTTCCGAAATTTGAAAATATAGATGTGACGTCACGTATATAAGTTTTTATATCAAACTATTTTCTTCGTGGACCTAAATGTTCTTGAAATATATGCTATTTTTAAATTATATTTATAAAAAATAAATGAATATTATTATACTGTACAAGTCGATATGGTTTATAATTGGAAATGTATTTAAATTATTAAGTTTAATGCAAAACATTTATATTCAAATAAAAACTGTTTGAGAATTGCACTACTGGACTGATAGCCACGCCTCCGCTATTTGAATTTCTCTACTTCCATTGGCATTAGGCTTCGCCCCTAACTCGGTATTCGTTATATATTTATAGGTATGGTCTTTGAGCCGCCAATCAAAATAATATATATGGATTTCATATGAGTGACGAGCTGCTAAAACAAAAACCCCCTTATTTCCGAAGTATTTCAATTATATCATTTTATTTCTTTATTAATATTCATTATTAAGCATATACTTTCACTATTTTTTACTAATTTCTCTTAATTGGATTGAGCTGTAATCCCCTATTAAATGTATATTTTTATGTATGTATAAATGTATATTCTTTATTAATATATGTTTTATTTACAGATTACCACTACCAGATGATTGGTGCATTTCAAGGACATACGAAATGACACAAGAAAAAAGGTTAGGATTTTATTTATTTTATTATTTATTTTATGGGGTCTCGTGGCCGCGTGCCTGAGTGTCTGGTCGCGAATCTTGGGAACCGGATTCGTTCCCGACCGACGCCAAATATTTCGAATTCTAAATGGCATTAAATTGACCCCTGTGGTGCACTCTCCACGTCAGCAATGAGTGCCCGTGAGGTGACGCCTGGTAAACGCCCGCACGGTATAAATATGTCATCATCATTACTGTTATCTGCGTACAAAGCAGATTGGCACACCCAGCAATGGGTAATATGCCGTGATGATATATTATTATTATTTTCATTGAATATATGATATATTTTCACTATTAACAGACAATAATGTCAATTTGCCAAAGTAGGTAACCGGGAAAATTTGTAAGAACCGTCGGCTTTCCTGAGCATTCTACAAAAAAAATGATTGAACAGTAATAATAGTTTTCTAAATTTTCATGGAGGTTCAGTATTATATTTTTTGTCTGTTATAAACCATATTTTTTCTGCAATCGTCCATAAAAATATGAAAAATAAAAAAAGTATTCTAAATTTTCGACATATATATCTGCTTTTTGTGGACTATAATGCATGATATTTTTAATCAGTCATAATAACGAATATAAAAATAAAAATCTTGTTTTTAATTATTTCCCGCACTAGTGCCTTACCTGACTATTTTCAGCACTCAGTTTTAATTTGAGAACACTTATTTCCTGCACGATTGTATAAAAATAACTATTATAGATATTCGTTTATTAATGACTTCTATTAATGTATGATTTTCTATTAATGAATGATTTTCTATTAGTAAATGATTTTAGTAGATATAAATAACGGTATAACGTGTGTCTGTCTTAAAGGTGTACATAGGAGATTAACATGGGAAATCAGTTTTTTACAAATTCTTGCTCGTCTAATTATTTTAAGCAAAAACGCGTCAAATAAGAGTTATAGGGCATAAAATTATGCACCTAAATCAATAAATAGAATTACCTTTACATGGTTTGTAACGACAAAAATTAATTATGAAAATCTTGAAAATTACGTTGAAAATATCGACAGCCATGGAATTGAACAAAAAATAAATAAATGCTTGACGTTTTATCTGTCACAACGTAATTTAACTTATTTGACGTTTCTGACTTTGATATCATAATGAATTGCAATTGCGTATCGTAATGACCTTCATTTCGATACGCAATTTTTTGTTTTAGACGGTTGGTACTAGATGGCGTTTCTTTAACCCATTTTTACCTAATTTATTTTTAGTTAATTGACAATTCATTTTAATAATATAATGTCGAAATTATAATTATTTTTTTTTATTTAGGGAATATTATTTACATGAAAATGTACAAATGGTTACAAATATAATCACAAATTGAGTAAGTAAATGTTATTGTAGAAGGCGCAAAATATAAAAAATAGTATAAAGAACTCGTTTTATAAGACTTTCTTCCGCACTTGTCAATTAGAAAACTCGCTAACGCTCGTTTTCTAAATTTTGACGCGTGCAAAAAAAACATGTCTTATAAAACACGTTCTTTAATATACTATTTTGTTGAATTCCATGGCTGTCGATATTTTCAACGTAATTTTGGACATGTTCATATTTAATTTCTGTCGTTAATAAGCATGTAAAGTAATTCTGTTTATTGATTTTGATGCAGAATTTTATGCCCTAAAACTTTTATTTGATGCATTTTTGTTTAAAATAATTAAGCGAGCAGGACATTGCAAAAAACTAATTTCCCATGTTAATCTCCTATGTACACCTTTAAGACAGACACACGGTATATCACTGATAAACAATGTCAAAACGCTAAATGTCAAACATTTTAAACCAATTTTTTTTTTATCTTGGAATAAAATGATTTTTATTCCAATTCATTAGAATATGATTAATGAAAATTTTTGTGATTACGCGTGAGTCTACCGGCGATTAATAATCGAAACATTTTAATTGTTTGTATTCAAAAAATAAAAGTAAATACATATCCATGGCAACCAACAAAATTTGCGTTACTAACTACAAAAGTTATACATATACAAATGTCAAATGTCATTTCACAAATGTCATGTTTGATTTTAATATGTGAATTATTGCGTTAGAATTTGACCTAGATTTAGTAAATTTTACTTGCATTTTCCCCCAAATGAAGCCAGTCACCAATAATTTAGTTTGCACTAAAATACAAAAATATACGAACACAGAATCACAGTCATATATTTTACTTAAAATAATTGTAGAACACTCAATATTCCTTTTGCGTTCTTGCAAATATTTTCATTCCTTCCTCTTCCCCGCTTCCCGCTTCCCTTATCCTGCAACCAGGACCTGTTTGTGAATGAAACAGGATCGATCCTGTCAAGGACACTATGTCCTTCTCTCTTCATCCCACATTTATGTAGCTGTCTTTCTCTTCACAGTTCTATAGGATATGGGCGTCGTCCCGTATGATAAAATCGGGATAAAAAGGATAATGGATAAAGGATAGGGAAAAATATATATGCATCGTCACGATTTATTATCAAATGGTATATTTAGGGTGTATCAGATCTATTATGAAAAAATCTGGTGTGGCCAACATAATATCGCCCGCCATTTACAGCCCGAGCCACAAAAAAGATTAAGTTAATCCTTATTTTTGGATTAGCGAATTTTACTCTAATTTCGACATTTTATTTCTTAAAATATAGTCTAATCTAATCCAAGTAACTACCTTTTTTTTAAATCCCGCTACAGGATTAAATTCAACTTACAGAGTGGGTTCACATTCACACACATCCATGCCTTAGTTGGATTCGAACCCAGAGCCCCGAGGGCACTCATGACATGAGGCGTTGCTCTAACCATTGAGCCACCGGAGCTATAATAAAATGAAGATTAAATTTTAAATACCGGGATACAATAGAATTCGCTAATCCAAAAATGAGGATTAGCTCGTTAATTTTTATTAATCTAAATACATATCTACACTTATGCTGGAAACTATATTGAATTCCTTTTCTATTGTTCTATTTACTTTTTTCTTTTTAAAACGTTACTAATATTATTTTGAAATGATTAATACTTTGATAGTGACATTTATCTGTCAGTTACATACATTTGAATAACTGCGTTTTGTTTGTTTAAAGCGTAGGCTCTGGGATTTAAATTATAGATAATTTTATAAATTTACCCATACAATATATATAGAAGAAGTATTAATGCAAATCTATAGAAAATTTAATAATCATTAATTACCTTCCGTCACCTTTAGGTAAGGAAGGTATTGTCTTTGGTCAAAAAATTCGATGATGAGTTTTTACTCAATAAGCACGTTTTAGAGTCCCTAGAATACGAATTTACTATTTTTACGATGATGTCTGTATGTATGTGTGTGTGTGTGTGTGTGTGTGTGTGTGTGTGTGTGTGTGTGTGTGTGTGTGTGTGTGTGTGTGTGTGTGTGTGTGTGTGTGTGTGTGTGTGTGTGTGTGTGTGTGTGTGTGTGTGTGTGTGTGTGTGTGTGTGTGTGTGTGTGTGTGTGTGTGTGTGTGTGTGTGTGTGTGTGTGTGTGTGTGTGTGTGTGTGTGTGTGTGTGTGTGTGTGTGTGTGTGTGTGTGTGTGTGTGTGTGTGTGTGTGTGTGTGTGTGTGTGTGTGTGTGTGTGTGTGTGTGTGTGTGTGTGTGTGTGTGTGTGTGTGTGTGTGTGTGTGTGTGTGTGTGTGTGTGTGTGTGTGTGTGTGTGTGTGTGTGTGTGTGTGTGTGTGTGTGTGTGTGTGTGTGTGTGTGTGTGTGTGTGTGTGTGTGTGTGTGTGTGTGTGTGTGTGTGTGTGTGTGTGTGTGTGTGTGTGTGTGTGTGTGTGTGTGTGTGTGTGTGTGTGTGTGTGTGTGTGTGTGTGTGTGTGTGTGTGTGTGTGTGTGTGTGTGTGTGTGTGTGTGTGTGTGTGTGTGTGTGTGTGTGTGTGTGTGTGTGTGTGTGTGTGTGTGTGTGTGTGTGTGTGTGTGTGTGTGTGTGTGTGTGTGTGTGTGTGTGTGTGTGTGTGTGTGTGTGTGTGTGTGTGTGTGTGTGTGTGTGTGTGTGTGTGTGTGTGTGTGTGTGTGTGTGTGTGTGTGTGTGTGTGTGTGTGTGTGTGTGTGTGTGTGTGTGTGTGTGTGTGTGTGTGTGTGTGTGTGTGTGTGTGTGTGTGTGTGTGTGTGTGTGTGTGTGTGTGTGTGTGTGTGTGTGTGTGTGTGTGTGTGTGTGTGTGTGTGTGTGTGTGTGTGTGTGTGTGTGTGTGTGTGTGTGTGTGTGTGTGTGTGTGTGTGTGTGTGTGTGTGTGTGTGTGTGTGTGTGTGTGTGTGTGTGTGTGTGTGTGTGTGTGTGTGTGTGTGTGTGTGTGTGTGTGTGTGTGTGTGTGTGTGTGTGTGTGTGTGTGTGTGTGTGTGTGTGTGTGTGTGTGTGTGTGTGTGTGTGTGTGTGTGTGTGTGTGTGTGTGTGTGTGTGTGTGTGTGTGTGTGTGTGTGTGTGTGTGTGTGTGTGTGTGTGTGTGTGTGTGTGTGTGTGTGTGTGTGTGTGTGTGTGTGTGTGTGTGTGTGTGTGTGTGTGTGTGTGTGTGTGTGTGTGTGTGTGTGTGTGTGTGTGTGTGTGTGTGTGTGTGTGTGTGTGTGTGTGTGTGTGTGTGTGTGTGTGTGTGTGTGTGTGTGTGTGTGTGTGTGTGTGTGTGTGTGTGTGTGTGTGTGTGTGTGTGTGTGTGTGTGTGTGTGTGTGTGTGTGTGTGTGTGTGTGTGTGTGTGTGTGTGTGTGTGTGTGTGTGTGTGTGTGTGTGTGTGTGTGTGTGTGTGTGTGTGTGTGTGTGTGTGTGTGTGTGTGTGTGTGTGTGTGTGTGTGTGTGTGTGTGTGTGTGTGTGTGTGTGTGTGTGTGTGTGTGTGTGTGTGTGTGTGTGTGTGTGTGTGTGTGTGTGTGTGTGTGTGTGTGTGTGTGTGTGTGTGTGTGTGTGTGTGTGTGTGTGTGTGTGTGTGTGTGTGTGTGTGTGTGTGTGTGTGTGTGTGTGTGTGTGTGTGTGTGTGTGTGTGTGTGTGTGTGTGTGTGTGTGTGTGTGTGTGTGTGTGTGTGTGTGTGTGTGTGTGTGTGTGTGTGTGTGTGTGTGTGTGTGTGTGTGTGTGTGTGTGTGTGTGTGTGTGTGTGTGTGTGTGTGTGTGTGTGTGTGTGTGTGTGTGTGTGTGTGTGTGTGTGTGTGTGTGTGTGTTTTCGTCTGCGATAACTCTAATACTACAGTTACAAAAATTATAATTTTTTCGTATACTTCTTCGTTACATCCATAGGAAGAGCTGATTAGATTTTGGTTACAATTGGTCAACCGGAAGTACCATCATTTGAAGATTTTAACAGTTTTTCTTGAAAAAACTATGTTAAATATAATTTTTTCACATTTGATGTTATTATAAATATTAAAGAATATTTTATTCTCTATACGATTTGACTGCATTTTATACTTAATATTAAATGGATATTGAGTTAAAAAATTATAAAGAAATTAAATTTCATAAAGTAGCCATACCTGTGGAAACAACTACTATATTAAGAAAATTCTGATTGAAAGATGTCAGTGTCAAGTGAAATTGACATAGTGTGTCTGTTTTATAATTTTACTGGAAATATAGGATCTTTTGCTTTCTCTATGGAATTTGTATAAAATACATACAACTGCTTTAAGGTAATGTACAAGAAATAATAATAATAAATCTTTTTTTTCTGCAGATACATTACACTGTATATAGAAAACGTCACAAAATAATAATTTTCTGTATGAAATTTGCATAAAATACATGCAACTGCCGGAAGCTAATGTACAAGAAATAGAATATTTAATTTAGCAAGGAACTTTCCGTATGAAATTTGTACAAAATATATAGAACTGACGGAAGGTAATGTGCTGGCCACATCAGATTTTTTTTATAATAAGATTAATCTCGAAAAAATTACATTTAAAGGTATGTTTCGAAGAAAAACTATTTTGAGCTTCTAGTAAAGTGCCATTTCCGGTTATCCGATTTTCACCAAAATCTAATGGCCTCTTTCCATTACAGAGAAAGTTTGAAATACAAGGTTTCAAAATTTTCTGAATGATAGTATTTGAGTTAGAATGGAGGATCCACACATACATACACACATACACACAGACATAGTTAAAACGTTAAATTTGGATTCTAGGAACCTTAAAACGTGGTCATTTACCAAAATCTCGGTTTGCGATTTTTAGCACGATCCCTATTTATACCTTCCTTACCAAGGGTAGCGGGAGGTAAAAAATTAATAGCGTAACCCTGAGATTATTTTGTCATTTTTGCTCAAAATTAACTCAGGAAAACGCTATTATTATTTTTACCTCCCACTACCCTTGGTAAGGGAGATATAGGGATCGTGCTAAAAATCGCATATCGAGATTTTGGTAAATGACCACGTTTTATGGTCCTTAGAATTAAATTTTAACATTTTGACGATGATGTCTGTGTGTATTTGTGTATGTGTGTGTAGATCCTCCACTCTAACTCAAATAATATCATTTAGAAAATTTTGAAACCTTATATATCGAACTTTTTCTGTAATGGAAAGAGCCCATTAGATTTTGATGTAAATCGGATAACCGGAAATGGCACTTTACTAGAAGCTCAAAATAGTTTTTCTTTGAAAAATACCTTTAAATGTTATGTTTTCGAGATTAATGTTATTATAAAAATTAAAGATTATTAAATTTTCTACAGATTTGCATTAATACTTTTTCTATATATTTTATGGATAAATTTATAAAATTATCTATAATTTAAATCCCGCAGCCTACTCTTTACACAAACAAAACTCCTTGGTTGCGCAGTTATTCAAATGTATGTAACTGACAAATAAATGTCACTGTCAAAGAACTAATCATTTCAAATTAGTAATAGTAACGTTTTAAAAAGAAAAAAGTAAATAGAACAATAGGAAAGAAAATCATTACAGTTTCCAGCATATGTAAATATTTGGGAATGTATTTAGATGATTTCATGGTACGCAAAAAAATTTAAGCTAATTCTCATTTTTGGATTAGTGAATTCTATTTTATCCCGGTAATTAAAATTTAATCTTCATTTTATTATCAAAAAAGGTAGTTACTTGGATCAGATTAGACTATTTTTAAGAAATAAACTGCCAAAATTAGAGTAAAATTCGCTAATCCAAAAATAAGGTTTAGCTTAATCTTTTTTGTGACTCGGGCGGTAAATGGCGGGAGGTATTGTGTTGATCACACCAGATTTTTACACTAGTCCTGATTGAGTTGAGAGTGAGGGGGGACTTATTGCTGCTGTGGACGAGACATTTTTCATTTGCTTTTTTTTTACCACCCACGTCGTTATTTCGCGAATTGATGCATGTACTATAATTACTTAATGCATATGAATATTTATAAAACGTTTCTTAGAAACGTATACATATAGTATTCTCATAAAAAGATTAAAAACTCATACATACTATTAAAAAATGTTAAATGTGATTTAGTTCAGCAAGAAATGAATTCATGTTTCTTACGTTTTACAAACTAAACAATCTGATGTGGCCAGCACATAACCTCTCGCCAGATATTTTACCTGGTTGTACGCATAAAACGAAAAATATTTTTGAATACAAATACATATATTCATGTCTCACTACAAAATAATTATTTTAATATAAATTATATACAATACTCAATATTCTGAAATTTTCGTTTTCTACTTTCCTTTTCTTTTTCTTTATATTCGTAATTTTTTCGCAAATTTCTTTTATATTCTTTTTTACGTATATTCTTTTGCGTTGTTGACTTTTTTTTTTATTTTCATAATCTTCATAATGATGTACAAATATTTTTGACAGTGACATACAAATATTTTTGACAGTGATATTTATGTGTCAATTACAAACATTTGAATTTCTTGCCTTGAAGTAGTTTGATCTGAGAATTTTTACATCAAATTATTTTATATGCATTTCTTTATCTCTAAATCTATAGAAGATATAATAATTAATATATATTTATCGAATAAAGAATTTAACGTTCTTTAATACAAGTATTTACATAAATTTTCGATAAATAATATTTAGATGTTTTTTTTCTTGTAACTACTACTTCCGGTTGTCCAATTGTTACCAAAACTGACTCGACTCTTCCCATTATTGTTAGATTGAGGAGTCCATAGTTAAAAATGTCTTAAGTCTTATAGTATTTGAGAAATCGTGAATCCAACATCCACACATCCACACACACACATACGGACATCATCGTAAAGATGTTATAATCGGATTCTAGGGACCTTAAAACGTGCTTATTCACTAAAATCTGGATATGCGATTTTTAGCATGAATACAATACCACTCTTAGCGATAGGTAAAAACTAAGTCCATATAACCATTGATTCATGATAAAATTGAACCTATTTTTAGCTACAAAATATGTAATTATAATTATTGAATTTCTAGTGGGGTATTTTTAAAACAAATTACTATTGAACATGCTAGGGAATTATGTTGAAGTCATGACGTATGTAAATAATTAATTGATGATACAAAGACATAAATGAATATAGTTGAGTATTGTTGTATTTTCTATTTATATGACAAAATTAATGATTCAAAATCAAATGGTATTAATATAGGTATTAAAAAACTTTTATGAATGAATATAAATAAAAATTGGGGTATTGGGGATATTTTTATATTAATTGTAAAGTGTATATAGTAAATTGTATAGGTTTATAAATAAATATATAATTATGTTTTCTTTATACATATTTATGTGGGTGTACTATTTATAGACAAATTTGACAAATGATCCAAAATTGTAAACAATAATTGTTATTGTTCATCATTGTGCGGCTGGGGACCTAGAAACTTCATTTTATTGAAAGTATTGTTGATAAACAAAATTTATTTTTGGATAATGAAAGAACATTATTTCAAGTTTTAAGTCATGTAGTTTAAACAAAAAATCTTTAAGTTCTCGCCAGATATTTTACTTGGTTGTACGCATAAAACGAAAAATATTTTTAAATACAAATACATATATTCATGTCTCACTACAAAATAATTATTTTAATATAAATTATGTACAATACATACATTTTCTTTATATTCAATATCCTGAATTTTTTTTCTACTTTCCTTTTCTTTTTCTTTTATTCGTCATTTTTTCGCAAATTCGTTGTTGACTTTTTATCTATTTTCAAAATCTTCATAATGATGAACAACTATTTTTGACAGTGGCATACAAATATTTTTGACAGTGACATTTATGTGTGAATTACAAACATTTGAATTTCTTGCCTTGAAGTAGTTTGATCTAAGAATTTTTACATCAAATTATTTTATATGCATTTCTTTGTCTCAAAATCTATAGAAGATATAATAATGAATTTATATTTATCGAATAAAGAATTTAACGTTCTTTAATATAAGTATTTACATAAATTTTCGATAAATAATATTTAGATGATTTTTTTCTTGTAACTACTACTTCCGGTTGTCCAATTGTTACCAAAACTTAATCAACTCTTGCCATTATTGTTAGATTGAGGAATCCGTAGTTAAAAATGTCTTAAGTCTTATAGTATTTGAGAAATCGTGGATCCAACATCCACACACACACATACGGACATCATCGTAAACATGTTATAATCGGATTCTAGGGACCTTAAAACGTGCTTATTTACTAAAATCTGGATATGCGATTTTTAGCATGAATCCAATACCTCTCTTAGAGAGAGGTAAAAATGGAGGTATTGTACAAGAATTAGAATCTGGGGATGTAGGGGAGACCGGTGTCAATTGTTACAAAATTTAAATTTTTATTTTTACGACTTAATATTACCTATATGAGAATCTACCCACCTTAGTGAATAATATTTTGAATTTTCAACTTTTGAGAATGTGACAAATATAAAAGTATAAGGCATTACAAATGTTACAATTGACACCTAACTGGTGTCACTTTTAACACTTATATCATAAATAACTATTTCATTCAAGGTCAAATGCCTTATAATTGAAAGTTACATTTTTTCATGTATGTACAAAAAATAAATTGTCAGATCACACACTAGCTCGCGAGCAAATAAGTGACTCGAGCAACCTTTAAATGCTTGGAATCAGCTTCGCGTCGTGTTCCAAATTTCCTTCTCACAAAATAAAATCACTTTTAACACGTATATCATACACTATTTTTTCTACAAACACTATTTTTTAATTTAATTTTGTATTTCTAATAATTTTTTGACGTTTACTTTAACACTAGTGTCAAAAGTAACAATGATCTGTCCCTTTTAACACTAGTGTCATAAAATGACATTTTTAACGCTAAAAACACATTAAAAAACCTACTTTTAATAGATTTGTAGAAAAAAAATATTTTTGGAACTTGCAGGGAGGAGCTTCAGAAGTCGATTGCATAAGTGGACAGAAAACGGTGGCCACCACACCACCTTCAAGATGTTTTGTTTAAACTGCTTGATTTAAACTTGAAATTACGTTCTTTCATTATTTAAAAATAATTAATAATATTAATAATAATAATTTTTATTTTATTCGGCTTCAAAAAAGGAAGTTTCTATTTCTACAGCCTATCCTGTATCTGTACTGTTTAGAGCGTTTACCAGCTGATAAAAAATTCCTCTCAAACCCTTTAGGAATTATATTTATAGAAGAAAACTATTTCCATGCAACAACGATTTTCCTCTACATTTTCTCTAATACCTATGAAGGTATAACTATCTATATGTGAATGTTTGTTCCCTTGTTTATATGTGTGTTCTGCGTTTATCGTACACTTCTCGGGTATGAATGAAGCCTGCAGCACCCACGCAACCGCTGCCCGAGTGCCGTGTCCTCGCCAGAGAGTTACACTAGGTCAGGGATAGACAGTGCGAGTGGGTGCTGTACACAAATTTATCCCTAAGGATAACACTCCCTAGTAGTAGCTTAAATGGTATTACAGTGCTGGAGTAAAGCGTATTAATAGTAATATAGTGGAGTTATAACTAGGAGTTTAATGTGGATTATACTTTATAATAGTTTAATAATTTACTGCAAGGATTAATTTACTACCAGTATTTGTTCAGTATTTTGTTCATGATAGGCTACTTTCGTGATACTGAAAATCCGATATCTATGACTATATACTTAAAGTTATATTGAAAACGTACGTAGAAATATATATTTTATTTAAAAAAATTATATGCTTTTCACTAAATTAAAAAGGAACATTTTTTGTGACGTCATTATTTTGAACTGGAGAAAAGAAAGCATATTTAAGATTGTAACCAGTAGATGGCGTGCGAGTGCGAATTTTAATTTGAGTTTGACATTAATTCATTTTTCTCTCACTGTCTCTCTTGTTTATTATTTGTAATTTGCTTGGTTTCTGTTACTTTTATTACATATTTGGATTTGTTAAACAGGATTTTGAAAGATTTTAATTTAGTTTATACTTGTACAATATTAAAATGACAAACTAAAAAATTAACCTCCAAACTATTGTTCAAACGTCAAACAGGTGATCTGTCATGTTTAAATTATACGCACATGCTATTGCTATAGGGCGTACCGATGCTATGGCTTTACGGCCATTCATTGGTGCGGCGTAATTCTACGTCATACGTGGCGGTAATTTAAATAATCAAATTTCATTATTTTTTTTCTGGCTAATTAATGAAAATTTTGTGAAAAGAAAAAATATGTGGAACAGGTTTTTATCGTCTTTTCCAAAATATTAAATAAAAATCTGATGTGGCCAGCACATAACCTCTCGCCAGATATTTTACCTGGTTGTACGCATAAAACGAAAAATATTTTTAAATACAAATACATATATTCATGTCTCACTACAAAATAATTCTCACATATATTTACAAAATCTATGGGATATTTTAATATAAATTATGTACAATACATACATTTTCTTTATATTTGTCATTTTTTCGCAAAATAATTTTATATTCTTTTTTACGTATATTCTTTTGCGTTGTTAGCTTTTTCTTATTTTCATAATGTACAAATATTTTTGACAGTGGCATACAAATATTTTTGACAGTGACATTTATGTGTCAATTACAAACATTTGAATTTCTTGCCCTGAAGTATAGTTTGATCTGACAATTTTTACATCAAATTATTTTATATGCATTTCTTTATCTCTAAATCTATAGAAGATATAATAATGAATTTATATTTATCGAATAAAGAATTTAATTTAATATAAGTATTTACATAAATTTTCGTTAAATAATATTTAGATAATTTTTTTCTTGTAACTACTACTTCCGGTTGTCCAATTGTTACCAAAACTTAATCAACTCTTCCCATTATTGTTAGATTGAGGAATCCGCAGTTAATAATGTCGTAAGTCTTATAGAATTTGAGAAATCGTTATTATTGATAATAGTAAAATCAAATAGGCAGTGGAAATCAAAATTTGCGCTATTATGTAGTATGTTCCGTAACGCAACCAGTTTGACCTGATTTACGGTTTTGTGTTCCGTAAGGCCTGAAACTATTTATCGGTTTGGTTGGTAAAAAGTCGGACCACGGCAATCACGAAATAATCCTGGTTTCTCTAGTATTTTTACCCCCACTACTTTCAAACATCATAACAACATCAAACGATATCCGTCAATGTCAAATTTCTAAACCGCATTTTTAGTGGTATTATTAATAATTATTATGGATGTATGAAAACATTATTTATATTTCATATATTGTTAAAATTGGATTCTAGGGTCCTTAAAAGGTGGTCATTTACCAAAATCTCGTCATGCGACTTTTAGCACGATCTCTATAGGCGATGTGCACATTTTGAGCGTCAGCGAAACGGCTACATTGTACATTGGCATTTTTGGGTACCGAATCAACTTTGACATTTCAAAAAAGTGATACAATTTATAATTTTATTTTGAGTTGTTGCTATTGTGTATGAATATTATACATCATAGTATATTGAAATGAATAAAGAAAATATTTAAAATGGTACATATGTGATGTGACAATCAGAAAAGTCAAAATACCAGCGAAGGTACTGTGGCAGAAAATATAATTTTTCTTATAATATGTGTGGTTTCTGCAAACCATTTTATCATATTTAAATTTATATTATAATTTATAATATGCATAATACATGGAAATTGAGATTAAAAAGTTGGAAAACTTGAATGATTGGAAAGAAGAAATTTTCTACATATCACGATATCAGTGTATGATGTTAGCATCTTTCTTTTATATTCGCAATAAATGAAGAAGATTCTTCATTGAAAATATACCAGGCTCTAAGTGGAATCAGTTGTGTACAAAATCTATAATAAATAGACGAATTATGTCAAATGTAGACCTCTATTTCATACAACTGCAAGTATTATACAATTTTAAGACAATTTTCTGCTTCTTGTATTATATCTTGTTTATATAATTCATTATTGCAATCAGAAGACCATTGTTGGAATTTTATTCATACGATAAGTATCTTTTACAATGAGAAAATATGTATACCTAAAAGAATGTTTCATATTAGTAGAAGATATCTGATGAAAAGTTATTTTCTTATACATCTGTTCCTCGTATAATCTTCTAGGAAATTTATAAAATTTGATACTTCAATCGGTAATTTTGTAAGAATTATTACATCTCTCACTGCATCACATAATATTTGACGTCCTATCATTCGCATTCATTGCAAGTATTATATAAAATAGAAATTGCAAAATTATTCTGACATAAAACATAACCTTGCTATGTTTCAATGAGTAACCACTTTTGTCAATTTTGTCCGCTGTCGGCGCTGACTACTTTTGTGCACACCGCCTCGGGAGGTAACAAGTGTTGAAGTGCTAATTATGGCGCCCCTAAATTTAGACGGGCCATGAATAAACATTAATATTGCAAAAAATCATAGAAAATGAATACTGAAAGTTTTTTTGTTGTATTTAATTCATTCATTTCCAAAGTCTGAAAGTTAAAATTAGTTGTTTTTTCATTAAACCACATAAATATCATTTTCCGTATCATATTTTATCCATCATACCATCATATCAAATTTTCTGAAATTCTCCAAACACCCCTATTGCGCAGTACGACCATCATTCCATTTCAGGGTGAATGTTAAGGCCTGCGTCCTGGGTCTGGGTCTAGTTCACTTCGCTCCGATGTGCGTCGCTGCCATTCGCTTTGCTTTCGGTTTTGTTCATTCATGCCGCTCGGCTATGGCGTCGCCCAGGCAACGTGACGTCAGCAGCGACGCTTCAGGGCCGCCTTGACGTCAGCCTGGTAATTGCTTTGACGTCACACCGTCATACCGGCCGTAGCCGAGATAGCAAGCGTCTGTGATCAACTGATATGGGATGGGAAATGTTGAAAGTGCAGTTCACGTTCATTTCTTTCACTTTTTAATCCGTAATATGTATTAGGATATGGAATGACAATGGAACAGTACGTAAGGGTAAATTTCCTTTATCACTGCTGCTACTAAAATGAAACGGGATTTTGCCAAACTGTTAAACGAAACAAATGGTAGCGTGCTACCAGGTTATGTTACAACAATACAGAAAAGCACAAATTATAATTATTAGTTAAGCACAATTTTAAAATTGAATATATGTTGATGTTCTTCTATTCCAAGAATATATCTTTCTGGTAACGTTAATTACACAATTGAAGTTGTTAACCGTCAAAGATGTAACACGAGGGGGGTGGAACAGGCTGATGATACTACTTTGATAACTGGTGGACGCCTCGGATGGCTGGCGTCCACGGCTTGTGAGAAGGAAGAACACACAGTCACTTACACTTGTTACACTTTACACTGATGAACACTACGGACATGAATACAACTTGTTGGTTTTACTAACTAATACTTTTATTTACAATTAAACTAAATGATTACATTATTATTAATTAACACTAAGCCTAACATAACTAACAAAACTGTTACATTCTGTAACACAGCGGACGAGCGTCGCCCCAAACTAAAACTCTCCCATGTTTATCCCATGGCTAACTAATACCGACTCTTCCATGTTTATCCCATGGCTAACTAATGCCGACTCTTCCATGTTTATCCCATGGCTAACTAATACAGACTCTTCCATGTTTATCCCATGGCTAACTAATACCGACTGTCTAAAACAAAAACGCTATCTCCAGGACAGGATTATCTTAGGGGTATGGGGTGCATAGGCAAGGGCATCCATAGTCACGTACGCATACACAATAATTTCTAGACTTAATCAACAAATAAATGTCGTGACTATCATAATACGATAAGAATTTCTAAACTGAATTTTGACATTTATAACTTAAACAGATAAACAGAGTTAAAATATGAATATTGAAACTATAATTTAGAAGAGTTTATAAAAAGTTATTTATCTGTTATTGCGCTTACCCTCGCCTTGTCACAAAGATTATAATGTACCTATTTAATTTATTTAAACTATGGTATTGTAACGTTTTTATTTATTTGGGTGAAGTGTAAATATTACACTATTATTATTAATTAAAATATGTGTTTATTAAACTATAAAGAAAATGACTATTACTAATATTAAACAATTATTAAAAACTAATTAATTAAGACTAAAACTATAATTAACTAGATGACACTAACACTATTTATTTATTCAATCAATTAACACTACTATTTATTTCCACGATATTACTAATTATTTATTTCACTACGCGTTTCAATCTTAGACTGCCGGTCTGTTGCAGACTCTTATAGACTACGCGATATTTATATCACTATATACTTATATCGTGTTCAACTGTCCGCCTACCGACCTCCACAGCGTCTATATACTCAACTGACTCAACAGCGTTTGTATATTCAACTGCTCGAACAGAAGTCACACCTTTAACTTCAATGTCTGACTATTTATGTAACTAACTTTTTCCTTTCACAGCCTCAGTATCACCAACTATCCGTATGCCACAACTCTTCAACACCAATGCCGAGTATCCACTCCAACTCGCTGATACTGTCCTTGTATACCTAGCTTCACAATACTTGTGAACACTACCGAGTATTCACTTTCACAGCTATCCCAATATACCAGTAACTTTCAGAGTACCTACTCCACTCGACACTTTACTGCATACGCTTACTGGCTCACTACGATACTGCTGTGCTTCTCAAACTCACTAACACTCTATGTGAACTTCTCTATGACTCTGAATGTAACTAACAAACTAACTAACTCCCGAGCATAGCTACGTCCCTTTTATACAGTTGTCATTATCTTCTAGAAAAGCCCGAGAATGTTCGACCGCATAATAACAATGAATACAAAAGGTTCAGGCGACCGGTAGTAATATAAATAGACACTCGCTTAAGCGGCGGCGACGGCGGGCGTTCCACGTTACAGTAAATTATTCAATGAGAATGAGATTTGAAACGCTAACCGAGTAGAATACTATACTATATCTACGACTATTCAATATGAAATTGCATTTTTCTGTCTGGATAAATATAGTTAAAACTGCTTAATTTTGACACTTTGACAATCGAAAAACAATAACAAAATATAACAATAATACTGAGTCAAAGTGTATACTCGTACTCGAAAATATTGCAATTTTGGATGATTGTGATTGGTTTTCCCGTGTTATTACTCACGGCCCGTGAGTAATAAGTCAAAACTCACTGCACGTCGTAGATAAAAATTATTCTACAGGGTGTTATGTAAGTAATGTGCCATACGTTACCACTTAATAATCAAGGTTGCAGTGAACCATAATCTGCAAGAATTTCTTTTCTAATGTGCTTATTGTAGTTATAAATGCACTTCAAGATGGATCAATATAACAATTATTTATTTGAATAAAGAATTATTTAAAAATCACAGTAGTTTAAGCGAAAACAACAACACTTGTCATTTTTGAAGGTTTGAAGTCTGATATGGAATATGGATAGACATTTTTACCTTCCGTCACCTTTAGGTAAGGGAGGTATTGTCGTTGCTTTTAAAAATTCTGTGGTGAGTTTTTGATAAATAAGCACGTTTTAGGGTCCCTAGAATACGATTTTACTATTTTTACGAAGATGTCTGTTATGTGTGACAAAATTTTTGTCTGCGATATCTCTAATACTAATTCAAAAAATCATAATTCTTTCGTATTCTTCTTCGTTACATCCATATGAAGAGCTGATTAGATTTTGGTTATAATTGGCCAACCGGAAGTACCCTCATTTGAAGATTTTAATAGTTTCTTTTTGAAAAAACGATGTTAAATATAATTTTTTCACATTTAATGTTATAAATATTAAAGAATATTTTATTCACTATACGGTTTGAATGCATTTTATACTTCATATTAAAAGGATATAGCGGTTTTTTTTTTATATAAATATTATGTAAACTTTTTATTTTACCATTTGCTGCGACTATAATCCTATAAGAACCTTGAGAAATCAGTGACCGTGTTTAAATTTTTATTTATTTCAGGTATTTTTTTAACATAATTGAGAACCATTTAAGTATTCTTTTTACGAACATGCTTTGAATTTTTTTAAAGGTACATATGTAGGCAAGGTATACGCATATCTATTCGAATATTATTGCGTATATTTTCCAAATCTACGCTTTAAATTTCAAGCTTTATAAAGCTGTACTTGTAGAGTGTATTATGCAGTATCGATCCCTGTTTTACCGACAATAGGTCAAGGGTAAAGCAACACTAAAACGTGACCTTTAGAATCACAAACTCTGAAATGCAAGCGTTTATAATATTTGAAGCGAATACACAAAATTTCTATGTCAATACGTTCATATATTTTTATATTTGATTGTTTTACTTTTCTAAAAATGTAACATTTCATTACGCCCTCATTTTTGTTAGAAAAATTCAATAATAGTTTAATAAGTGATTTAAAATTGCACATTTATATGTAATCCAAATTTAGCGAACTCCACTGTTTAAGGACATTATAAGATAAAAATCTAGGTACGCCACATGATTAAAAAAAATCTGATGTGGCCACCACATAACCTTCCGTCAGTTCATGAATATTGAACAAATTTCACGCAGAAAGTTCCTTGCAAAAGATTCTATTTCTTGTACATTAGGTACCTTCCGGCAGTTGTATGTATTTTAAACAAATTCCATACAGAAAGTTGCTAGCAAAAGACGTTATATTTCGAGTAAAATTATAACACAAGCATACTATGTCAATTAACACTGACATCTTTCAACCAGAATTTTCCTAATGTAGTAGCTGTTTCCATAGCTGACTACTTTATGAAATTTAATTTCCTTATAATTTTTTAACTCTTTACCCATTTAATATGAAGTATAAAATGTAGTCAAATTGTATAGAGAATAAAATATTCTTTATTATTTATAATAACAATAAATGTGGAAAAATGATATTTAACATAGTTTTTTCAAGAAAAACTGTTAAAATCTTCAAATGAGGGCACTTCCGGTTGACTGATTGTAGCCAAAATCTAATCAACTCGTCATATGGATGTAACGAAAAATAATACAAAAGAATGGGCTACTTGCGTGCCATTTTTTTATTTAATATTTTTGAAGAGACGATAAGAACTTGCTACCCATATTTTTGCTTTTGGCAAAATTTTCATTAATTGGCCAGAAAAATATTAATGAAATTTTAAAATTTAAATTACCGCCATGTATGACGTAGAATTACGTCGAACTAATGAATGGGCGTAAAGCAATAACATCGGTACGTCCAATAGCAACGGCATGTGAGGGTAATTTAAACATGACAGATCATCTGTTTGACGTTTGAATAATAGTTTGGAGGTTAATATTTTCGTTTGTCATTTTAATCTTGTGCGAGTATAAGCTAAGTTAAAATCCTGCTTATCAACTCGAAATACGTAATAAAAGTAACAGAAACCACGCAAATTGTAAATAATAAAGAAGAGAGACAGTGACAAAAAAATGAACTAATGTCAAAATCAAATTAAAACTCGCACTCGCTCTCCATCTACAGGTTACATTCTTAAATATGCATCCCTTTCTCCAGTTCAAAATAATGACGTCAAAGAAAATCTTCTTTCTTAATTTATTAAGAAACAAATATTTTTTTAAAAATTAAATTTATATTTTTACATACGTTTTCAACTTCACTTTATGTATTTAGTGATAGATATCAGATTTTCAGTACCACGCAACTAGCCTATTATAATTTTTGAAATTGTAGTATTAGAGTTATTGCAGACGAAAGTTTTGTTACGCTTACACACACACATACATACATGACACACATACAGACATCACCGTAAAAATAGTAAAATCGTATTCTAGGGATCTTAAAACGTGCTGATTGATTAAAAACTCATCATCGAATTTTTTGACCAAAGACATTACCTTCCTTACCTAAAGGTGACGGAAGGTAAAAATATTATTACGACTGCAGGTCGCTTTAAATTTCAATATTTCATAAATGGCTCTTTTATTTAAAAAAATAAAATTGTTTTTATAGTTATTGAATTATGAATATTTTGCTGCAGCAGAGAGTAAAAGAGCAAAACGACGATACTCTTCCGTGTATTACAAGGTTCAAAGTTCAAACTCCCCCTCAAATTTTGATTTCCCATGTTTATATTTATCACATCAACCCCGAAATTCTAAAAATGCCTCGCATCCCTGTAATTCCAAAAATAGCCGGTTGGTGTGTGTGCCCTAGTGACGTAAGCTGTGGCACGTGCTTCCCCTAAGCTTTTACCCCCTCCCACCCCTAAAGCTCTGCTGCAGCCCGATCGATGCCCAAGGCTCAAGGTCATGCCAGCAACAGATGACAGTCGACATGGAGGTTATAAATAGAATACAACGCAATGGCACGGTAATGTCTCTCTCTACGTACAGAACTATTCCTTGAAGATGCATTTGCTGATAAACGGGTGGGTGAAGTAAATATATTGTTTTCATTGGGAAATTGTAGAGCGGAATTTCAATTTAATTTAGATTTGTGTGGGGTTATTGTGAGTATGGTTTGTTTACAAACACAGCTACCACGTCGAAAAATAAAGGGCAAAGGTCATTTGATAAGTTTTTAACCGCAACATGTATTTGACGTTAATAATTATGGTATAATCTTTAAACTATTTAATTTGCAATTCTATGAAATGGGATTATTTTTTATTTTCTCTAACAGTAATTCCGACTCGAGGGTTGCTTACACCTGAGACGAACAAACTAGAAGTTGAGATATTAAATTTTTTAAATACATCGCCGAATCCTGCTGCTAAGGTCATTTTAAATGCCTCCTGGTATTGAGTACAATAGGCTACTTGCGTGGTACTGAAAATCTGATATCTCTCACTATATTACCTAAAGTAATGTTGAAAACGTATGTAAAATATAAATTTTAATTAAAAAAAAAAATACTATATGTTTTTTAATAAATTAAGAAAGAAGATTTTCTTTGACGTCATTATTTTGAACAGGAGAAAGGGAAGCATATTTAAGAATGTAGCCTGTAGATGGCGAGCGATTACGAGTATTAATTTGATTTTGACATTAGTTCATTCTTCTATGACTACGTTTATCTCGACAATTCAAGCGGCTTCAAGTCCAAGCCTGTTATTTTATAGGCTTGACTTGGCATTTTCAAGCGGCTCGAAATATTAATCTCGACCGTTTATTTCGAAGATTGAAAAGGGATTTACTAAACTCAAGCGGCTTCAAACGTCGAGATAAACGTAGTCTATCACTGTTTCTCTTCTTTATTATTTGATTATTTGCAATTTGCGTGGTTTCTGTTATTTTTATTACGTATTTCGATTTGTTAAGCAGGATTTTGAAGGATTTTAACTTAGCTTATACTCGTACAAGATTAAAATGACAAACTAAAATATTAACCTCCAAACTATTATTTAAACGTCAAACAGATGATCTGTCATGTTTAAATTTCAGTAATTTTTTTCTGGCCAATTATTGAAAATTTTGCCAAAAGAAAAAATATGGGTAGCAAGTTTTTATCGTCTCTTGAAAAATATTAAATAAAAAAATGGCATGCAAGTAGCCCATTCTAATCTTCTGTAACGGAATACATAAGGGTTAGTTTCCTTTCAATCAAATATAGGGAAATGTTTTCAAAAGAAACCACATCTATTAAATAATCTAAACGTTATACTACAATTGTTTATGCTTTGACATGTATGGTATGATTACCGAATGAAAGTTGACGTTTAAATTATTTTATAGATGTGGTTTCTTTTGAAACCCTAGAGAAGAATAGAATTGTACGAAATATTCAGGTATGAAATTTTTGCAAGAACCCATTTAAATACTGGTATAGGAAAGCACAGAAATACATTACTATGTCTGGCTGAAAATAGATGGCCGACTAGGGTAACTGAATATCAAAACAGGGGTGCGTCACGCCGCTAGACTCCCGAAGTAGCATGATGTATGTTCCAAGCGCCCGCAAAACCCGGGTCGTTATATTAGTTTTTAAAATAAGTTTAGAAAACAAGTATAAGGACTCGAGTTTTGTGCGTTAGGTATTGTTTTTGTCAGGATTAAAAAAAATAATTTAAAAATGAATCTAATTTTCCACTCGGAAGACATCGTGTATCTTCGAGATTACCGCCCGACGTGACGGCTAGACTCTTGAAGAATAGGGGATTCCACCATTTTTTAAATATTTCATCTGAACGCATAAGTAAAACTAAGAATCTCGGTGAAAATCTGATAAAAAAATTCCTATTAATAAGCGAGTTATAGTCCCCCGAAAATAGAAAATATACAGGGTGTTTCAAATATTGTAAAAAGAATAAGGGCATATAGTACTGACTAGAATGAGTAAAAAAGCTTAATCAACATGGGTCCGATCTTCCATAGTTTCCGAGATTTGAGGCAGTGAAAAATGAGTTTTTACGGGGTTTACATCTGCTATTTTGAAAATGATAAGAGTTACGACTATGATAAATGGGATTTTTTGTTTACCTTTCAGAGGTCATCTTAGATGTGCTTTTGTTTTTTTTTTAAATCAAATAATTGTACTATGTTAAATGTTGTGGCGACCTTGGCCAATATTTAATTTTCAAAAAACTATTAGAAATTGAGAAAAACGTTTCATATAAAATTTTATTGTTTTTTTATAGCCTATTTACTATAACATAGACAAAATTTTGTTCGATCACTATTTTTATCAGTTTTTTCTATTCTTCGCTTTTCTCGGAGACAGTTGAAGATCAGTCCTATGTTGATTAAGCTATTTTACTTATTTTGGTCAGTACCACGGTGTAGTATCTATAGGTGAGAGCACGAGATGCGTTAACATGGCTAAGTAACTGGGAAACAAAATAGCGCTAACGTGACCCGTTACCATTTGACAAAAAAATGTTTTGCTACAAAATGCACAACAGGGTAGGGATGAAATAAACAGAAATATAGTCTTTTCAAGGTGCCAAAATGTGCAATTTAGCGGCAGCCAGTTACAGTATAATCACAGAAACAGGTACTAAGATAAATTTCTGATTGAAAGGTGTCAATGTCAAGTGCATTTGACATGTTGTTTTTTAATTTTACTGGAAGTATAGAAACGTTTTTGTATGGAATTTGTACAAAATACATATATAGAACTGACAAAAGATAAAAGGTAATGATTGAAAATATAGAATATTATGCGTTATATATGAATAATTTAATATTTTAAATATTTTGTGTAAAAACCGGGTCGCAACAAAACCTGACATCTAGCGGCACACTGTATGAACTAGCCCAGTTAGCCATTCTTTGTAATGCATTGGGATACGTCGTGCACTCACCTACCTATAGATAGTACACCGTAATCAGTACTATATGCCCTTAATTTTTTTTACAGTATTTTTGAAAGACCATGTAGATGTGACGTCACGAATATAATTTTTTATATCAAGATGTTTTCTTCGTCGACCTAAATGTTTTTGAAATATATGTATGCTATTTCTAAATTATGTTTATAAAAAATAAATGAATATTATTATACTGTAAAAGTCTACACGATTTATAATTAAAAGTGTATTTACATTATTAAGTTTAATGCAAAATATTTATATTTAAATAAAAATTGTTTGAAAATTGCAGTACTGGACGGACAGCCACGCCTCCGCTATTTGAATATCTCTACTTCCATTGGTAGTAGGCATCTCCTCCTAACTGGGTATTCGTTATATATTTATAGGCCGTCTTTGATTCGCCAATCAAAATAATATATATGGAATTCATATGAGTGACGAGCTGCTATAACAAAAACCCCCTTATTTCCGAAGTATTTCGAATATATGCTTTTATTTCTTTATTAATATTCGTTATTAAGCATATACTTTCAATATTTTTTCCAAATTTCTTTAAATGAATTGCGCTGTAGTCCCCTTGAGCATGAGAAAAGTTTATTTTCGACCAAAAAATGCATTCCTGGTTGGAGCAATTTAAGTTAAACAAGCTAGATTTTTTGCATCGATTTTTAACTTTTGATGGTACTTGGATCCACCACTATACTTCTGGAACGAAGGAACTATGAAAACATTGGATTGCGAAGGATTTATTTTGCAGAGCAAGACACCAACTACTTTTTGGATGGAAATTGTGTATTTCTTATTTATATTTTGGGTTCAAAACTTATCAATACCCTTCGTATTCCTGTAGGCATAAATAAAAAATCTGATGTGGCCAGCACATTACCTTCCGTCAGTTCTATGTATTTTATACAAATTTCATACAGATAATTCCTTGCAAAAGATTCTATTTCTTGTACAATACCTTCCTGCAGTTGTATGTATTTTATACAAATTGCATACAGAAAATTTCTAGCAAAAGATCCTATATTTCCAGTAAGATTATAAGACAAACACAATTTCACTTTACACTGATATTTTTCAATCAGAATTTTCTTAATATTGTAGCTGTTTTCATAGCTATGTCTACTTTATAAAATTTAATTTCTTTATAATTTTTTAACTCTATATACGTTTAATATTAAGTATAAAATGCAGTCAAATCGTATAGAGAATAAAATATTCTTTAATATTTATAATAACATTAAATGTGAAAAAATTATATGTAACATTATTTTTTCAAGAAAAACTGTTAAAATCTTTAAATGAGGGTATTTTCGGTTGACCCATTGTAACCAAAATCTAATCAGCTCTTCATATGGATGTAACGAAGAAGAATACGAAAGAATTATAATTTTTGAAATTGTAGTATTAGAGTATCGCAGACGAAACTTTTCTTACACACACACATCATAGTAAAAATTGTAAAATCGTATTCTAGGTCTAGGGTCCCTAAAGCGTGCTTATTGATTAAAAACTCATCATCCAATTTTTTGACCAAAGACAATACCTTCCTTGCCTAAAGGTGACTGAAGGTAAAAATATAGTACCTACGTCATTTGAAAAACACCGAATCATATATGATGACGTACATAGTGTATTAAGGTCTTGTCCGATAATATTATTATCTTTCTAATATCACTTATCATATCACATACGTATGTAAATCTATATTACACAGGGAATTAAAATCAACAATAATTATTGTATTACATTATATAAAAATACTCCTTGTCTAAAATAAACAGACATTGACGCATTTTGAAATGACGAAATATATCAAATAAATTCTCATATATAATATCATAAGTCGTACATTTTTACCGGAAATTTTTTCAGATTGTTACGAGAGCCGGTTGCCTAGCAATTTATTGAGTGGCATTGTCAAAAAAATTACGAGTTGTCAACGAGTGATTTTTGATCAATGTCACGAAAAAAATAGGCAACAGGCTCGAGTAAAGCAATCGGAAAATTTTCCAGGATAAAATTTAACAACGAATTGTTTTCGGATGACTATTTCCAAAATAAAAATCAGGTAATTATTTCTATAATTTTTTTCTTGACAAAAATCTTGTAAATATTTATTGTGTTTAGAGGTATTATGTTTTAGTGTGCTTTTTCAATGTTTTAAATAGATTCATGTCCAAATCGACTCGTTTTTAATAAAAACTGATAACACTGAAAATATACAGACTTTGACAGGTATGTAAACAATATGTTTCTAAAACGTCAAAAAATTTTCGCTTATCAAAACTCACTTGTAAAAATACGACATCTTATTGGCTTAAAGGGTGCGAAAAAACTTTTGTGACGGTGTTTTGTCGAAATGAAATTTGGTAACTAGGTAGAATCCTGAATTTGGATTGGTTTATATATTTATGAGTGAAATAGTCGAAGCAAAAATTTACCCACCCTAGAATTTATTTTTCTCATCAAGTGTTAGAATTTCCTGTCGTAAATCAGGAAATGACGCATCTCTATCAATTCCGGTACGGTAAATTCAAAGGTGAAAGGTCGCAAAATAGGAAAATTAAGTGACAGAATTCTAGAGATTTATTAATTAATTTATGTTTGTCAGTACTTTGGAAATATCGGCTGGTATTATTCCAAAATTAAAATACCAGGTAGGCCGTGGGAAACAAAATTTGCACATTGTATACTCGTCTTTTTCTATAAATAGAAACTTAATGTGGGCTAGTCTTTATATCAAAATAAAAATATATAATATAATTTTTATATTTTGGTGTTATAGGTCTATAAAAGCATAGCAAACACGTCGTTTCGAAGGTAAAAAATAGAACTTCAAGACTTTGATACATAAATAAAAATATTATTAATACTTTCTAAAGCGCCAAATATTCTATTATAATATAATATTATAAAAAGCCCTCATTCATCTTCTGCATAATTAATCATCTACGTCATCTGTATCCTCCCCACCCTAGATTGTACTATATTCATTGTGAACCCTAACCGTACTGACGTCACACCAGTTCTTCCACTGTGACGTAATCATGAACCTGACCGTGAACGTAGCCAGTGTTGTATATGACGTCACACCAACACTGGCACCTGTTGAATGCGCACGCGCATGTACAGGTCGATGCGCAAGGTCACAAGGTCGGAGGGGTCACTACAGTACGCGTGGCTGATGGAAAAACACTTCGGAAAACAAGCTTCATTCGAAAAAATATAAATATACAAATGGTCACTCATCCTAATAGTTATTTATGCTATGTACAAATTTTTTCACTCCTGTTGATTTATTTTTTACCTGTTCACTTTACTGCCGCAGATATGTCACGGAATATTGTTGTTGACTATTTCCCGCATCATGTTTTACACCAATCAAAATGCTTTATTTTACAAGAAACCGCGTATTCGAACGATTATATGCATAGTAAGCGTATATTCACTGTAACCATGACAAAAAATTGTTTTTCTACAGTCTACATACAAAGTAGCCATTTGCGCTCTCTTTTGTCAACGCAAAATGTCACTTTGCCGCTCATGCGCGACAAAGTAGAAAAAACGCTCGCTGTCTAAATTTCTAACTATACAATGTTGAGCAATGTCACTTGTCTACATTTTTAAAAGAACCGTTTAGTCAGTAACTAATGGCACTGTTCTTACACATATACCACCTTCACAAGTCAATCTGACATATAACTGCTCTGTCGATATATTACATAACCAAACAAAATGCGGCACTGCTGTACAAATAAAATAGGGCATATATTTACCAAAACGAAAGTATAATATGGTTAGATTACATTGAAACAATAGCTCAAGAAGAATGAAAAATAACGATAAATTAAACTTAAAAATTAAATATAAAATAAATTGTGTGACAGTTGTGCTGCCAGCTGCAAAAGTTTGGCGTGAACGCTCCCAATGGACATCCACTTTTTCACTGCACTAGTTTAATGTACTTGAAACAAATAAATTATACAAAAACTTATAATATTCATTACAAAATTGGTATTAATTTTTTGTAAAAACGAAAGCCAAAACAATATCTTGAAGTCATATTTGAATACGTTCCTATCTTCACTGCAAAACTATTGAATAGTACTGTAAGTACAAAGTGTACATTTTATTATTTTTTGTTATGGTGGAGGACTGTAGAAAAAATCTTGTGTGTGTTTCGAGCACAAATGGACATTGTCGATTTCGAGAGAATGCCGCGCTCCTGCGTCGCGCGTCAGCAACCTCTCAATCGACAATGACTCATTTTGCGCTCTTAATACACAAATAGCTATTAACTGATATATTTATTTTGCAATCAAATATCAAAGTGTCAAAATGTCCCAAATGAATCGTTATGGTAAATGTTTATTGCTTTACAAAAGTAGGCTGGTAATTAAGTAGTAACTGTATCTGTACGGTAATATTATTACCATACTGATTTGGCAACAACGGTTTACAAAATGAGATTAAAATTAAATGAAAATATAATGCTCTTCATTAATACATATAGATAACGTTAGTGTATCGTTCTAAATACGGTCTACTTTACTCTAAAGTAATAAACATGAGGAATAAAGCACATAATTTAAATATTTGCCATATTAACATATGTCAAAATAATTGTTCTGTTAACCATAGCATTCTGAAAGTAGCATTAATGAGAAAATTTCAAAAACGTTTATCAATAATGTCTTAATTTTCTGAAACTGATAAACTATTGAGCAAGCCACGGATGTTATGAATCATAACAAGCCTTAGATGTCTTAAAATCCTCGCTCTACGAGCTCGCATTTCAAACCGACATCTACGGCAGTTAGGTGCCGTGCACGCCCGTAAAGTTCTGAGTAACGGTCTTGCATTGTATATTACTATTACATTCTTGTTATTATTAGTATGTCCAAATATGTCATCAACAGTATTTTTTTTTGCCTAAAAATAGTGTTACTGTTGTACCCAAAATTGTATACACAGTTGCTTCGATTTCACGATCATAATTTTGTTAACAATGTTACCAAATTTATGATATTTGTGATGGAATAGAATAGAACATCCTATTTGTCCATAAACATTCGTTTCCAATGAAACCAATTTGTTACCTAACTTATTACCAATTGAGTAATAAATTTGATAACAACTTATGACTGTGTTAAACAGGCTTAAATGTACATAGACATAATCACGTGACACGAATGTGACCCGCCGGGCGTGATCGGGCGTGAGTGCCAAAATAAATTCATGAACGTGAGTGATCGTGAATCAAACATAAAAAGTCGTGCGTGATTGGTCGTGATTACATTTTTAGTTACGTGAGTGTGCGTGACCGTGAACAAAAAGTTACTCACGCGCCCATCTCTAATCCGTCAATGTCAAATTTCTAAACCGCATTTTTAGTGGTATTATTAATAATTATTATATATGTAAGTATGAAAACATTATTTATATTTGATATATTGAAGATTGTGTTATTTTTATTGGCATTTCACGTTATCATACATTTGATTAATTTTTATTTTTGTTAGGTTGTGTCAATTTTAAATTCAATGTCAATCTGTCATAATAGATGAAAATATTCAGAAAGGTGTACCCGGATACTGGTTTTTTGGTTGACATACATCCCTGCAAACAATGTCCCAATAGCCTACTTACGATATCGGGAGTGGAAAAAATCATTACATAATCAATGGACCTTTCCAATTTAAGGGCTATCTCTCTCTATCGCTGCAAATAGTAAGAAAATGGCGCGAACAACTGCCAATTGGGCTGTCAAACGAAACGTCAAAAATATTGCAGTCATTAAAATACCTGTATTCTCAGTGAAAATTTGCATCGATAGACATTTTACCTTCAATAAAAGCTTTTGTAACTTATTTCGATAAGATTTTTTAAAGTTATCTTACATTTTACGTCTAATTTTTTTAGAATCAAACGTCATAAATCTCAGTTGTTCTTACTATGCGCAGATCCCCATTGCGCATATCTTCTATGTCTTTAAATTGGAAAGGTCCATTTCATTTTGGTAAAAAAATATTTTCGTTGGTTGTTTTTGTATGAAGCATTAAGCGACAGATTAACATTATCTCTATTTGGGTGTAAATGTATAGTTATAGTTTCTGTGAAATGAACCGAGTTATGGCTTACTCTTTTCATAGCGGTATCGGTTTTCAGAACAGGGTAGTTTTCAGCTTTCAGCGCTCGGTTTCAGGCGTGTGGGAGGTAGTTTGGAATTCCTGGAAACACTGTCGCAGCTTCCAGGAATCAAGATAACGGATATCCTATCCTGGTTGCAGGATGGAGAGTCATCCAGACTTATTTCGACCACGATGTTAATGTTATGATAAGACTTATTTATTATGATTATAAATTTATTAATTTATTAATTAATTGGTATTACTTGATTGTAAGTATGATTGTAGGAATGATGAGAAATAATTGGAGCTGCAGTCGTGGTAAACAGTGTTTATTAAACAGTAATTTAATGGACCTTTTCAATTTAAAAAGATAGAAGATATGCGCAATGGGGATCTGCGCATGTAAGAACAAATGAGATCTATGCCGTTTGTTTCTAAAAAAATTAGACGAAAAATGTGAGAATATCTGAGATAACTTTAAAAAATCTTATCGAAATAAGTTACAAAAGCTTATATTGAAGTTAAAATGTCTAACGATGCAATTTTTCACTGAGAATACAGGTATTTTAATGACTGCCATATTTTTGACGTTTCATTTGACAGCCCAACTAGCAGTTGTTCACGCCATTTTCTTACTATTTGCAGCGATAGAAAGAGATAGCCGTTAAATTGAAAAGGTCCATAAAATTTCCTACGTTTGGATTCCCAATGAATCATCTTCAGGGATAGTTAAAGTACAAATGGAAAATAAGATTACATTACAAAATCAAAAATGTAAGGATGAAAATGTCGTCAAAAAATATCAGAGGTAATAAAATATGTGCATACATCAGAAAGTGACATTTACTAATAACCATTGGTCAATAACCAGTCACTTTAACCATTAGTTAAAAATTAAACTGAAGGTTAGAATCGATGCGAACAACTTCCAGTTAGCTCTAACCAAAGGTGGTATAAGAACAATTTTGCAACATAACCTTTGGTTAACTGGTTAGCATTAATTGTCACTTTAAGGGGCCTATTCTGTAACTTAATAGTTAATTTTGAACATCAGGGGGGCAATTCTTGAAAAGTGAGATGTCAGTGAGATTTGACAGAAGTGAGAAAAAACGTCACGTGACTTACATGTCACGTAGATTTTTTCTTTAATTCTTGAAATAATTTTATCGTCTCACTACTTCACATTTCATCTCACTGCGTGAAACTTATCTCCCCACCTTTTTGGTTATGAGAATCAATATTACTTGCTAATTTTAAATAGAAATTTGATTAATACTAAATTATATTAACTAAAACTAAAATTATAAATAAAATTATTACAAATATCATGGTTGACGAAAGAGAAGTAGCTGCTGCTTTAAAGCATTTGGAAAATACAGAAATTACTTTTCGAACCAAATTTTTGAAATATTATTTCGGTTGAATAAAAATTTAGTGGATCGCTTGGGTGACAATTTAAACCAATCAACCAAGTCATAGATCAGCATTAGGGATTCCAAAGAAACTTAACAATTTTACGTTTTTTGATTTGTGGGTATTCAGCTTGGTGTGGGAAATTACAAACATTTAGCTATTATAACTACAGCCCGATTTAAATACTTTACATATACTTATACAATACAAATACGTTTATACGTAGTTAGGTACATTTTATTTGTAGTTCAATTACGGCAATAATAAATAGTTAATATAAAAAATTATTTATACATTAGTCACTCGTAAGCATAGGGGCAGAAAATTTGGCCCGCGGGCTGCCTACACAGACCACTACACTACGGACACGGACCATGGAGACCTACGGACTCAAAATTCAATAAATCTAGAAATAGTTATTTACATTATACGTGCGGTAGGTGTTATTTTACAACGCGAGGTTTTATATTGAAGCACGACGCGCAGCGGAGTGCTGCAATAAAACCGAGCGTTGTACAAATACCTAACGCACACATTATGTATTAAATTTTTTGGCCGAGATATCTACTGAAATATGTATTTTCTATAAATTTTGCTTGTTAACCTTAAACCAGTGTTGTCATCAAGCGAGCTGCTATCAAAACAATTTATTGTAGGCTCAGCATCAAGGCGCTTTGAAAACCAACGAAACGTCAAAATAATCAAAAAATTGTATTTCTTGTTATATTTGTAATCATATCTATCAAAGAGAAAAATGTCAGACAGTGACGAATCTATAACATCTACTCCGCCAGAGTTACGTGAACAAGCAAAAAATGTTTCATCGGAATTACTCCCTGAAAAATCAAATGCCCGTTACAAGAGATATTATCAAGTTTTCATACGGTGATGTGACGAAAAAAAGTCAACAATTGAGAGGTTGGGTTGGGACAAGACCAAGAATTTGCACTTTGATTATTTTATTTATTAGGGATGTCTATTGTCTATGCTGCTATGCTGGAAGGAAATTAAGGTTAGGTAGATTAGTTCCTACATACGTAGTTCCTACAGACTACATGAATGATTCTAATCAATTCTAATGTTACCTACCCTTTTCGACATTCTTCATTAAAATTAATTTCAAACATTTGAAATAAAATAAATAATTCTCATCAATCATTCCACTTATTTTATCATTTGACAATTTTGACATATTGACATTGCCGACTGAGACTTATGCCAAAAGATGGCGCTGGCGGATTAAATTAAAAGAAATTCAGTTTTATTTATTTATTTACTATTATTGTACGAAAATTGCGGTAGCTAGCGTTTTTGTAGGCACTCTTTATTATTACAAAGTAGATTTCTTTATTAGTGGCCTATTAAAACTTAAAAATATGGGTGTGTATTACTTTATTCGGTGCGGTAAAGTCATGGCATGTGTAAAATCGCAACTACCATGGACGCCAACGATGTGTGATTGTTATGTTTACACTTTAGGAGGCCAAAAAAGTAGTTGCGTATGGCAACATGATCAATGCCAGCTAAAATGAAAATAAGAATATCACGGTAAATATGTAAAAGTAATCAAAGAAGAGTGCAATGTAGTATACTGTCAATGTCAAAAATCACACTTTTATATCAAATTTTTCACTTGCTAAATCATGGCCATTTAGATAGGTGAAATATATCTCACTTTGTTTTGGGAATTAAAAAAGTGAGAAAATATGAAATGAGATGAAATTTTATGTCACTTTGAGAGAAAATTCTCATATTTCAAGAATTGATGGTATCCTGGTTAATAATTTTGTCCAATAGAGAAAGTGATTTGACAACTAAAAATCAATATTTTGTTATATATGAACATATTTGATTGGTTCAATTTTTTAACCAATTGTTCAAAAAGAACCACTGAGTTACAGAATAGGCCCATAAGACAGTTAAATTTGAACTACGGTATAGGCAGGGTATAATACCTTATTGAGTAATGAAATTCTTATATATCCTTAAATGTGAACAAGTTACATAATGTAACGTTTTTATTTATTTGGGCGAAGTGTAAATATTAGACAATTATTATTAATTAAAATAAAGGTTTATTACTATAACTAAATATTAAAAAGGTATTAATAATTACGATTACTATTATTGAACAATTATTAAAAACTAATTAAGACTAAAAATATAATTAACTAGATAACACGAACAATATTTATTTATTTAACAATTAACACGACTATTTATTTATACGATCTTACTAATTATTTATTTCACTGTTTTGTATATCACGTTCAACTGTCCGCCTACCGACCTCCACAGCGTCTATATAGTCAACTGACTCAACAGCGTCTGTATATTCAACTGCTCGGACAGAAATCACACCTTTCACCTCACTATATGTCTATTTATGTAACTCTCTCACTTCCACAGCCGCAGTATCCCTGACTGTCCGTATGTCACAACTTTTCAACACCACTGTCGAATATCCACTTTCACTCGTCAACACTACCGAGTACTCACATCCACAGCTATCCCAGTTTAGCAGTAACTTCCCGACTTCGATACAAACTGCATTCGCTCACTACGATACTGCTGTGCTTCTCAGTAACATTTTACTCTCTAACACTCCATGTGAATGTCTCTATGCCTCTCTCTATGTAACTAACTCCCGAGCATAGCTGCGTCCCTTTTATACATTAACTTTCAGAGAGCTCCAGAATGTTCGACCGCATAATAACAATAAACACATAAGGTTCAAGCGACCAGAAGTAATTAAACCGTCGCGGCTTGTTTGTTTACGTAGCCCGGCTGCTAGCGCGATTGCGTCATCGCTATACTTAGACGCTTATTCAGCGTAGCAGCGGGGCTCACACGTTACAATAAGAAAGAGTCAAAATATCTCTGCCTGAAATCTTACTGAAAAACACTAAGGATTTTCCTCGGTTTTCACTGCATTCAACGCCCACATACTTCCAAGACTTCCAAGATATTATGAAGAAAATTTATGTCCACATCTTATAATTAATTATAAAATATAATTAGGCTCACATATCATCTTTATTTGATCTGAAATTGAGTTGGGATTGAAAAATAAGCTCTGAGATTAGGTGGGTGAATAATTTATTTGAACAAAACTGAAAAGCAAGAAATATTACTTCGTATTTATTTTACGAATCTCAATGTTTTCGATTTGCAGAAGCCTTAGTAAATTCTCGCGGTTTTGCTGAATTATTCCGGAGAATATTCTAAGTTCTAGATTATAAACTGTTCTAATTACTAAATATTGATAGAGTTATGGAGCTAATGTGTTATAATTAATTAAAGAACATTCGAGAATAAGGTTCATGAACGTTTATACCGTACAGAGAATCTTAATTTAATTTAAAGTTTGTTAGAAACTTGTGTCAAAGGTTGTTTATCGTTGTATCGTCTTTAATATTGAGGGAAAGTTCTAGAAATTTAAACTAGAACGCCGCGATATTAAAGAGAGAAATTAAATTTATATGAACAATTCATTAGGTTTATACGAGTATCGGGCCATAACGTTCAACATGGGAAAATAGATTTTCCTTGCGCAAAGGTGGCTTATCAATTTTAGACAAAGTGATAAGACGAGGGTAAGAGCAATAACAAATAAATAACTTTGTATAAACTTTTCTAAATTATAGTTCAGAAATATTTCAATTTGTAATCTTAATTAGTCAAAATTCTATTTAGAAATAATTATCATTTTTCCTGTCGCGGGTTTTTGTTTAGTCTGGATGTCACCGATATTTGACAGTTATGTGTTGACAACTATGCTGGATTTATACAGCAAGGCTTATTCACAGTACTCAAATTAAGTGAAATTATAATTAATACTTATAATTATATAAATATAAGTTTATGTCAATACATTCAAGTGTCAGCGTTCAAAAGCTTCAAATTAGAAATGAAATTAATTTAACTTAACTTACATTAAGAATTTTATGCAAACTTCATATATTTCAGTGCTGAGAATGAGCCTTTAAGGCCAATCAGATTGGACAGAAAAATGACAGAATGTCACGGATGCCACGTCATGTCATAATTTGCTCAATATGGATATAAATAATATAAATTTATTTAAAAAAATTGTATTAAAACAATTAATTGCATTACTTGCTATCAGGCGGCTGTAAGTATGTTCTTTTAAATATGGCACAATACATTAATTATAATAGTTATTTATTTAAATCGTAGAAATGGGCTTCAGGATCCAGGACAAATTTATTTAAACGAAGAAAGAATTGTGAAAAATTCATGGACCTCGCTGGGATTCGAACCCAGAGCCTCCCAATCTCTAGCCGGGCGCTCTACCAATTGAGCCACGAGTTCCCGTTGAAGTCCATGAATCTTTCACAAGCCTTTTTACAAATCGTAACGAGTACACTCTCACAATTTGAGAGATAAATACTCAACGCTAACATTTGCGCAGTAAATATTATATTATTGTGAACTTTTTTAAGCCGTCACACACACGTAGAATAATTATTTGAGATCCAACCTAAATGTTTAAATCGTAGAAATGGGCTTCAGGATCCAGGACAAATTTATTTAAACGAAGAAAGAATTGTGAAAAATTCATGGACCTCGCTGGGATTCGAACCCAGAGCCTCCCAAACTCTAGCCAACGGGAACTCGTGGCTCAATTGGTAGAGCGCCCGGCTAGAGATTGGGAGGCTTTGGGTTCGAATCCCAGCGAGGTCCATGAATTTTTCACAATTCTTTCTTCGTTTAAATAAATTTGTCCTGGATCCTGAAGCCCATTTCTACGATTTAAACATTTAGGTTGGATCTCAAATAATTATTCTAATAGTTATTTATGTAACACGTGTGTAAAGTAGTACTATTTGGTCGAGTGCGATGTTTTACGCATGATGCGCAGCCGACTGCGGAAATTGTAGCACGAGACAAAAAATACTATTTTACACACGTGTTGCATACATTTTTCCTACAACCGAAATGGTATTGATATTTCTCATAATACTGAGTGTACAGGCATCCAGCAGCTTCAAATATTGTTAGTACTCTTTCTCATAACACTGTACAAAATGTAACTTAAACACTTGAAAGAATCTCAGACAGACGATGATTAGTCTTTTATAATGAACAAATTGTTTATTTAATATTAATATTAAAAATTAGGTTAGGTTAGATACATGTCAAAAAAATGTTAATGTTCTTAAAAATTAGATCAGTACTCAATCTGTTAAAAAAATATTAGATTTGTTTCATTTACAGTGTATATTCATATTTCTTAATAAATTTTATTACTTTTATTATTATTTACTACCTAATTATATACTTGACAGGTAAATTAACCGAATTTTAATGTTGCCTAGCAACGCTTATTTACTTTTCACGCACTAGTGCTTGAAAAGTGACACTTTACACACTGTAATGAGTGCGTGAAAAGTACTTTTCACGCACGGTTGTAGGAAAATTGTATTTTTAAGTTAACATGTTTTAAGACGGTCATTTTTAAGTATAATTTTTAATTATATTTTTTAATCTATAGAAGATATAATAATGAATTTATATTTATCGAATAAATAATTTAACGTTTTTTAATATAAGTATTTACATAAATTTTCGATAAATAATATTTAGATGATTTTTTTGTTGTAACTACTACTTTCGGTTGTCCAATTGTTACCAAAACTTAATCAACTCTTCTCATTATTGTTAGATTGAGGAATCTGTAGTTAAAAATGTCTTAAGTCTTATAGTATTTGAGAAATCGTGAATCCAACATCCACACACACACATACGGACATCATCGTAAAAATGTTATAATAGGATTCTAGGAACCTTAAAACGTGCTTATTCACTAAAATCTGGATATGCGATTTTTAGCATAAATACAATACCTCTCTTAGCGAGAGATAAAAAGTAACTTTTATTAAATTTTAAATTCCATTATCTCGGTTACAAAATGATTAAATTAAAATGTGTTTGTGTTTTTGCCGTAACAGAATCAGAGAAATATAATCATATAAGTTATGTAACACACATGTAAGTATGGTTGGTTACATAAATATAAATCGTCACTCATATTCCTAAATATTTTTTTTTTCGCGATCGTCTATAAAATGAGGTGTTTCTGATTACTTTAGACTAGAAAATCCTATATTGAGCTAGCTCGGGAAATTATCTATAATTATCCAATCCCTTACATGAATGTTTCCATGGCGATCAGTTATTTAATTATTTATTTATTATATCCTCGTAAAATAAAATAATGCATACTTATACATTTTTATGTATTATTCCGCAAAAATTTGTACCTAACATGACTTGCCTTTACTGGGCTTATAAGCTTCCAAAGCTCGCCTACGGCTCACTCTGGAATTTGCTCACCCAGTCTTGTTTCGTAAATAACTATTATGTTCAAAATGAAAACAATCTACAAAATGCATACATACATTATATTTATCAATTAATACATTTTTTCTTATCTATATATTATTATAATTCCTTTATAGATGCGTCCATTAGGGCACCTACAATAGATAAATATAGGTATAGAATTTTTTTTTCAAAAAATATGGACAATCAAGGTCATCTGTGATTTGTATGAATTAAGATTTTAGTTCTGTCAAATTCAGTAGTGCCGTTTAGTTAGTTTTTATGAGGGTACATAAGATTCAAAATTCAAAACTAAGTCAACTGGCAAGTTTATTAGGAAATGTAAAACCAAATATGTGAAAAATAAGATAATGACACAATAATTTATTTTTTGTGCAACCGGACGCGAAATAAGTAATTCGCAGCCGCAATACAGGCCGCAAAATTAAATTTCGCGACCGTTGTTATGGTAACGGCCGCGAAATTAGGTAAATAATCACTTTGACACTTGAGAATTGCATGGTTTTGTTTATCAAATGTTAATCCCATAGCCACCTTGAAAGCTAACTTTCTATTTATAATGAAACTGTTTAAAATTAATAAAATTTACATTAATTACATATTTTTTACGTTTGCACAAAAAATATTGTGTACACCTTGTCCGCGAAATCCTTTAGCGCCTTCGAGATTGTCTTGCCTCGGCCGCAAGCGGCCTCGGCGACAATTTTTCTCTCGGTACGCTAAAATGTGATTTCGCGGCCTTGATATACAAATAACTATTTTGTGCAACCGGACGCGAAATAAGCATTTCGCAGACGCAATACAGGCCGCGAAATTCAAATTCGCGACTGTTGATATGGTAACGGCCGCGAAATGAATTTCGCGGCCGTTGTCATGGCACTAGGTAAACAACCACTTTGACACTTGAGAATTGCATGGTTTTGTTTATCAAATGTTAATCCCATAGTCACCTTGAAAGCTAACTTTCTTTCCCTCGAGATTGTCTGGCCTCGGCCGCAAGCGGCCTCGGCGACAATTTTTCTCTCGGTACGCTAAAGAGTGATTTCGCGGCCTTGATATAGAAATAACTATTACGGCTTGCTTAAGTTTGGTTGTTTCAGCTTGAGCCATATAATTTATGTAACTACCTAGCGCCAGTAATTTCAATTCCACAACTTTTTCGTCTCTAAAATATTCTTCCAAGTCTTTTTCTGCGATTTCTTCAAATTTATCTTCAATTTCTTCAAATTCATCTTCAATTTCTTCAGCTGTTACTGAAGTTCTTTCAGTCGACTCCTGGTCGATTGTTAATTCTTCCTCTTCCAAAATTGGTTTAAGTTTTTTTTCATGTATACTATTTTGATTTATATTTTTATTACGAAATATAGTTCTATGTGTAACGACGTGAGAATCGTATGGTATGCACGTTGATTCAGGGTGGTGATTTAATGGTATATAAAACTATAAAATAAAAAATAATAATAATAGTATTAGGCAATATTTCAATAGTTACTTGAGGAGATGATGGTATTGGTTCAACCGATGCGGATTGTCGATTTCTACGCTTCTAAAAATATAAAACTTGATGCAAAATTTTGTCCAACTTGCCCAAGAAGTGACCTTTTTCATGCTTGTTTTCGTGCGCAAAATGGTTCAACAGTATGGTATGACTAGCGATTGAAAGTTGACGTTTAAAGTATTTTATAGAAGTGGTTTCTTTTGAAACCCTAAAAAGAATAGAATGGGCTACTTGCGTGCCATTTTTACTTCCTTGTACGAAGTAAAGGAAGTATTGTAATCGCGAAAAATTTCGGTTTTGAGATTTCAACGGAAATATCCATTTTTACCATCCCTGAATCCATTCTGACTAATTTCGTCGTGACGTCTGTACGTACGTACGTATCTCGCATAACTCAAAAACGGTAAGCCGTAGAAAGTTGAAATTTTGTATTTAGGACTTCTATAACATCTAGTTGTGCACCTCCCTTTTTGGTCATTACATAATTTCCAGAAATGGTACTTTATTTGAAGCCTATAATAGATTTTAATGAAAAACCATATTCAAATATAATCCAAAACGTTTCAAATTTGGTATATAAGACTTTTATATCAATTGGAATAACATAGCAGATTTTGGTTAAAACAGGCTAACCGGAAGTGATATATCACCTGAAGTTGTTAATGGTTTCATTTTAATTTTAGAAATAAATGCTTCAAATAAGAGTTTTAGAGAATTAAATTCTGCGTCTAGCACATCAAGTATTATTAAATTAGCCCGTTGTATAAGCGAGATATGTAAATTTAAAACTTATATACTTTTTGGTTTTTATAATGAAGCTTGCTATGGATTAGGACAAAAAATAAATAAATAAAAAAAAATAGATGGTAATGTCCACGAATGTCAAATTACGTCAAACACGTGCAATTTTATAATTGGGTCTATTCTTCATATTGGTCTTACGTACAAGGAAGTCGTGTGGTGTCCATATCAGATTTTTTTATTTAATATTTTTGAAGAGACGATAAAAACTTGTTACCATTTTTCATTTTGGCAAAATTTTTATTAATTGGCCAGAAAAAAATTAATGAAATTTTATTATTTAAATTACCGCCATGTATGACGTTGAATTACGCTGAACTAATGAATGGCCATAAAGCAGTAACATCGGTACGTCCAATAGCAACGGCATATGCGGGTAATTTAAACATGACAGATCATCTGTTTGACGTTTGAATAATAGTTTGGAGGTTAATATTTTCGTTTGTCATTTTAATCTTGTACGAGTATTAGCTAAGTTAAAATCCTTCAAAATCCTGCTTAACAAATCGAAATACGTAATAAAAGTAACAGAAACCACGCAAATTGTAAATAATAAAGAAGAGAGAGAGTGACAGAAAAATGAAATGTCAAAATCAAATTAAAACTCGCACTCGCTCGCCATCTACAGGTTACATTCTTAAATATGCATCCCTTTCTCCAGTTCAAAATAATGACGTCAAAGAAAATCTTCTTTCTTAATTTATTAAAAAACATTAATTTTTTAAAAATAAAATTTATATTTTTACTTACGTTTTCAACTTTACATTAGGTATTTAGTGATAGATATCAGATTTTCAGTACCACGCAAGTAGCCTATTGTACGAAATATTCCGGTATGAAATTTTTGCATGAACCCATTTAAATGCTGGACTAGGAAAGCACAGAAATACATTACTATATCTGGCTGAAAATAGATGGCCGACTAGCGTAACTGAAAATCAAAATAGGGGTGCGCTTAAAATATTTTAAACATTTTTCGTTTATAAGAGAAAAGCTGCTTGACTGGATATAATGATGAAGGAAAGAAGTTTCTGGATTTCAGTCAATTCAGGCCCCCATATGGGCCTTCCTCAGGAGCTGAAGAATTACATAGATCAAAATTACAATAGTTACATGTAAGTAGATCTGTAACATTGCCTGTAACTATTTGTAATTTTGACCTATGTAATTCTTCAGCTCCTGAGGAAGGCCCGTGTGGGGTGCGAAACCGGTCGACGAGAATATAATTAAAAAAAAAAAAATTACTGAAATCCAGAAACTTCTTTCCTTCAATTTTCGTTTGATTATTATAATAAAATATTTTGACCTTTAAACTATTTAGTTTGGCAATTCTATAAAATAGGATTATTTTTAATTTCCTCTAACACTAATTCCGACTCGAGGGTTGCTTACACCTGAGACGAACGAACTAGAATTTGCGGTATTAAATTTTTTAAATACATCCCTGAATCCTGTTGCTAGGGTCATTTTAAATGCCTCCTGGTATTGAGTACAATTATAATCTTCTGTAACGGAATACATAAGGGTCAGTTTCCGTTCAAAACAAATATAGAAACCACATTTATTAAATAATCTAAACGTCAACTTACATTCGCTAGTCATACTATAACAGTTCAACATGCCGTGCGTACAGTAAAAGAACCGTGCGCACAGCTCGTTCGCACGTCAAAAGGTCCATTTTGGGCAAGTTGGACTAAAAATCGTACGTATCACGTGAGCAAAACGATTAGCGCAATACTATTTTTAATGGCGAATAAAATAAGAAAATAATTTAAACTAAACATCTTGAAGCTGGTGGCAACCGTTTTCTATTGAGCAACCGATGTCTGAAGCTCCTCTCTTTACGCTCCAACATGCGGGCTATTTCCTGCCGAATAAAGTTCTTCAGGTGAAGCAAGCTTGTAGGGCGGTGTTTGTAAACCTCTGCCTTCATAATAGGGGATTACAGCTCAATCGAATTAAGAGAAATTAGTAAAAAATAGTGAAAGTAGATGCTTAATAATGAATATTAATAAAGAAATAAAATGATATAATTGAAATACTTCGGAAATAAGGTTTTTTTTAACAACTCGTCACTCATATGAAATCCATATATAATAGGTCTGTTCGTTTCGCTACTTTGCGTCTACGGTTTACTGCCGCCTCCATACAAAGTATATGGGCGCGGCAGTAAACCGTAGACGCAAGGTAGCGGAACGAACAAACCTATTATTTTGATTGGCGACTCAAAGACCACCTATAAATATATAACCAATACCGAGTTAGAGGTAGAGTTTACTACCAATGGAAGTACACAAATTCAAATAGCGGACACGTGGCTACCAGTTCATTACTGCAATTTTCAGTTTTTATTTGAATATAAATTTCTTGCATTAAACTTAATAATTTTGATACACTTGCAATTATAAAGCATGTAGACTTGTACAGTGTTATAATATTAATTTGTTTTTTATAAATATAATTTAAAAATAGCATACATTTCAAGAACATTTTAGATCCACCAAGAAAACAGTTTTATATAAAAACTTATATTCGTGACGTCACATCTATATTATCAAACTTCGGGGGACCAACTCACTTATTAATAGGAATTTTTCCACCGATTTTCACCAATAGTCTTAGTTTTACTTATACTTTCTGATGAAATTATATTAAAAAAAATGATGGAATCCCCCATTTACTCAAGGCCCTACCAGACCAAATTCTAATATTAACAATGAGTTAACAGTTTGTATATTTAAAATAAATTGTAAAAAATTATCAGCCAGCTTAGTTGATAGAGCACTATCCTGGCAAGACAGGTGTCTCGCGTTCGATTCCCGATGGCTGACAATTTTTCACAATTTATTTCAAATATACAAACTGTTAACTCATTGTTAATATCACCTTCAAGATGTTTTGATTAGAAATGCGTTATTTATAAATAAATTTTGTCTATCAGTAATATTTTTTATTTTATTCGCCTTAAAAAAAGGAAGTTTCTAGGCCCCATCCTGTATATGCAATTCACGATAGCGAGAGAATTTTGAACTAATTCGTGAAAAGAGACAACATGCAAGTCGTTCTATTTTTTATTATTATTATTATTATTATTATTATTATTATTATTATTATTATTATTATTATTATTATTATTATTATTATTATTATTATTATTATTATTATTATTATTATTATTATTATTATTATTATTATTATTAAATACTCCATACAACAGGCAGAGCCCAATTACAGTACAGAGGAAAACTAGGTTTAGAAACAAAGTAGTGGGTAAAGAAATAACTTAATGAGGTAATAACGAGGGGTTGTGGTTTTGACCAACGGAAAACTTCAGAAGACAGTGGTAAAATTGCTTAGACGATAGAAGGAAGATATCTATAGACGAAAATTTAGAATTATATAAAAGACACATTTTATTAATAGAAGAGAAGAAAATATTGGTACGTGCTGCTGGTAAATAAAAAGTAAATGAGTATCTAATGAGGTACATAGGTACGTGAAAGTTAATAAGATTTAATGACTGTGGATCATCAACATTGTTGTGGATTATCTTAGAAAGATGGTAAACAGAATAAATATTACGTCGCTCGCAAAGAGTTAAAAAGTTAAATGTAAGTAGCAACTGGTGATAAGACATGAAACGGTCGGGATATGTTCCATATGTTTTAAGAAATAAAAACTTAAGGAACTTTTTTTGAATAGTCGGATTGGTATTATTTTGGAACCGAACCAATAGAATGCTTTTACTCCGTTCGTGAATTAGTTCAATATTCTCTCGCTATTGTGAATGGACTATAGATCGAAAAACCTTACCTTATAATTTAGGTATGTCAGTATACATACTCCAGTTAAAAATATACCGGCTATTACGCTAATAACAATGATTACTATAAAAAATATATATTATTAATTTTATGTTTATTACGTACGATTATTGTGGCACATACATTCAAAAAATAAATGTTTATCTCTGCAAAAAATTTATGTATTAATATGGTATAATATTTATTGTAATATACATACATACGTATCTGTGACCGTTTCTATATTGTTGGTAGTATTTGTAGTAGTATCATTCATAATTATGCACAAAACACATCATGTATTTTCTGCCATTTTACTTGCAATTTTGACAAATGTCAGTGTCAACTTTAGGGAGAATTGGGGATAATCGAATTATGTTTTAAAACCATTCAACAAAAAGGATATTGCACGAAATAATAAGGATATAGCAGTATGTAATTTCTTCTTTTGTTAGTATTCTTGTCCATTTTTTTCAAAAATACTTGATAAACTTATACGACACAGGATCAGAAAGAATCAAATATTTTGTTTACTTACAATCTTTTGTTCATAAAATCAGTTTCAACGTTCCAACCACCTCTGGAATTTTATGACCCTAGTACTATTTGTTATGGTGATCTAAAAACTGTTAGCATTGCAATACGAATGTCCGCATATGTCTATATCAATTATTACCTTGATGTAAACCTGAGATATACTCCTTGTGTAAATTTTTATTTATTAAATACATTTAGGAATGAAATCTCCAATTTTACAGATTAGTTCCATGCAGTGCCCACTTAAGACATTTTGCCGCCCGGGGCTAATTTTTAAAAACCGCCATTCTCAACAAAGAAAAAATCGTTTTTCCAACATCAAACTGCCAAGAGCCAGAGGAAAAAAGATAAATTTTACAAATTTTGTTTTTTCATTACGCGAATTTTAAAGTTTGAAACCCCATATATTGTTTTTGGAATGACAAAGTGTATTAATCTTACTTCGAAACGGATTGGTCATTTCTTAAAACTATGTTACCCACAGATGGGTCAAGTTTCAACTTATGTGGGACCTAACAGAATTTCTCCGTTATTTTTGCCGGTTTATGGTTTTCGATTCAGCTCCGGTCAGTGGAAGAGACTATAGGTAGAAATTGTGAAAGTCCATGAACTCCCATATTTTAGAAATTCAATGACAAGTTATTTTCGAATTTGTTCTGAAACGTTGGTTAATAGAACATTTCAAATGTTCGCAGGAAAAATCTTCACTAGTTTCACAACTTTGCAGTCGGAGCTATTTCGTTCATCAGTCACTCGTCCAAAATATTTACGTCGTGTGGTGGGTTTATTAATTGTGTAATTCAGTGGTTAATTTTTAACAACTGGTTAAAAATTGTATCCAATTGTTTGTTATATTATGTCAACATAGATTCTTAATTGGTTAAATTTTTAACCAGTTGCTAAAAATTAACTTCTGAGTTACGGGATCTTATCAGATAGCCAATGACACCGCTCTTAGCTTAACAAATCGGCTTACCAAGATATAATTTGCGCATATCGCTGTCGAACATTCATCTTTTTATACCTTGACGCTTGGAGCGTCATCCTTTTTAGATCTTGTCTTACAATTTCTGAGGCCTAGGATTGTTACCGTTTTGCCTCCTTTACACATACTATTTAAAAGCGCCCACCTTCAATCTATAAGTACCAATCATCTCATATTGATAGAAAATGGACATTCATCCTTTTCCCCCTGGCTCTTAAATTGGCTTTAATTAAATTTTTTATTTTAAAAAAATTAAGAACGTGCTCTGTTCGGTGTACCGCTTTTTACGTATCTACCGCCGGGGGCTATAGACTCCAAAAGCCCCTCCGTTAAGCCGGCACTGGTTCCATGTCTCTAGTCTAGTATACCTACCGCAAAAGTGTCGTTCGTATTTTTCTAATATCTTATTTTTGGTGCACTTTAGAGAAAAATGTTATTCGAAAAAAGTTTTTAGATTAACATTGTTAACATCGAACAGGTTTTTAAGTTTTGATTTTCTCAAAAAATTAAGATTCGAATTTTGGTTTTTATTTTTTTATTCAAATTCCGAAACATTTTCGAAAAAAACACAAACAGTTCGACGTTGAGATTATATGTAAGAATACATATGATTTTTTTCAGAACAAAAATCTTACGCGTAGAAGAGTTATTAGAAAAGTACGATTTTTTAAAATGTTTACAAGTTACCATCCCACGAGTCAAGTGGGGAACGATGTAATAGACGCTACTAGAATTTGCTACACTATTAGTAGGTATATATGGTATGTTCTAAAACAACCAACCAACCCACTCAATCTTATAAGGCTTATAGACGAGAGAGGGTGGTAGCTTAAGCCATACAGAGCGCGAAACAGCTTTAAAAACAGGTTTTAAACAGCTTAGAAACAGCTTGGGAACAGTTATAAATAGCTTAGAATCAGCTTCAGAACAGCTATAAACAGCTTGGACACAGCTATAAACAGCTTTAGAACAGCTATAAACAGCTTAGAAAAAGCTATAAACATCTTGGGAACAGCAAGCTAAGCTGTTTAGAACCTGTTTTCAAAGCTGTTTCGCGCTATGTCTGGCTTAAGCTACCACCCTCCCTCGTATATAAGCGTACCCTTATAAGATTGAGTGGGTGGGTGGGTTGTTTAGAACATACCATATATAGCAAATAGTAGAATTAAGATGAATGTAAGTGCTATTTTTTATTAGATTTTTTTTTACCTTCCGTCACCTTTAGGTAAGGAAGGTATTGTCTTTGGTCAAAAAATTCGATGATGAGTTTTTAATCAATAAGCACGTTTTAGGGTCCCTAGAATTCGAATTTACTATTTTTACGATGATGTCTGTATGTGTGTGTGTGTGTGTGTGTGTGTGTGTGTGTGTGTGTGTGTGTGTGTGTGTGTGTGTGTGTGTGTGTGTGTGTGTGTGTGTGTGTGTGTGTGTGTGTGTGTGTGTGTGTGTGTGTGTGTGTGTGTGTGTGTGTGTGTGTGTGTGTGTGTGTGTGTGTGTGTGTGTGTGTGTGTGTGTGTGTGTGTGTGTGTGTGTGTGTGTGTGTGTGTGTGTGTGTGTGTGTGTGTGTGTGTGTGTGTGTGTGTGTGTGTGTGTGTGTGTGTGTGTATAACAAAATTTTCGTCTGCGATAACTCTAATACTACAGTCACAAAAATTATAATTTTTTCGTATACTTCTTCGTTACATCCATATGAAGAGCTGATTAGATTTTGGTTACAATTGGTTAACCGGAAGTACCATCATTTGAAGATTTTAACAGTTTTTCTTGAAAAAACTATGTTAAATATAATTTTTTCCCATTTGATGTTATTATAAATATTAAAGAATATTTAATTCTCTATACGATTTAACTACATTTTATACTTTATATTAAATGGATATAGAGTTAAAAAATTATAAAGAAATTAAATTTCATAAAGTAGCAAAAGCTATGGAAACAGCTACTATTTTAAGAAAATTCTGATTGAAAGATGTCAGTGTCAAGTGAAATTGACATAGTGTGTTTATCTTATAATTTTACTGGAAATATAGGATCTTTTGCTTTCTGTATGGAATTTATATAAAATACATGCAACTGCTGGAAGGTAATGTACAAGAAATAGAATATTTAATTTAGCAAGGAACTTTCCGTATGAAATTTGTACAAAATACATAGAACTGACGGAAGGTAATGTGCTGGCCACATCAGATTTTTTAATCAAGGAAAGAAAGAAAAGAATGCTAGCCGGCGGGATTTGAACCCACGATCTCAGCATTTGTACTACTGCGTGTTACCAACTACACCACGGCTGGGCTGCAAATCCCCCAGTCTATACAATCTTTCCTTGAGTTATATTCTCATATGAGACCCGCATCACATGTTAGGTGTGGGGTGTACCACTACGTTTAAACACCTGTGAATTATCAGACATTCATATATCCCTACTACTATTGTAACAGGTGAGCTCCGATGCTACGCTGAACAAGCGTCTAAGTATAGCGATGACGCAATCGCGCTAGCAGCCGGGCTACGTAAACAAACAAGCCGCACCTGAACCTTTTGTGTTCATTGTTATTATGCGGTCGAACATTCTAGAGCTCTCTGGAAGGTAATGGCAGCTGTATAAATGGAACGCAGCTATGCTCGGGAATTAGTTAGTTACATAGGAAGAGTCATACAGAGACATTCACATGGAGTGTTAGAGAGTAAAGTGTTAGGAGAAGCACAGCAGTATCGTGGAGAGCGTATTCAGTTTGTGCCGAGCAGGTACTCGGGAAGTTACTGATAAACTGGGTTAGCTGTGGAAGTGAATACTCGGTAGTATTGATGAGCTATAATATACGAGGAAAATAACGGCGAATCGGAAAGTTCTGGTATACCGGGATAGCTGTGAAAGAGAATACTCGGTAGTGTTGAAGAGTGAAGCTAGGTATACGAAGACAGTAACGGCAAGTGGAAGTGGATACTCGGTAGTAGTGGTGAAGAATTGTGGCATACGGACAGTTGGTGATACTGAAGCTGTAGAAGTTAGACTGTTAGTCAGATAAATAGACAGATATTGAAGTGAAAAGTGTGACTTCTGTCCGAGCAGTTGAATATACAGACGCTGTTGAGTCAGTTGAGTATGTAGACGCTGTGGAGGTCGGTAGGCGGACAGTTGAACGTGATATAAATAAACAGTGACATAAATAGGCGAAATAAATAATTAGTAAAATCGTATAAATAAATAGTCGTATTAATTGTTAAATAAATAAATAAATAGTGTTAGTGTTATCTAGTTTATTATAGTTTTAGTCTTAATTCGTTTTTTAAATAATTGTTTAATATTAGTAATAATTATTTTTATTATAGTTTAATAAATACTTATTTTAATTAATAATAATTGTATAATATTTACACTTCACACAAATAAATAAAAACGTAACACTATTATAATAAATTGCTGAGGTTCTGTAGATATAAAATTATATTATGTATAAATTTTATCATATTTTAATTTATTTAGAAATATACATCTTCATTAAATAAAAAGGTTGACTAAAATCACATTCTAATTATTATAGTTTAATATTATGATTATATTATGATTATGAACACAACAGTTTCCAAATAGTGACTACTTTCTTTTGCTATATGTTTTCCATTTGTGGTTGTCTGTATTGTTAATCTAATGTTAAGGATTAAAAAGTCTAAAAAAAGAATATGAACTGTACACTGTACTACAATTTATTTCACCAAATTAAAGATTTCTGCAAGGAGTTACAACTGATAGTGCTTCCCAAACCATAAAAAGTATAAAGGCACTATTTCAAAGGAAAATTGATTATTATTACAGATCAATATCTTGAGGATTGTTCTAGAACAAACAGGGTAACTTGCAAATTAAATTAGCTTATATATTCGACCTAATTTCCCTTTTGTTTTTGTAGTAAATTCTTGAACTATACGAAGTTTTCGCGTAGAATTTCTGATATTACCCGTAGAATATTCTAGACAACGTATATGTTGTCAATAAATTAATAGATATTAAATCGAAATTTGGAGTATTCTAGAAGGTATAAAATTGATTTTGAATATAGCAAGCAACTCCGTATTATTTAATAAAGTGTAAATTTGAATTTACAGATGAATGTACATTACATGTACGACAGTTATGTAATGTGTGTTGCAGGAGGTAGGGTACTATACGTCCACGTAAGAAAATAGCGTCGGTTTAGATAGGATACGGATATAATTTCTACCCTTTGATTGGTCTAAATGAAAACCTAGTTCACAAAAACGAAAAAAAAAAAAATCATCTGTCAGTTATCTAATAAAATTGTGTTTCGCGAAACACAACTCCTGGTGCTTCGGTCGCAAACAAATGAATCTTGTAATCATATCATCCATGGATATAAATAAACAAGTAATATTTTTAACATTTCGTAAAAATATAGTTGGTTGATTCGTATAGTCTTAACATATACAACTCAAGCTTCGAAAATCATCGGAATATACAGTTTGTTTGGATTATTTTCGAACCTTTTGTTGTATAACGTACTATAGCGAACTTAACATACACATTAATGTGCGCGATTCACCTTCCGACTTTAATTTGTTTTTAAGTCGTCATTACAAAAAAATTTAAAGGGCAATATACATATTTAGTAGGGGAATCTGATGGTGATTTTTATTCCCTTTATGATCACGCAAATAAATCATAAGGTTGCATAAGAAAAGTTCTGAGAAATATCGAGCTGAAATTTAATATTGAATAATCAAGATACCTAGATATCATTTTTCAGTTTAGAATTTTTCAATTTATAATGTTGTATAAGTTATAAGTACCATAATACCAACATTAAATGTTTAAAGATTTAAAAAATTCATCAACGAAAAATTCTTATCACTAAAACTATAATAATTACCCCTTAACCTTAAAATTAATTTTAATAAAAACTAAATACGTATTTCGAGAACTAAGTCCTCATCATCAGTAGTACAACAAGTTGTTAGGACCTCTGGCATGGTTGACATGTTGAGTAATCTTGACTACTCTGTTTAACTTTCCCTTGTACTACTGATGATGAGAACTTAGTTCTCGAAATACGTACCTATTTAGTTTTTATTAAAATTAATTTTAAGGTTAAGGAGTAATTATTATCTATAGTTTTAATTATATTTAACCTTAGACTCCATCTATTATTAAAATTCTTATATTTTGTCAACCGGAAGTACCCTCATTTTTTCACATTTAATGTTATTATAAATATTAACAGATATGTCATCATTACCGATATCTGTGTACAAAGCAGATTGGCACACCCAGCAATGGGTAATAAGCCGTGATGATATATTTATTTATTTAATTTTATTTATAAATATTAAAGAATATTTTATTCTCTATACATACGATTTGAATGCATTTTATACTTCATATTAAATGGATATAGAGTTAAAAAATTGTAAAGAAATTAAATATCATATATTAGCCAGCTATGCTATAACTCTGGAAACAGCTGCTATATTAAGAAAATACTGATTGAAAGGTGTCAGTGTCAAGTGCAATTGACAGTGTTTGTGTTATAATTTTACTGGAAATATAGGATCTTTTGCTAGAAACTTTCTGTATGGAATTTGTATAAAATACACACAACAGCCTTAAGGTAATGTACAAGAAATAGAATATTTTGCAAGGAATTTTCTACAGAGTGATCAAGAATGGCTGAAGTGTGCCACTCCATACAATTTTGACATTTGCCGCTTACTTAGTATGACACAGCGTTACTATTTCCATGAGCGTACCTTTCAAATTTTGCAATCTGTCATAAAAAGACATAATGAAATGAAATTATAGATGGTATCCGAAACAAATATAAAATAAATCAACGTACGGTAATGATATTAATCAAATATCATGCATCTGTCACATGTGGAATATAGTTTTGATGAATTATGGAATATTGAAATATAATTTTGACATTAGTTTGGAACAAAAGTTATCACGTGATTTTCAACCATTTTTGATCACTCTGTATATGACATTTATATAAAATACATAGAACTGACGGAAGGTAATGTGCTGGCCGCATCATTTTTTTTTTAATCATATCTCATACCTTAGTAAACAGATACAGTTCCCTATATTTAATATGTAAAATTAGTGCCATATATATCACTCAAATATGCCCACCCCGTATTCATATACCTTGTTATGTATTACTATATATTCAGTAATAAATATGTCATACAAAACCGAATGTATCTTGCATTATATGCAGATGATGAACAATGATATATTTACTGTTTAATTTGCAACGTTGCAATTTGCAACAGTGAAAATGCAAGTGTGAATAATATATTTTAACCGTGCCGGAGAAAGTTATTACAAAGATATGACTTCTCACGTTTACAGTTTTATAGTTTTCATAAAAATAATAATAGTTTGTAAGGTATTTTTTTATCGAATTTAATTATTTTTTATGACAGACTTCAAAATGTAAAAACACTAAAATATATACAATTATTCTTTGAACAATACAGTAGTTAGGACTAAGAATCGTAATTGAGAGTTATGTTCCAGAAACCTATCAAAAATGTTACAAATCAAAATACTCTCTTAGATGTTTTTTGGGTAGGGTTACCATAATTGAATAAGCCGAAAAAACAAAATGGGCGTGGTAAATTTTATGCACTTTTATTAACACAAATACTATAGATATTGGCTTAAAAATATAAATACTTAGATAGATGCATTTACAAAACAGATATAGGAAAAAAATAAACTGGATTTGAAAAAATTTTATGTGGCCAGCACATTATCTTCCGTCAGTTCTATGTATTTTGTATAAATGTCATTTAGAAAGCTCCTTGCAAAAGATTCTATTTCTTGTACATTCCCTTAAGGCAGTTGTGTGTATTTTATACAAATTCCCTACAGAAAGTTTCTAGCAAAAGATCCTATATTTCCAGTAAAATTATACAACACAAACATACTGTCAATTGCACTTGACACTGACACATTTCAATCAGAATTTTCTTAATATAGCAGGTGTTTCCAGAGTTATAGCATAGCTGGCTAATATAAGATATTTAATTTCTTTATAATTTTCTAACTCTATATCCATTGAATATGAAGTATATAATGCATTCAAATATTATAAAGAATAAAAACTCTTTAATATATATGATATTTAACTTCGTTTTTTGAAAAACAACTGTTAAAATCTTCAAATTGGGATACTTCCGGTAGGCCAATTATAACCAAAATGTAATGAGCTCTTCATTTGGATGTAGAAGTAGAATACGAACAATTATAGTTTTTGGAATTGTAGTATTATAGTTATCGCAGGCGAAAATTGTCACACACAGACACACACTCACCCATACACACACACACACCCACGCACATATATAGATATCATCGTAAAAATAGTAAAATCGTATTCTACGGACCCTAAAACGTACTTATTCGTCAAAAACTCACCACCGAATTTTTTAACCAAAGACAATACCTAAAATAAATATCAAATAAATATATCATCACGGCATATTACTCATTGCTGGGTGTGTCAATCTGCTTTGTACGCAGATATCGGTAATGATGATGACATATTTGTACCGTGCGGGCGTTTACCAGGCGTCACCTCACGGGCATTCATTGCTGGCGCGGAGAGTGCATCACAGGGATCAATAGGCTACTTGCGTGGTATGGAAAATCTGCATCTATCACTAAATACCTAAAGTAAAGTTGAAAACATATGTAAAAATATAAATTTTATTTTTAACAAATTATATGTTGTTTAATAAATTAAAAAAAGGTTTTCTTTGACGTCATTATTTTGAACTGGAGAAAGGGATGCATATTTAAGAATGTAACCTGTAGATGGCGAGTGAGTGCGAGTTTTAATTTGAATTTGACATAGTTCATTTTTTTGTCACTGTCTCTCTTCTTTATTATTTACAATTTGTGTGGTTTCTGTTACTTTTATTACGTATTTCGATTTGTTAAGCAGGATTTTAACTTAGCTTATACTCAAACAAGATTAAAATGACAAACGAAAATATTAACCTCCAAACTATTATTCAAACGTCAAACAGATGATCTGTCATGTTTAAATTACCCGCACATTCCGTTGCTATTGAACGTACCGATGTTATTGTTTTACGGCCATTCATTGGTTCGGCGTAATTCTACGTCATGCATGGCGGTAATTTAAATATTAAAATTTCATTAATTTTTTTCTGGCCAATTAATGAAAATTTTGTCAAAAGAAAAAATATGGATAGCCCATTTTGTGCTATTTAAAATTCGAAATATTTGGCGTCGGTCGGGACAATACCTTCCTTACCTAAAAGTGAAGGAAGGTAAAAAATACCAAACCCGAACTATGTAATGTGGAAAATTTTTTCTGTTGGACCCTGTAATCTGGTAAATATTTTAATACTATTTGCACAATCTCATGTATTTAAAAAAATCTGATGTGGCCAGCACATTACCTTCCGTCAGTTCTATGTATTTTGTACAAATTTCATACGGAAAGTTCCTTGCTAAATTAAATATTTTATTTCTTGTACATTACCTTTCGGCGGTTGCATGTATTTTATGCAAATTTCATACAGAAAATTATTATTTTCTGACGTTTTCTATATACAGTGTAATGTATCTGAAGAAATAAAAGATTTATTATTATTATTATTATTATTATTATTATTATTATTATTATTATTATTATTATTATTATTATTATTATTATTATTATTATTATTATTATTATTATTATTATTATTATTATTATTATTATTATTATTATTATTATTATTATTATTATTATTATTATTATTATTATTATTATTATTATTATTATTATTATTATTATTATTATTATTATTATTATTATTATTATTATTATTATTATTATTATTATTATTATTATTATTATTATTATTATTATTATTATTATTATTATTATTATTATTATTATTATTATTATTATTATTATTATTATTATTATTATTATTATTATTATTATTATTATTATTATTATTATTATTATTATTATTATTATTATTATTATTATTATTATTATTATTATTATTATTATTATTATTATTATTATTATTATTATTATTATTATTATTATTATTATTATTATTATTATTATTATTATTATTATTATTATTATTATTATTATTATTATTATTATTATTATTATTATTATTATTATTATTATTATTATTATTATTATTATTATTATTATTATTATTATTATTATTATTATTATTATTATTATTATTATTATTATTATTATTATTATTATTATTATTATTATTATTATTATTATTATTATTATTATTATTATTATTATTATTATTATTATTATTATTATTATTATTATTATTATTATTATTATTATTATTATTATTATTATTATTATTATTATTATTATTATTATTATTATTATTATTATTATTATTATTATTATTATTATTATTATTATTATTATTATTATTATTATTATTATTATTATTATTATTATTATTATTATTATTATTATTATTGATTAAAAACTCATCATCGAATTTTTTGACCAAAGACAATACCTTCCTTACCTAAAGGGGACGGAAGGTAAAAAGACAACCGTAATAAATTAGTAAATAATGAGGACTAAATTTTTTGATTGATTTCGTGTGATTGTGCTAGCTTCAGGGACCTATATTTATCATTTCTAATTCTTCATTTTTTAATCGCGTCATAGACAACTCTCATATACAATATTCACATATGCAAATTATATGTTATATATTTTTAATCAACAATACAATAACACACACACCATTTTTCTGTATGCGGGTGGTTGTATATTAATAAATGCCTTATACTTTATGCCTTCCAGATATGTTATTTTTATCTTAGTACAATTGAAGCTCTGCTATCAGATTAGCCTGTAGTCTTTTGAAAGGTCAACGTTCGAATCCCGCTCGTACTATCATTATACAGTAGAATTAATTGTCTAGAATTCAATTGCAAAGATCTAGCTAGCTATGAGTTTCAGTCAGTATCAGTGGCCATGAGATTTAAAACAAAAAGAAATTTTATTTTAAACGAAACAATAAGAGAATAAAATGGTTTTGTGATAAGAGTAGCAAATGAAAAGATTAAGATATGCTGCAATTTTTTACGTAGCAATTATATATGAATTTATATTTTTACAACACGGTTTCACTCTGGCACGATCAGAAAATGCACCCCAAACTGTCACAACATGGATATTATACAGTGTGATCAAACCATATGATAGTCACGTGACCTGAGTAGTTCTCAATATTTTATTCCGCGGAAATGAGTATTAAAGGCCCATTCAGAATAAAAAAAGTAGAGATAGTGTAAGAATTAGTGGCATCGGTAGCGTAAGAAATTTATAGTAAAAATTATTTCTGTTCACAATGAAAAATTATTGAAATTATAGGGCGCGAGCAGACACGTGATTCGAGCGCCCTTGATTAGCTTGTGATCAGCTGATTTGTGTGCGCATAGACTAATATTTTGATTTATTTTGATTTTCAATTGTTAAAATGTTAATATTTTACAATTTTTAGGCAGTAAAACACATCTAATTATAAATAATAACATTTTAGCAGTTAAAAATCAAAATAAGTCAAAACATTGGTTTTGTCAACATGACATTGTTCTTGTCAAAATGACATGCGCACACAAATCAGCTGATTACGTCAAGGTCCCTCTAGTCACGTGTCTGCTCGCGCCCTGTAGTTTCTAGGAATTTTTTATTATAAATTACTAGGGTGCAAGGTTGACGGTTATAGCTGTCATTTTATTTTTGTACAAAAAGCAACTGACATAGATGATAACTTATTAATTACACTTATCCACAAAATTATTTCAAAAAAAGAAAATGCGTGGGCACAAATTGCCTTTGAAATAAGCGAAAATGGTAAGTTACGTGTTCACTTTTAATTGTGCAAAGTTTATTAATAAGTCTGTTTGTTTATATAGCGCAACTTCTGAGGCACACCACATAATGATCCTTTTTCTATTGCTCATTTTATCTGATGAAATCAGAAATCAGATGTCAATAAACGTCAACACTGTCAAAAAAATTCAGCGGTAGCGTAGTGGCAACGTAGAAGTTTAGAGTTTGCAAACTCCTACCGCTAGCATTGCTACTGCGCTACTACTAATTTTCTTAATTTTTGGATGTGAACGAATACATTTGCTATAACGCATTCAATCTTTTACCCAGGCCACTACCACTGCCACTAATTCTACCGCTAGGTTAATTTTTTTACGGGTTTCAGGATATCATTCCATCGTTTATATGTACAAAAGTAGGCTGGTAACTAAGTAATAACTGTATCTGTATGGTAATATTACCATACTGACTTGTCAACAACGGTCTACATAGTGAAAATAAAATAAAATGAAAATATAATGCTCTTCATTAATACATACATATAACGTTAGCGTATCGTTCTAAATACGGTCCACTTTATTCTAAAGTAATAAACATGAGGAATAAAGCACATAATTTGAATATTTGTCATATTGACATATGTCAAAACAATTGTTCTGTTAACCATAGCAATCTGAAAGTAGCATTAATGAGAGAATTTCAAAAAATGGTATTTATCAATAATGTCTTAATTTTCTGAAACCGATAAACTATTGAACAAACCACGGATGTTATTAATCATAACAAGCCTTAGATGTCTTAAAATCCTCGCTCTACGAGCTCGGATTTCAAACCGACATCTTCGGCAGTCATGATATACATAACATTCCTAGGTATGATATTAACAGTTGCTTGCAAGGCGTGTATTGTCCTATCAATCCGTCAAATATCTGTTCAAATATCCGTCACGCTTTCTGTTTATTTTGACCGTCTTTATTACATTTTTTCATAATAACATTAGCGACAACAGTCTTTTTCAAGACTCTTATCTGTGTATTTCTTTATTTTTTTGGTAAGTGAGTTACAGAAAATAATTTTAATAGCTTAATTAATGAGTTTTTTAGGTTAAGTTACCACCCGAAATGATTTTAACGACGAACATCACAAGTTTATTGTTAAAGCATATTCTTTCTAATAAAAATTCGCACGTCCATGAACTTACATACCAAACTTTTCTTCCCAGAAGTCTAGTTTTGATGTCATTGAGGAAAGATGCGGGTCACGTGGCTATCAGATGGTTTTGATTACTTTGTATATTTTGAATAATGTACAGAAAAAATAATTAAATTTATTTTATTTTGAAATTATAAACTTGTTTATTCGCCCTCAAAAGCGGGCGCAATTTGGCTTTTATTGCCCGAGGGCCTATAAAGTTACCAAGCAAGATCTAATCAAATATATCAAAATTGTGGTTTAAACATTTATTTGAAACATTTTTGTCTAATAAAATGGTAAGTTTTGCGAAAGGAAAAACTAATTTCTCATGTTAAACGTCTGGCCCGCTTTTGAATTAACACCCTGTATATCCCAAATAATTGATCAAGTCGAAGGGAAAACTTTGTACATCTGTATGAAACTGTGTCGACCCTTTCAGAAATGCAGTACTAAGTGCAAGATTGAAGAATAATTTTGAAGACATACTGTAACGTGTAATGTGTAACATAACTATCTTTTAAAATATAAATATAACACAGTCAATTTAATGTGCATTGAAGCATTATATTTCTGCAATCAAAAGATTACGTAAGTTATACGTTATATGTCACTTATATAAAATGTATTAATATATACAGGGTGTACGATATATGACCTGGTTATACATATAATGCACTGACTTTAAGTACAGGTTATACCTGGTCATTACCAGAGGATTATCCCTAGTTTGATATTTATTTATTTATTTATTTATTTATTTATTTAAGAAAATAGGAGAACCAACAGCTCAAACAGAGACCAAATAAAGGTTCACGCTTATTAAAAAATACAGTACTACAACTAAAATAGCAAAAAAGTAATAAAGTTAATAATAATAATAATAAACAAAATAATTACAATAGTAAAGTTCAACGTAGAGTAGTTTTGACACACTTTTTAAAACTATTGATAGATAAATTAAACAAATCAAGATGACTGAATTGATTGTTGTAAACTGCCATTATTCTATATATGCAAGAAAATTTATAATTATTAGTGTTACTTGCAGGAAGCTTAAATAAATTATAAGTTCTTGTCCATTTAGCTGGAACATTTATATGGAATAGAGGAAGAATATTGTCAGAGTACAACATATTGTTGAAAATCTTAAAGAGGAATAACATATCAAAATAAGTTCGTCTATTTTCTAAGCTATTCAAATTAAACCTTTCTAATTTGTTAATATAATTCGAACAGTTTACTCTAAATTTATAGCATAGAAGATTGATAAACTTTTTTTGAACATTTTCAATTACATTTATATTTGATCTGTATTGTGGATTCCACACAACAGATGCAAATTCTAACTTAGAGCGTACTAATGAATTGTATAAACAAATAAGTGTATCAGGGTTTTGAAAAAGTTTACATTGCCTAAAAATGAAACCTAATGTACGAAATGAAACTTTACTGATATTGTCGATATGAGTAGACATTGTTAATTTAGGATCGTATACAACACCTAAATCTTTTATAACAGATTTAATTTCAAGTTTCAGATTATTTATGTGGTAATTATAAGTTATTAAGTTGAAATTTCTGGTAAAGTTCATGACGTAGCATTTAGACGGATTGAGACTTAGATAATTTTGTTTACAATATAAATGTAATCGTAACAGATCACTTTGTAATGCAGTACAATCATTAGCATTTGTAATTGTTTTAAATAATTTTAAATCGTCCGCATAGAGTAAGAAATTTGAATTTTGAAAACATTGCGAAATATCGTTAATGAATAAGTTAAATAGTAGTGGTCCAAGGTGTGAACCTTGTGGTACTCCTGAGGGTACTAATATAGAATAAGATTTAAAACCATTACAATACACTAATTGTGATCTGTTAGTAATGTAAGATTCGATCCATCTTAACAAAGTACCATGTATTCCTAATACTTGAAGTTTATAAATTAGTGTAGGATGATGGACCCGGTCAAAAGCCTTACTAAAATCCGTGTAAATAGTATCAACTTGCAATCTTTTGTCCATGTTGGAACTAATAAATTCAGTGAACGGGACCAAATTAGTTAAAATAGACTTCTTTGAACAAAAGCCATTTTGTTCGGATATAATTTCACTCTCTAAAGTACATTTTAACTCTTTCACAATTAGGGACTCGAATAACTTTGGAATAATAGAGAGAATGGAGATCGGTCTATAATTAGTTACGTCACTAATATCTCCAGATTTATGAATAGGAGTAATATGAGAGACTTTCCACAAATCTGGGAAAATACCTGCATTTAGTGATTGATTGAATAAAATATATAAAGGCTTAGCGAGATAAAAAGAACAGGTTTTAATAAATTTAGCAGGAATCCGATCAGGTCCACTTCCTTTGGAAGTATTCAATGAACATAATTCATTTAAAATTTTATCAAAGTCAAGATAGATTGATCCCAAGTTAGTCACACAATTAGAAACATCGTTATGAATATTTACCACAGAACTATCGTTATTAACGTATATAGATTTAAAATAATCTGCAAATAAGTTTGGAACTTCAGAGCTCTCATTAGTAACATTATCATTATAATGAACTGTACTTGGGATACCGCTATTCTTTTTCAAAGTTTTAGAGTAGCCCCAAAATTTATTTGGATTATTTTTTAAGTTAGTTTCAATATCAGATATATATTTCTTAAAGTCAGCTTTTATCTTATGTTTAACTTTGAAACGTAATTGAGAAAATATAAGATAATCACTTCTATTTTTGTATACCTTCCACTTTTTGAAATATTTATATTTTTCTTTAATCATCATTTTTAGGGATAATGAAAACCACGGAGGGTGTGTACTTTTATTAACAAATGTTAGAGGAACATAGTCTCTAATGAGATCGCGGATAATGCAATAAAATAGTTCAACATTTGCATTAACATTTTGATTATTTAGTTTAACATTCCAATTTATTGAAGAAAGTTTATAAATTAAGCCTTCATAATCACATTTACTGTAATTATGAAAATATGAAATATTGGATGGAAGATCCTGCACAAAATTAATATTTAAATTTATTTCAAGTGGCGGATGGTGTACATCTAATCTAGATATATGAGATTCACAAAGATTTACTACACAATCTGAATTACATAATACAAGATCCAGAATTTTATTATTTCTGTTTTTTATATTGTTAAATTGATACAAATTACAAATATTAATAGAGTTAATTAGCTCAATATGAATTTCATTTCTTACAGTATTACCGGGTTCGAAGTGATTTTGTTTGGGAAACCAGTCTATTTGGGGAAGATTGTAGTCACCAGTAATTATGAAAATGTCATCAGGGTGTAGTAGGCAAATTTCACTTAATTTGTTAAAATGTTGACTGTAGATGTTGGTATTTGACGATGGAGGGATATAAGTCGAGCAGATGTTAATTTTGCATTTTGGAAAAAATATTGTTACCCACAAGTCTTCAGATGAGGAGCACCAGGAATGTTGAACTTTTGACTTCAATTTAACAGACACTAATATTAAAACACCACCACCATCAAATTTAAATGGGTCATTTCTATCACGTCTGTATGTGAAATATTTGTTCGGGTCACAAATTTCGGAATTTGATATACTGTCATTCAACCAAGTTTCAGTAAAGATTATCACATCAAAATCACATGATGATATTTCGTTGTAAATATTTATTAACTTAGTTTTAATTCCGCCTACATTTTGGTAATACACTTTTAATTCCATTTTAATAAACAGTCAATAATATATATTAAATTCACTGTAAGGAAACTTACTTAATTTTCATAACGTCATTTTCATCTTTTATAATTATAATAGGGGAATTATCTGTTTTACGAACGTAAATGTTGCTTGATTTGACCCATACAAATTTGTAAGATTTTTCTCTTGCAATTTTCTTAGTGTTGGCTAGTAGAATTTTATTTTCAGGACTAAGATGATCATTAACGTAAATCGGCTTGTTTTCTGTAAAACTTAACAGTTGCGTATTTAAGTTTTTTATAGCCCGGGCACTTATTGTAGAACATACAATTATACATGTCATAAATAAATTGAATTTTGCTTCCACGATTTTTTAATTTTTACCTTTCGTCGCCTTTAGGTAAGGAAGGCATCGTCTTTGGTCAAAAAAATTGATGATGAATTTATAATGAATAAGTACGTTTTAGGGTCTCTAGAATACTATTTTTACGATGATGTCTGTATGACTGTATGTATGTATGGATGGATGTACACTATTATTCACGAAAGATGACTATTCAAGGTCATTTGTTAAAAGAAAGAATACACATCACTTTATAGCAGTAGCTTAGCAACATTTTGTATTGGAAAGAGAAAGATTATTTGACGTATGTCTATTTAATTTATGTGGTGTGACAGATATACGTAAATAGTGGCATTACTTTCTAACACACTATAAATAATAATGACATATGTCGTAGAATTACAGATACCTAATTATCTACTATACTGCCCTCTGTGCTAATATTTACCCAGTGGCGTTGTCGTTTAAATCAAATTATTATTCCTTGGTTTATAATTTAAGTCTATTTTTTGTATTTTGAAAAAACATAAGTGAAAAACATAAATCTTTCAGAAAGACATTATTTAGAAAGAAACATAATTTTCCAATAAATTATTCTTATTTTTTCAGTTAAAATGTGTCCATAAGTATTTCATGTTTTTCATTTATCTGCAAGTAATATTATATCAGACGGCTCACAAATGACCTTGAATAGTCACCTTTCGTGAATAATAGTTTATGTATGTGTGTGTGACGATTTTTCGGATCTCATAACTCCAATACCAACTTTCCAAAAATTATAACTTTTGGGTATTCCTTTTCTTTACATCCATATGAAGAGCTGATTAGATTTTGGTTATAGTTGGTCGACCGGAAGTACCCTAGTTTGAAGATTTTAACAGGTTTTCTTGAAAAACGCTGTTACATATAATTTTTTCACATTTGATGTTATGATAAATAAACGTGCTTATCGATTAAAAGCTTCATCATCGAATTTTTTGACCAAAGATAATACCTTCCTTACCTAAAGGTGACGGATTGTAAAAAGCGTTAGTCATGGAATTGAAAAAAAATTCTGCATGTAATAGCTATTTACATACCTAGGAATGTTATGCACATCATAACTGCCGCAAATGTCAGGAATTTAAGACATCTAAGGTTTGTTATGATTAATAACATCCATGGTTTGTTCAATAGTTTATCGGTTTCAGAAAATTAAGACATTGATAAATATAATTTTTTGAAATTCTCTCAATAATGCTACTTTCAGATTGCTATGGCTAAAAGAACAATTATTTTGTCATATGTCAATATGACAAATATTCAAATTATGTGCTTTATTCCTCAGGTTTATTACTTTAGAATAAAGTAGACCGTATTTAGAACGATAGGCTAACGTTATCTGTATATATTAATGAAGAGCATTATATATTTTCATTTTATTTTATTTTCATTTTGTAGACCGCTGTTCACAAGTCAGTATGGTAATATTACCATACAGACACAGTTATTACTTAGTTACCAGCCTACTTTTGTACATGTAAACAATGGAATAACATCCTGAAACCGGTAAAATTAATTTTGCTTATTAATTCGGAACTTATATTACGAAAATATGATTTCCTATATGTTCCGTTTCTCGCCCTGAATGCGAAGTATTATATTAAATTTATTTATTAATATTTGTTTACAGATATTATTTTATTATTCTGTGATTTTATTTCCCTTGGCAATTTTTTTTCAATAATTGAAGTTTATGGGAAATAAATTTGTAATATTCTGAAAGTTAATAAACTATTGTTAGTGAAATCTAACCTAGTTCGTTATCAAATATTGAAAAACGAATCTCAAATGAAACGAAATGAAGTGACTGATTGTTGAGGATTGTAAACAACTTTATGATCAAACATGTAAGTAAATATACTACAAGAACTACCAGTATATTAGTAGAAAGTTACTGCTAGGAATAAGAAGTACAAGTGTTTATTATATTATGAAATACTCACGATATATGAAACATAAATTTATCTATGTGTACATCTTCAGCTAGTGGTTTTGAATGACATTTCTATTCAAAATTGAAGAATGGGGTCCTCCTCTATAGAAACTAATTAGATATGGGTATTTTATATTAAAACTAGACATTAAAACTTTACGTTAAGGTTAAAAAATGTTAAAAAAAGAGTTTTTAATATAATAGATTTTAATCTGATTGATTGAATCCATCGTTGGTACTAGATGAAACATTTTAAACAGGTAAAATAATTAACTCTTGGCTAAGTTTCATAAACTAGGATTTCCGCTATCTTCAGAAGACTGAAAAATGTACAAGAGAAACTGTATGGCACAAACCACTTTTCCACTGAGCCCTTACACCATACCTATGGAATTATGGAAATAAAGAGTACCTACACCAACGAATGTAACAAAAGTTTTGAGAAAAAACTTATGCTCCACCATATTATTACTAAATAAGGTCTAATCTTAGTATATAGGAACAACCCCTTTGTCAACGTTTCAATAAAAAATTTCTTTCTATTTGATGAAGAGGTCTAAACTTGTTCTCAAAACTTTTGTTACATACATTACATCTATGATTTCTAATATTTCTATATTGTCATTAATAATTTCAATTCTTTCTTAAGACAACACAACTTCTATTTTAATGCATTTCTTGCAGAATGTGGAACACTTTAATTATCCGACCAGTTTTCATTCTTTCACATTTTTGACACATATTGATTAATAGCTGTGTAGTAGTTTGCCACAGCCTTAAGACATTATGTCATTTTGAAATATGAACAATAAAATATACACTGATACTAATTGTCTGAGTCTGTATTACGAAATAGTAGCACAACTGCAACTGCTTCGTATACCCAATATAGTTTGTTATCGATACCGGTATTCGGTTCAGCAATTAACACAAACATTGCAAAGAAAATATTGATGTATGGTTCAAATCTTGACAGGAATGTGCTGTGTATACAATCCAAAAAAATTGCGGAATAGAAGGGAGGAAGTGTAAATGGGATCCTCTACAATAATAGCTAATAGCATATTAGAAAATGGGGAATATCAATGTTTAAAAAAGTTATGTTACGAGTAATATTAGAGTTTTTATTGCGTGTAACATCTACGTCACATAACCATTCTGATCCAAATTCTTACTACTTACAAGCCTTTTACTATTGCCTTTTTGATTGTTTTTGACTTATAAATTTAATAATTGTTGTATTTTTGTTGTTAGAAGCAAGTAAACATAACTATACTCTATCCGTTTTAACTATAGAGCGTTGGGTGAGATAGGGCCTAAGATTCTTGCTCTCTGATTGGTTCAAACGTGAACCGAGTTTACACAGTAAAATAATTGACGCGAAATTTAAATTTGCTTGACAACTGTATCAATTATTTTGACGTCTGACATAAAATAAATAAAAGTCAATAGTACACGATTTATTGCATATTATTAATTTCTGTCCAGTTCTGTTTGTTAAGCATATTATCGTTCTTTTCGTTTATATAATTGTCATAGTGTTTTGGCGTTATATTTCATATAACGTAGTTTTCGTTGTGCGCGTTTTCTTAGTTTTTAGTTAGTAGTTCGTTAGTTTTGTTATTGTTCTCTTCGTTAATATTATGGATAAAAATAGATAGATATGTACGTACAAGACAAAATTACTGAAAAAATGTCAATTAGAAATATTTTTTTTAAATCCGGGAATGCGCCAAAATTTGAATTCTTTATTTAATACATGTAAAAACGGTCGCGCTCGAAGCGCCATCTAGTCTATAGTTAAAACGGATAGAGTATAGTTACACATAGATGGAAAGCTAAAAAAATAGTATATTAAAGAACAAGTTTTATAAGACATGTTTTTTTCGCACGGGCAAAATCTGATGTGGCCAACACAATAACTCCCGCTATTTAATTTTTATTAATTCACATTTACATATAGTCCGTTTCCACGACTTGATCCCCACGTCATCAACAATATACATATGGTTCAAATCGCCAGGGACGGGAGGGAATTGATGACGTCATATTGTTACCATGGTTTTATTATAGTGATTTAATTTTCTAGTTTGATATAAGGCAGATTATGACATGTTTGACATTTTCAATATTTTATTTTCAATAATTTTGTTGTTCGCTAATATAACGTATACCTACTGTGTGAATATTATTATTTATCAAAATTTGAAATGACACATATCTCGCAATTGAATAATTATGATGTGATGTCAAAACTAGTAAAAACTGACAGTATGACCTATATTGTGTCAATTTCGTTATTCATCAAATTTCGAAGTGCAAATAGTTATTTAGAAATCATAAATCAATTAAATAAATAAAATATAAGTATAATGGATGAAATGTACCAATTTTTATTGTCCAAAAGCAATATGTTGCAATACTTGTCGGAAATCTTGGAAATACCGTCTTTGCAATAGCAAAATGCACAATAATTCCAAGAATTAACAAAATTACCTATACACAACGAAGCACAAATTATTATCGACGCCAAAATCACCTTAATTACATAAATGACAGATGACATGAATATTCAAATAATTCAAATATTTGAAAATGTCATTCATTACCGCGGTTACAATACAGTTTCTATTTCATTTTTTGGCGTTGGTTAGACGGAGATACCGTAGGTATACCCCTCTGAAAACCCGCGAATAAAAGTCGCATATATGCCATGTGTGTACGACAAAGATGCTAGATAAATGTTTTTTAATTCTTACATCAGAAATTGATGACGTGGGGATCAACTGGGAGATATAGAGTGTACTTACATATTTACTTATGCTGAAAACTGTATTAAGTCCCATTCCATATAACTATGGTTCTATTTACTATTTTCTTTTTAAAACGTTACTATTATTAATTCGAAATGATTAGTTCTTTGACAGTGACATTTATCTGTCAGTTACATACATTTGAGATATGAAGTGTGTAAGCAAGTAGTTGTGTTTGCTGTATGTTTAAAGCGTAGGCTCCGGTATTTAAAATATAGATAATTTTATAAATTTATCCACAAAATATATAGGAAAAGTATTAATGCAAACCTGTAGAAAATTTAATAAATTATAATTTTTATAATAACATAAATCTCGAAAAAATAACATATAAAGATATTTTGCGGAGAAAACCGATTTTGAGCTTTAAGTAAAGTGCCATATCCGGTTATCTGATTTACACCAAAATCTATGGCTTTTTTCCATATTAGAATAACGTATAAATACAATTCAAAATTTTCTGAATGATAGTATTTGAGTTAGAGTCAAGGATCCACACACACATACATACACACACACGCACACACACAGACATGTTAAAATTGGATTCTAGGGACCTTAAAACGTGGTCATTTACCAAAATTTCCATATGCGATTTTTAGTACGGTCCCTATGCCTCCCTTACCAAGGGTAGCGGAAGGTAAAAAGTGCAAAATATACATTTTTGCCAATATCTAGTGACCTATACATTTAATTTCAAATAACGATTCATCACTAAAATGGTCTCCTAATGGGGCAACTTTCACTTATTTAACCGACTTCGTATCCACTCAAAATAACTTTTTTATTAACAATTATTTTCAATTTTCTTTGTATATTTTTAAACTCGGCTTAGGGGCATAGGGGCATATCATGGTATTTGGCATGACGTTAGCCCTTCCGGTTTAACCGGAATTGACAGTAACGTTTATATTTTAAATGGGACACCCAGGGGCCTGTTTCTCAAAAAATACGGGACTAGTATTACTAGTCCCTACAGTAGTAATACTAGTGAAGTTTACTAGTTTTTGTTTCTGAAATATACAAGTGTAAAATACTAGTTACAAGTTGGGAACTAGTATTTACTAGTGTATTTGACAAATAATACTAGTATTTTGTTTCTCAAAATATTTGAGTTGTCTGTCAGACTAGTAATTTACTAGAGAAAAGCTACAAGTGTCAAAAGTCTTGTAAATTTTGAATATAAATTTTACTAGTCGTATTATTTGACAGTACGTGTGTTTATTTTCTTTTACGTATATAATTCAATGGTTCTTTGTTAATGTTAATTCAGATTCATGTAGTGTCTGTCGTTGTTTAGTGTTAATAGATTATTTTAAATAATATAATAATGTGGTCTAGTGACTCTGAGTCTAGTGATGAAGAAGTAGTGCGACGTCAAAAACTAATTAAAGCAAGAATAAATTCTGTCCATGCAGAAACTCCATATGAGTGAGAGGTTACTCATGGCAAATAAGTTAGGAACATTAATTAATTAATTGGGACATTCTTCAGCTAGATATGAACAGAAACCATGCATTAACCATTAACTGTTTTAAGTTTGACCAAAATGTGACCCTGATATATTATTTCTAGTCTTTGTCTTGTCAACTACTCAATCCGAAGCGTGACAATTTTGACAGATTTTTATCCATTCATTGAATTTAACTGCTATAGACAATTTATTTACAGAATGCTCCAAACAGAATACCTTTAGCATTTCGAATCATTCCCAAAATAGTTAATTTCGCATCCAGTGTAGACATTTTTATTGAAAAATAATTTAATTTCAAATTAAAACACTTGAAAATGTCAACGTTAGTCAGAAAATAAAATCACTTGATTTAAAGAATATTGGTTTAAATATTAGTATTTATTAAAAAAAAACTACTAGACTATTGAAAATGTTTCAGAAACACTATTTTACTTGTCTAATAAAATTTCACTTGTAACTATTAACTTGTGAACTAGTAACTTGTAAACTAGTAAAATATTTTTCAGAAACATTCTTTCAGAAACAAAATTTACTAGTACTATTGAAAATTTCACTTGTAACTAGTAACTTGTAACTAGTAAACTAGTATTTTTTGAGAAACAGGCTCCTGGAATCGTGGATAATGTAACTAGTAAACTAGTATTTTTTGAGAAACAGGCTCCTGGAATCGTGGATAATAGTGAGCACGTTAACTTGGACATTCTGTATCAATGTATACCTACGTTATTTGTGGTCAACCATCCTGTGTTTTTCTGTGCAAATGCAAGCTTCAATTTCAATATGAACACAAAATTAATATTTTTATATTTGTTTCAGGACATCATCTGATTTCTTCATCTACAAGACGATTGGTGAGTCAAATTCTTATATTTCTCTAATATATTTAAAAAATCTGTTATTGGCGAGAGGTAAAAAGAATGGAACATTTACATATCGCACAGTTGCAATTAAAAACAGTCTATTTTAATGCGTGAAAAATTCTTGTACGTTCTAAGAAATATAAAAGTAAAAAGGTTAAGCACAAGCACTAAACAGGAATTTAATCGTAAAATTCTAACACCGAGTTTACTGTATACAGCTAATAGTAATTGAAATAAATACTTAATTTTACTGGACGTTACATGTTACATGGCACGGCTTAAAAGAGTGCTGATAAAATTTATATACAGTAGTCTACATACGAATATTATAAATTAGAAAATTATTTCATTTGCGACTTAATGGATATAACGGGCAACAATGCGGTAATTTTTTTTTAAAAGTATTTGATTTTTTTATAAAATCGTGCTATTTCATAAATATAGTAATATAAAATAATTTGAAATTCGTGACGTCACAGCTTCATACTCACACACATTTAGCCGTTAACACAAAAATCCAATCTAACTTAAAATTGTGACAAGTGAGAAGATTATTATTATTGTTGCTGATATTTCTTGATCTTGAGTGTTGGTATGATGTTAGGGGAAAACAGGTATTGGAGATACAGTCTTGGTAAAATGATATTATTAAATTGTCATTTAATTTAACAATATACAGTTGGAAAAACTATCAATAGGGGATTACGTCTCAATCGAATTTAGCAAAAAAATAGTGAAAGTATATAATGAATATATAATAATGAATATTCGTCATATGAATTCCATATATATATATATATATATATACAGGGCGGTGACTTGAACGACGCAGCATAGGGGTTTCAATGGTAAAATCTTATTGTGCAGTTATTTGCTCGCCTAATTATTTTAGAGCAAAATTGTGTTTAGGTTTTTGCTACAGGAAAAAATACTGTATCCGAATATGCTAATGTTGATAATTTTTCGATTTCCGGAACCGTAAAAATAGTCGAAAACAATAATAACATTTTTGCAAATATCATTGATGCCATGGAACAAAAGCGCAAACATCTGTCACTACTTAAAGAAATCTTAAATTTCGTTCTCGTCAAATTACATTGTTGTAATCAACTATTACATTGTTGTCATCAACACACAATAAAAGTGGTTTCTTTATCCTTGTTTTGAAAATAATGTTAAACGTCAAGATTCTTTTACAGATGTTTGCACTTTTATTTAAATTTTTGTTCCAAGGCAACAATGATTTTTGTAAAAATGTTACTATTGTTTTCAACTATTTTTACGGTTCCGGAAATTGAAAAATTATAAACAATAGCATATTTGGATGCAGTATTTTTTTTCTGTAATAATAAAAACTTAAATACAATTTCGGTCTAAAATAATTAGGGGAGCAAATAACTGCACATTAAGATTTTACCATTGAAACCCCTATGCTGCGTCGTCCAAGTCACCACCCTATTATATTATTTTGATTGGCGACTCAAAGACCACCTATAAATATATAACGAATACCGAATTAGGAAGAGGAGTCTTCTACCAATAAAAGTAGACAAATTCAAATAGCGGACATGTGGCTACCAGTCCAGTACTGCAATTCTCAAACAGTTTTTATTTAAATATAAATTTCTTGCATTAAACTTAATAATTTTGATACACTTGCAATTATAAAGCATGTAGACTTGTACAGTGTTACAATATTAATTTGTATTTTTATAAATATAATTTAAAACAGCATACATTTCAAGAACATTTTAGATCCACGAAGAAAACAGTTTTATATAAAAACTTATATTCGTGACGTCACATCTATATTTTCAAATTTCGGGCGATCATAAGTCGCTTATTAATAGCAATTTTTTCACCGCATTTTCACCAATAGTCTAAGTTTTACTTATACCTTCTAATGAAATTATAAAAAAATGGTGGATCCCCTATTTACATTACGTTTGTTGGTTGGTTGGTTTTACCGACTTCCCGAGTGCTCTGCCTTGCCGACTCCCACCAGGCAGAAATTGTAGTCAATATTGTAAATCAAATGCACTAACTTCATTATTTTAAAATTAAATTTCATATAATATTCCACCATTTTCTTTTATTATTATAAAGCGAAAGAATGTTTGACAAATTATATTTTTTTATTATAAATATATTTTTTTAAGAAATGCTTTAGAAATAGAAGTGTTTTTTCCAAAATTTCCCAGTCGCTTATCTGGCGGAGACCTGGAAAATTGACGTTTCGGACGTTGCTTAGGCGACGCGAAACAACACATTTCAATGCCTCCGTCCATTTTGACTAGTATTACAGAACTCGAAATAGTCCAGAAATACGCTGTTGCTGACCTAGGCCAGCAAAAGGAGTTGGCATTACTGTTCTGGTGATATGTCAATTTAAGATTATTTTCAACACAAGAATAAGCAAAATGTTTACAAATTTTAGGGTTAAATCTTTAATTGTTGTAACTTAAATACCTAAAATTTGTCATAAAAATAATAATATGCCGTCATTACTGACATCTCGTATAGATTAATTATAAGTTCCAAATTTACGACTAGTTTGTTTTGTAACTAGAACTAACTTCACGTGATACAATTGAGTTTCCGCCATCTGTCATTATAAATATGCGAAAGTATATATAAAAAATATATAACTAATGTTTGTATGTTATATTTTCAATAGATATAAAATAATTACGCATTTTAAGCTCAAATGTAAGTAATTATAATTAAACTTGCAATGCAAAATCGATAAAAATATATGTTCATTTTTTTAGGTTATGTAACATAGAATAAAGTGTAGAGAAATATACGAAGAATTTATGGAGACGTCGGTACAAAAAATCTTGTGTATCAGACGCCCAGAAACTATTTTGCGAGATCTCGTATTTGCAGGCCTCGCTTTTCGGTCTCGCAAATGTTCAGTTTCTGGCCTAGTGATACAAATAACTATAGATGCAGAATTTATGCTCTGCAACTTTTATTGACGCCTTTTTACCTACAATAAAACAAACAAACATGTTAAAGTCCTATGTTCGGGTGTTCCAAGCACCATCCTGTATATGTATAAATACATTCAAACGTATAAAATTTCTCTTGTATTCTTTTATAGAATATTTATTCTAGAGAGAGTATACTTATAATTATTTCTTTATTTTCTTTTCCTCATGATAGATTACTGATAATAAATAAATAAATTTTCCCTGCAAAACATGAATGAAATAAGAATTTCACAAAAAAATATTTATTTCCGTTATTGATAAGTCAAATACTATTTTTAAATTTATACGTAAGTATGAGTAGAACTGCATATACAAATAAAACATATTTGTGTACATAACTAGTGAATCATAGACGTTAATTATACGTCCAACTGTAATACGAATAATAATATAGCTATGAAAGGATTTATCTATTTAAATAAATGATTTTACATATCAATTACTTTCAGTTCACAATAAATGACATATAACTCTGTGAGCATAAATGCGATGACTTTATTTGGTTGTAGATATTTTACGTAATATTGTAATTTATAAATATAAATAAAATGTATGTACGTATATGATTATTATAACTTCATACATACTTAGTCGAAAGTGTATATTTAAATAATTTCTTTCATACTTTATGACAAAACTATAAAGATGATGATGAGAGATTAAACAATAATTTTATAACTGTTATCTGAATGTATATTATATTACGACGAATACATTGAATGGAGAATAAGAAAGCTGTTGTGGGAAGCACAATACCTCTCGACAATTTCATTTTATTTCACACTGCAAAGAGATGTGAATAAATAAATCCAATAATAATTATTTTATAATAATATTAATTAAGAAAAGTATTATTTTTTTACACTAAACACGGAAATAGTTATTTATGGTATAAGAGGGAAGAGCTATTAACATACCTAGGAATGTTATGCACATCATAACTGCCGCAGATGTAAGATTGAAATCCGAGCTCGTACAGCGAGGATTTTAAGACATCTAAATCTTGTTATGATTAATAACATCCGTGGTTTGTTCAATAGTTTATCGGTTTCAGAAAATTAAGACATTATTGATAAATATCATTTTTTGAAATTCTCTCATTAATGCTACTTTCAGATTGCTATGGTTAACAGAACAATTATTTTGACATATGTCAATATGACAAATATTCAAATTATGTGCTTTATTCTTCGTGTTTATTACTTTAGAATAACGTAGACCGTATTTAGAACGATAGGCTAACGTTATCTGTATGTATTAATGAAGAGCATTATATTTTCATTTTATTTTATTTTCATTTTGTAGACCGATATTGACAAGTCAGTATGGTAATAATATTACCATACAGATACAGTTATTACTTAGTTACCAGCCTACTTTTGTACATGTAAACAATGGAATAATATCCTGAAACCGGTAAACAATATTCACTAGTTGTGAACGTGTTTGATACTCGGAAGAAGCGAGCGATGTAAGTTTTATCTGTTCATTTTTACTGCCGAAAATGTCAATTTCCATAGAAAATTTAAGAAGAAAAACGTTGTCATCGGTCACATTTGACACGTTAATGTTAACTATTAAATGGAAATATTTATGAAATGAGAACAATTTTAAAGAAAATAAATTCAACATCATAAGTTATAAGAATGAGCAAACATTTGATAAAAGTTTAAAATATGTAACAGTTGGTATTTTATAAAAAGGCAGGTAAGGTAGTTTTATAAGGATGTAAGGGAGATACTTACATCCCGTCGTTAACAGAAAGTGCAAAAAGTTTGTGGTCCGAGCCGAAGGCGAGGACTACGGTTTGCGAGTGTGGATTATGCCATTCCAAACGTGTTGCAGACTATACTTTCTCCAACAAGATTTTAGAAATTATACAAAAAATGTTGATTGATTATAACAAATATATACCATCAAATATTTTTTTAACACAAGTCAACAAATTGCTTATAATAACAGCATTTATATATTTCTTTTACTTTTACGAAATTGGATTTCGCGACCGTTGTTATGGTAACGGCCGCGAAATGAATTTCGCGGCCGTTGTCATGCTAGCGGCTGCGAAATTAGGTAAACAATCACTTTGACACTTGAGAATTGCATGGTTTTGTTTATCAATAGTTTTGAATCCTCTGATTGGCTGAGAATGGAGACTATGGAGGCTACTTAAAATTGGCGCTGATGTCAACGCCATCTGCTGAATGGCTTAATGGGACAGAGTATAAGAAAATTCTGATTGAAAGATGTCAGTGTCAAGTACAATTGACATATTCGTAGTATATAGAAAGATGTCAGTGTCAAGTACAATTGACATATTCGTAGTATATTTGTGTTATAATTTTACTCGAAATATAGGATCTTTTTGCTCGAAACTGTCTATATGGAATTTGTATAAAATACATACAATAGCCGAAAGGTAATGTATAAGAAATAGAAGTATTGTAAGTATCATTTTTTTGCAGATGATACAATAATTTACTTAGAAGGTACAGATTATACAGAACTAATAACCAGTATGAATACAATTCTAGATAAGGTTTACGAATGGTTAAATACTAATAAGTTAAAACTTAATGTGAAAAAGACTAAATGTATGACAATTAGTAGTAAGAAAATAGGGAAATCATAATTGCTACCTTGAATATCAAAATAAACAATGAAGTAATAGAAATGGTTCATAGTGTAAAGTACTTAGGAGTAATAATTGATGATTTATTAAAATTCGATGACCATTTGAATTTACATTTGTGCGAAAATATCGAGTAAAATAGGGGTTTTGGGCAGATTAAAACACATTCTTTCACAGGAAACTAAAATTATCGTTTTTAATTCAATAGTTTTACCACATTTCCTTTATGTATCAACGGTTTTATTCTTGTTAAATCAACAACAGGTAAATAGATTACAACTTTTACAAAACAGAGCAATGAGAATTATATTGAATAAAAACAAATATGCAAGCATAAAAGGGATGTTAAAAGAGTTAAAATGGCTTGATGTACTTCACCTTATTAACTACAATGATTTTTATACACAAAATTAGATTTGGGGAAATGCCAAGTTACTTATACGAAACGGTTACATACTGTAAAGAAATTCACAGTTATAATACTAGACCAGTAAAAATTTTTTATATTAGTAATGTAAATAAAAAACAGTCCCAAATATCTATTTTTCATAAAGGATTTATAGAATATGATATGTTAGATGATAAGTTTAAATGTTTGTCACTGAAAATGTTTAAGAGGGATTTAAAACTGTTATACCTAGAAAATATGAATAATAGTAAATAGGTTCTCTATATCTGTTACTTATCCGTACAGGTGAAGTGTTTATGCTTTATTGATTATGGTTTTTGTTAATTTGGTACATTTATACATGTTAATATGTATAAAATATGTAATCCAGTTTGTTTATATGTGTTAATGTTATTTTGTATAGCTTAAAGCTAAATAAACGTTATTATTATTATATAGAATCTTTTGCAAGGAACTTTCTGTACGAAATTTGTACAAAATACATAGACCTGATGGAAGGTAATTTGCTGGCCTCATCAGATTTTTTTTTATGAATAAGTAGTTACCGAAGGGCAAACAAAAAATCCATTTTTAATTTTTGATTTGTTTTAGCTCCCTGAATCAAATTCCAAAACCACGGGTTTTACTTTTGAAACATCTGTATTTGAATATCCTTGAAATATGAGCTGGTGATATTCCAAAACTAATATAAATATATAATTTACAAGATCTGTCTATCAACATAACTACTAAACAAAAATATATGTTAAATACGTGCTGATACATTTATTCGTATTTGTTTTATATAATTTTCGTTCCCGTTTTTAAATCGAATAATGATACACCAATTTTCCTACTATGTCACGATCTTGGCCTATATATGCCCATACTAGGTGTGTCAAAGTTCACATATTATTTTATTCTATCCCTATACGCTACCTGAATTTAAACTGTACGAATTATATACCAAAATATGACTGGAATATATTATATTTTAAAGACAAAATTTCTAAGTATTCTATGTAGATTCCAAGCAATAAATAACTCTGGTTCAGGAACTCTGTAATTCCAGAAAGACTAAATGGTGAAATGTATAGATAAATCTATAATGTAATAGTGAAGAGTTTATCTAGATAAGAGAATGAATAAATCTTGAACAAGACAATGACTTGAGAATACAATTAACTTAGATTGAAATTCAATAATAACAATACTCCTAGTTATTTACGTATCAAGGTACTGAAACTCTACTTTTTATCAGGAATGTGGAATTTAGTTGCTGAGGCTATAGGGCCGAGGAAAATAAACCATATCAGTGACAAAAAGGAAGGTGCATACTAATAGTATATTAAAGAACGTGTTTTATAAGACATGTTTTTTCGCACGCGTCAATTGACAAGTGCGAAAGAAAATCTTATAAAATGAGTTCTTTATACTATTTTTTATATTTTGCGCCTTCTACAATTAACATTTACTTACTCAAAACTAATTAAGACTAAAACTATAATTAACTAGATAACACTAACACTATTTATTTATTTATTTAACCAATTAACACTACTATTTATTTCCACGATATTAGTAATTATTTATTTCACTACGCGTTCCAATCTTAGACTGCCGGTCTATTGCAGACGGTTGTAGACTGTTTACGCGATATTTATATAACTATATACTTATATCACGTTCAACTCTCCGCCTACCGACCTTCACAGCGTCTATATACTCAACTGACTCAACAGCGTCTATATACTCAACTGCTGTGATAGATCTGTTGGGCATACCGACATAAAAAAGAATTGTTAAGGTATATAATAGTATATTAAAGAACGTGTTTTATAGGACAATCTTATAAAATGAGTTCTTTATACTATTTTTTATATTTTGCGCCTTCTACAATTAACATTTACTTACTCAATTTGTGATTATATTTGTAACCATTTGTACATTTTCATGTAAATAATCTTCGCTAAATAAAAAAAAATAATAATAATTTCGACATTATATTATTAAAATGAATTGTCAATTAACTAAATATAAATTAGGTAAAAATGGGTTAAAGAAACGTCATCTAGTACCAACCGTCTAAAACACAAAATTGCGTATCGAAATGAAGGTCATTGCGATACGCAATTGCGTATGGTAATGACTTCATTATGAACGCAAAATATAAATTTTTTATTATTAAATCGAAATTTTGTGAAAATGAAAGGAATATTTATTTTTGTTATTTTGACATATCTGTCAGTTATATTATAGCTATTAACATACCTACGAATGTTATGCACATTATAACTGTCGCAGATGTAAGTTTAAAATCCGAGTTCGTATTTGGGTAGTATGATGTCAAGGGATGGTCGAATTGATAGAGAAATTGAAAAGAGAGTGAGTGCGGGGTGTAAGGTAATGGGTGCTTTGATTTGTGAATGCATCTTAAAGCATGGGTGTTCGAACATTTCGATCTTCTTTATCTTTTAACCAGATCAGGGTTTTTTAACCTGTGGTCCATGGACCCCTAAGGGGTCCGTGTAATGAACGCCGGAAGTCCATGGCGAGCCTACCTAACATAATGCCATTAATATAGCTGAAGGATACTTTTGTCCAAAACAGAATCAGGAAACATGGGTGCGAAGTCCATTTTTGACGGCTCTTCAATTTGACGTTCTAATCCGCTTCGTAGTTCGTTCATTCGCTTGTTGAACGTATTGTTTTTTGCTACTTGACAAGAACATGAAGGTGTTCTGTGGCTTTCTTGATCTAAAAAAGGCGTATGATAGTGTTCTTCGAGATACTTTGTGGGATGTACTCAGGGTGTACGGCGTGAATGGAAACTTGCTGGGAGCGATTCGTGCATTGTATGAGGGTAGTGAGGCTGCCGTAAGAATAGATGGTAGGTTGAGTGATTGGTTTCGGATAAATGTTGGTGTGGAACAGGGCTGTGGTATGTCTCCGTGGTTGTTTAACTTGTACATGGATGGGTTGTTGCGGAGAGCATTGAGTGAAATGGATGATGTATATATTAGTGAAAGTATTGTGCCTGCGTTAGCGTATGCGGATGATGAAGTTGTGGAAGAATGATAGAGAGAATACATGTAGTTGGAAGAAGTATGAATCTGGCGTTGAATGTTGATAAATCCAAGGTGTTAGTATTTGAAAGAAGTAAATTGGTGACTGTGTGTAATGTGTTGGTGGATGGAGTGAAACTGGAGTAAGTGATTAAGTTTGTATATTTGGGTAGCATGATGTCAAGGGATGGTCGAATTGATAGAGAAATTGAAAGGAGAGTGAGTGCGGGGTGTAAGGTAATGGGTGCTCTGGGTACGTTTGCTCGAAACGTAAACGTATCTAGAGAAGCTCGTTTAAGAGTGTATAATGGTGTGCTAGTGCCTGCTTTGATGTATGGAAGCGAATGTTGGGCATGGACGGGAAAGCATAAAAAGAGAGTGACTGCCGTGGAAATGAGGTATTTACGTGGAGTATGTGGATATGTAAGACAGGATCGCGTGAGAAATAATTTGGTGTATGAAGGATGTATAGTTAGGAAGAATGTTGTTAAGAGAGTAGGAATGAGTCAGTTGAGATGGTTTGGTCATGTGGAGAGAATGAAGAGTGAACGACTTATAAAGCGTATATATCTTGGTGAAATTGAGGGTGTTCGATTGCGTGGCCGTCCAGTGTGTAAATGGATGGATGTGATTGATAAGGTGTTAAAAGAGAGAAAGTTTCCGAGTGGGAAGAGAAGAAGAGCGTGTATGAATGCGATTATGAATGTGGCCGAGGCGAAAGAAGTGTGCTTAGACAGGAATGTGTGGCGAAGGATGATTGTTTCGTAACTATTATTGTGGTCCGGTTGCGGTATTTCGCTACCGAAAATCGGTCACTTTAATATGTTAAGAGTGAGGAATATATGTTGTACCTATGATGTCAGGTTAGTACGAATGTTGTTGAAAGAGAGACTGATTATTTTTTGGTTGATGTTATTTTTATTCTTTCGGGTTTATGCTAACCCACTAAGTGGGAAATGCTTGATTTTATGTATGTATGCATGTATGTATGTATGTATGTACGTATGTATGTATATTGGGTATCGTTATGCTGGCGTTGTGAATTTTAAGTATGCTGTGGTTTCTAGCTATATTGTTTGTTTATAACCAATTTTAATTTAGTGTCAAATGAAAATGGAAGATATCGATTATTCAAAAGAAATATCGGATGAATTTAAGACTAGACAGGATAAGTTGGTTTCACATAATTCAAAAGATTTATATGAGAAAAGATATGTAAAGTTTCGCGAGTAGCGGTGTTCAAAAATGTGATTTATCGAATTTATTGTGTTGTCTGACATTTGCTGTTGCTTGGCAACTTTATATGCCCTTGGGCGATAAAACCCAAATTGCGCCCTCTTTTGAGGGCGAATAACAATCTTATAATTCCAAAATAAAATATTTTATACGTGTAAAAATGTTGATTTTAATTTAATTTTCCTTTAATTCTCCATTAAATATTGGTGCCATTAGAGAAAAATACTAGCTAGGTAAGCTGTTCGTCGTTTTATAAAACGCCTGTAAAACATCGCTACGGCCCTGTGGTTAATTGTACGTTAAAATGAAAAATATAGCATCGATATTATAGCATAAGTTTTATAGCTATTAACATACCTAGGAATGTTATGTACATCATAACTGCCGCAGATTTGAAAACCAAGCTCGTAGAGCGAGGATTTTAAGACATCTAAGGCTTGTTATGATTCATAACATCCGTGGTTTGTTCAATAGTTTATCGGTTTCAGAAAATGAAGACAATATTAATAAATATTATTTTTTGAAATTCTCTCGTTAATGCTACTTTCAGAATGCTATGGTTAACGGAACAATTTTTTTGACATATGTCAATTATGTTCTTTATTCCTCATGTTTATTATTTTAGAATAAAGTAAACCGTATATTTAGAACGATACACTAACGTTATCTGTATGTATTAATAAAAAGCATTATTTTCATTTTATTTCATATTCATTTTGTAGACTGTTGTGGACAAGTCAGTATGGTAATAATATTACCGTACAGATACAGTTATTACTTAGTTACCAGCCCACTTTTGTACATATAAACAATGGATTAATATCTTGAAACCGGTAAAAAATTAAACATTTGTTTATTTTTCGAAGCGACGTTGTTCGTTTTAATTGACAATTATTAAGTTAGTTGAAAATACCGGGCCTTTGACAATCTGGCCGCGTTTTATAAAACGTCGTATTTTACAATGTGTCTACATTTTTCGTGAACCGCTCATCAGTGCAGTACATCGTATACAGTGTCTCTTAACTGACAGCGTTTGTAATATAGTCAACGCTAGTAGATGTGTTGGTGAGACGCCGTCTAAAAATAGCTCTGGAGTCACACACAGCATCTAACAGAGCAAGATGGAGAGATCTACGTCACAGAAGTGGGGATGTAGGTGCTCTTGATGGCAGACTTGAAGAGTTGAGCCTTCAACCTCTTACAAAGTATATGGAAGCGTAAGAGCATAGACAAGATATGTGGATTCTCGAGAAACATCGACGGTATTACTTCGAGAATAAAATGTATGATGTGACAATGGGAACTTAAGAAATGAAAAATATGCATAGAAAATATGAAAAGTTTAATTTTAAAACTCAATTGCATTTTTCCAAAAAATGTAAAAACATTCATTTTTGATGAAATTGCAAGAGCATATTTGGCATCAATGTAAAGTTAATTTTAACTCAAAATGTCACTGACAGTTACATTTGTTTCAATAATAGCCTACTTCGTTTTAAGCTGACTATACAAATTATCAACGTGTAATAGTAGATTTGAATGGTAAAATTAGTGAATTGCTATTCACTTGTTTTCCATATAAATGTTTGAAATTTGCTAGGAATATTTTTCAACCTTTGGTCTGCATAATTCCAAATTTAACTATTTATATGGTTATAACAACAAGCTCAGCTAACTCACTCTATGTGGTCCGGATGCGGTATTTCGCTACCGAAAATCGGTCACTTCAGTATCTAAGGAGTGAGAAATATTTATGTTTTATATATTTATTTTGTATTAAAATTTACCTCCCGCTACCCTTGATAAGGGAGGTATAGGGATCATGCTAAAAATCGCATATCGAGATTTTGGTAAATGACCACGTTTTAAGGTCCCTAGAATCCAATTTTAACATTTTTACGATGATGTCTGTGTGTATGTGTGGATCAAATACTATCATTCCGAAAATTTTGAAACCTAGTATTTTGAACTTTTTCTGTACTGGAAAGAGCTCATTAGATTTTGGTGTAAATCGGATAACCGGATATGGCACTTTACTAGAAGCTCAAAATAGATTTTCTTCGAAAAATACCTTTAAATGTTATTTTTTCGACAATAATGTTATTATAAAAATTAAAGATTATTAAATTTTCTACAGATTTGGATTAATACTTTTTCTATATATTTTATGGATAAATTTATAAAATTATCTATAATTTAAATCCCGGAGCCTACGCTTTACACAAACAAAACTCCTTGGTTGCGCAGTTATTCAAATGTATGAAACTGACAGATAAATATCACTGTCAAAGAACTAATCATTTCAAATTAATAATAGTAACGTTTTAAAAAGAAAATAGTAAATAGAACCATAGTTATATGGAATGGATCTTAATACAGTTTCCGCAATAACTAAATATGTATGTACGTATATTTAAATTAATAATAATTAAATAGCGGGAGGTTTGGTGTTGGCCACATCAGATTTTTTATATTATGTATGGTTTGGAAACGAATAATAATAATAATAGTAATAATAATAATAATAATAACTCCCTCCACGCCAGCAATGGGTGCCCGTGAGGTGACGCCTGGTAAACGCCCGCACGGTACAAATATCTCATCATCATTAACGAAATCTGTCTACAAAGCAGGTTGACACATCCAACAATGGGTAATATGCCGTGATGATATATTATTTTTTTTATATATCAATATACTCCGGTATAAAAATATTTATATCATTCCATTTATTAATCAACAATGATATCGCTTCCGGCGAAACCGGAAGTAGAAATCTTTTCCTACCGAAAATAGGCATTTATAAGTTCGCGTCAAACTTTGTAGTTTAAAACTATAAGTTTAAAATTAATAATAGAAAATAACTGTTTCGTCATCTTTAGATAAGGAAGGTATTGTCTTTGGTCAAAAAATTCGATGAGCTTTTAATGAATAAGCACGTTTTAGGGTCCCTAGAAGACGATTTTACTATTTTTACAACAATTTTCGGATCGCATAACTCTAATACCACCTTTCCAAAAAATATAGTTTTTGCGTATTCCGTTTCTTTACATCCATATGAAGAGATTTTGGTTATAATTGGTCGACCGAAAGTACCCTAATTTGAAGATTTTAACAGTTTTTCTTGAAAAAACGCTATTAAATATCATTCTTTCACATTTAATGTTATTATAAATATTAAAGAATATTTTATTCTCTATAAGATTTGACTACATTTTATACTTCATATTCAATGGATATAGTTAAAAAATTATAAAGAAATTAAATTTTCAGCTGTGCTATAACCATGGAAACATCTACTATAGGGCGCGAGCAGACACGTGACTCGAGCAACCTTGAAGTGCTTGGAATCAGCTGATTTGTGTGCGCCTGTCATTTTGACATGAACAATATCACTTTGACAAGAAAAATGTTTAGACTTATTTTAATTTTGAACTGTTAAAAAGTTATTATTTTTAATTTCATGTGTTTTACTGCCTGAAAATTGTACAATAATAACATTTTAGCAGTTCAAAATCAAAATAAGTCAAAAAATTGGTATTGTCAAAGTGACATTATTCTTGTCAATGTTTCACGCGCACACAAATCAGCTGATTCCAAGCACGTCAAGGTCGCTCGAGTCACGTGACTGCACGCGCAGTGATTGACAAATGTCAGTGTCAAGTGCAATTGACAGTATGTTTGTGTTATACTCTTACAAGAAACTTTCTGTATGGAATTTGTACAAAATACATAGATCTGACTGAAGGTAATGTACTGGAAATATGAAATCTTTTGCAAGAAACTTTCTGTGTGGAATTTGTACAAAATACATAGAACTGACGGAAGGTAATGTGATGGCCACATCAGATTAGTTTAATACTGATATAGACGAAAATATATGTTCTTCAAAGTTTTGACAGAATTGTCCCATACAAAAATATATACCTCCTCCAAGATGTGATGACAAATGAATTAATTTGTTTATTATTCTCTGACAATGTGTGAAGCTGTTATTAGCACGGTCTATATTTGGGTGGGTGGCCACAGTCATCAGTTTGGTACTGTTTATTTATTTCTATTATTTCATTAGAACAAACTGTAGAAATTTGGAAAACATGGCTCTTTGCCAGATTGACGTAACATATATTTAAATACATCTCGCTTTTCGCCTACCAGAACGAGCATATGCGTTGGCACAGCAGATTATTTTTTGACTGCTATCCTAAATTTAATTCAAATTACTACTCCACAAAATATTAAATGTCACAGAAGTTTTTTACAAATACTTTCCAAAATATAAATATCATCACATCATAATAGTATTTTCGTATGTGGCAACTCTGTTTAAGCAGAAATCTTTTTAGACTTTTGAAACTTGAAAACATTCTATGCGCCAATTCCAATGTTCTAGAAATGGAACAAAGTGTCATAATATTCCAGACGTTGTTTTAATGTAAAGCCAAAAATGGAACTAATTTTACAGTTAACAAAATTTTGGTTCACATGATTTAGTCTAAAATAGAAAAACAATAGGGTTGTTGCAAGAATTTTTATATCATTATTTAAACTATTAGTCACGAAAGATGACTATTCAAGGTCATTTGAGAGCCGCTTGATATAATATTACTTGCAGATAACTTCATTGCATTTCGTATACATAGGCGTGCAACATGAAATATTTATGGACACATTTTAACTGAAAAAATAGAGTAATTTATTTCAAAATTATGTTTCTTTCTAAATAATGCCTTTCTGAACGATTTATGTTCTTCGCTTATGTTTTTGCAAAATACAAAAACATAGACTTCACTTATAAACCAAGGAATAATAATTTTATTTAAACGTCAACGCCACTGGGTAAATATTAGCACAGAGGGCAGTGTAGTAGTTAATTAGGTGGCTGTAATTCTACGACAAATATCAGTATTATTTATAATGTGTTAGAAAGTAATGCCGCTATTTACGTATATCTGTCACACCGCATAAATTAAATAGATATAGCTCAAATATTCTTTCTCTTTCTAATACAAAATGTTGCTAAGCTACTGCTATAACGTGATATGTATTCCTTCTTGAAACAAATGACCTTGAATAGTCATCTTTCGTGAGTAATATAGCATCAAATTTGAAAATATCAGCAAATATCCATTAGATATTTTACAATTAATTTTTGATATTTGGATATTTTGAAAAAGTCACGTGATTCGAAACAGAATGTGACGTCACAACACATACATCTTCATCGGCTCCAATTGGTTCCTTTATAGTGTCAATTCTTTTTGTTTTGTTACAAGTGTTATGATATGTATATTGTCAAAGTTGTCAAACAAGTGTCAAATTTTCGAGTTTAGTTCGTATTAGATAATAAAAAATCCAATATAAAATGAGTAATTTACAGTATCGTATTGTGCCGTCTTAAAAAATTGCTGCTAGGAGCAAATCTAATATTGAATTTATAAATATGCCAAAAGAAGCGAGGAAAAGAAAATTGTGGCTGGAAGTAGTAGGTCGAAGAGCTGATGGTTGGGTTTTTACATTTTATTTTACCTTAACTCTTAAACACACCTTATTTCGGCAACAGTAAAACAGTCGTTTTCTGATGTAAATTCAGCGTAGGCTCCGGGATTATAATTATAGATATTTTATAAATTTATCCATAAAAAGAAAAAGTATTCATACAAATCTGTAGAAAATTTAATAATCTTTAATTTTTATAATAACACATATCTTTTCGAAGAAAATCTATTTTGAGCTTCAAATAAAGTGCCATTTTCGGTTATCTGATATACACCAAAATCTAATGGTCTCTTCCCATATTAGAATAAGGTAGAAATACAAAGTTTCAAAATTTTCTGAATGATAATATTTGAGTTAGAGTAAAGGATCCATATAAACATACACACACATTCTAGGGACCATAAAACGTGGTCATTTATCAAAATCTCGATATGCGATTTTTAGCACGATCCCTATACCTCCCTTACCAAGGGTAGCGGAAGGTAAAAACAAATCTTCAAAAAGTAATATTTGAAGGTATTTTTCGAAGAAAATCTATTTTGAGCTTCAAATAAAGTGCCATTTTCGGTTATCTGATATACACCAAAATCTAATGGTCTCTTCCCATATTAGGTAGAAATACAAGGTTTAACATTTTTCTAAATGATAGTATTTGAGTTAGAATAAAGGATCCACACACATACACACACACACACACACACACACACACACACACACACATACAAACACACACACACACACACACACACGCACGCACGCACGCACGCACGCACGCACGCACGTTCGCACGCACGCACGCACGCACGCACGCACGCACGCACGCACGCACGCACGCACGCACGCACGCACGCACGCACGCAGGCACGCACGCACGCACGCACGCACGCACACACACACACACACACACACAACACACACGCACACACACACACACACACACACACCACACACACACACACACACACACACACACACACACACACACATACTCACACACACACACACACACACACACACACACACACACACACACACACACACACACACATACTCAAACAGACATCATCGTGAAAATGTTAAAATCGGATTCTAGGGACCATAAAATGTAGTCATTTATCAAAATCTCGATATGCGATTTTTAGCACGATCCATATACCTCCCTTACCAAGGGTAGCGGGAGGTAAAAACGTTACAATACTTTTAAATTAAGGGATACGTTTCTTTGTTCATACCTACTCCGAGTTAGTTTTTTTTTTAACATACTGTATAATATTCTAACAATGGGTGTAAAATTCCTCTAAATATAAATAATGAACATATGTTTACCAGTACGTACAGTGTTTATATATAAGTATGAATTCTTGTCTACGTCGTATGGCTCGAATCCAACAATACGTAAAGCATGTCATTTATGACTTATAGTTATGGATTTTGGACTTGGCAAATTTCTTTTCCTTACGGATTTATATCATGAGTAAGAAAGGAAAGAACAATACAATACAATCTGCGGCGTGGCTACCGTTTGGTTTGATAATTATATCAAAGTTTGAACGTCATCAATGTTATACCGTTTCCTTTTTTGAAGATAGAACAGAAATAGTATTTAGAATTTTGGAACCTAGTAAATAGGAATCAATTTGTATATGTTTTGTAAAGATTGTATTGGTTTTTTTCATACGTAGGTTCGTAGGAAGGATGTGACATAAATTAAGGAAGTTGTCCAATATTTTGATAATAAAATATGGAGTATAGACAACTATTTTGGTTTGTATTTTATCGGATGTGGTTTAATTGTGTCATTTTTAATATAAAATATATCAGCGTTGCTATTTTCATTTTGTTTATCCATTTCTTGATGTATCAATTCGTTTTATTTACGAACCTACACGTAGGTTCATAATAGTTCAATCGGTTTATACAGGGTGAGTCTGGGAAGACGCCCCCCCCCTTTAACTTTTTTATTATAAGTAATAGACAAAAATGGCTCATATAAAAGTTTTATTATTTTACATACACTATTTCATGGCAGATGTAGATATTTTTTATAAAGTCAGGTTTACAAGGTACGACTATCAACTATTATTTTTCAAATGGCAACCTATAATTATTTTAATAAAATAGAAACCGCCATTTTTTTCTCTTTTCAACGATGTATTATTTTTTATTAATGTATTTGACAAATTTCGAGAAAAATGAGATAATTTAGAAATATTAGAAATAATTTTTAAAGAAATATTATAGGTGGCTATGTGAAAATAAACAAAACGTAACAATGTAAAACAATTAAATTAATGTCAAAAAAGTATACATTTGTTTGTTACTTAATTTAACTTATTTTGTAAACAAAAAAAAAAAAAAACATTTTGAAATGTTTACGAAGAACGAATTAATTGATATGATTCTAATAATTGGTGAATCGACTGGAATCATAAGAAGAGCAAAAAGAATTTACCGGGAGCGGTTTCCTAGACGTCGGCAACCGAGTTTAAGAACACTACAGATGTAGAAGACATGAAAGAGCGTATTCGAAAAGCTTTTCAGAATATTTCGCGAAACATGCAACAAGCGTTCAACGCTTGAATTTTTGTATTACAGAACATGGTCGTAATTTTTAACATTTGTTTTAAGTTGTTTTTGTTACTAAATTTGTTGTTTTAGTTTGCTAAGTTGTATAGCACTGTTACGTTTTGTTTATTTTCACATAGCCACCTATAATATTTGTTTAAAAATTATTTCCAATATAACTCAAAAACGGTAAGCCGTAGAAAGTTGAAATTTTGTATTTAGGACTGCTATAACATCTAGTTGTGCACCTCCCTTTTTGGTCATTACATAATTTCCTTTATTTGAAGCCTATAATAGATTTTTTATATTTTGCGTTCATAATGAAGTCATTACGATACGCAATTTTTTGTTTTAGACGGTTGGTACTAGATGATGTATCTTTAACCCATTTTTACCTAATTTATTTTTAGTTAATTGACAATTCATTTTAATAATATAATGTCGAAATTATTATTATTATTTTTTGTTTAGGGAAGATTATTTACATGGAAATGTACAAATGGTTACAAATATAATCACAAATTGAGTAAGTAAATGTTATTGTAAAATATAAAAAATAGTATAAAGAACTCATTTTATAAGACTTTCTTTCGCACTTGTCAATTTTGACGCGTGCGAAATAAACATGTCTTATAAAACACGTTCTTTAATATACTATTAATGAAAAACTATTATAAAATATAATCCAAAACTTTTCAAGTTTGGTATCAAATTTAGTAAAAAATAGTGAAAGTATATGGTTAATAATGAATATTCGTCACTCATATGAATTCCATATATATATATATATATATATATATATATATATATATATAGGGTGTTAATTAAAAGCGAGCCATAGGCGTTTAACATTGGAAATCAGTTTTCCTTTGCGTAAAAGTTCGCTATTCATTTTAGATAAAAATGTTACAAATAAAACTTATAGATAATTAAATTCTACGCCTAATTCAATAAACTTGTTTTTTTTAAACGTAGTATTAGGTAAATGATTTTATTTTTAATTCATTGTGTGCCATTGTTTAGAACTATGCTCTGTTCCATTTAAACTATTCAGCAGATGGTGCTTGCATCAGCGCCAGTTTTAAGTAAACTTGTCTCTTGTCTCCAATTTCAGCCAAACAGAGAGGTCAAAACTATTCCCTATTCTCTGCATGCAATATGAATGGTTTAAATACCTGAAAAAATAAAAAGGGCAGGGGGGGGGGGCATTTTTATATAAGAACAAAGGCGGCTGATACGTTAGGATATACGTTAATTCGTCAAGGCTTACTCAATTATCATTTTTTTTAAATTCCTTCGATATCTCCGAAACAAATAGTTCACCTATAGGTCATATAAAATTTTTTGATCGTAACGACCCCCGGAATATATGGTATAAGTTTGTCGAGTCGCAGAACACCTTGTATAATAACCGTTGAGCCGAAATTTTCGCTCAGAAAATTAAATAATAGATTAACAAAATAATTTCTGTTTCTTAAACATTTTCCTGCCTCCTACATTGTGTATCACCTGTTGTGTCCTTATACGCGGGCTGGTTCGTCGCCAAGACGCCCACGTGTGACGTCATACGCGCGGTGACGTCACAGTGGTCATGCTCTAGCTCTAGGTCTATATGTGGGAAGCTGTTGGTAAACAAAGTACCACATGGGATGGGTGACCGTATCACGTATTATGAGACGTGAATATGAGGTTGTGTGTGTAAGTGGGTGGAAGGCTTTGATCTTGATGTAAACACACCACGCGGAAGGATTTGTATTTGGAGGTAGCGGAGGATTATTTTAGTTGAATTTGTGATCAAATATATTTTGTTTGTTTAAGATAAATATGCCCAAATTCGTAATAGTTCGGCCGGTTTACTTTTTCAATAAACAAATTATAAGACCTACGCAAATGGTGAGAAATTTCTGCAATTTTTTTTCGACTTGTATAAAATATAGATTTTAAACATACATAAACTGAATATGATATTTAAATATTCCGCCATTTAATATTGACTTACCATCGCCTTTATTAGTAATACCAGATGTATTTATATTAGGCATTCTATCGGTAAGCTTAGTGATGCACGCGAGGCGAGACGAGACGAGAAATATAAAAGATCGATGTCGTCTCGTTTTCGGATCTACAATCTCGATCTCGCTCTCGTTCTCGCACATTTTTTTGTGTCTCATCTGGTTCTCGCGCGAGATCTCGCTGTAAAAATAAGCGCTTGCGCACTACGTATTTACCTCGGTATTTGCGTATCAGTTGAACTACAAAAGACAAGTTCACGTCGATCGTTCCGTCTTCCGTGTATTTACAGTCGTATAACTATAATAAAGAGACGATACACTAAATTCTAGTCACCAAATTATTTCAATACGAACATCTGTTAATACATTCTGACATCAGTAAAACTAATTAAACATTAACAAATAACAAACTAAAAGTTTCTGCACTTTATCTTTAACTATATGCCAGTATTTAAGTAAGATTTATCATAAAAAAGCGCTACACTGGGAACCCGTTGGTAACCAATCACTCCGCTTCACTCGGTGTTGGCTCCTATCGACGCTTTATATAAGATCCTTTACTTTTCAGGGACGACATGAATTTTATTAACCGTAGTTTTAACTGGGATGATTAGGGGCTGAAATGTTGGAGAAAAACTAGTTCTATTAGATGCAAAACCGATTTAGTCTTTATTTTGCATTTCCTCGCTCTGCGACCGATATCATTCGACTCTAGATAGACTCAAAAAAATGTAGTCAATTCATATAATTTTCACATTAACCTGTTCTATGCTCGAATTACCGTTGACTCCACTCCCTGTACGGTGCATTTTTCATTGAATTTATGAATCAAAGCTATAAAGTTACAAATACTTTTTATTGCGAGACTCTCGCAGTTGTTATACCGATCTCGCCTCGAATTTTAAATTGCAATCTCGCTCTCGTTCTCGTTTTGCATAATGCAACGAGACGAGACGAGATGCGAGAGTACTCTCGCCTCGTTGTGGGTTGTGCTTGTGCATCACTAGGTAAGCTCTGCACATTTTCCTGTGAGTATTAGTCGCGTTATTTTTATTATTTGCCTCATCTTATGATTCCTTGTTGTCTGAAAGTAATATTTTATCAGTAGTTAATCGTAGAAGGCTTCAGTCTTGTTTATAAAATAATTAATAATGTAACAAATGTTCCATGTATTTTGCAGCCTTCCATTTCATGTACCCCGTACACCGTCACGTTACCAAATTACTTTTAAGGTCAATAAAGCTAGGACGAATTATGAAACTAAGTCACCGATCAGGCAAATGTGTAACATTTTCAACTCAATTCCATCATACCTTGATGTATTTAATGATTCTCTCTTAAGGTTCATTCACAAAAGAAGTTTAGGTTTAGATTTATGGTTTATATTTTAGATTTAAAGACATTGGCCGCATATTATGTAATGATTCCATTCACATTTCAGAATTTAGTGTCTCTAAATCCAAATCATAAAGCTAAACATTGCAAGGTCCAAACTTTAGGTTTATGATTTAGTTTGACGTCACAAACTTCACCAATGAGAACGAGTCTGAAACGATATAGATATATACATCCATCTTTATTTAGTATTCACTTGGTGGATTCGGCTTTTTAAACAAATGCGAGAAGAACAAGGAGACTGTCAAAACTTAATTGCAGAAATTTAACCAATAATCAGAAGCAAATGACAATTTCACGGCGCACGGGTATCTGTTAAATACTGCTCTACCGATATTTTAATCTTGTTTCTGAAACATTTACATAGATGTCTGTACATACCAAAACTAAATTACAGTTAATTTAACTTACATTTATGAATGACTTACTTAAACCTAAACAAAAACCATAAATCTAATTTTCATTTGTGAATGCACCTTTAGTGTTTAAACGTAATTTAATTTCCTACTATTTGACAGTTTGATATCTTTTGTTTGTTGTTACTTCTCTCTACACTTTAAGAGAGCAACGCCTCATGTCATGAGTGCCCTCGGGGCTCTGGGTTCGAATCCCACTACGGCATGGATGTGTGCGAATGTGAACCCACTCTGTAATTGGGATTTAAATCCTGTTAAGGGGATTAGATTAGACTATATTTTAAGAAATAAACTGTCAAAATTAGAGTAAAATTCGCTAATCCAAAAATAAGGATTAACTTAATCTTTTTTGTGACTCGGGCTGTAAATGGCGGGAGATATTGTATTGGCCACACCAGATTTTTTATTTTATATTTGAAAATAAAGCATATTTTATTGTGAGAATGTGGAAATACTTAGAGAATTGAGAAAATGTATATTTTATGTAATTTAAAGCAACGTACCGGTTATTATAAAAGTGAATTAATAATACCCCTTGTTAGTGTTAGTTTACGAGAACAACTTTCATTGCATCAACTCCATCCATCTACAAGGAAACATTTAGTACGAGTCTTGTTCATTCTAATTATACTAAGGAATTAATAGCCACGACTCTGTAAAATATCTCCTACTGGGTATGTACTATGTACGAGTACAGCGCGAGCAATACAATCCTTCAAAAGATAAATATTATTTCTCTATTACTGCATGCAAGTGTGATTCAGAACTTTCTCTTACGAAAATCAGAGTCCCGTTAATTTCCTTATATATCGGAGACATTTTCAACAAGTTATTGGGCGCCACTGAACGGCCAATCCCGTTTTTATGTGTGGGTGGTTATTGCTTAACTCCAAACGTGAAGAATTTACAATTATACGAAAAAGGTATCTTAATCATATAAAAATTCGCTGTTACGCTGGTCAAATTTTGGAGTGCTGTAGGTACTTTACTTTTAAAATAAATTTATAAATGTACCAAAGATTTACATCAGAACTAGTGCTTTTAATGCAAGAACAACCAATGTCAACAATTTCTCTTTCAACTTTGGATAAAATTTTCAGTGTTACTACTTGAATTAAAAATTACAGAGTCGAAATTAAAAACATGGTTAAATATTAATTAATATTGTCGATTTTATTTAATTACTGCCAAAAAATATTGTAGACCGTGCTGCCAACTGACAGATATTTTTTTTTCGATTTTGTTAACTTGATGTACATTTTAACTAGTAAAATAGGAGAATTTATATTCCTATCTAAACCAACTCTCTTTTGTGACGTGAAATGAAGTATAATCAGGGGATGCCTGTATTTGTTTCTTTTTATCATAACTTGATAACGAAGGATAATTGTATCTATTAACATACCTAGGAATGTTTTGCACATCATAACTGCCGCAGATGTAAGATATCTAAGGCTTGTTATGATTCATAACATCCGTGGATGGTTCAATAGTTTATCGGTTTCAGAAAATTAAGACATTATTGAAAATTTTATTTTTTGAAATTCTCTCATTAATGCTACTTTCAGATTGCTATGGTTTTATTTTGAGATATGTCAATATGACAAATATTCAAATTATCTGCTTTATTCCTCGTGTTTATTACTTTAGAATAACCGTATTTAGAACGATAGGCTAACGTTATTTGTTTGTATTAATGAAGAGCATTATATTTTAATTTTATTTTATTTTCATTTTGTAGACCGTTGTTGACAAGTCAGTATGGTAATAATATTACCATACAGATACAGTTATAACTTAGTTACCAGCCTACTTTTGTACATGTAAACAATGGAATAATATCCTGAAACCGGTAAATAAAATTTTCACTTTTAATTTTCAATTTGTTTTACGCCTATTCGACACTTAAAATGAAACCTTGGTTTTATTCAGTTAGGCCCGGTTTTTTTCAATTCCGAATAAAGTTTCGAATTCGTTAAATAAATTTATTCTATGTATTTATCCAACGAATTATTCCATTGCGTCTTTTCAACTTAACATTGACATCTGTTCTAGTGTTTCCAGTGTTATTGCATAGCTTGCTGCTTTATGAAATTTAATTGCGTTATAATTTTTACTTTCCTTCATACCTTTAGGTAAGGAACGTACTGTTTTTGATCAAAAGAATTGATGGTGAGTTTTTAATGACAAAGCACGTTTTAGAGTCCCTAGAATACGATTTTACTATTTTTGTGATGTCTGTATGCCTGTGTGTACGTGTGTGTGTGTTTGACGATTTTTTTCTCCGTCGATAACTCCAACACTACAATTCTAAAAAAAAGTGTGTGCGTGTGTGTGTAACAAAATTTTCATCTACGATAACTCTAATACTGCAATTCCAAAAATTATAATTCTTCGTTACATCCATATGAAGAGCTGATTAGATTTTGTTTATAATTGGTCAACCGGAAGTACCTTCATTTGAAGATTTTAACAGTTTTTCTCGAAAAAGCGCTGTTAAATATCATTTTTTCACATTTAATGTTATTATAAATATTAAAGAATATTTTATTCTCTATACGATTTGATTACATTTTATACTTCATATTCAAAATAATGAAATCGGATTCCAGAGACCCTAAATCGTGCTCATTCACTAAAAACTTAGCACCGAATTTTTTGACCAAAGACAATACCTTCCTTACCTAAAGGTGACGGAAGGTAAAAATGGGCCAGAGCTCTATATTAAACATGAATGTTAAAGCTTAAGCTATGTTAATTGGGATAATAAGCAGATTCAATATACTTTATATCCGAAAACTTATGTTATGATAAAATTAACAGTACTACGCGGTTACCCATCCAACATCACTCCTTACAGATTTAACGGATACAATACCCTAATAAATGTCCTTTATCATCCTCCAAATATTTTGACTCGATCAAGTTAGCGTCCGATTCTTTTCATCCGTGTATCTCTTTCACATAGTGGTCCAGCAGTCTGTGTATGCATCTATGTGTTGGTAGAGTATAGAAGGAAACAATGGGCGCGTGTAGCCTGTAGTGTGTGCGTGGGTTCAACCATCTGGCCATCTGGGACCGAGCTATAGCCGAAGCCGGAGCGGTCAAGCTGAGATGTAAGCGCTAGGCACGCGACATCGCCCGTGCCTCTGCCCACAGACAATATAGAATAGAGCACGAATATTCGGAAGATATAACGAAGAAGAGTTGGAAGATGAGAGAAAAATTTGGGATAATTAATAAAGGATAACACAGTAAATACGAGTATATAGAAGCACATCGGCAGTGCAAGTACTTATGTAGTTCGTTTCATTATGTCTCTCAAATTTAATAACACGCTTTTAGAGGAAAATAATTAAATAAGAGGTCATGTCAGAAGTAAATAGACAAAAATTTATGTATAATTTAATTTTTTAACAAATGAAGAACCAGGGGGAAAAGTTGAATGTCACAAAATAATGTGTTTTTTTCAATACGCGAATTTTAAAGTTTGAAACCTTATTTTTGAACTAAGATATTTAGTGTATTCAATCAACTCATATTGGACAGATGGGTCGAGTTGCAACTTATGTGGGACCTAATAGAATGGAGGACTACAGTGCAATTGAATTAAGAGAAATTAGAAAAAAATATTGAAAGTATATACTTAATAATGAATATTAATAAAGAAATAAAACGATATAATAGCAATACTTCGGAAATAAGGGGGTTTTTGTTGTAGCAGCTCGTCACTCATATGAATTCCATATATATTATTTTAATTGGCGGCTCAAAGACGGTCTATAAATATATAACGAATACTAAGTTAGGGGAGGAGCCTACTACCAATGGAAGTAGAGAAATTCAAATAGTTGAGGCGTGGCTAGTAATGCAATTCTCAAACAGTTTTTATTTGAATATAAATGTTTTGCATTAAACTTAATAATTTAAATACACTTCCAATTATAAATCATGTAGACTTGTACAGTATAATAATATTCATTTATTTTTTATAAATATAATTTAGAAATAGCATATATTTCATGAACATTTAGGTCCATGAAAAAAAAAACAGTTTAATATAAAAATTTATCATCGTGACGTCACATCTATATTTTCAAATTTCGGGAGATTATAACTCGCTTATTAATAGGAATTTTTTTTCCGGATTTTCACCGACAGTCTTTAAGTATATTATTCACAACAAAAAAATTAACGTAGCGGTAGAATTAGTGGCAGTGGTAGTGGCCTGGGTAAAAGATTGAATGCTTTTTTTGAAATAATTTTAAATTCCCTTAATCTCTTCGCTTATCTCACACAAGGGAGTGCTTGTGGATAAGTGTAATTAATAAGTCATCATCTATGTCAGTTGCTTTTTGCGCAAAAATAAAATGACAGCTATAACTGTCAACCTTGCACACTAGTAATTTATAATAAAAATTCCTAGAAACTATAATTTCAATAATTTTTCATTGTGAACGGAAATAATTTTTACTATAAATTTCTTACGCTACCGATGCCACTAATTCTTACACTACCACTAATTTTTTTTGTTCTGAATGAGCCTTTAGTTTTACTTATATGTTCAAATGAAATTATACTAAAAAGATCTGATGTCGGTTCTATGTATTTTGTACAAATTTCACACAGAAAGTTTTTTTGCAAATGATTCCATATTATCCAGTACATTACCTTCAGTCAGTTCTATGTATTTTGTACAAATTCCATACAGAAAGTTTCTTGTAAGATTCTATACATTTCCAGTAAAATTGAACCTTACACTGACATTTGTCAATCAGAATTATTCATTTTATATTGAATTTTGTATTATCTAACACGAATCAAACTCAAAAATTTGACACTTGTTTGACAACTTTGACAATATATTTATCATAACACTTGTAACAAAACAAAAAATTGACACTATGAGGGACCAATTGGAACCGATAAAGATGTGACGTCACATTCTGTTTCAGATCACGTGACTTTTTCAAAATATCAAAAATTAATTGTAAAATATCTAATGAATATTTGGTGATATTTTCAAATTTGAGGCTATTTAAATAATGATATATTTTTAAATTTGATACTTAGAAGGCATATAAAAATTCTTGCAACAGCTCTATTAGTGAGTTAGGTCAAAAATGGTATAAATTGGCAAAAGTAATACCGATTTTGCCTTCTTCAAATATACTATTTGAAAGCTCCAACTTTAATCTATTAGTTAGAACCAATCATCTCATTTTACTAGAAAATAGTCATTCATCCTTTGTTGCCGCATGCTTATCGTTGTTTTATAAAACGCCTTTTTAGAATCTAGTATCTAGTCAGATTGTAAAATAACGCTAAATCAATGATGATTTGACAATCCATAATCTCTTCGCATTTTCAATTCGACTTCGCTATACAGACTGTTTCACAACTCGCGCCCCAGAGCGAATGAGGAAACACGAGACTGCACTCGGATGTGTAATTTCGAAGAAAAAAATCTAGTTTAAAAGATATTCGAGAAAAGACGTCTTAAAATTGACCAATCAGAGACCTACACCTTTAACGTGTGTTTGCCGTAATTTTACGTTAATAGGGTTTTATACAAATCAAATCTTCTTTAAAATGTGTGGGCGACTGTAGATTTCGAAAAATGTCAGTGTCAAATTAAATTTGACAAGGTGAATAAAAAGGCAAATTCTTACCATATATTCAGCGGCTGATTACTTAGAAATGATTATAATTTTCGGAGAATGTGGACGTAACGCCAGAGAGGCAGCACGAGTCTATTCGGAACGTTTTCCGGATAGAAATCTTATGGATCATAAAATGATATTGAGAGCCATCGCAAGGACGCATGAGACCGGTCAAGTTATGCCAGGTCAAATGACAATAATATTTTCGTTTAACACATTTTACACAGCTGCTACAACACTTTGCACTGTACGATATAAATGATGATCTCGGATGACACCTTCGCTAACCTAAATTTGTTGACAGTGAAAAGTCAACTCTAAAGTGTCAAGTCAAACAAATTTTGTAATTCACTAGTAGTATTTTTAAAACCTAGCAACCAGTTTTATTTTGTAATAATATCATCACACCTCAAGATATCCTTCCGGGATTGGTGGATTAAAAAGTCTTGTAACTCCGTTAGGCAAGCAGCCGCAAATTATTTTCTTCTATTTGTTGGCAACCTATTGTCGTCGGCAAGTGTCAGTTTCGTCTGGGGCGCGAGTTGTGAGACACCCTGTATACCTATACATATATTTATGTAATACCAACCGATATTTCAACAAAATTTACTTCTGTTTTCCATTCTTTCAAAACTGTGTGTCCACTTCCACTTGTCTAGTTGTAGTGTGTTAATATATTCATTCTTATTGTGTTTGTATCTATTCTATTCTCTTTCTACCCTTTTATCTGTTGGCCTCGCCCGTTCTGTGGCCAAGCCCCTTGGCCGTCTGTGAGCACGCCAAGTTTCCTAAACCGTCACGATATGAACAAGTCTCCAAGACGTGGGACGAGCAACATTGTCAATGCTGCACAATCATCACACATATAGCTGTCTCTTTCTTTAACGATAGAGAGACTACCAAAGGAGAAGGAATAGATATAGTGGCGTGTGCCTCAGAAAATATACAAGAGGAAGAAAAATTAATGCATGCCAAAATTGAATCCTCTAGGATCAAAACATCTTGATTCCAATTTCGCAAACTTTTCAGAATCGCCAAAAAACTATTTAGATAATTTCAAATAGCAACAATTTAATGAGTCCGTTTTGGGGATTGTTAAGTATCCTGATTAATAAATGCAAGAATAAATGGCAACAAGCACAATACCCGCCATTACCGTCCGAGTCACAAAAAAGATTCAGCTAATCCTTATTTTTGGAATACCGAATTCTAATCTAATTTTGGCAGTTTATTTCTTAAATATAGTCTCATCTGATCCAAATAACTACCTTTTTTGATAATAAAATGAAGATTATATTTTAAATACCGGGATAGAATAGAATCAAAAAATGAGAATCAGCTTAAACTTTTTTGCAAATCGTTAATTTTTATTAATCTAAATACATACTTACATATTTACATATGCTGGAAACTGTATTGATTTCCTTTCCTATTGTTCCATTAACTTTTTTCTTTTAAAAACGTTACTAGTATTAATTTGAAATGATTAGTTCTTTGACAGTGACATTTATTTGTCAGTTACATACATTCGAATAACTGCGCAACCAAGGAGTTTTGTTTGTTTAAAGGGTAGGCTCCGGGATTTAAATTACAGATAATTTTATAAATTTATCCATAAAATATATAAAAAAAGTATTACATAATGCAAATCTGTAGCAAATGTAATAATCTTTAATTTTTATAATAACATTAATCTCGACGAAATAACATTTAAAGATATTTTTCGAAGAAAAACTATTTTGAGCTTCTAGTAAAGTGCCATTTCCGGTTATCCGATTTACACCAAAATCTAATGGGCATGATAGTATTTGAGTTAGAGTGGAGGATCCACACACATACATACTCATAGACATCGTCGTGGAAATGTTAAAATTGGTTCCTAGGGACCTTAAAACGTGGTCATTTACCAAAATCTCGATATGCGATTTTTAGCACGATCCCTATGCCTCCCTTACCAAGGGTAGCGGGAGGTAAAAAATCTGATGTGGCCAACACTATACCTCCCGCAATTTAATTTTTATTAATTTTAATATATACTTACATTTATGCTGGAAACTGTATTAAATTCATTTCCATATAACTATTGTTCTATTTACTATTTTCTTTTTAAAACGTTACTATTGTTAATTTAAAATGATTAGTTCTTTGAAAGTGACATTTATCTGTTACATACATTTGAGATCTGGAGTGGGATCCCAAGACTACGCTATGATAGCTTATCGACAAATAACACCTCGTTTCCCTAACAACCGTAGAAATTAATAGGGTAAAAAAGTTAAAACGTAAAGAGTGCTTTTCGCTACTATATCATAGCGTATTCTTGGGATCCCACCCCAGAACTGTGTAACCAAGGAGTTGTGTTTGTTTAAAGCGTAGGCTCCAGGATTTAAATTACAGATAATTTTATAAATTTATCCATAAAATATATAGAAAAAGTATTAATGCCAAGTTGTACAAAATTTAATAATCTTTAATTTTTATAATAACATAAATTATTAAATTAATAGGTTCAAGTAAAGTGCCATTTCCGATTATCTGATTTACAGGAAGAAATACAAGGTTTTAGAATTTTCTGAATGATAGTATTTGAGTTATACTGCAGGATACACACATACACACACTCACGCACACACACATACACACACACACACACAATATATATATATATATATATATATATATATATATATATATATATATATATATATACACAGACATCATCGTGAAAATATTAAAATCGGATCCTAGGGACCTTAAAACGTGGTCATTTAATAAAATCTCGTTATGTGATTTTTAGCACGATCCCTGTACCTCCCTTACCAAGGATAGCGGGAGATAAAAATACAGTTTTAATGGAATATGATAGTGAAGCCAGTGAATTTTATGGCCTTTGACGAATTATAAACAAGGCTCAGAAAAAACATCGTCGAAAGAACAAAATTTTTAATAAAGAAAAATAAATATAAAAAATTTGATGTGAACACCACACGACTTCCTTGTACGCAAGACTAATATGAAGTATAGACTCAATTATAAAATTTCACGTATTTGGCGTAATTTGACATTAACATCTATTTTTTATTTTTTTGTTATTTTTTGTCCTAATCCATAGCAAGCTTGATTACAAAAGCCAAAAAGTATATAAGTTTTAAATTTACATATCTCGCTTATACAAACGGCCAATTTAATAATACTTGATGTGCTAGACGCAGAATTTAATTCTCTAAAACTTTTATTTGCAGCATTTATTTCTAAAATCAAAATGAAACCATTTTATTCAAGAAAGACTGTTAACAACTTCAGGTAATATATCACTTCCGGTTAGCCTGTTTTAACCAAAATCTGCTATGTTATTCCAATTGATATTAAAGTCTTATATATCAAATTTTAAAAGTTTTGGATTATATTTTAATAATAGTTTTTCATTAAAATCTATTATAGGTTTCAAATAAAGTACCATTTCTGAAAATTAAGTAATGACCAAAAAGGGAGGTGCAAAACTAGATATTATAGAAGTCTTAAATACAAAATTTCAACTTTCTACGGCTTACCGTTTTTGAGTTATGCGAGATACGTACGTACGTACGTACAGACGTCACGACGAATTAGAATGGATTCAGGGATGGCCAAAATGGATATTTCCGTTGAAATCTGGAAACCGAAATTTTTCGCGAATACAATACTTCTTTACTTTGTACTAGGAAGTTAAAAAGGGAGACTGCATTTTTCAGTAAAATATTTACTTGAAAACCTTAAGCTAATTTTTGAATTTAAATATGAAGAACGGTGTAGAATTGTCGTAAGAACAAATCCATATATTTAACTCATTCTTAACCGAAATGAATTTGAGAGGTTTTGGTCCTAGAGGATTCAATTTTAATACATATTGCTGCAAGAAGTTATATTTAGTTTATAATACCTCCTAAACCTATCACAAAGCCACACCAGTAAAGATTAATTGATTGATTATGGAACCCTTTTTTGCTAAGTTAGGGCATATTCCTATAATTAAATTTGTATTGAATGTAGGTTTCAGTAAGAAACTATTGCTTCTAATATAGTAAACGGTATACCGAGTTGGCTCGAAATCCGTTACATAAAACTTTATGTGGTATTTTATACATATAGATTTGGAAAATAAAATTCTGCATTTTTTGGGTCCAAAATTTTTAAATGGACGCGCCCAGACCCATACTCATCACAGTTCGGCCGTTTTAAATTTTCAACAAACAAATTATAAAACCTTGGCAAATTTCTACCAATTTCTTTCGATTAGTTTATAATAGAAATAGATTATGAAACACAAATATTGAATTCTACTTCACTTGGGTTATAGTATACATTTACAAGAAATTGAATATGTTTTTCAAGTAAGTATTCCGCCATTTAATGTGGGGTTACATGTTACATCGCCTTTATTTGTAATACCTACACCTACTAGGGCCTCGATTTTGTAAGTTTAAATTCTGTCGGAAATGGGTTTTTCCCACTACGAATTCTACTCCTCCAGACCAGTAGAATTTGAAATTTGACTGAATTGAGATTTCCCCAATTGGGCTGTCGCAAGAATTTTTATATGCCTTCTAAGTATTAAATTTAAAAAGGTATCATTACTTAAATAGCCTCAAATTTGAAAATATCACCAAATATCCATTAGATATTTTAAAATTAATTTTTGAAATTTGGATACTCTGAAAAAGTCACGTGATTTGAAACTGAATGTGACGTCACAACACATACATCTTCATCGGCTCCAATTGGTCCCTTATAGTATCAATTCTTTGTGTATTGTTACAAGTGGTATGATAAATACATTGTCAAAGTTGTCAAACAAATGTTAAATTTTTGAGTTTGGTTCGTGTTAGATTATCCAAAATTCAATATAAAATGAGTAATTTACAGTATCGTATTGTGCCTTCTTGCAAAAATGCGCTAGGAAGAAACCTACTATTGAATTTATAAATATGCCAAAGGATGCGAAGAAAAGAAAATTGTGGCTGGAGGTAGTAGGTCAAAGAGCTGATGGTTGGGTTTTTACATTTTATTTTACCTTAACTTTTTAACACACCTTATTTCGGCAACAGTAAAACAGTCGTTTTCTGATGTAAATTCAGCCGTCATCCAGCTTTCGATTTTTGGTAAACTGTCCGACTTAGCTTGAGTGTATTCTGTATTAGCCATTATTACTCATTTATAATGGAAAATGTCAGCGTCAAATATGTCAAATTAGAAGTTTGTTATTAATATGTGACAAATTATCGTCTATGTTTATTTATCTAAATAACAAAAATAAATGTAGGTAATGAAAAACTGTTTTTCTATTGGCTGTGAAGGACGTAATGTATTTGCTTCTACGACACAGGAGTGGGGGCTTGTTTTTAATTACAATTTTTGGCGCCAATATTCTTGTTTAATTATTTACGAAACTAACAATAAATTATTTAAAAAATAATTATTAATAAGAAAATATTGCATAAACTTTAATTTAAAATACTTTTTGAAAAATGTGAAACAGGTTCATTCTTTCTCCAGATAGATTTCAAATTCTACTCATCTAAAGCAGCATAATTCATAGAAAACCCAATGCTGACGGAATTTGAAATCAGATAGAATTTACAATTACAAAATCGAGGCCCGTTTACTGGCTTATTCTGTAAGAATGTCGTTATACCATAACGTATCGTTATGATGAAAGTTGTTAAATAACGATAATTTTCAAAAAGCGTATTCTGTAAAACCAATGTCGTTATATTGAAATCGTATTATCGTTATTTTAAGTAGTTCATGATCGATAAGGATTCACTTGTCATTATTCAATCCGTAAATTGTCAAATGTTAGCAATTGGAAGGGTTAATTAATTTATTATTTATATTTGTGCAGGAAGAAATGGAAAATAGGTAACAAAACATTTATTCATGCATCAAATATATAATTAACAACCATACTTAAATTTTAGAACAAATGTTTGTGGTCGTGAAAGTCTTTTATGGGATAATAATAATCCATTTGATAATCGATATTTATACATATTCTTTACTCAATAAAGAAAATTAAAATAATAATGTCAATATTTTTTTTTTGCAAAATGACATTACAATGAGAATCTAATCTACAATAATAGTTACTAACTTTTCTAAAAAAATTCGGCTATAGTCGTTGTGACAAACGGTATGAGGACGTTTATAGCGATATTAGTTAGTGAATACGATTTTTACAAATTGTCGTTCAGGATCACATCGTTACATTTATAAATAACGATAGTTGTTATACAGGATGTAAATGAAATAAGTGCATTAAATTTAACCAGTAATGTAACTCGACTAGAACAACAATATTTCTTAATAACTTTTTTTTCTAAGTCTTTTAGATTTTGAGTTAAAATTCTTTAAAGATTTGCTGCATATTTCGTTACCCGCCCATGGAGAACAAATGGCTGCTGCCGTATTCAAGTGGGATACAAACAGCTCAAAAATTGTCGGTTATCGGTTACACTTGCAGTCACAGTAATTAATAAACGAATCAACGGAAATAACATTTATTATTAATTATTTCGCAATAGTACAATTTTAAAAAAAAAGAAATTTAAATTTTGGATAACAAAATTATAAAGTTGTGTATTAAACCAGGCTTTAATCACCTGTGAATAGAGGAAGACAAGGAGGGACCAGGGGACAAACTTTTGTCCATTTAAACGAGGTACATGAGTACCAATAATTAGTCGTCCATTTATTGTTCCCGCTCAAACATTTTTTAATGAAAACTTTTACAGCATTTTCGTCTGTTGAAATGTGTATTGTGCATAATAAATACATCTTCCCAAGTAAATTCAGTCTCATTAATGAACATTATGAGCCATTCCCAAAATCGAAGTCTGCTGAAAACATTGATCTTTTTGCACATGATATGGATACAACTGTTGCTTTATTTAAAATTGTCATATGTGACACTTCGTATTGTGATAAAGATGTACAAGATTAACAAATGTGCGAATATTAGGAAGAGTATGATTTGGAAACGCTCCGTCTAAATGCGTTGGCAACTTTATAATACTGTCTTTATATCAGCCACAAATTAAAATGTAGATACGAATAACTAAATAAACCATAGGTAAGTAATTACAATATCTGTGTACTCGCTATTTGTAAACGTAAGCATTTTGACAGAATTTTACCTGATAAACAAGTTTATTACTAATGTTAAAATATAATTGCAACAACTGACAAAACTGTCAATTGCTAAAACAAAATTTTTCATAGCTATTGCTACTGCATTCAATTATTAGAAAAATACGTGGAACGAGTCGTCAATTTACGGGGTTGTAAAAATGCTAAAAAAATATGCGATTTCGAGAAAAAGTTATTAAGAAATATTGTTGCTCTCGTCGAGTTACATTATTGGTAAAATTTAATGCACTTATTTCTTTTACATCCTGTATAATTATATTTTTACAGAATAAGCCTGTTAATTCTATTAGATACTGTATCCGCAAGGCCTACACATTTTTCTGTTAGAGCATTATCTCATACGTCTTGCTAGGTAGGTTTTATTGTACGCGTTCGATTTTTACGGAGTTGTTTTTCATTGTCCCAAAAATAAAAGGTCTCGGTAGAAGTTTTGTTTATATTTACGGTAGTCCAAAGAAGAAGAAGAAAGAAAGTTTGTTACCCTTATAAATAAATCATCTTGTACATTAAGTTCTAAATTTATGACATTCTTTTACTTTTAACGTTTCCTCGTGTCCTGATTTTTTAATTCCATAATTTGAGAAAAATATCTGGTAGACGGCAATTACGTATTTAGTAGATGAGATGATTTCCTTTATACACATGTCTGATGCTGACAATTATTTAATTGGCTTGACGAGATCTCTGGCTTGATGTGAGTAAATTAGTCACACACTGGGACTAACTACCGTGAAATGACGGAACACAAGAGCCGTAAAGGTGCTGATAGGAACTTCAAAAATAAATACAACAGATGTGCTTTGGTTTGTGATAGGTTTTATTACGTTCGTATCCCTTAAATATGTTCACTATAACAGTGATAATAATTGTTTAAATAATGAGAAATACGTTTTTAGAGACATAAAAATTTGGAAAAATGTATTGGACTTACTGTTAATTATTATGTATGCCTATAACAGTTAAAAAAATCTGATGTGGTCGGCACATTACCTTCCGTCAGTTCTATGTATTTTGTATAAATGTTATATAAAAAGTATCTTGCAAATGATTGTAAATCTTGTACATTACCTTAAGGTTAATGTGTGTATTTTATACAAATTCCATACAGAGTTTCTAGCAAAAGATCCTATATTTCCAGTAAAATTATAACACAAACATACTGTCAATTGCACTTGACACTGACATCTTTCAATCAGAATTTTCTTAATATAGCAGCTGTTTCCAGAGTTATATGTTGACAATATAACAAACAATTGGATACAATTTTTAACCAGTTGCTAAAAATTAGCCACTGAATTACACAATTAATAAAACCACCAAACGACGCAAAAAGTTAGGACGAGTGACTGATGTAGCGAAAAAACTCCGACTGCAAAGTCATGAAACTGGTGAAGATTTTTCCTGTCAACATTTGAAATGTTCTATTAACCAACGTTTCAGAACCAATTCCAATAACTTGTCATTGAATTTCAAAAATATGGGAGTTCATGGACTTTCTTAATTTCTACCTATAGTCTATTCCACGAGACCTTTCATTAAACCAGGACTTCGAACCGGAGCTGAATCGAAAACCGTAAACCGGCAAAAATAACGAAGAAATTCTGTTAGGTCCCACATAAGTTGACACTTGACCCATCTGTGGGTATTTTCAGAAATGACCAATCTGAGTTTCGAAATAAGATTAATACACTTTGTCATTCCAAAAGCATTAGATGGTGTTTCATACTTTAAAATTCGCGTAATAAAAAACAAAATTAGTAACATTTATTTTTTCCCCCTGTCTCTTGGCAGTTTTGATGTCGGAAAAACTATTTTTTCTTTGTTGAGAAAGGCGGATTTTAAAAATTAGCTCCGGGCGGCAAAATGTCTTAAGTCGGTACTGGTCACTTGACAGAATGAAAACAAATATAATGTAAATATGAAAACTAGGCATCACGCATTACCAACTGGGGTTTTCCCTCCACAGCTGGGTAGATCGTCTTTTTTTTCGGGAAAAACAACAAATCGTTCTCCAAGGTATTTAAAGTGAGCACCAATACAATTCTTTCGTATTCTTCGTCGTTACATCTATATGTATAATTTGAACCGTACCGGAATCTCATCAGATAGCCACTGACACCGCTCTTAGCTTAACAAATTTCTGTTCAGCACGAGTACTGAACAGAAATCAGCTGACCAAGTTATAATTTGCGCATATTGCTGTCGAACATTAATCTTTTTATACCCTGACGCTTGGACCGTCATACTTTTTAGATCCAGTCTTACAATTTCTGAGGCCTGTATCTTAGGATTGTTACCGTTTTGCCTCCTTTACACGTACTATTTAAAAGCGCCCATCTTGCTAGAAAATGGACATTCATCCTTTTTCCTCTGGCTCTTAAATTTGGTTTAACTAAATTTTTTATTTAAAATAATTTAAGAACGTACTCAGCTCGGTGTACCACTTTTTACGTATTTACCGCCGGGGGCTATAGATCCCAAAAGCCCCCCCCCCCTCCCCCGTTAAGCCGGCATTGCAAGTGACTATCGACGAGTAAGGTTAGAAGAGTTTATTTTGATTTGTGAATTTCATAAATTACCACGGTTCATCGCTGATTGGTGCCGAAGTGCCAAGAGCTTTTGACTTTATAGAAAATACATTTAACATTACATGTATAAGTTTTACACAAGAAATATTGACAGCAGAACAGAGATTCATAATGATTTTTTTGACCAAAGATAATACTTTACCTTTCTTACCTATAGATGACGGAAGGAACTAAGCACTTACCATTTATTTAAAATATGCGGTATATGCACTATTTTATCTGTAATTTAAAATATAAAATATATGTAAATAGATAAAACAAAAGAAAAAATATGTGGATAGGAAGATATAGGTATATATTTTAGTCTTGTATAGTACCGTCCGATACTTGAAGGCCATCAGACGTAAATAAATAATTCAATTTAATTTAAAATGTCAGTTATATTTATGAAGTGAAGATTACAACCACATATAACATTAACGGACACGTACAAATAAATAGATCTGATCAACGTCCCATATTCAAATATCACATTCATATACAACAGCCTGGTTGCTTACAACGTACATCCAAAGTAGTTAAAGTCTTTGAGCTGAGATTCAAAACTTTAACACCTTTGGAATATATAGAAACATCTATCATAGAATATAAAAATAGACAATGTGAGAAGGACCATTGACGTCACACACAAAGATAGATAAATTCATCGAGATAATTGATGGTGACATATATGTATACATCTTTTGGGCACTAAATTTTGTAGGACAGTGAAATTCAGTGCGATAAATATGAAGAAATACTAAAATGTTTTGATTAATACGTCAGTGATTTAAGTCAGATACAATAGTATACGATATTCCAAGGCGGTCACCATTCCAAGTACTAGCTGCATAAGTCGTTGCTTGACTATACAGATCACATAAATAAATAAATATATCATCAAGGCTTATTACCCATTTTTGGGTGCGCCACTTTACTTGTATTTGGGGCGTTTCACAACTTCGGGTATAATCTTTAAAGAGATATAATACTGAACAAAATGAGTAAAAAAATCAGCATAAGTTTGATCTTCAACTGTTTCCTAGAAGGAAACCAAACAATTTTTCAATTTCTAATAGTTGTTATTTTAAAAATAAATATTGGTCAAGGTCGCCACAACATTTTACTTAGTGCAAATATTTGTTATTTTTTTTAACAAAAGCATATCATAGACTTCGTTTATCTCGACAATTCAAGCGGCTTAAAGTATATTATGATTTGAAATCTATTCTATTCGTTTATTCCAGCAGCTTGAAAATAGGATTGAGTTATTTTCAATATTTTTAAAATTCATATCGATTTAATTTTGTCAAAATGACAGGAACATCCATTGGGCAGGCAAATCAATCAGTTTTTAAAGACAGGATCTAGACGCTTTTGTAAATTGTACTTCGGGTTGCAAACAAATGTACTTTGAAAGTAACTCTCTTGTGACTATAACTTGAAAATATAAAAATCTGATTTGGCCAACATAATACCTCCCGCCATTTAATACTTATGCTGGAAACTGTATTAAGTTCCATTCCATATAACTATGGTTCTATTTACTATTTTTTAAAACGTTACATACATTTGAGATATGAACTGTGTAACCAAGGAGTTGTGTTTGTTTAAAGCGTAGGCTCCGGGATTTAAATTATAAATTATTATATAAATTTATCCATAAAATATATAGAAAAAGTATTAATGCAAACAGAAAAATTAATAATCTTTAATTTTTATAATAACATAAATCTTGAAAAAATAACATTTAAAGTTATTTTTCGAAGAAAAACTATTTTGAGCTTCAAGTAAAGTGCCATTTCCGGTTATCTGATTTACACCAAAATCTAATAGCTTCTTTCCTTTTTAGAATAAGGTCTCGATATGCGATTTTTAACACGATCCCCATACCTCCCTTATCAAGGGTAGCGGGAGGTGGAGGTATTTTTACCTCCCGCTACCCTGCTGTGTTGTCGTTTGTCTTCTCTTTCAAAAACATTAAAAATAGTATATTGTGTTATTAGGGGTAAAAGTGATACACTGGCTTCCAAAAAAATCGCGAACACCTTAAAAATCAAGTAACCGTGTTTTTTTAATTTTTTTTAGCTCTGTAAATAATGTAAAAATTGACAATGTTGTCACTGTCATCACTATTTGATCTATTATGGAGCTAGTTGTTAATTGTTTTTAATTTACCTACCCTTAAATTACAAATATATTCCAGAAAAATGAAAGAACAACCAAGTATGTATTTGAATTTTTGTTAATTTTGACATCTTAATTGACACTAGTGACATTGACAAGTTCAAAATCAAGATCGACTCAATACAGCAAAAAGTAGGTGTACGCGATTTTTTTGCAAGCCAGTGTACTTTGTGTGGCAAGCATGGAAGTTTGCACGACGAGCGAAGCGAGTCGAACATTTGCATGCGAGGCACACAAAGACACTTTTATTTCGAATGACACATTATTTTTTTTTGCAAACGCACTACTTTTCTTTTTACTCGTTAATTCTATGTAGTTTCTATGGATATTTATTTATTTTATTTCTACCTTGTGAATCAAGTCACAAAAAATGCCATTTCTACGACGTTTGAAAAAAAAACTATTTTGAGCATCAAGTAAAGTGCCATTTCCGGTTATCTGATTTACACCAAAATCTAATGGCTCCTTTCCTTATTAGAATAAGGTCTCGATATGCGATTTTTAGCACGATTCCTATACCTCCCTTACCAAGGGTAGCGGGAGGTAAAAAGTGATGTGTTGTCATTTGTCTTTCTCTTTCAAAAACATTAAAAAATTGTTTCTTTATCACTTTTTGCTTTGGACAATTTTACTAAGTTTTATGTCGTGATTTTTATAAAATAGGGCAAAATGAAAACAACCAACCAATGATATCAATTTCGTAACACTGCAACGTATTTTCCTTTGCGAAGATTAAAAAGGGATTTACTAAATTCAAGCGGCTTCAAACGTCGAGATAAACGTAGTCTGAGATGATTTCTCAAACTAATTTTTCACTGCCTTATATCTTGGAAACTATTGAAGATTAGACCTGTGTTGATTAAGCTTTATTATTTGGGTCAGTACTATATGCCCATAAAGTTTGTACCCAAAATTATGAAACATTTTCTTTCCATTTTGATAAACAATCATTTCTCAACAGCTGTTGTGGAGAAAGCACCACAATTTTTGCAATATATTGTTCCATTACCTGATGAATTTACCTATCTTAAAATTGTGTCCCGTCGTTGGCGATGCAAAATTCTTTCCTCAATTTTGATACAAAATTTATAACACCAAGAAAGAACTCTGCACAATAGTGTTGTATTATGATGTCCTTCAGTCAAAAACGAACTATGTTTATTTTTCTGTTGTTCGTTTCCAAGTGAAGTTCGTGGTTGTCAACAACAAAACAGCCGAATTTAACAATGTCATTAAATAATCTCTTAGGGAACTATATATACACATAAAGGTAGGTTAACACTATGTACAAATACATATTTAGATCTCTCGTCCTTTGACTTAGGCCTAAATGTTTGTATGCTTTTTTTTAATGTGGAAAGCACCACATATGTTTAGGATACGCACGCAACCTTCCAAGAGAGAAAAAGTAGTAAGAGAAATGATATAAGTAAAAGGTATAATGATAAATTTATTGATTTATAGATGTTTCTGCTTTTGAAAGACGCAGATTTCGGTAATGATAACTGTACCGTTCAGGGCTTTTAAAGCTATGGTGGAGAGAGCACCACACGGATAATATATTTATATTTAATATATTTTTTTTCATCTATTATAATTTAAAATAATTAATTATGAGGGGTTTTCACAAAAATCTAACAAATCCATTTATTTAAAATTCCGGTTTATGGCGCTATATTGTCAAGACGTTTTTTATATTATAATAATAGTTATTTGTATATCAAGGCCGCGAAATCACTCTTTAGCGTACCGAGGGCGCTAAAGGATTTCGCGGACAAGGCGTACACAATATTTTTTGTGCAACCGTAAAAAATATGTAATTACAAATTTTATTAATTTTAAACAGTTTCATTGTAAATAGAAAGTTAGCTTTCAAGGTGGCTATGGAATTAACATTTGATAAACAAAACCATGCAATTCTCAAGTGTCAAAGTAATTGTTTACCTAATTTCGCGGCCGCTACCATAACAACGGTCGCGAAATCCAATTTCGCGGCCTGTATTGCGGCTGCGAAATGCTTATTTCGCGTCCGGTTGCACAAAAAACTAATTATGGTACTTCTAGAAGTGATTTATATAATTTTTTGATTTATTTCATGATGACAAATGGCACTAAATCGGTCTTTTTCGCTCATTTTTCTTATGTAATGATAACTATCTGACATTCGTCAATGAAAACAAATGCTGCAGAGATTATTCCCGGGAATAATCTATAGAGTTATTCCCAGAATAATAATGACAGGACTGGTTAAAACGCAGACACGTGACAAAGAATGAAGTATCTCATTGGTTTTAAGAAATGTCGAAAAATAATCATTAAAATTTTTTTATTCACGTTTTTAATGCAAATGGGTGAAAAAATGAAACGTTATGACATTTTTTCACACTTTTATTGTAGATGTAGATTTTTTTCTATTCTGATTCTTTTTTCGTTTTCTAGACGTGACTGGGTTTCAAAACTGACAGATGAATATATAACTGTCAACAATAAATTTTCATCTGTGAATTTAAATTTTTTAGCGGGAACCGTTACGAACATAAGTGAAAAATCACCAAGACACCGTTTTTGAAAAAAATTAAACTCTATGGCATTCTTTTTCGCGCTTTTATTGTAAACGTAGAATAATATTTGTATGATATTAGTGAGTAAAGTACTTTGTCACACTTGTTACATAAAAGTTTTTCCGCACTCAGCGTGGAAAAGTATTTCAGTGCAGAAAATATTAACAGTAACATTTTTAAACTTTTCCAAACTGATAGTAGAATAATCTTTTTTGCGAGACGAAGGAAAAGTATATTTTTTCTTACTTGTTCCAATGAAGTTGTGAAAAAAATAAATGTCTTAATAATTTTTTTTGTAAAAAACCCTTATATTAATTTTTACATTTTAGAAATGTCTATATAAAATTTGTAACAATATAATTTTAAATTCATAACAAGATTCGTATACGTAATTTCAATTTGAACATATAATGGACACTCTTATATATTATGTAGAGTGCACATAAGTTACTTTTAAAGTACGATTTATAATTTCTAATAATAATTGACTTCATTTAGTTTTAAAAAATAAATATATCATTATATATTTTACTCTTATATTTCATAGTAAATTTTGTATATTGATGGATCTTATGAGAGCCTCAATACAAAATTGATGACAAAAAATTCTGAGGTTAGTGACCTATAATTGAAGAGCCAGGGAGAATTTTAAAGTTTGAAACCTTATTTTTGAAGTAAGATACTGTATTCAATTTTGGCCCAAAACTTAAATTGGACATTATTATACCAGATACAGATATGTAGAGTTTTTGTGTAGGACCTAATAGAATTTTACCTGTCTGACTATAAAATTTACTAAGCAAAAATAGTTGGAGCGTCATACATTTTTAGCTCCTGTACTGTACAGGATTGTTAGGTATCAACTGAAAACCCTACCTTCAATCTTTTAGTAGAACCAATCACATTTTGAGAAAATAGACATGTATCGTTTTACCCCTGAGTCTTCAATATATAATAAGAAATAAGAAACATCAAATTTGTTCGAACAATTAGAAAAGAAAATTTTGCTTAGTCTGTCGAAATTTAAATTATATCAAATATTTCCTCCTTTTTGAAAGGTCGAATGCGCCAGGGTCTTTCCACCCATTTTAGGGTTCAATCAACCCATTTCTATCAGTACAAAACCTATGTATTGGGACTGGCAACTGGAATGTTTGTTAGACTTAGCTAGTACGGTTACTAAAGACGGGGTTATTTGGCAACGTGGGACACACCAGTTTAGTAAAGCTCTCTTACTTATAAACTTTCATTTCTAACTTCGATATACCGCACTCAAACTAGACCGAAAAGGCGAAAAGAAAATAATAAATAAATATACACAGATGGGGTGATAGTATCAGCAAAATATAAATTTTTGTTGAACTATTTCGTATAAGTCTCATAAGTTTTGGCACAAATTACAACAAAATGCATTTATTTAATTTTTTGTAATATTTAATAATTAGCTTCTGTTGACACCTAGCATTGGGTTTTGGGCGTTGAAGTTCGTTATTTTGGGATTGCCAACCTACATCGTAAACTTTTCGAGATAAAAGAGCCCAAAATTTTTCAATAGGACAAGCCTGGGGAAGGTTAGCGAATTGTCGTTTCACGGAACAAATGGTAAGTTTTGTTCTGATAGTCAATTTTGAGTTTCTTGTATATTGACAAAACGCAGGGTCTGGTCAGAAAATAAAATCGTCCGTCATCATTTTGGGCTTCCGAACCTCCATCGTACACTTTTTGAGATAAAAGGACCACAAACTGTCAATGGGACGAGCCCTGGGTAACCAATTTTGAGTTGATCCTGCATAGTGACACGACGCCAGGTTTTTTAAAAAATAAAAAACATTATTCACCTCATTCGAGCCACATGAGGCCTGGATACAGCCCTTGTGGCACACCATATCAACACATCTGCGAATTTGGCTTTTTGTTTATATCTAATATTATTATGGACCTCTGAATTATGCTCCAAACCCAAAACCAGGTGACCGTAATCTTTATTTAATTTAGGGCCGGTATTTTCACTTGCGAATAAAGGTTTAGATAAATTTATCCTTCGGATAAATATTTTTGTCATCTTTTCACTTGCAAATAAATTTATTCGAAAGAATAACATCTGTTACTCGCGGAATAAACTATTCGGTACTTGGGTAGCGAATAACCGTTTATTCGTAAGTTCATTACATTTCCACATAGTGCAGATTTATTCACAAAATGGATATATTAAATATGATGATATTTTCAACTATGAATTAATAAATAACGTGAGAAATCGATCGCGCACCAGACAGCGATATAAGGTACGTTCTATCGGTGTCAGAAATATTCCTACTAGAATAAGAATATACTTAAAGCAACAGAACGCTCAGTAGCAAATAACTGCCAAGTAAAAAATAAATACGATAGAATAGTGGCAGTTTTTATGTGTTATTGTTAGTTAACAACTGAAGATAACTTTGTATGTTTATTTTGGATCTTCAAAATGTTGTTATGCAAATATTACATAGATTATAATTATATAAAAATATATTAAATAATAAAAACGTAAAGGAGGTATTTTTGTTGAGCACAGTCTAATCTGAACATTCACAAATGTAACAGAAAGGCACGCGCGACAGTCGGCTAGTAAAATTTTGAATTTATCTCCACTCTACGTATCTTCCTACCAGAGCTTCCAGCTCTGAAGTTCGAATGATTCGTAGGAATATTCAGATTTTTTTGACGCAAAAGAACGATCATTGAGTTTCTACTAGAAGAAGTAGGAAGATTTCTGACACCGATAGAACGTACCTATACCACATACATGGAATAATTTTTGACAGATTCCGATTATGAAAACAATTTAGTATCACATATTGGGGATTGTATTTGATATCAAACAGTAAATAGGTAAATCATTATATAGATTCTGTCATTTGGCAAAATATTTTCGAAATTTGGATACTTTTGTTGAATACATTGACAAATATTTAACACATATGAGTGCTGCATTAGATGGTACACTTGTTAAATTACAGTCTCCCGGGGCTAAATGCAGAATATAGATGACATTGACATTAAAGATGTCAAACATTTTGACAACTACGGACTCAAAAGAAGTTGACACATTAGGCGATTTCGGGCGACATACCCGTTCACTTCTTCGGATTACTTACGGTTAGTTACGGTATGATATGGTTAATGGTGGCGCCAAAAATCGTTGGTTCACTTGTTGACACCGTGCTTGGTGGTTATGTATATTTTGCGACATTTAAAACTGTCAAAAGTATCTGACAATTAAAATGCATTAACGGAGAAAGATAGTTTTTTCCATATTTGTCCAAAAAAGAGTTAACGAAAATAATGTCACCCTGTTTGACATAACACCACGACTCCGACTGTTTTGACTTTTGACATTTCAAAAAAAGACATGATAAAAAGAGATAGAAATAGTGAACAGAGAGCTGACCCGACTCGCAAACCCGTTCAGCTGTGAGCACTGATCCAAGCATACTGGGTATGTTGTTCCTAGCGCCCGAATGTGTGAACGTACCTGAACGCAACATACCGCAAGTGAACGGTTGTCGCCCGAAATCGCCTATTTCATCCTTGTCTGCTTAACGTGGCTACGCCAAACTTCATCCTTCTTTACTGACACAAATTCACTCTGCAAGACTACCAATACACGAACGTTAAAGTTATTCGACAGATAGCTATTTGTTTGTGTAAAATGCGTGAAAAGATGCAATGGAATTATTCGTTGGATAAATATATAGAATAAATTTATTTAATGAATACTTATTCGAAACTTCATTCGGAAGTGAAAATACCGGGCCTTAACTTCATAATTTTGTTGCTTTTTAAACAGGTAATTATTAAATATTACAAAACTTTAAATAAATGAATATATAAAAGCCGAAACTTATGGGACAGGCGTTATTTTGTTCTGGTTTGAATGCAGCATTTCTTAATCTTCTTCTCTTCCTTCTCTTACCCTTGTAACGTCTTCAATTCATTAAAAGTCACTGTTCACAACTGTTCAATCACTGGTTGATCTATCTCAATATGCAAATAGATCAACTGTCCATCGCCCAGATCACAGTCGTCTTGGATCAACAACACACACCCATTATTGGGTGTTGGGGGCCTTTCTCATAGTGCCGTCGTGGCCGGAAGTTGAAGACTCCCTTCCCCTAAATGCATCAAAGGTTGATGCTGTGGCGTTGTTGATGTTGAAGACATTTTTGATTCTTTCTTCATCCTTTGCTTAAGATGAACTTTTGCATGACGCTTTTTTTCGTCTGACCTGGCGAATTTTCGCCCGCAAACATCACAACTGAAGGGTTTTTCGCCAGTGTGCGTACGGATATGAGTTGTTAGATGATCTGATCGAGAAAAAGATCTCATACATATTCTACATTGAAATGGTTTCTGGCCGGTGTGTATCCGTATGTGCCTTGTCAATTCATCTGATCGGCTGAATCTTCTATCGCAATTTTCTACAGGACATGCGTAAGGTCTTTCATGTACTGGTGTCTTACTAGGTCTGTTTGGATATTTCCTAGGTTTTACCGGTACTAATTTCAATGGTACAGGACTTTGTTGATATACCTGCGATAAAATTTCGTGTCCTTTGCTGGTTGAAGGGTTGTACTCTGCAAGTTGTACCGAATACTGGGAAGTACTACTCGAACTATGCTGAGGAGGAGGCGGACTCAATTCAATTTCTTGCTTAGGGATAAATTCTTGTTGCTGTCCGGTTTCCAACCACTGGTATTTAGGTTGAGGTACCCTACTGTACAAATCCTGCTGCTGCTGTTGTTGTTGTTGGGGTATCTCTATTGGGTAGCTGGGGGGTAGTATGTGCTCTTCGTACTGTTGCGGGCTCTGCCAAGTGTGGGTAGGTGTGGGCCAAGGCTGCATGGGGCTGGTGGTAGGCGGGTAGCGATGTCGCGGGTACATAGGTGAACCTGGAGGCGCGTCTGCAGGACTGGAGCGGGAGTCTCCGCCAGATGGTTCGTTTGGAGCTGCAGGAGGCACAGGGGCTGGACTGCTGTGGCAGGAGGGGTGGTCGAGGGATATGTCTTCTGGATCTAGTGAACCTGCAACAAAAGAAAGAAGATGTCAGTGTATGTCAACAGTTGTCAATATTTTAAAGATAGAATATAAAATCTAATTGACAATAAAATTAAAAATTGCTCCTAATCTTAAATAAATGACAATAAAAATTATGTAGATACATATAAAGAACCAGGTAGCAAAATGATTGGTCCTACAAATGAATTGAAGGTGGGCCTTTCAAATGGAATATTTAAAGAAGTCAAAAACGGTAACAGTCCTAAGATATAGGAGCTAAAAAGATGTAATAAGTAAACATAAGTTTCGATCCATCTTTTTACCTTCCGTCACCTTTATGTAAGGAAGGTATTGTCTTTGGTCAAAAAATTCGGTGGTGAGTTTTTGATGAATAAGCACGTTTTAGGGTCCCTGGAATAAGACTTTACTATTTTTACGATGATGTCTGTATGTATATATGTATATTGTGTAACTCAAATACTACAATTTAAAAAATTATAATTCCTTCGTATTCCTTTTCTTTACATCCATGTGAAGAGATGATTAGATTTTGGCTATAATTGGTCAACCGGCAGTACCCTCATTTTAAGATTTTACCAGTTTTTCTTGAAAAAACACAAATATCATTTTTTATATTTTGCGTTCATAATGAAGTTATTACGATACACAATTTTTTGCTTTAAACGGTTGGTACTAGATGACGTTTCTTTAACCAATTTTTATCTAATTTATTTTTAGTTAATTCATTTTAATAATATAATGTTGAAATTATTATTATTTTTTTATTTTGGGAAGATTACTTACATGAAAATGTACAAATGGTTACAAATAAAACCACAAATTGAGTAAGTAAATGTTATTGTAGAAGGCGCAAAATATAAAAAATAGTAGAAAGAACACATTTTATAAGATTTTCTTTCGCACTTGTCAATTAGAAAACTCGCTAACGCTCGTTTTCTAAATTTTGACGCGTGCGAAAAAATATGTCTTATAAAACACGTTCTTTAATATACTATTTCCATATTTAATGTTATTATAAATATTAAAGAATATTTTATTCTCTATACGATTTGATTATATTTTATATTTCATATTCAATGGATATAGAGTTAAAAAATCATAAAACAGCTAGCTATGCTATAACCATAAAAACCGCTACTATATTAAAAAAATGCTGATTGACAGATGTCAGTGTCAAGTGCAATTGACATGTTTGTGTTATAATTTTGCTGGAAATATAGAATCTCTTAAATTTTATATTATCCCTAATCTTAAAATAAACTTAAAATAAAAATACGCGAAACCGAGTTAAGAGAGTAAAAGAAATTAGGATTACTCAACACACGTCAACCAAGCTAAGGTTCAAACAGCAGTTTTTAAAGTGTGGTTAAAATTACTCAGCATGTAAGTCGCTCTCTGAGAATAGATATTTAAGATTAAGGGTATTTTTTATTTTATTATTTACTATTTTAAAGGTCGTTTTTATATGGTCAATATTCAATATAAGTATTTAAAAGTTATGGCTTTCTTTCAATGCTCAGTCGTACTTATATTAGTTTTACTATTTAATCATAGTAAACAAATTTTATAACTTTTTCAGTACCTACTTAATTGAAGGTTCATGTATTAGAATATTGTAATATTACTATTACTCGTTTACACAAAAGTCTATAATTTTCAAATATTAAATATGTATTTTAGATGAAACATATTATTAAATCTACGCAAATGATGATAAATTTCTACTTATTTATTTCGACTAGTTTAAAAAATAGACTTTAAACTTACAAAAACTGACTATTAGGGTGGACCTTAAAAGGGGTTAAGTCGAATTTTAACCGGGCCGCCCTCCAAAGTGGTTCCAAATAATTAAAAATTGTGCTAGCAATGATTCCGCTTAATATTAATATTTGATCGTGCCTAAATGCACTTGATTTTTCCCCATGTAAATAACATTGGGTTTTGACATATTTTGGACCTGTATTTTTAGCAGGCAATAAGAGGTTTAAAAAATCCAGTCAATGTTGGAATATCAGGGCTGCCAGCAAAAAGTATAACCAAAATAGTTAAAAAAAGTGACTAAATCTTCAAAAGTGTCTAAAAGGGAGTCTATATTTAATGATAATTTTTATTTGAAGTAATGAAAAAATAATATAATTACAATCATAGTTTTAGAACAAATACCGGTATACCGAGTGTCGCTCGAAGTCCTTTACAACAGAGTTTAACATGAGAAAACTTTTTTGAAAATTTTATCCGTCCCGAAAAAGTTTATGTGGTGCATAGGACATGAAGATTTAGAGACTAATTTTGAATTTATGAGTGCCAAAATTTTTAAATTATGCTTTTGGTGCCCGAGAAAATATAATTTAAAGACCTGGTGAAAATGGATTTAGTATGTGATTACTGCAAAAATGAACGTCGAGTAAACTGTCAACTCCAGTAACATGTCACAAATAAAAATAACGCATACTATAGTCTGTTTGAAATAACGAAACAATTTTGACAGATAGATTCTTGTGATTCTATTGGTTGTTATGAGCTGTAGTCAAGCGCGGTTTACACAAATACAATTCAAATATTGTCAATTATGATTTCATTCTTTTTTAGGAAGTTTTACCAGACTATTTCCTTATATTTATTCTCTTACGGTTTTGCGTAATTGGCGCTTCTTTTTAAACATCGAAAATGTGTGGTGTAAAACATACTTCTAAACCACGCCCCAATTAACTGTCAAAATTCTTTCGTTATTTCAAACAGGGTATGCGTAAATCCGTTTTTACCACGTCTTTAAATTAAGTGTACTTTGAAATAAAAAATTCAGTATTGTATTTTTTAAAGTATAAATCACCACATAAAGTTAGAAAAAATAAATAAATATAATTAAATTTTATAAAAAGTGAGTAAAAGAGATTTAGAGTAAATAAAAGTGACAAATAGTGACCAAACTCCAAAAAGGTGACTTTTAGTTAAAAAAGTGACTCACTGGCAGCCCTGGAATATATACTAGAGTGACGCGAGAATATGTGGACAAAATTTAAAGTCCCTATAAATTGTCTTAAGACTATTGTATAAAGCATTTTTGGGCTTTTATGCGATAGTTTAACCATGTATAATTATCTTAAGAATAATGATTGGGACTTCAAATTTTGTGCATATATTTTCGGGTCATTTTAGTACAAATTTCAATATTGTGTGGATTTTTTAAACCTCCTTGGCTTGGAAAAAATAAAATTCCAAAATGTGTCAAAACCCAATGTTATTTAAATGGGGAAAATCAAAAGAATTTAGGCACGGTCAAATTTTAATATTAAGCGGAATCATTGCCAGCACAATTCTTACTTATTTATTTGGAACCACTTTGGAGGCGCCCCTTTTAAGCAGCCGCTCGGTGGTTACAAACTAAAATTTGAGTACGTAGCATCATCTAATTAACTTCACCGGATAACCGTTCTTATTTAGATCGTTTTTAATATTTTCTAATTCTTGACAAAATTTCTTTCGGTGTTGCAGATATAGTCCGAGGTCGAATATATGAGGTTTTGATAATTTCCTACTTTGTAGATTTTTAATGATTGGAATTATAGTTAAGGTATTGTCCGGTGTTGGTGTGTTGGTTTACGGTAGGGTATACTGATGTTACTAGTCCATGGTTCATTTTCTCTGTTAAAACATCCAAGAACGGAAGGACTCCTTGAGATTTTTTCTCCATTGTGAACCTAATATAAAGTATCATCGACATATCTAAGACAAAGTTTAGGTCTTATATTGGCTGTATCCAGTGTTAAATTCTTCAAAAATATCCTTGTATAAATTGGCTATAACTGAGAAGAACCCATCAGCAAACCATCTTCTTGTACAAAATATCTATCTTTTTCTTGGAAATATGACAAGAAGATTTTGTGGTTGTATTTGTATTTAGCTCAAAAATTCTACAAAATGTTTTTAATTCTTCACATATGATGTTCTTTTTCCTTGAAGTGGCTGAATGATTGGTAATAGAAATTGTGATAGTTTGTAAGTAGGAGAATTTATGGAACTTTTGACGGGTTTCTGATTATTATTAACGTATTCCGATATTTAATTTAATATTGAGTTACAACGCCAACAAGAAATGTGTGAAGTTCAAACTTATAACTTCCATATTCCAATATTGTTGTATCCGAACTATTCAACATCTATCATCCATCCCATACTGTTTTCTCATCATCCCGGTCCCATCTGAATCATCTTCTTTCCCAAAGCCAAGTCCCATGTCTGTTTTTCCACTATCCTACTCCCAATGTCGCTCACTTGTTGCTCGCCGAGACTAGGAGAGCAGAGACCAGCTAGCGACGGCAGCGCGCTTGTTTTGTGCCTACACCAAGCACAGCACAGCACGCATCGATCCATCGCGACGCCCGCATGAATGAAGTATTGATTCCCGGGTGTGCGACGCGATGCCGTGCGGTGCCATTGCGTTACGTACCACCAAGGTCAGGGTGGCCGTGGAAATGTTGAGGGTTCATTCATGGAGATTCAGATAGTGGTGTGGGTGTGTGTTTGGGTTCAAGCGATAAACTACTATACTAGTAGATACAGATGGTTTTTCTAAGCTTAAAAAGGCGCTAAATTGACGGTGGTTCGATTTAAGGCAGTGGTTTGAGGTTATGATGTAGTTTCCACGAAATTCGAACAAATTTATGAAATGCATTACAATTTTCTGAGCATTTTTTGTTACATTAATAGTGGTGATATTACGAGTGTCTGGTATATATTTTTCTAATCATTTAAGACCCGATATTTTTATCACGTGGTTACACTCTCTGTTAACAGCCAGTTAAAATAAAAAATCTGATGGTCAACACCAAACCTCCCGCTATTTAATTTTTATTAATTTAAATATATATACTTACATATTTAGTTATTGCGGAAATTGTATTAAGATCCATTCCATATAACTAGGGTTGTATTTACTATTTAAAACGTTACTGTTATTAATTTGAAATGATTAGTTCTTTGACAGTGACATTTATCTGTCAGTTACATACATTTAAGATATGAACTGTGTACCCAAGGAGATTTGCTTGTTTAAAGCGTAGGCTCCGGGATTAAATTTATAGATAATTTTATAAATTTATCCATAAAATATATAGAAAAAGTATTAATCTTTAATTTTTATAATAACATTAATCTCGAAAAAATATCATTTGAAGGTATTTTTCGAAAAAAACTATTTTGAGCTTCTAGTAAAGTGCCATTTCCGGTTATCCCATTTACACCAAAATTCAATGGGCTTTTTCCAGTACAGAAAAAGTTCTAAATACAAGGTTTCAAAATTTTCTGAATGATAGTATTTGAGTTAGAGTGGAGGATCCACACATACACACAGACATCATCGTGAAAATGTTAAAATTGGATTCTAGGGACCTTAAAACGTGGTCATTTAGCAAAATCTCGATATGCGATTTTTAGCACGATCCCTATACCTCCCTTACCAAGGGTAGCGGGAGGTAAAAATCTGATGTCAACACAATACCTCCCGCCATTTAATTTTTATAAATCCGAATATACATACTTACATATTTACTTATGCTGAAAACTGTATTAAGTCCTATTGCATTTAATTATGGTTCTATTTACTATTTTCGTTTTAAAACGTTACTATTATTAATTTGAAATGATTAGTTCTTTGACAGTGACATTTATCTGTCAGTTGCATACATTTGAGATATGAACTGTGTAACGTGTGTAACCAAGGAGTTGTTTTGTTTAAAGCGTAAGCTCCGGGATTTAAATTATAGATAATTTTATAAATTTATCCATAAAATATATAGAAAAAGTATTAATGTAAATCTGTAGAAAATTTAATAATCTTTAATTTTTTTAATAACATTTAAAGGTATCTTTCGGAGAAAAACTATTTTGAGCGTCAAGTAAAGTGCCATTTCCGATTATCTGGTTTACACCAAAATCTAATATCTTCTTTCCATATTAGAATAAGGTGGAAATCTGAACGATAGTATTTGAGTTAGAGCGTAAACAGGAACCACACACATCGTGAAAATGTTAAAATTGGATTCCAGGGACCTTAAAACGTGGTCATTTACCAAAATATCGATATGCGATTTTTATCACGATCCCTATACCTCCCTTACCAAGGATAGCGGGAGGTAAAATATGTAGCAACGATATTATAGCGTAATTTATAAAAATTACACATTGTGTCAATTTTTCGATTTAATTGGCAGGTACGTCGAAAAACAGTTTAACAAGACATGAAAATACCGGACCTTAAAGAGATATTTATCTGTCATTTGAAATTGCGAAAGTTAAGTTACTTAGAACTTAGTATATTCTGGGTGTGTTGCTCCATCCCTATAATTAATTTTAAAGTAACATTGTTTAAAGTTGCTTCATTTAGCGTTTCGTTTTTTGAGGAACATACCTTGAGCGCTAATCACAGTATTATTTTTTTAATTCAATTTCAAAGAAACTAAAAATATGACTAGAAACAATAAGTAAAAATGTAAAAACAATCTTTGGTTTCACCCATGGTTTTCATAGGGTTGTATGGTCTCATTCGCCGTTAAGAACGCTTATTTAATTTTATGGTAAACTATAATATTTTTATTATTAATAACAGGCGTCACCTCATAAAATTATAAGCAAGATTATTAATTTGTTACAATATATAAGTGTGTGAGTAATTCAAAAAGTACCATATACGAGTTTTCTATTAATATCTGCATATTCAGGTTACATGATTTGAGATGTTAAAGTTAGACTTACACTCATGCGACGGTATGTGCATAATATTATTATAATAAAGGCGGCAAATATATCCTCTTATACGCATTACCAGACTTCAAAATAATATTGTAGGTTAAGTGTCAACAATTACTTGAAATTTCAGTTATACAGTATTAATTTTACAAAACCGACATTTCGTTTATACATTCATCAAGCTAAGTAAGAGCTTACAATGCAACCATATATACCTTCATTTATTCTGTCGTCAAATTTGAGAGCAAATAGACATGTGGGTATTTGTTGTCACGAATTTTTGTACTTTACGAAGATTTTATAAGAATACTGCATGACAGATTTCGAGTAATTTTAGCACTTAATCTACACCAAGAGTCGACGAAATTTTGCCCTAATAATATTACAGGTTTGACAGGTGTGTTTTTGACAGCTTTACTTGTATTCTATACGTTCAATTTTTGCTACAACATTTCCAAATAGTTATTTTTAGTACGAATTACGCGTTATATTAGAGTCTACACTTTGTTTGGGTACTAAATATTATTGAAAATTAATGTATGGCAATGACAACAAACTATGCGTGTTTACAGATATCTTTATCTTACTTTATAGTGGATAATAGTTTTGAAAATACTATTATTATGTATTAGCTATAAATATAACTCAAAATATCAGCATAGTATGTCCCAAAATATGGAACTATTTAAAGTAAGTATATTGTTTAATACACAAACTATTTTTATGCAAAGAGTGACAATAGAATTTAATAATTAAGTTTAATATTATAATTATTTTTGAAAATAACAAATGTGTATATGGTATATGTTATTAAGTTTCAATTTCTATATACGTACCTACCTACATACCTACATATGTATATTGTGGTTTATATTTAATTAAATTTAAACAATAAAAGAATGTAAACGATTTTAAAATAAATACAAATAAATATTGAGTGATATAAATTTCAGTTAGGTCCCTCTTAAAGTTACTTCCATATAAATGAACAATATTACATTGAATTATAAACATCAATGATAAATAATTTCTCATTTGACAGTTCGTGTCCATTTAGTTTTGTTTGATTAACTGGCAGTTATAATTTTAACCGGTGGTTTAAGATTGACCTTTCAAATACAAAACTAATTTGTTTAAATTCAAATATAAAAAATAATAGAAGTTATTTATTAAAGTTGAAAATGCAATAAAAAAGCATGGATCAATAAAATTTTAAAATAATAAAAATGAATCTAGAAATTCAAACAATTATTTTATTTATATTGTGTAACTATATTAAAATTATTTTAAAATATAATAGTAGAAGCTGTTTACTTTTAAATACAATAAATAAATAAATAAATTTAAAAATAAATACAATACAATTTCAAATTCAATACAAATCTCAAACACCGATAACTGTTATAGAAAACCATGTAAAATTTAAATAAATTTAAAAAAATATAATGGGCGAATAATTATATTATTTGGAAAATTTAAAAAATAAATTTAATTAAAACCAAAATAGGCTTTCTCTTATCACCGTTGATTATTTGACAGTAAAATTCCACGGTTATGTTGCAAAATTCTTAACTAATGGTTAAAAACTGTCACTTTAACTAGTGGTGGTAGGTTCGGGCCTAAATACAAACATTTTTATTTGTATAATTTTAAATTTAAAAAAAAATAGCAAAGTTATTTATTAAAGTTTTAAATCAATTCAAATAATTATTTGGTTTGTATTGTGTATTTATATTAATACAATAAATAAATACATTACAATCAAATTTCAAATCAATACAAATTTCGAACACCGATAACTGTTAAATAAATTAAATAAAATATAATGGGCGAATAATTAAAATTAAATCAAAATTAAAATATTGGCGGGCAAATTCCAAACAAACAAACAAACAAACAGGTTGTTCACCACCCACTATTCCACCATCGTATAGTCCCACCTGTGATCGGCGGCGGTTCCACCACAGTCGACGGTCCAAAAAAATTCATCCCACTTGTCGTGACAGGAGTATTCAGATCCTGTTGGTTATCCTCCCTATCCTGTGGGGCTTGCAAACCCGGAGCGGGGCTGCACCCATTCACCTCCCCGCCCTTGTACAAATCGAAACTCAACACGTTGAAGGTGGCCGACTCGGCCAACAGGAACCCATGGACGTGCACTTGGGGCTGGAGTGGCTCTAGCGCGTCCATAGTCATCGTGGAGGTTCGACGGAATCTCCGCGCACTAGCACCAACGATAACTGACTGAGGCGAGAACCAACAGTGAACAGTTTATGAATGAGAGGTGCCGTATTAGGAAGTAGGGAGCACTCGACCAATGAGAGAGCAGTTCCCCCCACTCTCGTGACGTAGACGCAAGTAATGATTTGGTAAAGGAGGGTATACAGCGCAGCAGATGGTAGCAAATACGGAAAACTACCCTTATACGGTTGAAGTTTATATAAAATTTATTGCAAATTTTTAATATATATGTTGTAAACTATTGTATGCCCCAAAATACAACCTATATTTTCATATTTATATATAATATTATGCAGGTAAAAGTAACTTCCTATGTTCCTAATATAAATGCGATGTTCTCATGTTTTCCTGATACAAATAATATATAAAAATATATATTTTATTTTCGTATAGTTATTTCGAATTTTTATTAACAAAAGTGACCTCTGTGGTGCACTCTGTACGCTAGCAAAGAGTGCCCGTGAGGTGACGCCTGATAAACGCCCACACGGTACGAATGTGTCATCATCATTAATGAAATCTTCGTACAAAACAGATTGGTTTGAATGAAAGTTGACTTTTAAATTATTTTATAGATGTGGTTTCTTTTGCAACCCTAGAGAAGAATAGAATTCTACGAAATATTCAAATACTGGACTAGGAAAGCACAGAAATACTTTGCTATGTCTGGCTGAAAATAGCTAGCCGACTAGGGTAACTGCATATCAAAACAGGGGTGCATTTAAAATATTATAAACATTTTTCGTTTATATTGATTATAACAAAATATTTTGATCTTTAAACTATTTAGTTTGGCAATTCTATGAAATAGGAGTATTTTTAATTTCCTCTAACAGTAATTCCGACTCGAGGGTTGCTTACACCTGAGACGAACGAACTAGAATTTACGGTATTATTTTTTTTGAAATACATCCCTGAATTCTGTTGTTAAGGTCATTTTAAATGCCTCCTGGTATGGAGTACAATTCTAATCTTCTGTAACGGAATACATAAGGGTCAATTTCCTTTCAAATCAAATATAGGGAAATGTTTTCAAAAGAAACCACATCTATTAAATAATCTAAACGTCAACTTTCATTTGCTAGTCGTACTATATATATTTGTATTACGCGCAAATTGAATAACGCCCTTGTATAGTTCGGGGAAATATGTAGAATATAAAACGGCCCGTTTTTCTAAACATATGTCTGTGGTTAATTTGTCTTTTAACTTAACTATCAGTTGTTGCATCGAAAAATTGACACATAAGTAATTTTTACAACTTCGATATATTATTCTTTATCTGACAGTTAACCCAACCATAACCAAAACTATAGCAGGTCTCAGGCCGTTATAAGATAATCGTTTTTAATCAGGGTTGACAAAAATCATAATTTAATTTAAAAAATAAAAATCATTGATTTAAAAAAATCAAATAAATCATGATTTTTTTACTGTGTTATTGCACTTTAAATACAAATATTTTATTTCATACACTAAAACGAAATCTGTAATAAAACTCCAAAGAATGCATTAGAATGTTGGCTTATACGTATAGTATATAACGCGTCCACGCATGCCTGTTTAAACTTTAAACTAAAACCATGCCTACCTAAATAAAACAGGCCAAAACATGTCTTGCATGGCACTCTGTAAAAAGCTTAAAACGGATATTTTATTTTAAGTTTATCTCATGGCAGGAACCTATTATATTACTTAATAAATTTAGGCTCATTTGATGCAGTATTTAATTCTGAATTTACAAATATAAGAAAATATATTGTATTTCCTATGGTCCATAAAAAAGTAGACATCCGGTATATATGTATATATTTTGATATTATATTACCATAGTAGTCTCGGGGCCGCGTGCCTGAGTGTTTGGTCGCGAATCTGGGGAACCGGGTTCGATCCCGACCGACGCCAAATATTTCGAATTTTAAATGGCACAAAATTGACCCTTGTGGTGCACTCTCCACGCCAGCAATGAGTGTCCGTGATTTGTCGCCTGGTAAACGCCCGCACGGTACGAATATGTTATCATCATTACCGATATCTGCGTTCAAAGCAGATTGGAACACCCAGCAATGGGTAATATGCCGCGATGATATATTTATTTATTTTATTTACAGAAGAATTTTCTTTTTCTTAACTCTGCATGTAGGTATCTAAAATAATTTGAAAAACAATTGATTTTTCCACAAAAACTATTATTTTATAAAATTTGATTTAAACCGTGATTTAAATCAAATGATTTAAATTAGGCTAACCCTGTTTTCAATACAGTTTTTCTAAACATATCTTATCATAAATTATATCTCATGTACAAAAAACTCACGCTCGCAAAACTCGGTTCGTTGTTTCCTCACTTCAAATTTGCGTATTCCATGAATTGTAAATTTCACAATGTTACTAATTTACGTAACAAGGCCTGAAAGTGATACTTTACTGGATGAGCAAGCCTACGGCTCGCTCTGGAAGCTTGTGAGCCCAGTAAAGACACTTTCAGGTCATGTTGGGATCAATTTTTTTTTCGCGGTCCTGAAAAAGAGAATAAATAAATAAACAACTGATCGCCATGGAAACATTCAGTAAAGAAGAATTTTCCGGGCTAAAATGTGATCAGAAATAATATTTTTTTATGCTCTTTCCAAGTTAGTTCGAAAGCAAGTAAAATGATATAAATAAATAAATATATTATCACGGCATGTTACCCATTGCTGGGTGTGCCAATCTGATTTGTGCGCAGATATCGGTAATAATGATGATATATTTGTACCGTGCGGGAGTTTACCAGGAGTCAATTGATGGGCACTCATTGCTGGCGTGGAGAGTGCACCACAGGGGTAATTTTTGTACCATTTAAAATTGGAATTATTTGGCGTCGGTCGGGATCGAACCCGGTTCCCCAGATTCGCGACCTGACACTCAGGCACGCGGCCACGAGACCCCATAAGTAAAATGATACCTTATTAAAACTGAATTTTCATATTTTCCTGGTAAATTTACGCACGTTGTTATCGAAATATATAATTAGTTTTTGTTTGGACTTATATTTTCTTTCATGGCATGTAGACATTCCAAATCACCTGTATATTAACACGTCATCCCGAATTGTTAATCCGTTTGATTGTAAACCCGTCCCCGCATAGTTTTCTTTGCACCGTGCACATCTGTTCTCATTTATTACCACATGACTCAACGTCTCGGATTAACCACTAGCTCTTGCTCTGGCTTACATAACGCGCCGTGGCCGTACGACGTCGGACGTCGCGCTGACGACGCTGCAAACGTAGCGTCGCCGAGCACACGGCTAATTTTAGACGCGCCGGCTACATTTAGACACGCGCGGCCCACCGAAATCTGAGGCGCTTGACATCATAACACAAGACGAGCGTGTTGGTGGTAGTGTTAGTAAAGTTGTTTATATAGCTTCGCGGAGAATGCAAAAAGATACAGAAATTATGTGTTTGGGACACTCTCTATAATAGATTTGTAGTTAGTGTGTTAGTACACACCCGAAAACAATAATAATAATAACAACAACATAATAATAATAATAATAATAGACCGCACATCATACAACAAATATTCTTCACTCTTAACATATTAAAGTGACCGATTTTCGCTACGTATTCCTGTCTAAACACCCGTATTTCGTCTCGGCCACATTCATAATCGCATTCATACATGTTCTTCCTCTCTTCCCACTTGGAAACTTTCTCTCTTTTAGCACTTTACCAACCACGTCCAGGGGCGCGCCGTACCATTATGTCGCCCGTGTGCCAATGCTCATCTTGACACCCCCCTCCCCTCGTCCCAAAAAATTCAACAGTGATAAATAAAATTAGCATCACCATTGGAAAGAACATAAAAAAGTGGCCTAAAAAGGTGCAAACTAAAATCTAGTACTATTTCATATTTGGAAAGTATGTATTTACAAAAAAACTGCAAAATTTACATTTTTGCCTATATCTAGTGACCTATGGATTTTTTCTCAAATAACGACACCACTAAAATGGCAACAATTATGTGAACACGTTAACTTGAACAGCCGGTGTACTTTTTCATAGTTACCATATGTTTTAAATAAACCACAATAATTGTTTTTACCCTATAAAATTAATAATTCTTGCATTTTCTGCTTGAAACATAGATACATCGTTGGAATGCTAAAATAAACTCTCTTTCAATGGTATAATTTTGCGACTATGGAAATTATAAATTGGACCCCATTACTTGAAATCTAGTAGCGATAAAAAATCTGAGCATCGTCGTTTGAAGGAAAATAAAAAAGGGTCCTTAAAGACGTGCAAACCAAAATTCCATATAATTTCATATTTGGAAGTTATTTATGAATTTAAAAGGAACTGGTTAGAATACCGAACGCGGGACAGTGTTAAAAAAATTAAGATCTCAAATTGACATGGTTTTCGCAATTTCTAACGCCCAAACTCAAGCTTGGAAAACGCGGGCCAAGTATTATGGGTTAGGTGAGGTTAATATAAAAGCAACCTTAGTAAGCTATTCAACAACGGTCCCGCGTTCGTGCCGGGATTTAAATATTTAACAACGGTTTCGTATCGTATCGTATCGTATCTCTTAAAAACTTAAGTCTTATTACAATTTTGCTCGCCGTGTCGCCCCAAACCAAGTGTATATTTGACGCACACATCGCACCCTGTGACGGCGCCCCCCTGATAATATCAATCCAGTTACACACTGGATGGCCACGTAATCGAACACCCTCAATTTCACCAAGATATATAGGATGTATATGAAATAAGTACATTAAATGTAACCCATAATGTAACTCGTCGAGAGCAACAATATTTCTTAATATTTTTTTTTAATCTTCTAGTTTTAGAGTTAAAATTCTTTAAAGATATGTTTAAAATTTGGTTACCCGCCAATGGTCAGATTGCTGCTGCCGTCTGCTGTCTGAATTTAAGTTCGATTCACACGGCACAAAAATTGTCGGCTCGTGTTTGCTTTCTTGCAAACACAGTTATTAATAAACGATCAACGGAAAACATATTTATTATTAATAAATTCGTAATATTACAATTTTTAAAATAAAAAATTTAAATTTTGGGTAACAAAATTGTAAAATTGTGTATTAAAACAAACTTCAAAACATCTGTGAATAGAGGAAGAGTATTAGCATAGTTATGAGCTTATGAGATGAGTTTTTGTTTATCGTTATTCAAAAATGTAAGTACAAACTCTTGTCTTATTAAACGAGGTATATGAGTACCAATTAGTCGTCCAATTATTGTTACCGCCAAAATATTGTTTAATGAAAATTTTACACAATACGGGGTCTCGACCGACGCCAAATATTCCAAATTTTAAATGGCACAAAAATTGACCCCTGCGGTGCACTTTCCACGCCCGCAATGAGTGCCCGTGAGGTGACGCCTGGTAAACGCCCGCACGGTACAAATATGTCATCATCATTACCGATATCTGCATACAAAACGGATTGGCACACCTAGCAATGGGTAATGTGCCGTGATGACATATTTATTTTTATTTACAATGAAAATGACAGATATTTAAACAACTGTCATTTGAACGTCAAAATTAACGTACGTGTGATTAAAACTTAATCCAAAATCTAAACTTTTGAAAACCCGTGACTTTGTATGTCCGTTTTTAAAGATGTAATGTTAGCGTTGACGAAATCTTCTCGTAAAAACTCCCTATTGCCGCTAAAATACAATGTACCTACAATAATTATCATAAGGTTGACAACACTGCTTTTGTATGAATCGTATAATAGATTACTTTAGTGCCGATTTCTGAAGTTATAATGACGATTTTTGTACATTTTAGTGACGATTAAAACATATGAACCATATGTCTTATTTTCAACCATTTCAGCGTGACCCCTCATGTAAGAGTTATTATTAAGTATTTATGAATATAAGAGTCAATCAATGTTCACAGCTATTATAGGTATTAAAATATAATATATTTAATATATGTAGAGCACATAACAGAAATTTTATGTGCATATTATGCTAATATGATTACAGTATTTATACATAATATATTCGGTCTCCAATCCCAATTATATTGGCACCAATATCAGCTTGACCACTATACTGCCGTGATTTGGTAAAGGACAGTAACTGACACAATTAGTCAAATACAGGGTGTAAATGAAATAAGTGCATTAAATTTAACCAGTAATGTAACTCAACGAAAGCAACAATATTTCTTAATAACTTTTTTTTCTAAGTCTTTTAGATTTTGAGTTAAAATTCTTTAAAGATTTGCTGCATATTTCGGCGCGCGCCCATGGAGAACAAATGGCTGTGGCCGTATGCAAGTGGGATACAAACAGCTCAAAAATTTTCGATTATCGGTTACACTTGCAGACATTGTAATTAATAAACGAATCAACGGAAATAACATTTATTATTAATTAATTCGTAATAGTACAATTTTTAAAATAAAGAAATTTAAATTTTGGATAACAAAATTATAAAGTTGTGTATTAAACCAGGCTTTAATCACCTGTGAATAGAGGATGACAAGGAGGAACGAGGGGAGGAAGAGCAAAAGCATAGTTATTAGGTTATGAGATGATTATTTATCGTTGACAAATCATAATAGTTTAAATACGTTATTCAAAAAATGTAAGTACAAACTTTTGTCCATTTAAACGAGGTACATGAGTACCAATAATTAGTCGTCCATTTATTGTTCCCGCTCAAACATTTTTTAATGAAAATTTTTACAGCATTTTCGTCTGTTGAAATGTGTATTGTGCATAATAAATATACCTTCCCAAGTAAATTCAGTCTCATTAATGAACATTATGAGCCATTCCCAAAATCGAAGTCTGTTGAAAACATTGATCTTTTTGCACATGATATGGATACAACTGTTGCTTTATTTAAAATTGTCATATGTGACACTTCGTATTGTGATAAAGATGTACAAGATTAACAAATGTGCGAATATTAGGAAGAGTATGATTTGGAAACGCTCCGTCTAAATGCGTTGGCAACTTTATAATACTGTCTTTATATCAACCACAAATTAAAATGTAAAGATACGAATAAATAAATAAACCATGGGTAAGTAATTACAATATCTGTGTACTCGCTATTTGTAAACGTAAGCATTTTGACAGAATTTTACCTGATAAACAAGTTTATTACTAATGCCAAAATATAATTGCAACAACTGACAAAACTGTCAATTGCTAAAACAAAATTTTTCATAGCTATTGCTACTGCATTCAATTATTAGATAAATACGTGGAACGACTCGTCAATTTACGGGGTGGTAGAAATGCTAAAAAATATGCAATTTCGAGAAAAATTTATTAAGAAATATTGTTGGTCTCGTCGAGTTACATTACTGGTTAAATTTAATGCACTTATTTCATTTACACCCTGTATTTTTTTATGTTATGGCAAATGGCAATAAGTGATACAACTTTTAAATCCACAACTTCCATAACACTTTGTGCAAATAAAATACTGCTTTTTACCAAAACATGGCAGTATAAAATATTTGCGATATTAATAATATACTTTTTGCAACAATTTAATAACTAACGCGTGCTTAATTTATAGCCTGAAGCTTTTATTATAACTATAACACTATCAATTTATTGCTCCAAGTTCAAGTTTAGCTTCACCTTTACCTATACGTGATAAGACATTAACACATATCATACGCGAATGTCTATACGTATGTGAAGTACTTCATTACGTAGCGATACGTCATAGTATAGATAACTTGTTAAATAATATATATTTCTTATAATGTTATACAGCTATGTATAGATGGGAATGGGAAGCACACACATTTATAAACAAATGGTAAGATATTGTTATCTAATAAAAGAACAGAACTTAAAGATATAGAATTTTTTTAAAGGATAATAAATTTGATATTAGTCACTTTCTAAATTTTAATAAATTATTATATGTATCACCGTATCTATTATACATAAATTTAATGGTTAATAAAATATTTAATTTATCGAGTAAACTTGAAACATATTTTTACATGGAAACATTCTTTCTTTCAATGTTTAGAAATTGTTCTACCGGGTACCATATAGTAACAAATTAATTTATATTAAAACTAGACCTTAACAGTGTGTTAAGGACCATCAGAGTTTTAAAAAAAGTTATTAGGTTTTAAAATAATCGAGTTTTTAATACCATTTCTCCGTCTCTACAAGGGGGTTGCCCGAGCATTATCCTCAGGGTCGGATTGGCCAGTCGGGATAATCGGGAATTTCCCGAGAGGCCGCGGCTTTTTGAGGCCGATGCTCAGTGATTACAAACTAAAATTTGAGTACGTAACATTATCTAATTAACTTAACCGGGTAACCGTTCTTATTTAGTTCGTTTTTAATATTTTCTAATTCTTGACAAAATTTCTTTCGGTGTTGCAGATAGAGTCCGAGGTCGAATATATGAGGTTTTGATAATTTCCTACTTTGTAGATTGTTAATGATTGGAATTATAGTTAAGGTATTGTCCGGTGTTGGTGTGTTGGTTTACGGTAGGGTAGACTGATGTTACTAGTCCATGGTTCGTTTTCTCTGTTAAATCATCCAAGAACAGAAGGACTCCATGAGATTTTCTCCATTGTGAACCTAATATAAACTATCATCGACATATCTAAGCCAAAGTTTAGGTCTTATATTGGCTGTATCTAGTGTTAATTCTTCCTTGTATAAATTGGCTATAACTGAGAAGAACCCATCAGCAAACCATCTTCTTGTGCAAAATATCTATCTTTTTCTTGGAAATATGACAAGAAGACTTTGTTGTTGTAATTGTATTTAGCTCAAAAGTTCTACAAAATGTTTTGAATTCTTCACATATGATGTTCTTTTTCCTTGAAGTAGCTGAATGATTGGTAATAGAAATTGTGATAGTTTGTAAGTAGGAGAATTTATGGAACTTTTGACGGGTTTCTGAGATGCTTAAATCTTTCTTATGGATTTTTGGAAGCCCCCCGTACAGGTGTGGAAGCTTGCTAAAATATGGAATGAGATCTGTTCTTGTTCTAAACAATATAATTCTTTATATTTCTTAAGAGCACGGTACACTTTGTTTTCTTTAGACGTAGTAGAATGTTTTCCAAGTTTCTTATAATTTCCTTGATTCAAAAGCTCTTCTTTTTTCTGATCATATAAATTGGTATCCAATATTACTGTAACACTTCCATTATCTGCGGATAGAATCTTGGTTGTGTTATCTTTCAATGCTTTATTTTCTTCGTTTTCAAGATTAGGTTTAATCAATTTTGGATCCTCCACTCTAACTCAAATACTATCATTCAGAAAATTTTTAAACCGTGTATTTCGAACTTTTACTATTATTGAAAGAGCCCATTAGATTTTGGTGTAAATCGGATAACAGGAAATGGCACTTTACTAGAATCTCAAAATAGTTTTTCTTCGAAAAATACCTTTAAATGTTTTTTTTTCGAGATTAAAGTTATTATAAAAATTAAAGATTATTACTAGTGTTTCTGACGAGACGATCGAGCCGAGAAACTACATTGTCTCGTCTCGTCTCGCCTAGAAGACAAAAAAATAAGTCTTGTCTCGATTTTTTCTCGTCTCGAACAATGGAGTCTCGTCTCGGCCGAGAATCTCGACGAGATTTCTCGATTTTTTAATGGATCCAATATGTAATTTTTTTATTATTATATATTTACCGTAAAAACATAATAATATTCAAGGTTATTAAAAAAATTGAGAAATATTTTCTTCAGTATCAATTTTATACAATAAATTACAAAGTTTAGAGACAGAGTTATTTGATACAGCACTATTATAATAATAAAATAATGTTCTTATTCATGAACAGTTACAAATAAACAACAAGTTAACAAAACTTATTTTAGAATAATAAACTGTACAATATAAAAATAATGTTAATTATTAGTATAAACATTGATTAAGTAAGGGTGATAAGCGAGCAGTTGATTAGCATTGTTTTATCTCTGTCAAACGTTTATGAATTAGTTTAGAGAAAAATACTTCAAATAACAATCTTAGAAAAATTTAATTATATGCATCTTTTATTTGAAGTATTTTTCTTTAAAATAATTAATAAGCGATTGAGAGTTGAGAGATAAAACAACGCTAATCAACTGCTCGCTGTAGTGTTCATACTACCAGCCAGGCAATTTGCACCACCAAAAGGCAAATTTTATACTTTGCTTAAATAAAATAATAAAAAGCGAAGTTAGATATCATTTAAAATAATAGACATTAGTGTCAAACATTCGAACTACTTTTATTTATTTAAATCAAGTTTAAAATTTAACCTCGTATTTTAAACACAAAATGCTCGTTGCAGAATCTTCATTAAGCCGATTTCTATGTTTTCGTAACACTATACCAGCTTGCAAAAATAATCTTTCCGATGGTACGGAAGTAGCTGGTATACTTAAAAAATCTCGTGCCATTTTGGTTAAATTAGGATAAATATCTTGATGCTTATTCCAAAATTTTAAAATGTCCTCTGCTTTATCTGATCGTTTTGTAGCTAAATATAGATAGTTTTTTTGAAAGAAACTTTAGCCCGATCCTGTATCAGATTTATAACTTAAAAAATATGATAATTTTTTAATACAAATTTACCAAATTTTCCATCGAAAATATAAAAAAAACTGTACTTTTTTAAATACAAAAAATTGTCGAGAAATCTCGGAATAATTGTCGAGAATCGAGACTCTCGACATGTAAGTATCGTCTCATCTCGTGAGTTCAAAAAGCTTTCTCGTCTCGACGAGACGAGAAATTTCGAGACGAGACGAGACGAGATTCGAGAATGTCTCGTCTCGTCAGAAACACTAATTATTACATTTTCTACAGATTTGCATTAATACTTTTTCTATATATTTTGTGGATAAATTTATAAAATTATCTATAATTTAAATCCCGGAGCCTACGCTTTAAACAAACAAAACTCCATGGTTGCGCAGTTATTCAAATGTATGTAACTGATAAATTTCACTATGTCACTGTCAAAGAACTAATCATTTCAAATTAATAATAATAAATTCTCATTTTTGAATTAGTGAATTCTATTTTGTCCCGGTATTTAAAATTTAACCTTCATTTTATTATCAAAAAAGGTAGTTACTTGGATTAGATTAGACTATATATTAAGAAATAAACTGCCAAAATTAGAGTAAAATTCGCTAATCCAAAAATAAGGATTAACTTAATATTTTTTGTAACTCGGATGGTAAATGGCGGGTGGTATTTTGTTGGCCACACTAGATTTTTACTCTAAAAGACACAAAAAAGCAGGTTTGATATAGAAGACCTAGATTCTAAAATATCATTTTTAAAACAAATTTGGGTCATGACCCACAGCTTTAAAATGAGCACCAAGGGTCAGTATTTGGAATACAATGATACATTTTTCACGTAGAAGTCACATTGATCGCCCAAGGATGGATCTTGGGCTTGAGCAACAGATCTAGAAGGGTGCCTAGTAAAGATACCTAGCGGGCGAAGTCGAAACTACAGCCCTACCATCCGCCAGAAAATAATTCTCGTTATATTTGGGAACCCCCTCCCCTAGTAAGCATGCTAGAATGTCATTTTAATTCCGAAACAAAGAAAAGGAAATTACACACCCGACTATGGATACCTATAGAGAAGAAGAAGTAAATAAATACTGCTTATAGAGCCTAGCAAAGCCCTTGCAACACACCAGTATATTCTCAGTAACACATTCAATAAATTTTATCCTATAAATAATTATTATTCCCCGTATGTCGTGACCTACTCTCTGCCTCCTACGCAAAATTCATTCATTCATCCCCCGTGTAAACGTACCCCACAGTTCATTCATATCCCCACTCCTAGCTACCCCCTCCTAGTTTTTCCCATCCCTTACCCCTGTACGGAAGATACGCGTGCGTCGCGTGACGTCATTTCATTCATGGTTCCCTTGCGACGTCTGTGACGTCACGCCGACGCCAGGAGAAATCGTATCAACCCCTAGATGTTCTGCTGGCCTGGTAGGGCATATCCGGTTTAGTTCCGCATCGAAAAGGGGAGAAGTAGGAGCTACCCTCTTCAACCGGTAGAAAAGGATAGTAGAATTGACTTGTGAAGTTTTTGAAAAGTCGCAACTTATTATTCGTTGATGGGTGTGCCAATCTGTTTTTATTAGCGGATTTCGGTAATGACGTAATGACGATAAAATTGTACCGTTGAGTGTTTACCAGGCGTCACCTCACGAGCTTTCAAAATTGTTTATAGAATAACAAGATTGTAACTACAAGAAAGTAAAATGGCCAGGAAATTGTTGCGAAATTTTAACTCGCTATTATTAAACACATTATAATTCCGTCGTGCGCGTTCCTTCCATGACACTTCTTCTATTATTTCCCTTTACTTTTCTTTTGTACGTTCGAAATTAGAATACTGTTCAACTATATGGAATCCTATTTATGAACATCATCAGGACCGCATTGACAGTCTACAAAAAAAAAATTCTTAAATTCCTATATTTCAAGCAATTTAAAAGATACCCGGACCTTCATATCAGTTACAAAGAATTACTTCAACAACTTAACTTCAACACCTTATATGAACGTCATGAATTTCTTGCTGTTCAACACCTTTGCAAATTGATTCATGGTAGATGATTCTAAATGCCTTAGTCTCATTTGTTTTAAATAAAATAAATAAATATATCATCACGGCATATTACCCATTGCTGGGTGTGCCAATCTGCTTTGTGCGCAGATATCGGTAATGATGATGACATATTTGAACCGTGCGGGCGTTTACCAGGCATTTGTTTTCACACTCCTTTCTTTACTACTCGGACCTCTTATACGTTTTACCTACCTACACCACGTACAAATATCCGCTTTAAGTCTCCAATTCACCGTATGTGCTATATTTACCAATCTAAATTCGCTAATGTTGATGTTTTTCTCCACAAACCAAAGTGCTTCAAAACACTTATCATGAAAGAAATGTAATATAAATGTGTAACTTTTCTACTCTTATTATTTTATAATTGTTGTTTTACTGTCTACTTTTCCAGCCCCATTATTGGATGTATTTCTGTTGGGCAGTGTATAATTAAATAAATAAATAAATAAATAGTTATCGAATTAGCATTTTTTTTTAAATTCAAATAATGGTTTTTATTCTGTTATAGAATATTAAAGAAAAATTACAATGGTATGTTACCAAAAAAATATTAGAAAAATAGGCAGTTAGAATCATTATGTACTTCCCCAAATTTTTTCACAATCTTTCATAGGAAATTATTATTTATTTCAATTAATAAAACATGAAAATAATAAATTAATGCGCTTCAATATAAGATATGTTTTTTTCGCACGCGAAGTGCAAGAAAAGTCTTATAAAATGAGTCCTTTATACTATTTTTTATTTTGTTTATTTTATAAAAAAATAAAATAAATATATCATCACGGCGTATTACCCATTGTTGGGTGTGCCAATCCGCTTTGTACACAGATGTCGGTAATGATGATGACATATTTGTACCGTGCGGGCGTTTACCAGGCGTCAACTCACGGGCACTCATTGCTGGCGTGGAGAGTGCAATGCAGGGATCAATTTTGTGCCATTTAAAATCCGAAATAATTAGCGTCGGTCGAGATTGAACCCGGTTCCCTAGATTCACGATCAGACACTCAAGTACGCGGCCACGAGACCCCATAAAAAACTGCTATATTTAACAGAACTGATTTAGGCCCGGTATTTTCGCTTCCGAATAAAGTTTCGAATAAGTATTCGCTAAATAAATTTATTCTATATATTTATCCAGCGAAAACTCGAATTTATTTTTAATATTGTTTTATACTATATTTGGTCTTGCTCATTCATTACACAAATTTCAGAATTTTTTTGATTCTTTGGCTAAGGAAATTACATCTTTTAAAGTACTTCTATCTTTATGTTGCAGGCAGAACTTCGTCACTATCGATGGCTTATGTATTTTACTTAGCCGAAGGCTCGAGGTCAAATTTGGCGCGAGGCTGTGATGAAACTCCCACCCAAGTATGTATACTATTTTATTCACAATCATTCTTTTCATAAATCAATAATTATCAAAACAAATAATTGAGTTGTAACCTTCAATTTTTTTAATTTTTTTTGACAATTCTATTATAATTTGTTTAGTCTACTTTAAATATAGAGACGTCACTAAGCAACCCTACATAAATGGGGGGGGGGGTACTTAATCCGTCATCTCCCACCCATGAGATTGTCATTGCAGTTTAGAAATGAAGTATTTCCCAACCTCTACAAGATTAGAAATCGACATATTACTATTAGCGATAAACTCTATCTGATGGCTAAATTTTGATTTAAATAGTATTTTATGTCCCAAGGGCGTTACGATGATGATAATACCAGGAGGGCGACGAGGATCTAGCCCGAGGGATAGATGTCGTCCGATGGGCATTATCATCTAGTAACGCTCGTGGTGCATACAACATTTTATGTCTCACTAGAATATGTGAAATAAGTTTTCATTTATAATAATCTTGATTACAACAATGCTTAAGATATGGCGTTGTTAAGGATGTTGTTATTATTGTTTTTTTTTATTATCAACATGTATTTATTTTTAAAACATCAACGGTCTATATCGTTGGAGATGATGAAATGGGTGAATTTGATGTTTCGGAAGATATTTTATCGAAACGGTGTAAAGAAATTATTTTGACTGTTTCTGCATAAATGATGTATTATATTTTGAGGTTCGTTTTCAAATGACAGATCTCAGTTCTTTATTTCTTATGCACTTATTTCTGAATATTATTACATTTTAGAGAGTTGCTTTGGATGTGTCACATGTGACGGTAAATAATATCAAAAATGAATTCAAATGTGGATAAATATCGTCCCCAAAAAATTAGTGATCCGTCATCCGACAAGAATCAATGCGAAACATTGCAGTCTGCAATTCGACGTACTTACTATTTAGGTGGCTATGTGAAAATAAACAAAACGTAACAGTGCTATACAACTTAGCAAACTAAAACAACAAATTTAGTAACAAAAACAACTTAAAACAAATGTTCAAACATGGTCGTAATTAATAGTATATGTAAAATAATAAAAAATTTATATGAGCCATTTTTTTCTATTACTTATAATAAAAAAGTAAAAGGGGGGGCGTCTTCCCAGACTCACCCTGTATACCGTTCATATTATTTCTAATTTAAATTCAATAAAGGATGATCGGATTATAATGAGGGCATAATGAACGATTACGCCCTCGTATAATGCCCCGGTTGTTATAGATATGTTTATAAAATATATTATTTCCTTCCATTCATAGAAATTTTCTGGCTTTTGCAGGCCATTTAAATAATTTGAAATATCCTTTAACACAATTTTCATGATTTTAAATTTCCCAAGAGTAAAATGCAGGATCAGAAACAGATTGACAACTCGTACAACCTAGTTGTGACGTCACAATAGGGCTATATAACGGCGGAAAAGGTTAATTTGAATCGCCAATAATAATTGTGAATAAATAACTATTATTTGTCGCAGTTTACTACAAAATAATTATAAAATTTTCGAAATATTATCATGGTCAATACAATCGAAATTACACACTCTATACATAGTCTAATTCAGTGATTACTTTTCGATAACAATTATTCTACTATAAGGAAACTATTAAACAATACAATGCACTAATCTTTCCTAATCAACGTTTATAATTAATGTTTGAAGTATCAATAATTTACTCTAATTTTTATTTCACTCAACCGGTTTACACGAGACGTTTTCAAGTGATTTTGAATACATTAAGTTGGTATCTAAACACTGCATAAAGTGTGTATAAATGATAGGTAATTACTGGTTGAAATGTTGGTAAAACTGAGGAACTAAATGTATGCTAATTTAGTAGAAATAATCATAGATGAAATTTGTTTGGCCTAGGGTTTGAAAGTAGAGAGAATATTTTGTAAAACGAAAGGAAATTTAAATATTTTCTCGTGTGAGCGTGTTACTATGTAACTGATTGTGATGCTGACAGTCTGGGTTCGAATGCTATCTAATTTTTAGTACAAATATATCGTCAATATTGAGATAAATAAAAGCAGATAGTACTAATATAAGAACTACAGTGTGTTCAAAAAAATCCTAACTCGGAGTAGGCTATGAACAAAAAAACGTATATGTCAATTTAAAAATATTTAATTAAATGTTAATTTCACATGAGATATTGTCAAAAATATTATCTAATGAAATCAAAGCTTATCTTCTTCTTAGTTTAGAAATGAAAACAAATTAGAAAACGGCGATTGTCAATATTTTGTATCCTTCTTTATTGTTTTTTCTCCTTAAAATTACATTTCAAGATCAATTTTGACATCTTGACTTTTGAATTGAATAATGATCAGACATACGTTTCTCTGTTCATAGCCTACTCCGAGTTAAGAATTTTATTGAACACACTGTATTAACAGCAAGGCGCTTTAAAACAGAACTACAAAAAGACTAGATGAAGAAGGAAAAAAAGTACTTCGAAAGTTTTAAGATGTAGTTGTGGCGATGGTTGAAGAAGATTGGGTGGAGAGAGGAGAGAGAATCAAGAATGAGGAAGTGTTGAAAAAAATTTAAGAAGAGGTAAGAATTTTGAGAGAAAAAAAAAATATAAACCATATTAGGGGAGGAGGGTATTGATAAGTTTTTTTAACCTCAACATGTAGATGGCGTTAATCATCAAAATTATTCGGTACTACATTTTGGACGCTTAGTTATTGTTTGAGAGTCAGTTGTGTCAGTCGAATTTAAATTCAGTGTTTTTAAAAAAAATCTGATGTGGCCAGCACATTACCTTCCGTCAGTTATATCTTGTTCCATTTAAGCCATTCAGTATTGCAGAGCATAGGGGACAGTTTTGACCTCTCTGATTGGCTGAAATTGGAGACAAGAGACAAGTTTACCCAACGTAATTTCGGCTACTTCAAGTTTACGCTGTTGCCAGCTCCATCTACTGAATGGCTTAAATGGAACAGAGTATATGTATTGTATACAAATTCTATACAGATAGTTTCTTGCGAAAGGTTCTATATTTCCAGCACACTACCTTCCCTCAGTTCTATATATTTTGTGCAAATTCCATACAGAAAGTTTCTTAGAATTTTTTAAATTATATTAGCTGTTTCCAATGTTATTGCATAGCTGGCTGCTTTATGAAATTTAATTTCTTTAGAATTTTTAACTCAATATTCATTGAATATAAAGTATAAAATGTAATCAAATCGTATAAAGAATAAAATATTCTTCAATATTTATAATAACATTAAATGTGAAAAAATGATATTTAACGTTTTTTCAAAAAAACTGTTAAAATCTTTAAATGAGGATACTTCCGATCGACCAATTATAACCAAAATCTAATCAGCTCTTCATATGGATGTAACGAAGAGGAATACGAAAGAATTATAATTTTAGAATTAGAGTTATCGACGGAGAAAAAATCGTCACACCCACATACACTCACGCACACATACACACAGACATAATCGCAAAAATAGTAAAATCGTATTCTATAGGAACTCTAAAATGTGCTTATTCATTAAAAACTCACCATCAATTTTTTTGACCAAAAACAGTAGCTTTCTTACCTAAAGGTATGACGGAAGGTAAAAAGGAAAAATTAAAATCGTGCCGTGGTTAAATTCTTGCATTTAAAAACCAATAGGTCTGCGTGAATTAAAGTCAAGTTGGACGCTGTTTACGGGGACCCTGCTCCATCATTTGCCACCGTGAAAAGATGGGCAGCTGAATCGAAATACTATATCAAAAAATCGATTTTAATAAACGATCAAAAATCGATATCAATAAAGAATCGAAACATCGATTTGAATAATAGATTTAAAAAATCGATTTTAATTAAAAAATTGCAAGACATTAAATAACGGAACAATTCACGAATAACACCTAACGCGCGTGAAACGCCAAATGCTGAATAAATATTTTTTTTAAACGATCAGAATCTAAAAAATCAATATCTTTTAGAAAGATCGATTTTCCGGAATTCGGATAAATGTTTTTTAATTGATCGATCTTTTTAAAATAAATCGTTTATTCAATTGATCAATCTATTTGAAAATCAATTTTTTAATTAATAGATCTTTTCGACAAATCGATTTTTTTGATTGATCAATCTTTCCAAAATAATTGATCAATCCGATTTTTTAAAAAGACGATCGATCAAGATCTTTTCCCAGCATAACTGCGACCACCACTGATAGCACCAAATGATACTGGATGATCATCGAATCAAAGTTGGCGAGATATCGAGAAGAAGAAAAGCATTTACCATATATTTAATGAAGAATTAAGCATGAGAAAGGTGGCTGGGCGTAGGGTGATGCCACTGCTTACTTTGGACCAATAAATGCAGTCGAATGAATATTTTCAAGGCCCTGATTTTTAACTTTTGATGATACTTGGATCCACCACTATACTTTTGGGACGAAGGAACAATAAAAACATGAAATTGCGAAGGGTGAACCTGCTCCGAAGAAGTTTATTTTGCAGAGCAAGACACAAATTACTTTTTGGATAGGTTAAAAGGAGTCTTTGTTGAAAAATAAAACTGAATTTGATTGAAAAAATACTTGTTTCTGTTAGGAACAATATTCATACATGAAAGAGGGGAAAGAATTTAATGACACTTGTACCATTTCTAATTTTTAAACATTGGACTTTGTTTATAGAATAGTTTTTGGTACTTAGATCTTTTTGAATTTAATTGCTTCGCCAATTATAACAAATTAAAAATCCTACATCATTTTGAAACATTTAAATGTTGCATCAACAATATATTAAGTTTGAAACAATACAATTTCCAACAATTACCAAAATTTGATAATGTTTCTTGTCTTTCACTTGTCGTTTACCACTCCTTAGAAGATTACAGGTGTACCAACATACAACATCCGGAACCACAAATAACTAAATAATTGAGAGAACAATAGATAATACTTATATACGGAGACTTCTACATGTGTGTACCTACATGTACATAACGTTATATCAAAGCCAGATTATGTTAATGCTAATAATTGTACCAATTATTTAAATTCGCTTAGAGATGAAGTTGATTTGAGAGATTATCTACGATTAAAGCTAACGGTACGGTGGTTAATAAGTGGTTTAAGGATATTAAAATGCGATAACCATTTGTGGTTTGAATATGTAACTTCGAGCAACGAACAAATTAACAGAATTGACACTAAAATAAATTTGTGGCTTAATCAATTTTTGGTTTCAAATATTTTTAAACTTGAGAGAGTGGCATAAAACAATTAAACACCCATGGAGTATAATACTGCAAACAAATCTATTACCACCTTTATTACAAATAGCTTAAAAATTGAAAAATTTGTACAAAGATCCACGGTAGCATTCCACGAAAATTTTTCATTTTTTTGCTGCGTCTAAAATCAAATACACCGCCTTAGGGCGAGTGGGCACATACAACCCAAAGACGAGTATGAGTCGATGTCACATTTTTTAAAAAGTATTTTAAATGAAAGTTTATGCAATATTTTTCATAGTAATAAAAAATAATAATTTATTGTTATTTTCGTAAATATATAAAAAGATTGGCACCAGAAATAGTCATGAAAAGCAATCTTTAACATCAGAGTACATACACCATGTCATTCATAGCCAATAGGAATAGTTTGTCTATCACTTATGACGTCACATTCTGTTTCAGATCACGTTACTTTTTCAAAATATTATACAAATTTCAATAATTAAATGTTAAATATCTAATGCATATTTCGTGATATTTTCAAATGGCTAGTATTTTATCTGTGGTACTATATTATACATATACAGGGTGTTCAGGATAGCGTGTACAACGTGGGGATTTTGAGAACAAAGAGATACGAAGTCGGTTAAATAAGACAAAAGTTTGTAGCAGTGTATTGTTTAACAAGAATAAAAATTTTGCAGTTTATTATTTTTACAAATAACTTCTAAGTATGAAATAATACTGTTTTGTTCATTTGCCCTTCTTTAAGGCTTTTTTTAAGTTTTCTTGAATGGCGTTGATAATTTTATTATTAGTATTGGATTTCGAGTGGAAAGTTACACCAATGAAAAGAGGATGCTTTTAGCTTTCCAAAGATGTATAATCTATTTATGTTTACTTGTCATTGTCTCACACAGAAAATATGTAACAATTATTAAATTTAAACGGTAAAAACAATAGTTGTGACTATGATACATAAGAAAAACACAATTACAGACTATAATTATATATTTTCATTGTTAATTACTTAATTATATTCTCAAAATTTCACAATTTTTTAAAAAAAAATTCAAAATTTTTATTTTTGATTTCTACCTCCCGCTACCCTTGGTAAGGGAGGTATAGGGATCGTACTAAAAATCGCATATCGAGATTTTGATAAATGTCCACGTTTTAAGGTCCCTAGAATCCAATTTTAACATTTTTACGATGATATCTGTGTGTATGCATGTGTGTATATGTGTCTGTGTATGGATCCTCCACTGTAACTCAAATACTATCATTCAGACAATTTTTAAACTTTGTTTTAATATGGGAAGAAGCCATTAGATTTTGGTGCAAATCAGATAACCGGAAATGGTACTTTACTTGAAGCTCAAAATAGTTTTTCTTCGAAAAATATCTTCAAATATTATTTTTTCAAGATTAGTGTTATCATAAAAATTAAAATTTTTAAATTTTCTTCATATTTGCATAAATACTTTTTCTATATATTTTATGGATAAATTTATAAAATTATCTATATTTTAAATCCCAGAGCCTACGTTTTAAACAAGCACAACTCCTAGGTTACACAGTTCACAGAACTAATCATTTCAAATTAATAATAGTAACGTTTAAAAAAAAATAGTAAAAAGAACCATAGTATTAAGATACAGTTTCCAGCATAACTAAATATCTCGCTAAATATGTAAGTATGTATATTTAAATTAATAAAAATTAAATAGCGGGAAGTATTAGGCATTTACGAAAAATTTACCAGTGAGCTGTTACCGGTATATATCGGTAAACAGCTGTTTACCAGCTTATATCTACCGGAATTGATATTTTAAGAATGCAAATGATAAACAGGGTGGATTTCTAACCTATGAAAAATATTTGAAAGTTTGAAACAGATTTGAAATAGCTAACAAACTGAGCACAGTGCTACTTCCGATTACAACATTGAAGACATTTTCAGTTTCAACGCGCGCGCTTCGTTTGGCATTACTACTTTTTTTTGAGGTTAGATTCTTCATTTACTGCATTTACCGGCTAAATTACTAGATCCAAATGTCATGGATCCGGTAGATGGTTCTGGTAGATATGGTATAATTTTCGAACACGGTAACTATTAACCACTCGTGTTTTCGAACGCAATCGGTAGATGCGGTATCTACCGGTAGAATTGTCGTAAATGCCTATTGTATTGGCTACATCAGATTTTTTTAAGATAATCAAGAAACTGCTAAAATGACTTTTCAATAGGGCAGCTTTTTGTCTAATTTAGGTGACTTTATTTTGTATCATTAACAGATCACGAAATCCCCATGTTCGATACGTTTACCAGGACAGCTGTGTATATTACAATTATACTAACAAACTACACTCATATTTTTCTCATTTCCTTTAAAAATACATAGCTTAATGCTGGATTTACACTGCGTAAGCCGTAAAGTACCGTGCCGTGTCGTGTTGTAACGTATCGTAACGCGTGATTTTTCTAGGCTATTTTATACAGAACTTTTACGGTAAATTTTCGTAAAAAGTATACTAATTCTTTGTCGATACAAGTGTAGTGTACATCAGATTTGTATTTATCAGATTCGTTAGTTTATTCGCAATGCACTATATTTCATATATATTTCCATTTAATATATTAATCCAATCTTTGACACATGCCACTTATGTCAGTCAAAGTCACACAAGACAGACTATTCGTAATGTAGTATTTTTTATATTTATATCCATTTAATTTATTAATTTCAACTTTGACATAATTAGCCACACAAAAACAGACTATAACGCAGGGCAGTAATAATTTTCGTAATATCGCAACGTACCGTAACGTGCCGTAACGTAGAAAGATAAAAGTTGGCGATCTTTGGGTTTTTGACACGTTACGGTACGGTACGTCACTTTACGGCTTACTTCTGTATAAATTATCGCATATGTATGCATTGATTTATTCTTTACGTTCCGTTACGGCACGATACGTTACGTTACGGCTTACGCTGTATAAATCCAGCATTAGATTATAAACCTTAGAAGAAAATATTCTACTTCTATGACCTCCCACTGTAATACTAAAATCGACTTTTGGATCAGTTAAGACAACGCAAGAGTATAAGGGACAAACATACATACATACATACATACATACATACATAAAATCACGCATTTCCCACTTAGTGGGTTAGCACAAACCCGAAAGAATAACAATAACATCATCCAAAAAATAATCAGTCTCTCATTCAACAACATTCTCACTAACCTGACATCATAGGTACAACATATATTCCTCACTCTTAACATATTAAAGTGACCGATTTTCGGTAGCGAAATACCGCATCCGGACCACAATAATAGTTACGAAACAATCATCCTTCGCCACACATATTCCTGTCTAAGCACACTTCTTTCGCCTCGGCCACATTCATAATCGCATTCATACACGCTCTTCTTCTCTTCCCACTCGGAAACAATCTCTCTTTTAGTACCTTATCAATCACATCAATCCACTTACACACTGGACGGCCACGCAATCGAACACCCTCAATTTCACCAAGATATATACGCTTTACAGTTGTTTTTGAAACCGTAAACGATTGAATTATTAAATGCCGAACGATTTTTGTGAAAAATTTAATAGGAAGGTATACTCGTCTAAGGCCGCTTCTACCATCTAGTTAGAGTGACAGCGATAAACAAAATTGTTATTACCACCTTTGGTTAGAGATAATGGGAAGTTGAAACTGTAGTTCGCATCGGTTCAAACCTTCAGTTTAATTCTTATTATTTCGTAGGACCGTCGAAATTAGCTCAAAGATCTTGGGTTCAAGTCCCAGTGAAGTCTATGATTTTTTTCATAAAAATCTTCGGTAACTAACAACCAACGTCGTAGGTACATAGTAGTAAAACTATAAAATTGTCAACAAAGTAACAGTCCCTTATCTATTATCTATGTCCTATCCTAGTATCTCCCTACCTGAAGGCTGCAGCCACATCGCCACCAAATCCTCCACACTCCCCTGTCCATGATGCGGGTACGGGTACAGCGGTGGTGGGGGCGGAATCGCCACCTGGGGCACTTGCACCGGCAACGGCACCGCACTATGTCTCTGATGGCCCCCACCCCCTGCACCCGGCACCGTCCCCGAGCCTGACTCCAGCAGCAGTTGCTGCACCTGCAGAATGTCCACGAACTCTTCACTGTACGGCTCCTCGGCACGATGCATTGCACACAGCATCCTGCAATGCCATAAGGAAGGGTGCGGAGACACTAAGACGCACGGAGGGAGACTCAGTTAGTGAAATATCAAATAGGACTCTGTTAATAACAAACGCGCACTTATAACAGTTTTTCAGAGGTGAACGCGACTCCCAGGCGCAATTTCAAAGTGTTTAGGAGTGCAAGAGTTCACTATCTATCTTCTATACTATCTTCCCAAAGTGTTTAAATGTTCTGGATACAATATTTCTAAGTCCAACAGAAATAATGAACTACTCCAAGTCTAAAAGAAGTCTGTTGGTGATGATCGCACACAAATAATAGTTTTAAGAGGAATATGCAACCACCAGATTCAATGTCAAAGTGGTTAAGTGATGCCTAACACTTCTGTTGGAAATTCAATACAGTATGTAGTCTTTCCAAACTGTCTAAATGTTCCAATACAACTATAAAGAATGTGTTGTCTTCTACACAGACAATAAGGGTTGTAAATAAGCACCAGTAGATTTTCCAAAGTGTTTGGATGTTATAGAAACTTGTACAATAATTCCAGGTATATTGGAAATATGCAGATATGTTCACAGTTTTGCACAAACTTTTTAAAAGATGCAGAACTCCACCAGGTGAAATTTTAAAGTGACCAGGTGTCGTACAATTTTATAGATGATCCCAAACACTTATACTCTAGTAGTATTGAATGATTTGACTTTCTTACTGCTTCTAAGGTCTGTACAAAAACTTCCAAGTATTTAAGAATTGTAAATAGTTAAACTCTGCAGATGATATATAACCTCACAACTATAATATATTTTATATAGACTTCAAGAGGCGCAGACCTCCACCAGATGAAATTTCTAAGTATCCAGGTGTCTTACAATTTTGTTTATGATCCCAAACACTTATTCTGTTGACGAACTGAAAGTTTTGGTTTCTGTAGTGCTTGTAAAGTATGCACGAAAATTTTAAAAAATTGTAAATACGTGCACAATGATTCCAAGTCCACAAGTCAGCAGAAGAATCCACACATTTATAATAACTTGGGAATAGTCCACCAAATACTGCTTCTAAAAGATGTTGAAAAGCTTCAAGTGTTTAATTGTTGTAATAGTTTCATAAAAATGTCCAAACACTTATAATAAAGATGACTTAGAATTGCACAAGTTTGTAGATGAAGTTTACAGACTAATATTGTCTTCTGTCAGATATTAAAGGGTGTAAATTACTAAAAGTCAAATATAAATATTGTAGAATGTAGTAGATGACTTTAAAACCCTTAAAGTGTACTGTCTTCATGTATTTCTATTTGATTGTAGAGATGTCAGCACTTAAAAATTTATAAACTATTTTGTATATTCTCTATAGTTGTGTGTTGTATAAAAACTATTGAAGATTCCTCAAATATAAATTCAAAGTCAAATACTAATGTTAACTGTTTTCTTTTCAATATCTTTTGGATGTCTTCTTGAGAACCATCAACTAGACACTGTCTCTTCTTCAGGGTGTTCTGTATCTTATACACAATTTTTGGAAACGTGTGCACCAGGTCTATATAAAAAATAAAATCCCCTCTAGGTTTCCATATGATGTAATCAATCGTACGTATGTATGTTCTTGCGTAATGATCTCGGTAGGGGTTGTAGATAGACTGACAATTTCACGTATGTTGCTACGTCTTTTATATCAACCCCTGTTTGTCTGGTGGGGCGCTGAATCCATATAAACACAGTTTTCAAAGTTTGACAAGTGTTCCAAATAGTTGCGAAAGTCACTAATATGCTTGTTAAAGTGTTCTAGAAGTTGCACTAAATTTTAAACAAGGTTATGTATTAAACATTTTATATATTTGTTAATTTAAGAGGTAGTTTGTTTTAATTTTAAATCTGATATGTGGTACATGTGGCGACCATCATTCATGAGTTTGCTTCTCAATGGAAGGACCTTGAAAATGCCGCCATATTTTAGTTTTCACTTCTGTCCTTTTCTATCGGGATTTATTAAATATCAAAATTTATAAACTTTGTTGATTATTTGTTTATTTGAACACTGTTAAATAGGCCGTAGACAAAATATTTAATATAAAATATTCAGTTTATTTTATGGATTTAGTTGTACATTTGTTTAAAAATTTAGTACAAATACATAGAAAATTATGGTTTTATATAAATTTAATATATAAATTTGTGTGTCACCACAGCTTTTTTAAAGCGCGAAAAAAACAAAATATGTTTTAAATTTCACTTTTCAAAACTTTAATTTGTGTTTGTCCACATGTAGTATATTTTTTCACTGTCCAAGTCACACTATTTTATTTATTTATCAGGCACTGTTCACTATCACTGCCACATTTGCGCCACTGTAACCCCCGTAAGTTTTCGTGTAATTCTCGCGTTCCGTCGTCGTCGTAGTCGCAGTCTCATACCCGTGCGGTGTCGGCATTACTGAATGAAATGTGTTCTGCTGGGCGCACGACTGCCGACCATGTGCACAGGTAGTCGGGAGGAGCGTCGCCCACGCGCCACCTCCTCAAGTGACGTCCCGCGTGACGTCACGCGCCGCGTGGGTACCCACCAACATCGCCAGGATAGGACATGGGGTGACGTAGACGTAGTCGTAGTGTTCGGTGTGGTTGTGGAAGAGCGGGATAACAGCGGAGGATGGTAGATGGGGATACGAGTAGTGTTTACATACACATTCGAAATAACGTTACTTGAATGTATCATCTATGGATTAGTACCCATTGCTGGGTGTGCCAAACAAACGTGTGGCTACAGCGGCCGTGAAAAGACCGCGGCCGTAAAATAATCTAATGTAAACTCATAACAGTTTACAATTACACTTCACAGTTAATTAACCGTTTTTATTTTTTTGGGTGAAGTGTAAATATTAGACAATTATTATTAATTCAAATAAAGGTTTATTAAATAGATATTAACGTACCTAGGAATGTTATGTATCTTAACAGCCGCAGATGCCTGTTTGATATCCGAACTCGTAGAGCGAGGATTTTAAGACATCTAAGGCTTGTTATGATTCTTAACATCCGTGGTTTGTTCAATAGTTTATCAGTTTCAGAAAATGAAGACATTTTTAATAAATATTATTTTTGAAAATTCTCTCATTAATGCTACTTTCAGAATGCTGTGTTTAACAGAACAATTATTTTGACATATGTCAATATGACAAATATTCAAATTGTGTGCTTTATTCCTCATGTTTATTATTTTAGAATGAAGTAAACCGTATTTAGAACGATACACTAGCGTTATCTGTATGTATTAATGAAGAGCATTATACCTTCATTTTATTTTATTTTCATTTTGTAGACTGTTGTTGACAAGTCAGTATGGTAAAAATATTACCTTACAGATACAGTTATTACTTAGTTACCAGCCTACTTTTGTACATGTAAACAATGGATTAATATCCTGAAACCGGTAAATATAATTAAAATGACTATTACTAATATTAAACAATTATTAAAAACTAATTAAGACTAAAACTATATTTAACTAGATAACACTAACACTATTTATTTATTTAACTAATTAACAATATTGCTAATTATTTGTTTCCACTATTTATATTACTTTTTTATATCGCGTTCAACTGTCCGCCTACCGACCTCCACAGCGTCTATATACTCAACTGACTTAACAGCGTCTATATATTCAACTGTTCGGACAAATGTCACACCTTTCACCACACTATCTCTCTATTTACATAACTCTCTGTCTAACTTCCACAGCTTCAGTATCACCGACTGTCCGTATGCCACAATTCTTCACCACTACTGCCGAGTATCCACTTCTACTTGCCGTTACTGTCCTCGTATACCTAGCTTCCCAAAACTTTTCAACACTACCGTGTATTCTGTTTCACAGCTATGCCGATATACCAGTAACTTTCCGACTCGCAGTTACTGTCCTCGTATACTATAGCTCGTCAACACTACCAAGTATTCACATGCACAGCTATCCCAGTTTACCAGTCACTTCCCGAGTACCTACTCGACACAAACTACATACGCTCACCACGATACTGCTGTGCTTCACTAACACTCTATGTGAATGTCTCTATATGTCTCTCCATGTAAATAACTAACTCCCGAGCATAGCTGCGTCCCTTTTATACAGCTGTCATTAACTTCCAGAGAGCTCTAGAATGTTCGACCGCATAATAACAACGAACACAAAAGGTTCAGGCGACCGGAAGTAATTAAACATGTCGCGACTCGCTTGTTTACGTCATCCGGCTGCTAGCGCGATTACGTCAACGATATACTTAGACGCTTGTTCAGCGTAGCAGCGGGGCTCACACGTTACAAAAGTTTTGGCACAATGAAAAACAACTTCGTAAAAATTCAGTTCAATATGAGGGTTGCGCTGAAAATTGTTAGTTATCAAAAGACCGTTGAATTTTAAACAAAAAATCTTTATTGTTTTTCAACATATTCTCCATTCAGACTAATACACTTGCGCATTCTTTGAAACCACTTTTTAAAACATTCGGAAAATTCATTTTCTGAAAGGTTCTCAAAATTTTTTTGAAATTCTGTAACTGCTGCATCTGCGCTGGAAACTCTTTTACCGGTTTCAGGATATTATTCCATTGTTTACATGTACAAAAGTAGGCTGGTAACTAAGTAATAACTGTATCTGTATGGTAATATTATTACCAAACTGACTTGTCAAAAACGGTCTACAAAATTAAAATAAAATAAAATGAAAATATAATGCTCCTCATAAATACATACAGATAACGTTAGCCTATCGTTTTAAATACAGTCTACTTTATTCTAAAGTAATAAACATGAGGAATAAAGCACATAATTTGAATATTTTTCATATTGACATATGTCAAAATAATTGTTCGGTTAACCATAGCTATCTGAAAGTAGCATTAATGAGAGAAATACAAAAAATGATATATATCAATAATGTCTTAATTTTCTGAAACCGATAAACTATTGAACAAACCACGGATGTTATTAATCATAACAAGCCTTAGATGTCTTAAAATCCTCGCTCTACGAGCTCGGATTTCAAACCGACATCTTCGGCAGTTATGATATACATACCATTCAGGTATGTTAATAGCTATTACCTTGCATAATTTTTTTAACAGTTGAAAACAAAAAAAAATCGCACGGCGCCAGATCTGGGCTATACGGAGGATGAGTTATCAATTGAACTCCCGAATCTTTCTAAAAATCCAATGTTCTGGCAGCAGTGTGGGAGGATGCGTTGCCATGTTGGGGTAAGATGTTACGCAAACCGACCTGTTTGTAATTTTGCAAACATCTGTGGTAAAGCAACTTTGCAGTACTATTCAGAATTAACAGTTCTGAGATCTTCAAGTGGAATGTGGAATAACAGCAACAGGACCACTTGGGCGGAAAAAACAGCAATCATTTTCTTATTGGCGCTTCTGCCACGAATTACTTTTGTGGACAAGTCTTCATCTTCGAATACCCAAACACTAGACTGCTGTTTAGTTTCAGGGTCGTAACTGTATACCCAAGTTTCGTTACCTGTTACAATGTATGCTCTTGCGTGTAAGCTCCTCCGTCAAATATGTTATTACTATTGTACAATTTTCAGGCAGTAAAACACATGAAATTAAAAATAATTACTTCTTAACATCTTAACAGCTCAAAATTAAAATAAATCAAAACATTGGTCTTGTCAAAGTGACATTGTTCTCGTCAAAATGACAAGCGCACATTCCAAGCACTTCAAGGTCGCTCGAGTCACGTGTCTGCTCGCGCCCTGTGGGACATACTGTCAGTTTTTACCAATTTTGACATTACATCATAATTACTCAATTGCGAAATATGTAACTGTCACTTCGGATTTTGATGAATAATACTATTCACACAATGTTATAAGTATTAGCGAACAACAAAATTATTGCAAAAAAAATATTGAAAATGTCAAACATGTCATACTCCACCTTATATCAAACTAGAAAATTAAATCCCTATAATAAAACCATAGTAACAATATGACGTCATAAATTCCCTCCCTCCGCTGGCGATTTGAACCATATTTATATACTCGTATACCACCGTGTGTCTTTTTTAAAGGTGTACATAGGAGATTAACATGGGAAATCAGTTTTTTTACAATTTCCTGCTCGCCTAATGATTTTAAGCAAAAATGTGTTTTAGGGTATAAAATTCTACATCTAAAACAATAAACAGAATAACCTTTACATGCTGTATAACGACAGAAATTACATATGTAAATGTCGAAAATTACGTTCAAAATATCGACAGCCATGGAATTGAACAAAAAATAAATAAATGCTTGACATTTTATCTGTCACAACGTAAGTTAACTTATTTGACGTTTCTGACAATTTGATTTGAACAAATATCGTTAATGGACCTTTCCAATTTAAAGAGATAGAAGATATGCGCAATGGGGATCTGCGCATAGTAAGAACAACTGAGATCTATGACGTTTGATTCTAAAACATTTAGACGTAAAATGTGAGAATATCTCGGATAACTTTAAAAAATCTTATCGAAATAAGTTACAAAAGCTTTTATTGAAGGTAAAATGTCTAACGATACAAATTTTCACTGAGAATACAGGTATTTTAATGACTGCAATATTTTTGACGTTTCGTTTAACAGCCCAACTGGCAGTTGTTCGCGCCATTTTCTTACTATTTGCAGCGATAGAAAGAGATAGCCCTTAAATTGGAAAGGTCCATTATGGTAATAATAGAAATATAAAATTAATAAATAAAGTTAAGAAAATACAGTTTTGTTTAAATAATATGAATATCTCAAAAATTCAACATTACGTAACAAAATTATATATGATGCTGTTATGTACTCTCAACTCATTTCCAATACATCTACCATAGTACTACAGAAGGGGTCTACACTTATCATTCCTAATACTCTTAGAGTAACGCATGTTCTGCTCGTCCTATATTCTGATTACGCGGCTAACGTGTATTTTTTGAAGACACATAAATGTTCATTCTTTAATCATTTCACACAATAAAACTAGAGACATCAAATTGTCAGAAACGTCAAATGAGTTAACGTTGTGACAGATAAAACGTCAAGCATTTATTTATTTTTTGTTCAATTCCATGGCTGTCGATATTTACAACATAATTTTCGATATATTCATATTTAATTTCTGTCGTTACAATGCATGGAAAGCTAATTCTGTTTATTGATTTAGATGCAGAATTTTATGCTCTAAAACTTTTATTTGACGCGTTTTTGCTTAAAATAATTAGGCGAGCAGGAAATTGCAAAAAACTGATTTCCTATGTTAATCTCCTATGTACACCTTTACGACAGACACACGGTATATCGTATATGTTTACTATTGATGACGTGGGGATCAAGTCGTGGAAACAGACTTTATTTCGTTTATTTTCGATCACCGATTCCAAAATTACCTTCTGCAAACTTAGCTTGACTACAATATGTAGTATACAGGCTGTCTCATAACTCGCGCCCCAGAGCAAATGAGGAAACACGAGACTGCATCTTCTTTAAAATGTGTGGGCAACTGTAGTTTTCGAAAAATGTCAGTGTCAAATTAAATTTGACAAGGTGAATAAAAAAGGCAAATTCTTACCATGTATTCAGCCGCTGATTACTTAGAAATAATTATAATTTTCGGTGAATGTGGACGTAACGCCAGAGAGGCAGCACGAGTCTATTCGGAACGTTTTCCGGATAGAAATCTTGTGGATCATAAAGTGATATTGAGAGCCATCGCAAGGACGCATGAGACCGGTCAAGTTATGCCAGATCAAATGACAATAATATTTTCGTTTAACACATTTTACACAGCTGCTACGACACGTTGCACTGTACGATATAAATGATGATCTCGGATGACACCTTCGCTAACCTAAATTTGTTGACAGTGAAAAGTCAACTCTAAAGTGTCAAAATTACAGTAAGTCAAACAAATTTTGTAACTCACTAGTAGTATTTTTAAAACCTAGCAATCAGTTTTATTTTGTAATAATATCATCACACCTCAAGATATCCTTCCGGGATTGGTGGATTAAAAAGTCTTGTAACTCCGTTATGCAAGCAGCCGCAAATTATTTTCTTCTATTTGTTGGCAAAATATTGTCGTCGGCAAGTGTCAGTTTCGTCTGGGGCGCTTGTTGTGAGACACCCTGTATAGTTATTAACGTCATAAGGCTAATATGAAGCAAATAACATACGCGGTTGAATATTGTAAAATCGAGGCGACAACCGAGATTTTACAATCAACCGAGTCAGTTATTTGAATATCAGCCGAGTGACGTTCAGCATTTTTCATAATAATATAAAATGTCTTCTGAAAATTCTATTCTCTATGGCATATTGACATGTGACTGCTCTTCGTGGCATTTTCATGATGCTGCGATTGTTTTAGGAACACACGATTTTTAATAATTGTACTGTTATAAAAAATAACGGCCATGACTGTTTTGACGCATATATTGGTTGAGCATACAGTACTGTTAAAGTAGATTTAACAGTATAGTATTATGAAAAAATATAAACAGTATCATTGCATAATTACATCATAATCAACAGCTATTGCAATTGAAAACTATACAACAATATTTTTCAACATTCCTTGTATAAACAAACATACTTGTTCCATTCTCTCTATGAATATTAAGGCTCAGCATCTCCGTTCTTAGAATTATATGTTTAGCAGATAATAAGTTAAAACCTCAGCCACATAACGTACTAGCTTCGAGTGAATGAAATAGTCGCAGTCACTGACGATGTGACTGTGAAACAGAGATGATAATATTATCGTCATGCCGGACGTATGGTGATAGGAACATAGAAAATGTAACATTTAATTTCAAAGGGATCTAAATGCCAATAAAATATTATATAACATGAAAAAGAAAATGTAAAGCCAAAGATGATACCAATTTTATAAACAAAAAGTTGTACACATTGTGGACTTCCCTTTGTTTTATTATGGTTTATTATTTTTATCCATTTCTGGGTGTGGCAATCTGCTTAACAATAAATTATATTCGAAAATGTAACTACGAGTATTTACATAAATATGCAATACATTTAATATATGAACAGGTTTAATAATTATTACTAATAAGTAATAATTGTTCTGTTTAAGTGAGGTTATAATGATTTATTCATAATCATTAAAGAGGTTGGGAAATATGTCATTCCTAACTGCAATATTAATCTCATTGGTGGGAAATGACAGATTACGCTTCCAGCTCATGGGTGGGAAATATTTATGAAGGGTTGCCCAGCGACACAGTCATAGATCTTTATAATTAAGTAGGCTAAACACATTTGGCCAGATTTTAAAGATCCTTTGATTAGAGTGCGGAAGCACGTATTTATATGTTTTTTTTTTGCAAATTTTCAAAAAAATACTTAAACGAAATTGACGAAACGCGGGTGGTTACATTCGTTTTATAGGAATTTAACCATACCTTTTTCAGAAAATTGCAAAATTCATTATAAATATTGCTTTCCAGAAAATTTTGAAACCTTGTATTTCTCCCTTATTCTAATAAGAAATAAGTCATTAGATTTTGGTATAAATCAGATAACCAGATATGGAACTTAACATAACTTAACGCTCAAAATAGTTTTTCTTCGAAAAATACCTTTAAAAGTTATTTTTTCGAGATTTATGTTATTATAAAAATTAAAGATTAATAATTTTTTTGCAAGTTTCCATTCATATTTTTCCTATATATTTTATGGATAAATTTATAAAATTATCTATAATTTAAATCCTGGAGCCTACTCTTTAAACACAACTTTTTGGTTACACAGTTCAGATCTCAAATGTATGTAACTGGCAAATAAGTGTCACCGTCAAAAAACTAGACTTCATTTCACGCACGTTCACGTAAGAAAATAGTGATGGGAAGATAGGTGCAGTTTGATCTTGTTGTTAAATATCCAAACAAAAAACAAGATCAAATTGCACCTATTTTCCCACCACAATTTTCTTACGTGAAATGAAGTATAATCATTTAAAATTAATAATAGTAATGTTTTAAAAAGAAAATAGTAAATAGAATAATAGTTATATAGGAAGAAACTTAATACTGTTTCCAGCATAAGTAAATATGTATGTACGTATTTAAATTAATAAAAATTAAATGGCGGGAGGTATTGTGCTGGCCACATCAGATTTTCACCTCCCGTTACCCTTGACAAGGGAGGTATAGGGATCGTGCTAAAAATCCCATATCGAGATTTTGGTAAATGACCGCGTTTTAAGGTCCCTAGAATCCAATTTTAACATTTTCACGATTATGTTTATGTGTATGTGTGTGGATCCTCTTTACGGTCTCACTCAAATACTATCATTCAGAAAATTTTGTAACCTTGCATTTATACCTTATTCTAATATGAAAAGAAGCCATTAGATTTTGGTGTAAATCATATATTTGGAAATACCACTTTACTTGAAGCTCAAAATAGTTTTTCTCCGAAAAATACCTGTAAATGTTATTTTTTCGAGATTTATGTTATTATAAAAATTAAAGATTATTAAGTTTTCTATTAGTTTGCATTAATACTACATATTTTTACACATTTTTTGGATAAATTTATAAAATTATCTATAATTTAAATCACAGAGTCTGCGCTTTAAACAAACACAACTACTTGATTAGATAGTTCATACCTCAAATGTATATAACTGACAGATAAATGTCACTGTCAAAGAACTAATTTCAAATAAATAATAGTAACGTTTTAAAAAGAAAATAGTAAATAGAACCATACTTATATGGAATGGATTTTAATACAGTTTCTAGTATAACTAAATATGTAAGTATGTATATTTAATAATTGCGTAGGCTTCCACAGTCTGAGTCACGAGAAACATTCGTTTTCCGGGAATGGACTGTGTCATATTTTCAGTCAGAGCTCAACGTTTCGCCCGCAGTCGTAAGGGGCATCTTCAGGAGCAAGGGGGATAGTACTGTCTTAAACAAGGTTACCGGACGTGTCAACCACGCGGGTAACCCTGTAAACTGAGTCCCCCCCCCCCTTGTTGCTTAAACTTGGCCTCTAGCGTGGTTGACACGTCGGGTAATCTTGTTTAAGACAGTACTATCCCCCTTGCTCCTGAAGATGCCCCATACGACTGCGGGCGAAACGTTGAGCTCTGACTCAAAATATGACACAGTCCATTCCCGGAAAACGAATATTTCTCATGTATATTTAAATTAATGAAAATTAAATAGCGGGAGATGTTGTGTTGGCCACATCAGATTTTTTATAACTGTTGTTTGAAGTATTTTTTTTCTAAAATAATCCACAAACGATTGTTCATAATACCAGTCAATATATCTGTACCATAAAAGCAACTTAACAAATAACAAATGCTTTCATGAATAGGCCCCTCAAAATAATAAATGAGTTATCAAATTTAAAACACTTTATTAGGAATTGCAACGACCCATAAAATTTTATGTTTAAACTTAAATGAAATATAATAGTTTATAAAGAAATTATTTAATTTGGAACAAATCTCTTCTAATAAACCAATAAAATAATAAGTTTATGAACATTAAAAATCTTTTGAAAACTAAATGATCGAAACTAATATATACATTTCCAAACTCCCTCGCTTCAAAAACAAATTCTTTTCTTCTTGAATCATTTGTTTACGCTTCCAGTCATTCTTCATTGTTTCATTAGTTCCTAGTCTTCGACTCGGCACGTTAAAAATCAATAAATTTATTTTCGGCGACTGCCAGCAATAAATAGAACAGTATTTTTATACACAAACACCAACGAATATCACTGCATCGATCGAAAATACTTGGCATTACGTATTGTCTTAAAGATAGACAATTTACGAGAACTATAATTATTAAATATAATACATGTTAACAGTGCTGTGGATAGTTTAATAATGACGAATATTTACAATTAGCAGTGAATTTAATAATATTAAATAATGGCAGGGGGTGTTATACCATACTTTAAATTTAAACAATAATTTGGATATTGTAAACGTTTTTTTACTGAATCTTCAGCAAAATATAGAACAAATAATTAATCATTAGTTAGTCGCGTGAAAGAAAATCACGTAACTAGTCGCACGGGGTCATTATGACTCCACTGATTTTTTGAGATATTAACATAAAGTAGTAGGTTCTAATCGTCATATAAAATTGAAACACCATGTCAACTTAAAAACAAATAAAACACACCTAGAAGAAACAAAATTATTAGTACAAAAAGATCTGGTGTGGCCAACACAATACCTTCCGCCATTTACAGTCCGCGTCACGAAAAATATTAAGCTAATCCTTATTTTTTGGATTAGCGAATTTTACTCTAATTTTGGCAGTTTATTTCTTAAAATATAGTCTAATCTAATCCAAGTAACTACCTTTTTTGGTAATAAAATCAAGATTAAATTTTAAATACTGGAATAGAATAAAATTCACTAATCCAAAAATGAAGATTAGCTTAAACTTTTTTGCGAATCGTTAATTTTTATTACTCTGAATACATATTTACTTATGCTGGAACCTGTAGTGATTTCCTTTTCTATTGTTCAATTTACTTTTTTCTTTTTAAAACGTTACTCTTATTAATTTGAAATAATTAGTTCTTTACCAGTGACATTAATCTGTCAGTTATATACATTTGAATAACTGCGAAACCAAGGAGTTTTGTTTGTTTAAAGCATAGGCTCCGGAATTTAAATTATAGATAATTTTATAAATTTATCAATGAAATGTGTAGAAAAAGTATTAATGCAAATCTGTAGAAAATTTAATAATATTTAATTTTTATAATAACATTAATCTCGAAAAAATGACATTTAAAGGTATTTTTCGAAGAAAAACTATTTTGAGCTTTACATTTACACCAAAATTTAATGGGCTCTTTCCAAAATAGAAAAAGATCAAAATGCAAGATTTCAAAATTTTCTGAATGATAGTACTTGAGTTAGAGTGGAGGATCCGACACACATACACACATACATACACACAGACATCATCGTGAAAATGTTAAAATTGGATTCTAGGGACCTTAAAACGTGCTGATTTACCAAAATCTCAATATGAGATTTTTAGCACGATCCGTAAACCTCGCTTACCAAGGGTAGCGGGAGGTAAAAAGGATGACGGTCGGTAGTCAGACTGATAAAATTCTAGTAGATCCAACATAAGTTGAAACTCGATCCATTTGTGGGTATAGGGCGCGAGCAGACACGTGACTCGAGCGACCTTGACTTGCTTGGGATCAGTTGATTTGTGTGCGCATGTCATTTTGACAAGAACATTGTCAATTTGACAAGACCAATGTTTTGACTTATTTTGATTTTGAATTGCTAAAATGTTAATATTTTACAATTTTTAGGCAGTAAAACACATGTAATTAAAAATAATAACACTTTAGCAGTTAAAAATCAAAATAAGTCAAAACATTGGTCTTGGCAACATGACATTGTTCTTGTCAAAATGACATGCGCACACAAATCAGCTGATTCTAAGCACGCTAAGGTCCCTCGAGTCACATGTCTGCTCGCGCCCTATAATAATGTTAAGAAATGGCCAATCTGACTAAAATTGAATACACTATCTCTAACTCTGAAAACGTTCCATAAGGTTTCAAACTTATAATTCCCGTATAAAAAATCTGATGTGGCCAGCACATTACCTTCCGTCAGTTCTATGTATTTTGTATAAATGTCATACAGAAAGTTCCTTGCAAAAGATTATATTTCTTGTACATTACCTTAAGGCAGTTGTATGTATTCTATACAAATTCCATACAGAAAGTTTCTAACAAAAGATCCTATATTTCCATTAAATTATAACATAAACATACTGTCAACTGTACTTGACACTGACACCTTTCAATCAGAATTTTCTTGATGTAGCAGCTGTTTCCAGAGTTATAGCAAAGCTGACTAATATATATGATATTTAATTTTTTTATAATTTTTTAACTCTATGTCCATTTAATATGAAGTATAAAATGCATTAAAATCATATAGAGAATAAATAATTCTTTAATATTTATAATAACATTAAATGTGAAAAAATGATATTTAACACCGTTTTTTCAAGAAAAACTGTTAAAATCTTCAAATGAAGGTACTTCCGGTTGACCAATTATAACCAAAATCTAATCAGCTCTTCTCATGGATGCAACGAAGAGGAATACGAAAGAATTATAATTTTTGGAATTGTAGTATTAGAGTTATCGCATTAGAAAATTTTGTCACACACAGACACACACACACACACACACACACACACACACACACACACATACATACACACACACATACACACACACACACACATACAGACATCATCGTAAAAATGATAAAATCGTATTGTAGGGACCCTAAAACGTGCTTATTCATCAAAAACTCACCATCGAATTTTTTGACCAAAGACAATACCTTCCTTACCTAAAGGTGACGGAAGGTAAAAACACTTTTTGTGACATTCATTTTTGCTCCTGGCTCTTCAATTATAATTTGTAAATGCTCTTTGGTTAATTCTATATTTTCACTCACAACGATACTTTATAAATAACTAAGTTATAATAACTAACTTAATTTTCGCAGCTGATAAATAAGTCTTAGAAGATAGTGCAAATTTCTTGTCCACGGTCTATCTGTTTTTCTTATTCTTAATAATTCTAGCGGTGACTCTCGTGTAGACTACTTCTACGTATGTTTAAGAGAAACAAAATTGTTGTGTGATTCATAGATTAAATTTAAAGAGATTTTAACATTTATCTTAACTTCCCGGAAAAGTACTTCCATATATGTGATATGTATGTTTCACATGAAAAATGTGATTTTGTAGGACATAATATTTTGGATGTGGTACCTGTAACATACCCAAAAATGGGTGTGACGAGAAAATCAATTTCCCGATAGCGGCAAACAAGACATTTTTAGTTATTAATTTTTTTTACAAAATTTTGGGTATGACATGTATAATATATTCTTGCGATACGTACATACTATACTTTTTCTACGACTGCAATTTAAAACAGAAATTAAAAAATACACCTTTTAAAATTAGCATTCATAATGAAGTCATTACGAAACCCAATTGCGAATCGAAAGAGCCTTAATTTCGATACGCATTTTTTGCTTTACAAGGTTGGTACTAGATGAAATTTACTTATATTCATAAATCAGAATTGACGTATACTTTCAAATAATTTAATAAATGTCAATCCAAAGTTACCAACTACAACATTACACAACACTTACAAATTTCTCTAAATCAACTGGGTTCAATATAACAGTTCTGTTTTAGTACCTACATATACAGGGTGTTTCAAAAATAATCTAAAAATAATTAAGGGCATATAGTACTGACCAAAATGAGTAAAAAGCTTATCTTCCATAGTTTCAGAGATTTGAGGCAGTGAAAAATGAGTTTTTACGGGGTTTACGTCTACTATCTCAAAAACTATAAGAGTTACGACTTTGATTAAATGGGATTTTTTATTTACCTTTCAGAGGTCATCTTAAATTTTGTTTTTTAAAAAAAAATCAAATAATTGTACTATGTTAAATGTTGTGGCGTGTTAGTTCACTATCTTTGTCAGTTTTTTTTTCAATTTTTCGCTTTTCTCGGAAACAGTTGAAGATCATACCTATGTTGATTAAGCTTTTCTACTTATTTTGGTCAGTACTATATGTTCATAATTTTTTTTACAGTATTTTTGAAACACCTTTATAAAAAACGCAAAACATAAATAAATAAATATATCATCACGGCATATTACCCATTGGTGGGTGTGCCAATCTGCTTTGTACGCAGATATCGGTAATGATAATGACATATTTGTAACGTGCGGGCGTTTACCAGGCGTCACCTCACGAGCACTCATTGCTGGCGTGGAGAGTGCACCACAGGGGTTAATTTTGTGCCATTTAAAATTCGAAATATTTTTAGACCTGTATAAAAAACGCAAAATGTAAAAAATAGAATAAAGGACTCTTTTTATAAGACTTTTTTCGCATTTATCATTTAGAAAACTCGCCAGGGCTCGTTTTATAAATTTTGATGCAAGCGAAAATAACATGTTTTATAAAACCCGTTCTTTAATTTACTATTTTAGGTTAGTAAGTTTCTAGGAATGACAGCAGTCAGCTCCAGCAGCTACCTTCAGACCGTGCTTAATGAATCAGCTGTCAGTGGTTGCTAGCATCACGCCGTGTCTAATACGGTAGAAGTCACAGTTTAGCAAGTTGTCATTAAAATGTTTCGCGTCATATTTTAACAACGGTCAATTTATTATTATTATTATATTTCTGCACAAATGTTAATGATTTCTGGATGAATATTTTAAAATTTGAGAGCCCCTTACATACAGTTTCATGACCAATTTTCTACTTTGCTACTTGGTGTAGAAACTTATTGAAACCATTTCTCTAACCACGTTTAGTAGAGAAATTCCTTATAATCGATTATAAATAAAGTTAGGCAACTAATTTATTAAGTTACATAATTATGCAGTGATCTATAAAATTTAAATATCACTAGATATGCACCACAACAACATTGAAAACCATACTAATGAACACATGGACAATGCAGTGATATGTCAATTAGTGTTTTGTATTGTCTCTTCCATGTGTAACCATCAGACAAGAACTGAATTTAGTATTGTTGAATAAGAAATAATAGGCTCGTTTTTAAGGACTTAAAAAAGTTCAGAATATATGCCCCTAGTTACAATTATGATGGATGAACATCTTTAAAAATGTTTAAAAATGCATTAAAATATGTTATTGTAAAAGTGAAGCACATGCAAGCAAGACAAGTTTTAAGATATGTGGGCGAACATTTTAAAAATCTGATGTGGCCTGCACATGACCTCCCGCCAATTCCATGATGATAATAATAATAATAAATTGTGGATTATATTTTGTTTTTCTTCGAAAATCTGTTAAGAGCTCCAATTATGTACTACATCCGGTTTATCGTAGTTCAAATTTTGTATGATGTTTCAAATTATATACGAGTTTTAAATACCAAATTTGAGAATGGTTGGATCATATAGTAACGTGGAATGCCCGCCGTCGCCGCCACTGTAAGCGAGTGTCTATTTATAGCGGTGACGTAATCGCGCTAGTAGCCGGGCGTCGTAAGCAAACAGGTCGCAACGTCTTTAATTACTTCCGGTCGCCTGAACCTTTTGTGTTCATTGTTATTATGCGGTCGAATATTCTGGGCTTTTCTAGAAAATAATGGCAGCTGTATATAAGGGGCGTAGCTATGCTCGAGGGACACAGTTCAGTGGAGTTTGACTTGACATAGACACTTACATTAGTGCACACAGTCAGTTACAAACAGAGTCATAGAGACATTGACATGGAGTGTTAAAGAGATAGTGAGAAGCACAGCAGTATCGTAGTGAGCGTATGCAGTTGGTGTGGAGTAGGCATTCGGCAAGTTACTGGTATATTGGGATAGCTGTGGATGTAAATACTCGGTGGTGTTGATGAGTATTGGGGAGCTATAGTGTGCAAGAACAGTAACGGCGAGTCGGAAAGTTACTGGTATACCGGGATAGCCGTTAAAGAGAATACTCGGTAGTGTTGAAGAGTATTGGGAAGTTAGGTATATAGGGACAGTAACGGCAAGTGGAAGCTAATACTCGGCAGTGGTGTTGAAGAATTGTGGCATACGGACAGTCGGTGATACTGAGGCTGTGGAGGTTAGACAGAGAGTTACATAAATAGTCAGTCTAAAATTGGAACGCTTAGTGAAATAATATCTAGTTAATTATAGTTTTAGTCTTAATTAGTTTTTTAATAATTGTTTAATTTTAAAACTAGTAGTAGTAATATTTAATTAAAGTTTAATAAACACTTAATTTTAATTAATAATAATTGTCTAATATTTACACTTCATCCAAATAAATATAAAAACGTTAGAATATTTTAATATAGTTTTTCAAGAAAATCAGTTTAGAGCTTCCAGTAAAGTACCATTTCCGGTTTATGAATTTTATCAAAAATCTAATATGTCGTTCTCATTAATATAAACGTCTTAAATACCAAATTTGAAAAGTTTTGGATTGTATCTATTTATTTTTCAAGAAAATCTGTTCAGAGCTTCAAATAAAGGATCACTTCCGATTTATCAATTTTAGCCAAAATCTAATATGATGCTTCCCTTTATATAAAAGTCTTAAATACTACTTAATTTGACAAGTTTTGGAATATATCATAATACATTTTTTACGAAAATCTGTTCAGAGCTTCAAGTAATGTATCACTTCTTCTTTATCAATTTTAGCCAAAATCGAATATGTTGTTCCTTTTGATACAAAAATCGTAAATACTAAAATGGAAAAATTTAGGTTTATATTTCAGTATAGTTTTTCATTAAAAACTGTTGTGTTTTAAGTAAAGTATCACTTCCGGTTGTCCAATTTTACCCAAAATATAACCAACTCTTTATATGAATGCATAAAGCTTAAATATGGGAAGTTTGAAGTTTGAAGCTTGATACAAGAGTTATCGTGGAGGAAAAAATCGTCAAACACCGTGGTAACCCATCTTAAAAATTACCGGCGCTTTTACTTGCTTGACTTTACATTTTCACTTTTAAAAATGTTCACTCATCATATTTGTAACTACTGGTACATATGCTTTTTTCTTTAAGTTAATTAATCGCTAGAACTAATAAGTATTAATATTTACATTTAAAATTTATGATACTAATGTATTTTTGTGTGTTACAGATTTGAACCCGGGTCCATAAACACCGTAGTCCACCGACAAATCCACTCTGATGAAATACAATATATAAATGTATATTATTTATTTTATTTGTAATATTTCAATAAATACTTTTAAAATATTATATAATCACTTATTTTTATGTAGTTACAATAAAAGGTGTTAAAATGAATAAAAACTTTTATTTCTACCCTTAAATTACACGTACCTATATAGTTTGTGAAATCGCCACCAGAAAAAGGATGGCAGCACCTATCAACTTACCTTTTTCAAACTTAGTAAAACGTACATGGATTACTTTTCATATAGGGAGTATACCTATTGGGAATTTAAAAACAGTATATCGTGTATAGATGCTACTGTTTATATGGGGCGTATACCTGTTGGGAATTTAAACTCAGTAAACCGTGCATGGATGCTTCTTTTCATATGGAGCGTATACCTGTTGGGAATTTAAACTCAGTAAACCGTGCATGGATGCTTCTTTTCATATGGGGCGTATACCTATTAGGAATTTAAACTCAGAAAACCGTGCATGGATGCTTCTTTTCACATGTGGCGTATACCTACCTATTGGGAATTTAAACTCAGTAAACCGTGCATAGATGCTACTTTCGGGTAGCATCTATGCACGTAAAAATTTTTTTAATCGTGCATAGATGCTACTTTCTGGTAGCATCTATGCACGCTAACCTGTTTTAAATTTTCAATTTTTTTCATAGGTTATGGATCTACCCTGTTTACCACTTGCGTTCTTAGAATATCGATTTCGGTAGCTAAAACCTGATAAAAAGCTGTTTACCGGTAACAGTTCACCGGTAGAATTTTCGTAAATACCTCATATAAATGACGGAAGGTAATGTGCTGGCCACATCCGATTTTTTTGTTTTTATACTTACCCCTATTTTTCTTTTATTTTTAACCTGAAAAATAAATAAAAAACTGATAATATTTTTTAAATATTTATTTATAAATTTGATGAATAAACAATATATTATTGTACATAACATACTAATAAAAAAATAATGCAAAATATATAAAATAAACATTATTAACACTTAATAATATTGATAACTACATATACAATATCACTTATACAGGGTGTTTCCTTTAAAACAACTAGTGATTTTTTGGGCGTACTAATGGCTAGAGAAAAATGCAATATATGTATAAAAAAAATGATCAGGACCGAAAATTCAAGCAGTGGTTCTCAAAAGGTAGAACAATTCTTTTTTAAATGGTAACATATTAATTTTTTTTCTAATTCCACTAATTTACATATTGTATAGGGTTGTATACCAATTATTTTGAGAAACATGGTTGCCAAAAAAGCACTGATTGTTTAAAAGGAAAACCCCTGCATATTTCACTTTTCTCACACTTCTACACTTTGGGGTGACTTTCACGGCACTCAACCCTGTAGCAATGGGGTAGTAAGCTAGGGGGTGTCTCTCGTGCAAGGGGTAAGCAGGGATGGTGCAGCCAAAGAAAAAACCGTGCAAAAGACCTAGAAAACACAAAAATATGTAAGTTTAACTGAATTAATAATATTAAACTCAAATTTTTATTAATAATAAAATATAAAGGCCGTGCTATATTGTGGCCGTACACCAATTTTTTTTTTCTGGAAGAAAAGAATGAACAAAGAATTTTAGTGCACAAGCGGCTTAAAAATTTTACGCAATAAGCGAGATATGAATTTTTAAAGTTGAGAATTTGGTGCATGACATAGTAGGTTTTCATCAGTGGTCGACAAACTGTTAGTTCTAGAGAGTACAAATGTTTCATGTTCGCATAGCTGAAATATTTTTATACAGAGTGTCTTTGAAATGACCGTCTTCGATATCTCCATTGTCGTTAGAAATAGAACATAAATTTATTAACAGAATTTATTCACCTACTCAAGGAGTATAACATGAAATTATTTTCACATATACAGGATGTTGCATTCGGCTCGGCGAGAATTGTTTGCTCTTTTTTAAAATGGAACATCCTATACAGGGTGTTATATTTTAATGGACCCAGTAAATATCTCGCTTATTTATTAAGTTGGCAATTTTTTTCATATAACATGATTTATACAGGAACATGTAAGCTACTTGATGACGGATGTACATTCCTGATACCACTTCCGGTTTATGAGTAATTAATATCTACTTTGAAATTTCAAATGGAACATACTATATTTTTTTATAAATTTGAAAAGTGCATCAAATTTTCTTTACAATTATGTAAAATAATCCATATGTTACATTATTAAAAATTAAAATGGCGGGCACTTTTTTATACACCTAATTGGAAAGAGAATAGTGAGCCATGACTGTGGCTTGAAATAAAACAATTAACTAAAACAATTGTAACTATTATTATTAAACGAAATAATATTTTTTTGTCATAATACTACAGAAAATAAGAATAAGGAACACAAGCCACAGTCATGGCTCACTATTCTCTTTCCAATTAGGTGTATAAAAAAAGTGCCCGCCATTTTAATTTTTAATAATGTAACATATGGATTATTTTACAAGATTGTAAAGCAAATTTGATGCACTTTTCAAATTTGTAAAAAAATATAGTATGTTCCATTTGAAATTTCAAAGTAGATATTAATTACTCATAAACCGGAAGTGGTATCAGGAATGTACATCCGTCATCAAGTAGCTTACATGTTCCTGTATAAATCATGTTATATGAAAAAATTGCCAACTTAATAAATAAGCGAGATATTTGTTGGGTCCATTAAAATATAATCCTGTATATTTTCATATATTTTGAATTGCATTTTATTCACCTATACGCACATATATATGTTTTTTAAATTTTCCTCGTCGTCAAGTTATTCCGTTTTTTTTTCTCTAAAAATGACCTAATACACGCATTGTTTTATAAAGCCGTACTAAGGTAATTTTAATAGTAAAAATTAAGAAAAAATTTTTCTGTACAACTGTAACTATACTCTATGTTCTCATATAATTTAAAAAATATATAATTATACAGGGTGTTCAATAAAGCCAACTCAATTTCAAATGACTATAACTCGTCATTTTCAATTGGAACTTCCTATATTTTATTATTTAGTTGGGGTTCTTTTTATGTTATCTTTCTATGTTATTAATGGTATCCTGTGCCTAAAACCAATAATTTCGGAATTATTCACCATTTTTGTCTAAATTTATTTAAATATTAAATCTAGTATACTATGGAAATCGTGTTTTTATTAAGAAACAATTGCAATAATGGACAGTAGTTTGCATTATCCAATAAATAAAACTGTTTAATATTAATATTTGTGCGATTAGGTATTAATAGTTCTTCTTGCGAAAAATTCATATGAATAAATTATTATTACGTTTTTTAAATCATTATTTTTAAACAAAAGATAATAATAAAAGATGTATCCGTTGTTTAAAAAATCTTAAACTTGTGGCATCTAAAATTTATTTCAACTTCCAATTTTTGAGCTATCAATTGTTAAAATTGATAAATTTTACAAATAAACATGTTTCAATTCAACAATTTTATTTTATCTATCGTCCTTGTACGTTGCTTTCGTGCTCCAGTATTGAAATCTTCGACGAAAGGCTGACAAATTTATTAAGTCCGAGACAGATCGGTCACAGGATAACTCGGCTACTGAATATTTAAATCACTGCTTTCATTTCTATCATGTATGCAAATAGAAGATACCGGATTTAATGAACACGCTTGCCCAGAAAAAGAAATAAAAAAGAATTCAAGAGGTGTATGGCAGTCAAGCTGATCAAGAAGCGACGGGAAATGGATGGGTAACCGAATAATATATTAGAGTAAGTTAGAAGAAGTTTTATTATACATTTGTAGATGTGTCACTTTGTTGTTACAAGCGTCAAGCTAGATAGAATCCGGAACATTTAAAATTATTCTTTCGTAATTTCCTACTTCTCTAATTACTTTCGGTAAAATGTTTCAAATAAGGCCCGTTTTTACCTCCCGCTACCCATGGTAAGGGAGGTATAGGGATCGTGCTAAAAATCGCATATCGAGATTTTGCTAAATGACCACGTTTTAAGATTCCTAGAATTTAATTTTAACATTTTCACGATGATGTCTGTGTGTATGTATGTGTGTATGTGTGTGTGGATCCTTTATTCTAACTCAAATACTATCATTCAGAAAATTTTGAAACCTTGTATTTCGAACTTTTTCTGTAATGGAAAGAGCCCATTAGATTTCGGTGTAAATCGGATAACCGGAAATAGCATTTTACTAGAAGCTCAAAATAGTTTTTCTTCGAAAAATACCTTTATTTGAAATCGTCACTAAAGTGCACAAAAATCGGCATTAAAAGCTCAGAAATCGGCACTAAAGTAATCCATTATAGGACGATTTCTGAAAATGCAGTGTTGCCAATGATATAGTACTTATTGTATACGTAAAATTGTTTCAAAGTTATAATTTTGCATTTTTAATCAATTTCTTCGTTTTAAATAAAATTTAGTTGCGTGTTCTTAATAAATTTAATGTCTGAGATTAGAAATATTGAATGGCAGACAAGGCAGACAGGTATGTAAATATACCCTATAAAAATAAGTATTCCTTTCATTTTCACAAATTTTCGATTTCAAATAAAATTTAATATGAACCTCGGCACTGAAGCTCCTTTTTATCACTCATGTGGTTTATTTCCCTAGGCCCTAAAGGGCCTCTGAAAATAAACTCCACGTTCGTGGTAAAAAATAGAACTTCAGTGCCTTGATACATAAATAACTATTACCTAAATGTTATTTTTTCGAGATGAATGTTATCATAAAAATTAAAGATTATTAAATTTTCTACAGATTTGCATTAATACTTTTTCTATATATTTTATGGATAAATTTATAAAATTATCTATAAATTTAATCCTGGAGCCTATGCTTTAAACAAGCAAAACTGCTTGGTTACACAATTCATATCTTAAATGTATGTAACTGACAGATAAATGTCACTGTCAAAGAACTAATCATTCCAAATTAATAACAGTAACGTTTTAAAAAGAAAATAGTAAATAGAAACCTAGTTATATAGAATGGATCTTAATACAGTTTCCGCAATAACTAAATAGGTAAGTATCTATATTTAAATTAATAAAAATTAAATAGCGGGAGGTTTGGTGTTGGCCACATCAGATTTTTTAGTGTTCAAATTTTTGCAGGCGCTCAAATGAATTTCGGGGGCGCTTGAGCGCCCCCAAAAAGAGTTCTAACTACGCCACTGGTACGATCCCGGCCGACACCAAATATTTCGAATTTTAAATGGCACAAAATTGACCCCTGTGGTGCACTCTCCACGCCAGCAATGAGTGCCCGTGAGGTGACACCTGTTAAGCGCCCGCACTGTGCAAATATGTTATCATTACCGATATCTGTGTACAAAACAGTCTGGTACACCCAGCCTTGATGATATATTTATTTATTTATTTAAATTAATAGATAATTGTTTACTTGGACTGCTATAACAAATAATCATATCTAATAAAAATATATTAACCTAACTTGACAGGTAAAACGTCAAACATTTGATAATTTATCCGTTTCATGGCTATCGCTATTTTTAGGATAATTTTAGGCTCTACAACTTTTATTTGAAGCATTTTTACTTAAAATAATTAGGGAAGCAGGTTAAAGTCCTATGTTCCGGTGTCGTGGTGAACATCCTGTATATGGATCTATTATTGCGGGTTTGTGTTAAGCCCCATTGTGGAAAATGATATGAGTATAAAAAATCTATAAATCAAACATAATTATAGTGTTCTCCAAGTTGTATGGTAGCTTAAACAAACTTCTATTTCAATTCTATTCTTGGTAGGTACATTAAGATACATTTTACTGATAAATACAACCCGTTACTTATGCGAAAACGATAAGAAAATATCTTTTTTATTGAAATTAATTTATAACATAGAATTATCTTATGACAGCTGCCAAAGAGCTAGAAGGTATGGTTTTTATATATTGTTTAATCCATTTTTTATTGTCACGAATTGTTAAGGCAACAATTTATTTAAAAGGAAATTATGTTTTAAAAATCAAGCTTATTTAGGCGTTGATGTCCTTCAGATGGGAGACCACTTCTTCTAACCTCTAACTTATGTAACAAAGTTTTGAGATTTTTTTTTTTTATTGAAACCTTTACGCAAGGTGTTGTTCCTATAAACTAAGAGAATAAGAAATCTAGTTTTACAACACTAATAGGGAACCATGTTCTTCAATGTGACGCAGTTTTTTAATACCTTGTCTCATTTGTTTCTGGACGATGTTAAATCTACTTCCCTGATCTTTGAGATTTATGTTGTTATAAAAATTAAAGATTATTAAATGCTCTACATATTTGCTTTAATACTTTTTATATATATTTTATGGATAAATTTATAAAATTATAATTTAAATTCAGTAGCCTACGCTTTAAACAAACACAACTCCTCTGTTACACAGTTCAGATTTCAAATGTATGTAACTGACAGATAATTGTCACTGTCAAAGAACCAATCATTTCAAATTAATAATAGTAACGTTTTTAAAATGAAAATAGTAAATAGAACAATAGTTATATGGAAATGAATTTAATACAGTTTCCAGCATAAATGTAAGTATACAGGGTGTTCCGCGACTCGACCGACAAACTTATACCATATATTCCGGGGGTCATTACGATGAAAAAATGTTATATGACCTATACGTGAATTCCTCTTTGTTTTGAATATATCGAAGGAATTAAAAAAATATATATAATTGAGTTAGCCTTGACGAATGAACGTATGTTTGATAAATGAATAATTTTTGTGCAGTTTTATGCTGGATTTATACAGCGTAAGCCGTAACGTAACGTACCGTGCCGTGGCGTACTGTAACGTATCGTAACGCGTGATTTTTCTAGGCTATTTTATACAGAACTTTTACGGTACATTTTCGTAAAAAGTATACTAATGCTCTGTCGATACAAATGTAGTGTACATTAGATTTGTATTTATCAGGTTTGTTAGTTTATTCGCAATGCACTATATTTCATATATATTTCCATTTAATATATTAATCCAAACTTTGACACATGACACATGTCACTTATGTCAGTCAAAGTCACACAAGACAGACTATTTGTAATGTAGTATTTTTTATATTTATATCCATTTAATTTATTAATTCCAACTTTGACATAATTAGCCACACAAAAACAGACTATAGCGCAGGTAAGCAATAATTTTCGTAATATCGCAACGTAACGTGCCGTAACGTAGAAAGATAAAAGTTCGCGATCTTTGGGTTTTTGACACGTTACGGCACGGTACGTCACGTTACGGCTTACGTCTGTATAAATTATCACATTAGTATGCATTGATTTATTCTTTACGTTACGTTACGGCACGGTACGTTACGTTACGGCTTACGCTGTATAAATTCAGCATTATTAATTTAAGCCATTATGCCGCATTTTACTCCATGTGGCTCCAGCAAGATGGGGCACCACGACATTTTGGGAAACAAGTGATGGTGTTTTTTAAGGAAAATTTTCCGGAAAGGTGGATAGGACGAGGTGGTCCTGTACATTGGCCAGCTTGGTCACCTGACTTGTCGCCTTTAGATTTTTTTCTGTGGGGTTGCCTCAAATCTCGTATGTATAATAATGGTAAACCAGATACTCGCGAAGAGTTGACTGACCGTATAGTTGAAGCTACTAATTCTCTAAAGAATGAATTGGCAGTAATTAAGTGGCAACATTCTATGATTCGAAGGATAGCTGAATGTTTAGAAAATGGCGGTTCTCATTTTGAACAGTTGCTGTAATTTTGTCTTAATTAGCTATCCATTGACGAATAAATTTTCTTTTATCATTTTTTAAAAATTTCTTCGATAACTCCGATACAAAGAGGAATTCACCTATAGATCATATAACATTTTTTGATTGTAATGACCCCCGGAATGTATGGTATAAATTTGTGGGTCGAGTCGCGGAACAGCCTGTGTATTAAAATTAATAAAAATTAAATTGCGGGAGGTATAGTGTTGGCCATATCAGATTTTTTAGGTACAGTGATCGTGCTAAAAATCGCATATCGAGATTTTGGTAAATTACCACGTTTTAAGGTCCATAGAATCCGATTTTAACATTTTCACGATGATGTCTGTGCATGTGTGTGGATCCTCTATACTCTAACTCAAATACTATTATTCAGAAAATTTTGAAATCGTATATTTCCACCTTATTCTAATATGGAAAGAAGCCATTAGATTTTGGTGTAAATAAGATAATCGAAAATGGCACTTTACTTGAAGCTCAAAATAGTTTTTCTCTGAGAAATACCTCCAAGTGTTATTTTTTCGGGATTTTCTTTTGGAACCTTAAATGGTTAAATTTAACCTCTTGTCATGATTGACTGTAATAAAATATGACAGTTTCTTCCACCGCTTCCGCCATTTTTTTAATGTTAAGTGATCTGATCCTTCTAATCCAAGTTTTTGTTTAGTAGACGGCACTGATCTGGATTACTTAGTCTTGGGGTGGGGGTAATGATCAGAATTCGAAAGAACAAACACTTTACTGATCCAACACAGCGAAAGAATGTGGCTTCATTTGACACAACTGTTTCTATCTCATAGTTCATCAAGCTTTCTTTCTTGCTGGGGCTGGCCAAGGTATTGCTGGGGTTATGACGTCATGGAAAACTGCAAAATTCTTTTGCATATTTTTCCCGTACTATAAATTTTAATGCAAAGTAAAAAAATATAGGTCTAATATTTTAATTTCTATATTAACATAAAAAAATCGTGGAAAACTTTATTACAACTATATTGAACTCTATTTAGTAATAAAATTTGGAGCGTAATTTTTTTCTCAAATATTTTGTTACATACGTTGTATTTTCTTCTATCTTGTCGGGTCGGCGTTGTATTCTTTGTGCTCTCCAGTTATCTTTATAAAACTTAGTTATATTGTACGTCAGTCATCTTATGTGCAATACTCGTACTGAAAGCCACTGGCGTATAATAATTAGTAATCTGGCTCGCAAGAAGTGAACAGTACGTAAGAACCGTAGATAAGATGCTGCGTATTGTATATGACATTGCAACCGTACTAGCTTTTAGCTATACAGTACGGGACTTACAAGAATGCCGGAATTAACAGATATATTGTTAAAACTGGTGGTGTTCTTCCAACAAGTGATTTGGGAAGTGACGCCTAATAAGTGGTTTGAATGGTGGAGATATTGTCATTACGGAAATTAGTACTTAAAAGCAGATTACCACACCCAGAAAGGGTATTATTGTTTGGTCGAGGGCTTTAAACGCTGACCACTTTTGTCACTGCGAACTGTAAGATCTATTGTAGTATGTCTTTATTGGCAACTCAAATTTAGCATGAGATATCTAACGGAAAAATTAGATTAATAAAAGAAGTTTATAAAACTATTAAAATTCAGCTTTTTCATGTTTGTCTGTCTTTCGTCCACAATTTTTGTTTGCGACAGCAACGCCACCATCGATGATTTGAGTCACCAATAGTCAGAAAAATTTACTCTTTCGGGGTCATCTTCTAGTACAGATTTAGCTTCTACCGAAACCCATCTACTTTTGGTACAATGAAAAGCAACTGCGTAAAAATTTACCTTGCAAGACATAATAGGACAATACTCACAGGAAAATGTGCAAAATATAGGAATCCAATGCCTAATAAAATTAAAGCTGATATTACTAAAAAGGCGATGTAACCCAATGTTAAACGGCGGAATACTTGAATAACAAATTCAGTTTTTGTATGTTTAACATCTATATTTGAAATTACACTATTATTCACTAAAGATGACTATTCAGGGTCATTTGTTCGAAGACAGAATACATATCACTTTACAGTAGTAGCTTAGCAACATTTTGTATTAGAAAGAGAAAGATTATTTGACCTATGTCTATTTAATTTATGTGGGGTGACAGATATACGTAAATAGTGGCATTACTTTCAAACACACTATAAATAATAATGACATATGTTGTAGAATTACAGATACCTAATTATCTACTACACTGCCCTCTGTGCTAATATTAACCCAGTGGCGTTGACGTTTAAATCAAATTATTATTCCTTGGTTTATAAGTTAAGTCTATGTTTTTGAATTTTGCAAAAATATAAGTGAAGAACATAAATCTTTCAGAAATGCATTATTTAGAAAGAAACATAATTTATGAATTATTCTTATTTTTTCAGTTAAAATGTGTCCATAAATATTTCATGTTGCACGCCTATGCAAACGAAATCCAATGAAGTTATCTGCAAGTAATATTATATCAGACGGCTCACAAATGACCTTGAATAGTCATCTTTCGTGAATAATAGTTTATAGATATTTCTCGCCATTTGCGATTGTTTTATAGCACCGAACCTCCCGCTATTTAATTTTTATTAATTTAAATATACATATACATACTTACATATTTAGTTATTGCGCAAACTATATTAAGATAAATGATAATCATGCTTTATTAGGTATTTGATCGTCAATTGTTATTTGCTGTAGATGTAGAACTACTAATTCAAATATGGAAGACAGAGGGTTCATACTTTTTTACATACAAAGCTTTTTTGTGTTCTAATTTTTCCCGTGTGTGTATTTTATTTATGACTATTTTTTTTCAAATGGTCTCCTTGGTACGCGTTATCGGCGTCTTGTCGGTATCTCAGGTATATCATTTAACTACTTTCCGGAAATCAGACGGAATACCATGATACAGTTTAGTAAAATTTGTTTAACTAAAACTATTGTGCGGAGTACGATGATCGACTGGTAGCAGAATGGAAAATTGGGAAATGATCGGACACGCAGTCTAATGTAAATAATTTATTTCCTGGCCTACGTTTCAACTGTTACTACAGTCTTCCTCAGGGCTGAGGAAGACTGTAGTAACAGTCGAAACGTAGGCCAGGAAATAAATTATTTACATTAGACTGCGTGTCCGATCATTTCCCAATTTTCCATAAAACTATTATGATTACCCCTTAACCTTAAAATTAATTTTAACAAAAACTAAATACGTATTTCGAGAACTAAGTTCTCATCATCAGTAGTACAATAAGTGAAAGTTAAACAGAGTAGTCAAGATTACTCAACATGTCAACCATGCCAGAGGTCCTAACAAAAAAAACAAGGGAGAGAACTGGGATTATATAGGGATGGGAGTCACAGGTGAATGATTACCCATGAACTAAGATAATTTTCGTCCAATAATAATGAGTCATTAAAATTTTAAATCGTCCAATAAAATTTAACTTTGTAATAAATTGAAAATTTGTTTACATTTTCGAAAATGTGTGAAATTTAAGAAATGATCGTTTTTGAGTTTAGAGTCATCTAATCTATCGATTTTATACAGTTTTGGTCGAAATACTATGAGACAAAAAATTTGGACGTGGGCTCTCGTAGTAATATGATTAAAATCCGTGTCTTTATAAATCGTCAACCCATTTTATAAAACTCGGACAAATTGTCAATCCATTTCATTTAATTATGGTTCTATTTACTATTTTCTTTTTAAAACGTTACTATTATTAATTTGAAATGATTAGTTCTTTGACAGTGACTTGACAGTGACATTTATCTGTCAATTACGTTCATTTGAGATATGAACTGTGTAACCAAGGAGTTTTACTTGTTTAAAGCGTAGGCTCCGAGATTAAAATTATAGATAATTTTATAAATTTATCCAGAAGTATTTATGCAAATCTGTAAAAAAATTAATAATAATTAATTTTTGTAATAACACAAAACTTGAAAAATTAACATTTGAAGGTATCTTTCGAAGAAAATCTATTTTGAGCTTCAAGCAGTGAATGATAGTATTTTCTGAATGATAATAGTATTTGAGTTAGAGTGAAGGATCTATACATACATACATACACACACACACACACACACACATACACATACACACACACACATACACACACACACACACACACACACACACACACACACACACACACAGATATATACACACAGACATAATCATGAAAATGTTAAAATTGGATTCTAGGGACCATAAAACGTGGTCATTTACCAAAATCTCGATATGCGATTTTTATCACGATCCCTATACCTCCCTTACCAAGGGTAGCGGGAGGTAAAAAGCACTCAGAGCAGGTAAAGAATCCCTTGAGATTATAATGCAAGCAGTAATCGGTATGCCATTTTGCCATGATTTCGATATTTACAGTTTCTAGTAGCAAGCCCAAAGTTATCATGAAAACAGTTACTGTACCAGAAGTCAGTTTCCCGATCTTATTTACCGTGAAGTATCTTTTACCTAATTACACAGTGTTCCGATGTTTCTTCATCTTCTTCGCAGAGTCGACAGATACTGCTTTCAGCTATACCAATCTTACATATATATTTCAGAAGACAATGACCAGTAATGACCTATCTTTGTCGACGACGGTGCAATGAATTTCGTCCCAGTTTTTGATCTTCTTTATATGGTTTTTCAAGACTCCACAAGAAGGTTCAAGCCCATAAAACGGTAATTTGTCTTCCTTCCAAACAAATGTCACAAGCGATGTTGTTTCTACATTCCAGCAGAAGGTTAGATAGGTGCTGTCATCACTTTGAACTGTCTTCCGGAAAATAGTATACGATATGTTATTCCATTCCGGATCTAATTAAAATCTTCCTAAATGCCGGCCTGTATTCCATACGCATTCAACTCAGGTATTGTAGCCTAAAGGCAGGACCGTAATAAATTAATCGAAGCATTTTTCCATCTATCTGTAGGCTCTATTAGATATGTAGCATATGCTTTACAGTTGCTGTTGTCTGAGTGTATGTACTGTATACATGTATGCTAATGTACTCAGAGAATGCAGTTTTTGATTTTATCAATTTGTTTAATTTTTAATTTGGACCAGTATTATAATCAGACGCACCGGAGAAGAAAGTTATGTATAACATGAATGTAGAGTGCATTTCACTTTGTAACTTCTTTTCTTTGGGAATAATCGTTAATAAAATGTATGTATCTAATTTCGCTACATTGTTGAATAAAATATGTCACAAAAAAGTTTTTTGGAAAAATTCTGAATGGTCTATACTGTAGATTAAGAAAAGTATATTGAACTTGCTTGTTACTACTGCTAATGGGGAAATACAAAGACAAAAATCTGATGTAACCAGCACATTACCTTCCGTCATTTCTATGTATTGTGTACAAATTTCATACAGAAAGTTCCTTGCAAAAGATTTTATTTCTTGTACATTACCTTCCGGCAGTTATATGTATTTTATACAAATTCCATACAGTAAGTTTCTAGCAAAAGATCCTATATTTCCAGTAAAATTCAATCGTAATTTCCTTAATATAGTAGCTGTTTCCATAGTTATAGCATAGCTGGCTAATTTATGAAATTTAATTTTTAACTCCATATACATTTAATATGAAATATAAAGTGCAGTCAAATCGTATAGAGAATAAAATATTCTTTAATATTTATAATAATGTTAAATGTTAAATGTGAATTTTTTCAAGAAAAACTGCCAAAATCTTCAAATGTGGATACTTCCGGTTGACCTATTATAACCAAAATCTAATCAGTGCTTCATATGGATGGAGAGTTATAATTTTTGAAATTGTAGTATTAGAGTTATCGCAGGGCAAATTTTTGTCACTCTCTCTCTCTCTCTCTCTCTCTCTCTCTCTCACGCACACACACACACACACACACACACACACACACACACACACACACACACACAGACATCATCGTAAAATAGTAAAATCGTATTCTATGGGCCCTAAAACGTGCTTATTGATTAAAAACACATCACCGAATTTTTTGACCAAAGACAATATCTTCCTTACGTAAAGGTGACGGAAGGTAAAAAAATATATTGATTTTTTTTTCATTAACTGCCATTATTCATCAAGAATATTTAATATCATTATACTTTTCATTCATGATTTTCTTTGTAAACATTTTGAGTCTGAGGTTGTGACGTCATAATTTTGTACACACAGCACGGAAGAGATTATACACAGTCGCAAAATTGCGGTGTCATTAGAAACCAAAAACTTATGTGAACTATACTTTGTCGCTTAGAAGAAAATGGGCAGTAGCTCTATATTAAATTTGTATAAGGAGATTCAATATATTTTCCTTAAACCACAATATCAAATTTTGAAAATTTCCGAAAACTTTTGTGACACATTTTATCTCTTCTATCCTTATAATGTTGTCCCAATAACAGCGCCTTATTTAAATTTGGTTACTATTATAATTGGTCTTGTATATGTTACTAAGATGGACCTTAAAAGAGGTCAAGTCGAATTTTATCCGGGCCGCACCCTAAACTGGTTCCAAATAAAAAAATCTGATGTGGCCAGCACATTACCTTCCGTCAGTTCTATGTATTTTGTATAAATGTCATGCATAAAGTTTCTTGCAAAAGATTATATTTCCTGTACATTACCTTAAGGCAGTTGTATGCATTTTATACAAATTCCATACAGAAAGTTTCTAACAAAAGATCCTATATTTCCAGTAAAATTATAACATAAACATACTGTCAACTGCACTTGACACTGACACCTTTAAATTAGAATTTTCTTAATGTAGCAGCTGTTTTCAAAGTTATAGCAAAGCTGACTAATATATATGATATTTAATTTCTTTATAATTTTTTAACTCTATGTCCATGTAATATGAAGTATAAAATGAATTCAAATCGTATAGAGAATAAATAATTCTTTAATATTTATAATAACATTAAATGTGAAAAAATGATATTTAACATCGTTTTTTCAAGAAAAACTGTTAAAATCTTCAAATGAGGGTACTTCCGGTTGACCAATTATAACCAAAATCTAATCAGCTCTTCACATGGATGTAACGAAGAGGAATACGAAAGAATTATAATTTTTATAATTGTAGTATTAGAGTTATCGCATTAGAAAATTTTGTCACACACAGACACACACACACACACACACACACACACACATACATACATACACACACACACACATACAGACATCATCGTAAAAATAGTAAAATCGTATTCTAGGGACCCTAAAACGTGCTTATTCATCAAAAACTCACCACCGAATTTTTTGACCAAAGACAATACCTTCCTTACCTAAAGGTGACGGAAGGTAAAAATTGTGCAAGCAATGATTCCGCTTAATATTAATATTTGACTGTGCCTAAATGTACTTGATTTTTCTCCATTTAAATAACATTGGCCTTTGACATAATTTGGAACTATATTTTTTTCAAAGACAATAAGAGTTTTAAAAAGACCACTCAATATTGGAATTTATTCTATAGTGAACCGAGAATATGTAGAGAAAATTATAGTCCCAAATCAATAATCGTATTATAGTAATTGTAGATAACTTTTTGTGGGCTTTTGTGCGATAGTTTAACTATCTATAATTATCTTAAGAATAAAGATTGGGACTTCAAATTTTGTCTACATATTCTCGGGTCATTCTAGTATATATTTCAATATTGAGTGAATTTTTTAAATCTCCTATTGTCTCGGAAAAAATCAAGTTCCAAAATGTGTCAAAATCCAATGATATTTAAATAATTATTTTTTGACATTTCTAATTGTTTTTTGACATTTCTTACAACCAATGAAATGTTCCATTTTGTGTCACGTGTCTGCACTTTAACTAATCCTGTCATTATTATACTGAGAATAAAGCCCTAGAGATTATTCCTGGGAATAATCACTGTAGCTTTTGTTTTTGTTGACATGTCAGAAAGTAATCAACACATAAGTAAAATGAGCGAAAAAGACTAATTTTGTGCCATTTCTGATTACGAAATAAACTAAAAAATTATAGAAACCACTTCTAGAAATACCATAATTAGTAATTATATCTTTTGAATATTTTATTTTGCATCGTCAACTCAAGCCATTTGGCAATAGTCACGAAAGCCCGTAGGCAACAAGTTTTCGAAAAATCTGACAAAATAATTTTCACTTTATTCTCACTCTCTTGTTATAGCATGTATATATATATATATATATATATATATATATATATATATATATATATATATATATATATATATATATATATATATATATATGAGCAAAATCAAGTGCATTTGGCACGGCCAATGCTAGCACATATTTATTTATTTGGAACCACTTTAGGGGGTGGCCCTTGACCCCTTTTAAGGTCCACTCTATTATATTACCGTTTATACACATAATAACGAATTTTCCAAGAGTGAGTTCTGTGCGTTATGTGACGTTATTGTTAGCATTTTTTAAAAATAAGTAAATATTGGTTTCGCATAATTCCATAATATATAATAATAAAAATATAGCGTTTTTCAGTCGATTACGGGATCAATCTCATTTCGGTGAAATTGGTTGTTCTTGAATTAAACATTCTGCTCGTAGGTACATGTGCATATGTAAGTGCATATTAAAATACTTCTTTTCTAATTATAATCTAAATTCGCCATGAAATGTAGGCCATTCTTTGTGACGCGTGCTATAGGTTCGTTTTGAATTAGTTCTTTATGTTTATCATAAAATAGCCATTGTATATTTCCTGATATCATTATAACAAAAATTTAATAAGACTCTTGTTTAGCCATGATTAAGTAAGGTAAAATTATCAGCTTTATAACAATGACTTGACCTATTGTTGGTTATCGTAAATTAATATTTTATGTGTGAGAGAATGGATTTATAACTATAGTACAACAATAATATTCAATATGTAATGAAAATATAAAATATTCCATCTATGCCTCACATTAAATTTTATCAATATATTAACGTTTTCTTCATCTTATTCTCTTCTTAACTTCTCTAATTAATTGGGTACCAGTATATACAGGGTGTAACACCGGAACATAGGACTTTAACATGTACTTTAACATGTAAATTCGTATATTCCTGCTTCAATAATTATTTTAGGCAAAAATGCTTCAAATAAAAGTTGTAGAGATTAAAATTCTGCATCTGAACCAATAAGAAAAATGTCACTTTCCCGCTCATGCGCGACAAAGTAAAAACAACGCTCGCTGTCTAAATTTCTAACTATACAATGTTGAGAAATGTCACTTGTCTACATTATTAACGGAAACGTTTAGTCAGGAACTAATGGCACTGTAGTTACACATTTACCACCTTCACAAGTCAATCTGACATATAACTGCCCTGTCGGTATATTACGTAACCAAACAAAATGCCGCACTGCTGTGAAAATAAAATAGGGCATTTACAAAAACGAAAGTATAAAATTCTTAGATTAGATTGAAGCAATAGCTCAAGAAGAATGGAAAATAACGATAAATTAAAAAGTTTGGCGTGAACGCTCCCAATAGACATCCACTTTTTCACTGCACTAGTTTAATGTACTTACAATACTCGAAAAAAAAAAATTATACAAAAAACTTATAATATTCATTACAAAATTGGCATTAATTTTTAAAAAAATCTGGTGTGGCCAGCACATTACCTTCCGTCAGTTCTATGTATTTTATACAAATTCCATACAAAAAGTTTCTTAGAAATGATTTTAAAATTATAACACAAACATGTCAATCGCACTTGACATTGACATCTGTCTATCAGAATTTTTTAAATTATATGTATTAGCTGTTTCCAGGAAATATCCATTTTGGCCATCCCTGAATTCATTCTGACTAATTTCGTCGTGACGCCTGTACGTACATACGTATCTCGCATAACTCAAAAACGGTATACCGTAGAAAGTTGAAATTTTGTATTTAGGACTTCTATAACATCTAGTTGTGCACCTACCTTTTTGGTCATTACATAATTTCCAGAAATGGTACTTTATTTGAAGCCTATACTAGATTTTAATGAAAAACTATATTAAAATATAATCCAAAACTTTTCAAATTTAATATATAAGACTTTTATATAAATTGGAATAATACCTGAAGTTGTTAACAGTTTTTCTTGAATAAAATGGTTTTATTTTGATTTTAGAAATAAATGCTTCAAATAAGAGGTTTAGAGAATTAAATACTGCGTCTAGCACATCAAGTATTATTAAATTAGCCCTTTGTATAAGCGAGATATGTAAATTTAAAACTTATATACTTTTTGGTTTTTGTAATGAAGCTTGCTATGGATTAGGACAAAAAATAACAAAAAAATAAAAAATAGATGTTAATGTCAAATTACGTCAAATACGTGCAATTTTATAATTGAGTCTATACTTCATATTAGTCTTGTGTACAAGGAAGTCGTGTGGTGTCCACATCAGATTTTTTTAAACTCAATATCCATTGAATATGAAGTATAAAATGTAAACAAATCGTATAGAGAATAAAATATTCTATAATATTTATAATAACGTTAAATATGAAAAAATGATATTTAACAGTGTTTTTTCAAGAAAAACTGTTAAAATCTTCCGGTCGACCAAATAAAACCAAAATCTAATTAGCTCTTATATGGGTGTAACGAAGAGAAATACGAAAGAATTATAATTTTTAGAATTGTAGTGTTGGAGTTATCGACAGAGAAAAAATCGTCACACACACACACACATATATATACACAGGTATACAGACATCATCGCAAAAATGGTAAAATTGTATTCTATTGACTCTAATTTTTTTGACCAGAAACAATACTTTCCTTACCTAAAGGTATGACGGAAGGTAAAAGAAAGCCAAAACAATATTTTGAAATCATATTTGAATACGTTCCTATCGTCACTGCAAAACTATTGAGTAGTACTGTAAGTACAAAGTGTACATTTTATTATTTTTTGTTATGGTGGAGGACCCCATTGTGGCGACTGTAGAACAAATCTTGTGTGTGTTTCGAGTGCAAATGGACATTGTCGACAACCTCTCAATCGACAATGTCCCATTTTGCGCTCTTAACACACAAATAACTATTTCGCGTAGTGCTGCCTTATTAGAAGTCTAGGGCCCGCTATTTTCATCTCTGGTTAAACTGTCACTTAAAACGAAATATGTCGCAGTGTGTCGTTTGTTAGTGTATCCGCTTCTTTAGAATATACATGTATGTATTGTACCTATGTGATGATTTTCATTGTATTTTTTACATTCTGTGGTCTCTCGACTCTCGATGCATGTTCACTCTCCATATTTGTTTGAGAACATTATGAGTTATAAGATGGTCACTTTGCCTGTCCGGCTACAGTAAATTTATGCACAAGTTCAGCACACACGCATGTTATGTTTAACTCTACGCACGCCAGAACCGTATGGGAAAATTCACAAATATATCATCTACTTGTACATATTTACAAGATCGTTTTCAACCTTAGCTAATTCTTGTGAAAATCTTTCAGCTATTCTCCAGTAAAAGCAACAGATTTTTATCTTCACTGTTAATGCAATTGACAACTATTTTTATTTAAAAAAAATAAATAATGCAAATGAAACAGAGAAAATAGTATCAAAGTCACTCTAGAATGATTGAGAATAAGAAATTACAATCACATTTTTTAAAAATTGTAATTTAAAAATGGTCAGTACAAATCGTTCCCTTCAACAATAGCTGTGTTCCTTCGGGTTGTGATTGTGATTTTGTGAATCCTGATTAATTTAATCGTGATCCTTTTGAAACAGGATTTAAAAATTATAGCAAGAAAACAACACAATCTAGTGTCAAATGTCAATGTCATATGCAGACTAATGCAAACTATCTTACTTTATTTTATAAATAATCAACTGTCTATAGTGTTATAGTCAGAATTAAAAATGGATTATATTGAAGTAAAAAATAATGTTCTTGGTAAGGAATATGAAGTACGTTTATTTCAAACAAATTTTTATGTGGTTCATTACACGCTTTTTTAGAAAAATCTTATTTCCCTTAATGCCACAAACCCCACATTCGTAAATTTCTACGCTCGGAATAGTATATTTTCAATTTGTTCTGAACTGAATCCATGTGAATCACTCAAAAAGGTTGATTCTAAAGGGAAGGGGGAAGGTTGTCTAGTGATCACATAATGAGAAAGTGGGGATAACGAATAGGAAACGTAAAAACATTATTCTTTTTAATCATGATCACTTTTATCATTTAGATTACGAATCACAGCCCGAAGGAGCACGGCTAATATTACATACAATCATTCTTTCCTTCAATTTCTTAAAAGCTCCCACACAATCTTGTTTTGGAATGCTTTCAAACGAATTTCTGGGAGATTTAACTAAGTTTTAACTTTTGCAACTTAATTTCAAATGACAAATTGGGTTTGAATTAGGTAAATAAATTCTGCTCTCTGATTGATCAGAATGCACACCTTGTGTCAATTGTCAGTTGTCATTAATTATATTAATGTCTTTGATTTCAAGTTTGTAATTTTTCATATTCATTGTGTACTTTTATACATAAAAATATGTATTGACAAAATTGGTTAACTAAGTTGTACCTAACTTATCATTCTTTTAACTTTTAACTTAATTTAATAAAAAACTGTTTAAAATGATATCGTAATTTTTTTTACAAAGCCTGCCCAATTTTCTTATACTCAATAATTCTAGACATACCATCGAATAATATGTTCGAAAAATAATCCAGAATTGAAAAGAAAAAGAACATGTGCAGAACATTTAAGGCCGTATCACACTAGAAGTAGTCTGACTTGTCACGCATTATCCATGATTTAGATTCATATCGCTGACTTGCTCCAGTGTGATAGCTACCAGGAAGTCATGGATCTTGTCAGGTGAAATGGAATCGGTTTCATTTCCTCTGACTATTTACCGCTGACTTCTCTACTGCGCATGCGCAACTGTCTCTGATGTACAGGAATGTAACTTTATGCAGAATCGTCAGAAGTTAACATGTTTTTGTTTGATGCGCATATAATTAATATGCTTGCTCACAAGACCTTTTCAATTTAACGGCTATCTCTTTCTATCGCTGCAAATAGTAAGAAAATGGCGCGAACAACTGCCAGTTGGACTGTCAAACGAAACGTTAAAAATATTGCAGTCATTATAATGCCTGTATTCTCGGTGAAAATTTACATCGCTAGACATTTTAACTTCAATAAAAGTAGAAAATATCGTGCAATGTTTAAAATTTTTGTCAAATACAGATTTGGCTAATTGTCTTTTCTCTTGGCGAAGAAGAAGAAAATCCAGAAAATTTTACAAGACGTTACTATTTTTATGTACTTACTGTAATAAACTGTAGTGTATATTTTACGTTTTTGTCATAAACAGCGAACTTTTGTTCAATAGTGTGTACAATAATTTCTCATTTCTAGCTCATTTTAACTACATTTTGGTTTAACTAAAAGACAAACATCAAAAAGACAAAAACATGTAATGTCAATCACGTACTAGCATATCTGTTTTTGGCATGAACTTCAACGTGACGTGCACGTACTCTTCAAATACAACCTTCCACACCCCCTTGCATGCAAATACTACACTGTCACTATGATACAATATTTTTTCAATAGAAACAAAACTATACTATACCGTGGTCGTATCGCTAATGTAAATCAGTGAATATCAATGTACCGTCATTAAAATACATTGCAGCAAGAAGTATTGTACCGTCATTGTACCGTTACTGTACCGTCATTGTACCGCTAATGTAAGCCTTAGGCTTGATTTACATTAGCGGTACAATAATGGTACGGTGGCGGTTTGTAAGTCAGTAAATATCAAAGGGTCATCATCGTACCGTCATTGTACCGTGAATGTAGATGTAAATGGATCCATTAAAATACATTGAAGCAAGAAGTATCCGTACCGTCATTGTACCGCTAATGAAAATCAAGCCTTAGAGTTATCTGACATATTTCTCACATTTTACGTCTAAATTTTTTACAAACAACGCCATGGATCTTAATTGTTCTTACTATGCGCAGATCTCAATTGCGCATAACTTCTATCTCATTAAATTGAAAAGGTCTATTGCATTATTTTTCCATCGTTTTTAATCATGTTACTTGAAATCATTTAATATGTCAAACAAATTTGAAATATGTTGTCATTAAAGAAACCATATCATAACCAACCAAGTATGATAATCCACTAAAAGTCGGAGAAAACGGTTATTCGAAAGTGCAGTGTGATAGATCGAGTTGGTCATACAAATTAAGTCAGCGAAAAAGAGTCAGAGATATGATTGTAGTGTGATAAAGCCTTTAGAACCACATCTAAAATGTTCATAAAATACTCATTTTAAAAAGCAACTAAATCTATCAATATATTTGAAATACTGAATTTCTATAGCTGGTAGCATAAACAACTGATTAAAAGCAGTATTTTATACCTGTCAATTGTTTTAATTAATTTTTCTATAACTGTGATTTTAAGTATTATGTTCTAAAATAATCCATAAACAATTGTCAAAAATAAAACACTGCTCGCTTATCACCCTTGATCACTTGTTCATGCTACCAGCGTATGTGTAAGGATGTTTAGAATACTTTCTAGAACAACCGGAAAATCTAAAATCAAACTTAATATAGTCATAAAGAACACCAGATTATTTTTAAACTGATTTTATTTCTCTGAGATGTTAGCAAATCTGACACGAATAATTTCAACTCCTTCTCTGTCCATGTGCACGCGCCATTTCTCTGCACAATAAATGCGACGGCAGAATTCACAAGAGTTACGATTATGATCCTCGAGTCGAAAAGATAGCAGAGGACACGCGTTCATTGATTTACCGCATTAATTGCTCACAGAATTCATATCCAAACGCTTTATTACTAAATAAATCCACTTCAAATTCTAACTAGCTTATCGCCCATATCACTGGAATTATTTGTAAAAATTTTATTGCAGATTAAATTCTGATTTATTCGAATGTAAAGGTCTATCTCCGATCTGGAAGAATTATAGCCTTAAAGGAGATACAATACTCGGGAATGTACCTACTCTGGTTTTATATAAGAATGTGGAATGTGAAGTCCTATTCATTATTTTACACTGTTTTACATTTTTCCTTTTAAGCACAGACATTTGTGATAGTGGTTTGCAAAAAAATGTTTTACATATAATAGTTGCTCTGTTACTATTATCTAAACCGAATGATATTTACATTTTCTTAGCCATACACGGTAATGCAACACTACATATATGGTGTATTTTATCTTGGAGATTTTTAGTAAAACTTTAAGAAAATATTTTTGCAAATGCAGATCATGTAAAATTCACAAGTTTCCAATGTCTGTGACAGAATGGTTTATTTGACTTCTAGCGTGGTTTACACGTCGGGTAACCTTGTAAACTGAGTCTCCCCCTTGTTTCTTAAACTCGGCCTCTAGCGTGGTTGACACGTCGGGTAACCTTGTTTAAGACAGTACTATCCCCCTTGCTCCTGAAGATGCCTCATACGACTCCGGGCGAAACGTTGAGCTCTGACTTAAAATATGACACAGTACATTCCGGGAAAATGAATATTTCTCATGACTCAGACTGTGGAAGCCTACGCAATTATTTCAGAATTAAACATTTTGTAATTAAGGTTAAAAATAAACACTATGTAGTTTATATTATTTTGACAATTCAGTTGTCTAATGCAAGTTATAGACTGCATCGTAAAACTCTCTTCATTTCGTTGGTAATAAGATTGGAACAGATGCATCAACAATTTCTTGAAATTCTTTCGAAGGCTATTCGCTGCATTTTTGATATTACCTACATTTTAGAAAAACTCAATATTCTCGAAATTCATTTTCTTTTATAATAAAAGGTGTAAATTTCAAAAGGTTTGTTCCAACAAAAAGTTCAGAACTGCTTAGAATCCATGCGCGAAAGTATAGTTCTAGAACCGACTTGACTGGTGTTGGAACGATTTAGAACCTGTTTCAAATTTTGTTTGTATATCCTAACCTATAAAATTACGCCCGCCAGAAAACAATGTGCCTTTGATTAGGTATAATATATTTAAACTGAAGAAATAGAAGGTAAGTTCATGATTAATATATGTATATACTTTATATCTCTCAGTTGATCCTCACGTCATCAATTTCTGATACAAGAATTACAAAACTTTTATCTAGCATCTTTGTCGTACAAACATTGCATATATTAGACTTTTATTCGCTATCTCAATGTCGTCCGTATTTAGGAGGGATATAAGATATCTCAGTCTAACCAACGGCAAAAAATGAAATAGAAACTGTATTGTAACCGCGGTAACGAGTGTCATTTTTATATATTTGAATTATTTGAATATTCATGTCATTCATGTGATTAAGGTGATTTTAGCGTCAATAATAATTTGTGCCATTGCGCTTTGTCGTGTGTTGGTAATTTTGTTAATTCTTGTGATTATACATATTGTGCATTTTGCTATTGCAAAGACGGTGTTTCTAAGATGTCCGACAATCATTGCAACATATTGCTTTTAAAATAAATAAATAAATATATCATCACGGCATATTACCCATTGCTGGGTGTGCCAATCATGTTGGACAATAAAAAGGGGTATATTTCATCCATTATACAATGAGTTAACAGTTTGTAAATATGAAATAAATTTTGAAAAATTGTCAGCCATCGGGTTCGACCCCGAGACACCTATCTTGCCGGGACAGTGCTCTAACCAACTAAGTTATAGGCTGCTCTCCTCTCGATGCCTGAACAATCTTTCACTTTTAACGTCGTATAACTGCTGGGGATATTATTAATCGTCACGTAACGATTAATAATATCCGAAAACGTAAGGAATCGAAATATTACTATAATACTTGTGAATAAAATTCGCGCCCCAGACGAAACTGACACTTGCCGACGACAATAGGTTGCCAACAAATAGAAGAAAATAATTTGCGGCTGCTTGCGTAACGGAGTTACAAGACTTTTTAATCCACGAATCCCGGAAGGATATCTTGAGGTGTGATGATATTATTACAAAATAAAACTGGATGCTAGGTTTTAAAAATACTACTAGTGAGTTACAAAATTTGTTTGACTTACTGTAATTTTGACACTTTAGAGTTGACTTTTCACTGTCAACAAATTTAGGTTAGCGAAGGTGTCATCCGAGATCATCATTTATATCGTACAGTGCAACGTGTTGTAGCAGCTGTGTAAAATGTGTTAAACGAAAATATTATTGTTATTTGAATTCTTTGAGATTAAAACAACAAATGGTGGTTCTAAAAAGAACCGTTTTTATTGTAATGCAATTTATACAATGGTAATAACACCCATGGAACGATTCAATCAGAGCAGATGCTCAAAATGTCCTCCGTTCATTTGTAAACATAATCGCGCCCGTCTTAACAGGCTCAATTTAGAGTCCATAATCATTTGTGGAGTTGTGTCAACGGGTTTTTTATTCACCTTGTCAAATTTAATTTGACACTGATATTTTTCGAAATCTACAGTCGCCCACACATTTTAGAAGATTTGATTTGTATAAAACCCTAGTAACGTAAAATTACGGCAAACACACGTGAAAGGCGTAGGTCTCTTATTGGTCAAATTTTAAGACGTCTTTTCTCGAATATCTTTTAAGCTAGATTTTTTTTCTTCGAAATTACACATCCGAATGCAGTCTCGTGTTTCCTCATTCGCTCTGGGGCGCGAGTTGTGAGACAGCCTGTATATATATATATATATATATATATATATATATATATATATATATATATATATATATATATATATATATATATATATAATTAAAAACGCTTTCTTAGGTATTTGCAAAACTATAATATACAAATATGGACAAAAACCATGATGACATATTTATTTATTAATCTATTACTAATTATTTCTCTTCGTTATTGACTTCTCTTGGCTGTATAGGTGATACGTCACCGTAGATTTCCATGTGTTTAAGGAAATGTTGTGAGTGTCAGGATGTGTGAGACAATGAGTTTTGTTGTGTGATTGGCTGAGGAAAGTTGTTTGTGCTCCGGCCGGTTGCTGAATTAGGAAGAACTGGAGGAGCGCCAACAGTCCTGTATTCCGTAGGCGGAAAGCACCGGTTTTCATTGGCCACAAACACAACACAGAATACAATGAATCAAACATAGAAATCGGGACCGAACTAGAGGAAGAGTAAAAATGTTACTATGAGGGTACCGGAATTTAAAATCATCTTAAATACTTTTTCCCATTAGACTATTAGGACATTGTGTGTAGGGATGCATGTGATTTTACTGTCAAGCGGCCTAATTCTCTAGGCCCACTTTTACAATTGACGGATAAACTATGGTATAGCTATCGGAGGTATAACTTTATCCTAGCAACTATACCTTCGATAAACAAGACTGTCTTTTACAATGCATTTTTATCTGTCAGATAGTTATACCAGGAATTACGTTAAATCACTTTAGGTTGGCATTGGCACAATAAAATTATGTTCTTGTTAGACTATTTTTCTTCAATATTGTTATTATTTCTGCCTTTTAATTTGCATTTTTCACGATGTTAGATGATATAAATGTTATTTTTGATTCTGACAGTGATTATGAAATACTTGATTGACATCTGTCAAACGCATGAATAACAAAACATCGTTTGTGTTTACGTGGTATCCATAAGAACCAGGGATAAAGTTATCCGACGTTTATACGACCGATTTCCATACTGATGTTTATTCTATCTGAGGTTTATCCGAGGTTTGTAAAATACAATTTTTAATTTTATACCGGGTATATCTAATTATTGTAAAAGTGGCCCTAAGCAAAATTGTTAAAATTAACAACCATTTTCAGCTGTCAACTTCAATGTCAGTTGCTTACTTCAAAATCCTAATTCACTATTACATCAAGTTGCTAAAATTTAACTAGTTGTTACGTCGAGTTGTTAATCTAGCAACTACATTTCTCTCGTTGTTACTATTGAACAATCGTTGGTAAATAGATTTTCTTGAAAATTTTCTGTTAGGAAATAAACTTTTACTGGAAATAGAGGGACGACAGCAAAGGTACAATTTGATTACATTTTATACTTCTTATACAATTATAAAGAAATTAAATTTCATAAAACAGTTAGCTATGCTATAACCATGAAAACCGCTACTATGTTAATAGTATGTTCCGTAACGCAACCGGTTCGAGCAAGTTTACGGTTTTGTGTTCCGTAAGTCCTGAAATTATTTACTGGTTTCTATTTGGAACGCGGTTCCTGAAAAAAGTTGATAAAATGTCAGACTCCCACTACTGTTAATTTCAAACATCATAACAAAATTAAATGATATACGTCAATGTCAAATTTCTAAACCGCATTATTGGTATTACTAATAATTATTATAGATGTAAGTATGAAAACATTATCTATATTTGTTATATTGTTGGTTGTTTTATTATTATTGGCATTAATTAAATGCATTAAAATGTTTAATTTCATTGTCATATTCAACGTTACCATTCATTTGGTTAATTTTTATTTTTGTTAGGTTGTGTCAATTATAAACGTCATTTAATTCAATGTCAATCTGTCCTGAAATAGATGAAAATATTCAGGAACCATGGTATACCCGGAATCAAGATACTGATTCCTTTGGTTGACTTACGGAACATACATATATGAGAAAATGCTGATTGACAGATGTCAAGTGCAATGGGCTACTTGCGTACCATTTTTTGTTTAATATTTTTGAAGAGACGATAAAAACTTGCTACTCATATTTTTTTTTTTGGCAAAATTTTAATTAATTGGCCAGAAAATAATTAATGAAATTTTATTATTTAAATTACCGCCGTGTATGACGTAGAATTACGCCGAACCAATGAATGGACGTAAAGTAATAACATCGGTACGTCCAATAGCAACGGCATGTGCGGGTAATTTAAACATGATAGATCATCTGTTTGACGTTTGAATAATAGTTTAGAGGTTAATATTTTCGTTTGTCATTTTAATCTTGAACGAAGTTAAAATCCTTCAAAATCCTGCATAACAAATCGAAATACGTAATAAAAGTAACAAAAACCACGCAAATTGTAAATAATAAAGAAGAGAGACATAGACAGAAAAATGAACTAATGTCAAAATCAAAATAAAACTCGCACTCGCTCGCCATCTACAGGTTATATTCTTAAATATGCATTCCTTTCTCCAGTTCAAAATAATGACGTAAAAGAAAATCTTCTTTCTTAATTTATTAAAAACAAATCATTTTTTACCTTCCGTCACCTTTAGGTAAGGAAGGTATTGTCTTTGGTCAAAAAATTCGGTGGTGAGTTTTTGATGAATAAGCACGTTTTAGGGTCCCTACAATACGATTTTACTATTTTTACGATGATGTCTGTATGTGTGTGTGTGTGTGTGTGTATGTATGTGTGTGTGTATGTATGTGTGTGTGTGTGTGTGTGTGTGTGTGTGTGTGTGTGTGTGTGTGTGTGTCTGTGTGTGACAAAATTTTCTAATGCGATAACTCTAATACTACAATTCCAAAAATTATAATTCTTTCGTATTCCTCTTCGTTACAGCCATGTGAAGAGCTGATTAGATTTTGGTTATAATTGGTCAACCGGAAGTACCCTCATTTGAAGATTTTAACAGTTTTTCTTGAAAAAACGATGTTAAATATCATTTTTTCACATTTAATGTTATTATAAATATTAAAGAATTATTTATTCTCTATACAATTTGAATGCATTTTATACTTCATATTAAATGGACATAGAGTTAAAAAATTATAAAGACATTAAATATCATGTATATTAGTCAGCTTTGCTATAACTCTGGAAACAGCTGCTACATTAAGAAAATAGAAAATTCTGATTGAAAGGTGTCAGTGTCAAGTGCAGTTGACAGTATGTTTATGTTATAATTTTACTGGAAATAAGGGATCTTTTGTTAGAAACTTTCTGTTTGGAATTTGTTTAAAATACATACAACTGCCTTAAGGTAATGTACAAGAAATATAATCTTTTTCAAGGAACTTTCTGTATGACATTTATACAAAATACATAGAACTGACGGAAGGTAATGTGCTGGTCACATCAGATTTTTTAAATAAAATTTATATTTTTACATACGTTTTCAACTTTACTTTAGGTATTTAGTGATCAGATTTTCAATACCACGCAAGTAGCCTATTGACATGTTTGTTATGATTTTACTGGAAATATAGAATCTCTTAGGTACATGAAACTTTCTGTATGGAATTTGTACAAAATACATAGAACTGACAGAAGGTAATGTACTTGAAATATGGAATCTTGTGCAAGAAACTGTCTGTATGGAATTTGTACAAAATATATGGAACTGACGGAAGGTAATGTGCTGGCCACATCTGATTTTTTTAAATGTAACAATATTCAACGGTATTCCTTGACATATCTGGCAGTAAAAATAAACAGATAAACTTTGATTAATTAACGGATCATCAAATCGAACAAATGCAACGCGATATTTTGACAGCAATAATTTAAATGTTATAAGAATAAGAAAACTGATTCGAATATGTTCATTTTGATGATCCGTTAATTAATCAAAGAATTGACGAACGTTTCTGCAACCGGGCATTAGACAACATAAAATTCAATTAATGATCTGTTCATTGTATTACATACTTATTTTCTGTCCCATTTCTGGGTGTGGTAGCTTCTAACTGCGACTCTTCAACATTTATTATACAGACTATAAAACTTAGTTATATTATCTATTGGCCGAATGCTGTTATTCATTGCCTTGGTAGTCAAGTCGTAAACTATGTAGTCTATGCTTCACCACTAATGATATAAATTATTTTGACAATTATTTTATGTGTGTGTAAAGAAATATATCATTTCGTTTACACGCTTACGTACGGATAAAAATACGGGAAATAAAATTGGCAATAAATTTCATTCAATTTAAATTGTAGAATAATAAACGACTGTTGTAAACGAGCCCTAAAGTAGATAGAAAATAGTCGAAACTTGACACCCTAAAATGTATTCAAATTGCTTTTCCCCTTCTCGTAAAAATATAAATAGCGATTTTCTAAATTTGATATTTAAATATACCATTCATCAGCATTATGTAAAATCTGTCCCCGTGTAAAGGTAGGTATATTTGAATGCGTAAAATATTGTAACGTTTTTATTTATTTGGGTGAAGTGTAATAGACAATTATTATTAATTAAAATTAAGTGTTTATTAAACTATAATAAAAGTTACTATTTCTAATATTAAACAATTAAAAAAAATTAATTAAGACTAAAACTATAATTAACTAGATAACACTAACACTATTTATTTAACCAATTAACACTGAAATAATTGCGTAGGCAATTAACACTGATATTTATTTCCAAGATGTTACAAATTATTGATTTCACTACGCGTTCCAATCTTAGACTGCCGGTCTGTTGCAGACTCTTGTAGACTGTTTACGCGATATTTATTTCACTATATTTATATCACTATATACTTATATCATGTTCAACTGTCCGCCTACCGACCTCCACAGCGTCTATATACTCAAATGACTCTGTCTATTTATGTAACTAACTTTCTCCTTCCACAGCCTCAGTATCACCGACTGTTCGTATGCCACAATTCTTCAACACCACTGCCGAGTATTCACTTCCACTTGACGTTACTGTCTCCTTATACCTAGCTTCCCAATACTCTTCAACACTACCGAGTATTCTCTTTAACAGCTATCCCGGTATACCAGTAACTTTCAGACTCGCCGTTATTGTCCTATTACACTATAGCTACCCAATACTCGTCAACACTACCGAGTATTCACATCGACAGCTATCCCAATATACCAGTAACTTCCCGAGTACCTACTCGACACCAACTGCATACGCTCACTACGATACTGCTGTGCTTCTCCTAACACTTTACTTTTTAACACTCCATGTCAATATCTCCATGACTCTGTATGTAACTGACTAATTTCCAAGCATAGCTGCGTCCCTTTTACAAAGCTACCATTACCTTCTATAAAAGCCCTAGAATGTTCGACCGCATAATAACAATGAACACAAAAGGTTCAGGCGACCGCAAGTAATTAAATAGCGTCTATGTATTGAACTGACTCAACAGCGTCTGTATATTCGACTGCTCGGACAGAAGTTACACCTTTCATCTCTGTCTGACTATTTATGTAACTAACTTTTTCCTTCCACAGCCTCAGTATCACCAACTATCCGTATGCCACAACTCTTCAACACCAATGCCGAGTATCCACTCCAACTCGCTGTTACTGTCCTTGTATACCTAGCTTCACAATACTCGTCAACACTACCGAGTATTCACTTTCGCAGCTATCCCAATATACTAGTAACTTTGAGAATATACTATTATTCACGAAAGATGACTATTCAAGGGCATTTGTTCGAAGAAAGAATAAACATCACTTTATAGCAGTAGCTTAGCAACATTTTGTATTAGAAAGAGAAAGATTATTTAACCTATGTCTATTTAATTTATGTGGTGTGACAGATTTACGTATATAGTGCCATTACTTTTTAACACACTATACATAATAATGACATATGTCGTAGAATTACAGATACCTTATTATCTACTACACTGCCCTCTATGCTAATATTTACCCAGTGGCGTTGACGTTTAAATCAAATTATTATTTCTTGGTAAATCGATGTTTTTGTATTTTGCAAAACATAAGTGAACAACATAAATCTTTCAGAAAGCCATGATTTAGAAAGAAACATAATTTTCAAATGAATTACTCTTATTTTTTCAGTTAAAATGTGTCCATAAATATTTTATGTTACACGCCTATGTATATGAAATGCAATGAAGTTATCTACAAGTAATATATATCACACGGCTCACAAATGACCTTGAATAGTCATCTTTCGTGAATAATAGTTTACCTACTTCACTCAACACAATACTGCATACGCTCACCACGATACTGCTGTGCTTCTCACTAACACTTTACTCTCTAACACTCTATGTGAATGTCTCTATGACTATATGTAACTGATTAACTCTCGAGCACAGCTTCGTCCCTTTTATACAGCTGGCATTATCTTCTAGAAAATCCCTAGAATGTTCACCCGGCTGCTAGCGCTATTACGTCATCGCTATAAATAGCCACTCGCTTACAGCGGCGGCGACGGCGGGCGTTCCACGTCACAATATGCTACTTTTTGTTTTTAAGTAATTTTACTGTTAGGTGTAAGGCCCATTCGGAATAAAAAAAAAATTAGCGGTAGTGTAAGAATTAGTGGCATCGGTAGCGTAAGAAATTTATAGTAAAAATTATTTCCGTTCACAATAAAAAAAAATCTGATGTGGCCAGCACATTACCTTCCGTCAGTTCTATGTATTTTGTACAAATTTCATACGGAAAGTTCCTTGCTAAATTAAATATTCTATTTCTTGTACATTACCTTCCCGCAGTTGCATGTATTTTATGCAAATTTCATACAGAAAATTATTATTTTGTGACGTTTTCTATATTATACAGTGTAATGTATCTGCAGAAATAAAAGATTTATTATTATTATTATTTCTTGTACATTACCTTAAAGCAGTTGTATGTATTTTATACAAATTCCATACAGAAAGCAAAAGATCCTATATTTCCAGTAAAAATTATAAGACAAACACACTATGTCAATTTCACTTGACACTGACATCCACCTGACATCTTTCAATCAGAATTTTCTTAATATAGTAGCTGTTTCCATAGCTATGGCTACTTTATGAAATTTAATTTCTTTATAATTTTTTAACTCTATATCCATTTAATATTAAGTATAATATGCAGTCAAATCGTATAGAGAATAAAATATTCTTTAATATTTATAATAACATCAAATGTGAAAAAATTATATTTAACATAGTTTCTTCAAGAAAAACTGTTAAAATCTTCAAATGATGGTACTTCCGGTTGACCAATTGTAACCAAAATCTAATCAGCTCTTCATATGGATGTAACGAAGAAGTACACGAAAAAATTATAATTTTTGTAACTGTAGTATTAGAGTTATCGCAGACGAAAATTTTGTTACACACACACACACACACACACATCCACACACACACACATCCACACACACACACATCCACACACACACACATACAGACATCATCGTAAAAATAGTAAATTCGTGTTCTAGGGACCCTAAAACGTGCTTATTGATTAAAAACTCATCATCGAATTTTTTGACCAAAGACAATACCTTCCTTACCTAAAGGTGACGGAAGGTAATTATTGAAATTATAGTTTCTAGGAATTTTTATTATAAATTACTAGGGTGCAAGGTTGACAGTTATAGCTGTCATTTTATTTTTGCACAAAAAGCAATTGACATAGATGATGACTTATTAATTACACTTATCCACAAGCACTCCATTGTGTGAGATAAGCGAAGAGATTAAAAGAAATTAAAATTATTTCAAAAAAAGAAAATGCGTGGGCACAAATAGCATTTAAAATAAGCGAAAATGGTATGTTACGTGTTCACTTTTAATTGTGCAAAGTTTATTAATAAGTCTGTTTGTTTATATAGCGCAAGGTCTGAGGCACACCACAAAATGATCCTTTTTCTATTGCTCATTTTATCTGATGAAATCAGAAATCAGATGTCAATAAACGTCAAAACTGTCAAAAAAATTAAGCGGTAGCGGTAGTGGCAACGTAGAAGTTTGGAGTTTGCAAACTCCTACCGCTGCCGTTGCCACTGCGCTACTACTAATTTTCTTAATTTTTGAATGTGAACGAATTCATTTGCTATAACGCATTCAATCTTTTACCCAGGCCACTACCACTGCCACTAACTCTACCGCTACGTTAATTTTTTTGTTGTGAATGATACTTTATTATAAATTTTATTACTAATTAATTTATTGTTTGTCCAACAGTCGTATTTTTATAAACAAATTATGAACAAAGATACGGAAACATATAGCCATATGTGGTGTACGAGTAGTGTACCATATAAATCATATTTTAAATTAATTAACTAATTAGACTTTATTAATGCTACAAGTGACAAAAGGTCATAGTGTTTAACAACTACAACTATCGTGATCTATTTTTCACATCAAAATAGAGTATAAATTTTACTCAACAAGTTAATTATATATTTCAACTTTACGAGCAAAGTGAAAAAATCCAACATTACCATAAATGTCAAGAGAAATAATTAGTTGCATAGATACGTACGTAGATTCAAGTTTACTTATAATGCAGTTCAAGTATATAAACATAAATCTGGAGTATTTAATGTTATTATCCTATTGTTTTATAGGCTACTGTTCAGGGAAATCGTTGATAATACAGACTATAATAATTTTGTGTAATTTTCTTTGAAATATTACTGGAGTGCAGGCCTGAAGCCAAATTATTATACCTACATTTGCAAATACAAATATAAGGATATCTTCAACAAGATATGTCTGTAATAAGAGCTACCAAATTATTATTGTTATTAATATTATTGGTAACGGAATTCCTCGACTGGATAAATAAATTAGAAGAAAACTTGGAGAATAACAGTCTGATGATATTTGGACAATAATTTTAATACATAACCGACGTTTCGGCAGCCAATCTGCCTTTCTTACATTTTCCCCTGAGGAAGGCAGATTGGCTGCCGAAACGTCGGTTATGTATTAAAATTATTGTCCAAATATCATCAGACTGTTATCCTCCAAGTTTCCTTCTAATTAATATTATTATTCAAGAACAACCAATGTGAACATTACGTAATTTTAGGAATGAAAATTTCGTTTTTGTTTCTTTTTAGTTCCTTGCAAATAGTAAAGGAAGTATTGTAATCGCGGAAAATTTCGGTTTTCTGATTTCAACGAAAATTTCCATTTTGACCATCCCTGAATCCATTTTAACTAATTTCGTCGTGTCTGTACGAACGTATCTCGCATAACTCAAAAACGGTAAGCCGTAGAAAGTTGAATTTTGTATTTAGGACTGCTATAACATCTAGTTGTACACCTCCCTTTTTGGTCATTATATAATGTCCAGAAGTGGCACTTTACTTGAAGCCTATGATAGATTTTACTGAAAACTATTTGAAAATATAATCGAAAACTTTTCAATTTTGGTATATAAGACTTTTATGTCAATGGGAATAACATAGTAGATTTTGGTTAAAATAGGCTAACCGGAAGTGTCATATTACCTGAAGTTATTAAGAGTTTTTCTTGAATAAAATAGTTTTATTTTGATTTATAAATAAATGCTTCAAATAATAGTTTCAGAGAATTAAATTCTGCGTCTAGCACATCCAATATTATTAAATTAGCCCTTTATATAAGCGAGATATGTAAATTTAAAAATTATATAATTTTTGGTTTTTGTAATAAAGCTTGCTATGGACTAGGACAAAAAAGTATAAAGAAATCTGATGTAGCCAGCACATTACCTTCCATTATAGTTTCATGTATTTTGTATAAATTTTGTACAGAAAGTTCCTTGCAAAATATTCTATTTCTTGTACATTACCTGCCGGCAGTTGTATGTGTTTTATACAAATTCCATACCGAAATTCCTATATTTCCAGTAAAATTATAACACAAACATACTCTCTCAATTGCACTTGACACTGACATCTTTCAATCAGAATTTTCTTAATATAGTAGCTGTTTCCATAGTTATAACATAGCTGGCTAATTTATGAAATTTAATTTCTTTATAATTTTTAACTCTATATGCATTTAATCGTATAGAGAATAAAATATTCTTTAATATTTATAATAACATTAAATGTGAAAAAATGTTATTTATCATTGTTTTCTTAAGAAAAACTGTTAAAATCTTCAAATGTGGGTACTTCCGGTTGACCAATTATAACCAAAATCTAATCAGCTCTTCATATGGATGTAACGAAGAGAAATACGAAAGAATTATAATTTTTGGAATTGTAGTATTAGAGTTATCGCACAGCAAACTTTTGTCACAAACACACACACACACACACACACACACACACACACACACACGCACACACACACACACACACACGCACGCACACACACACACACACACACAAATACACACAAATACACACAAATACACACAAACACACACAAACACACACAAACACACACAAACACACACACACTCTCTCTCTCTCTCACACACACACACACACACACACACACACACACACACACACACACACACACACACACACACATACAGACATCATCGTAAAAATAGTAAAATCGTATTCTAGAACGTGCTTATTTACTAGAAACTCACCACCAAATTTTTTGACCAAAGACAATAACCTTCCTTACCTAAAGGTGATGAAAGGTAAAAATTAATGTTAAATTACCTCAAATACGTGCAATTTTATAATTGGTTCTGCACGAGTATTTCAAGTTGGTCTTGCGTACAACGAAGTCGTGTGGTGTGTTCATCAGATTTTTTTTCTAAAATGGATTACCAAGAATTTTGCGAAGAACACCAAGAAATTGTTGTCAGCTTTTGGTTTGTTATTTGTATCATTTTCTCCTATTGTATTTTACGTATATTAGACAAATGAATTTTCAAAGTAATATAGACTGCCTGGGGTTTATATCTGACATTCATATTTTCTGAAATTGGGATGTGGCAGTTTCCCGACACTTTCCAATCTCTGATATACTCACGCTATATTTTCCATTTTCCAACCTTATGCAAAATGTCGTTAACAATAACTAACTTCCCAACTTTTAAAAGTTAGAAATCGCCATATTACTAACCGATTTTAAATAAAATGTTTCTACTATGTATTTTTAATTTTGACATTTTTTATTTATAAAAATCCTAGTCATTTAAAAATAATGATAGCATCTTATATGATGAAAGTATTTTAGGACAGTTGTTGTGTATTTGACTGTCCAATCCCTTTATTTAAAATTTATTTTCATCTTGTTGCTGTATTGAATTCCTGTGAATGGCTTTTCGATAATGGTTTTTATTGATAATAAATCCAAGCGTATATGGTATGATTGAACGATAAGTTTTATACGAACTTGTCCGCTGTAAATTATCCTGAAGGCTGTGTATTCGCAACGCACAGGTAATTCTACGTGATATATTTAATAAATAATTATATTTGTTTGACGTTTATATTTCATATATTCAATTACTGTAATTGATAGACTCAAATACAATACATTTACATATTATAATTGGAATAGAATAAAGGTTTTTTTTCAAGATCTAAAATATAAGACATAATGGAGCTATATTTATAAGTTATAGCTCAACTATAAACTATAGTTTTATACTATACAGATAGAGAAGATATATACAAAAGCTATAAAATTTAAACTATAAATCATTTATTTAGATGGAGTGTATTTCAAATTCAATACTTCCGCATGTAAACATACCAAACAAAGATTAACATTATTTTCTTGCTAAATCTCCTGGCGTTTATCACAAGAATCACAAGAAATTTACTTAAACTCGGAACGAGCCGGTTACACATGTTTCAAAAATGATTTTAAATGAATATTTATGCAGTATTTTTCGTAGTAATTAAAAAATACTAATTTGTTATTTTCGTAAATGAGTTTGTATATTTGGGAAGTATGATGTCAAGGGATGGTCGAATTGATAGGGAAATTGAAAGGAGAGTGAGTGCGGGGTGTAAGGTAATGGGTGCTCTGGGTATGTTTGCTCGAAACGTAAACGTATCTAGAGAAGCTCGTTTAAGTGTGTATAATGGAGTGCTAGTGCCTGCTTTGATGTATGGAAGCGAATGTTGGGCATGAACGGGAAAGCATAAAAAGAGAGTGACTGCCGTGGAAATGAGGTATTTACGTGGAGTATGTGGATATGTAAGACGGGATCGCGTGAGGAATAATTTGGTGTATGAAGAATGTATGGTTAGGAAGAATGTTGTTAAGAGAGTAGGAATGAGCCAGTTGAGATGGTTGGTCATGTGGAGAGAATGAAGAGTGTACGGCTTGTTAAGCGTATATATCTTGGTGAAATTGAGGGTGTTCGATTGCGTGGCCGTCCAGTGTGTAAGTGGATGGATGTGATTGATAAGGTACTAAAAGAGAGAAAGTTTCCGAGTGGGAAGAGAAGAAGAGCGTGTAAGAATGCGATTATGAATGTGGCCGAGGCGAAAGAAGTGTGCTTAGACAGGAATGTGTGGCGAAGGATGATTGTTTCGTAACTATTATTGTGGTCCGGATGCGGTACTTCGCTACCGAAAATCGGTCACTTTAATATGTTAAGAGTGAGGAATATATGTCGTACCTATGATGTCAGGTTAGTAAGAATGTTGTTGAAAGAGAGACTGATTATTTTTTGGATGATGTTATTGTTATTCTTTCGGGTTTGTGCTAACCCACTAAGTGGGAAATGCGTGATTTTATGTATGTATGTATGTATGTATGTATGTATGTATGTATGTATGTATGTATGTATGTAAATAATTAAATAAAAGATTGACGCCAGAAATAGTCATGAAAAACAACCTCCTATTTCGGTGACGTCATATTACATACAGCACCTCATTTAATTAACAACAATTATTTATTAAATTTCATAAAGCAGCTAGCTATGCTATAACCATAAACTACTACTATATTAAGAAAATGTTGATTGACAGATGTCAGCGTCAAATGCGATTGACATGTTTGTGTTATAATTTTACTGGAAATATAGAATCTCTTAGGTACATGAAACTTTCTGTATGGAATTTGTACAAAATACATAGAACTGCAGAAAGTAATGTACTTGAAATATGGAATTTCGTGCAAGAAACTTTCTGTATGGAATTTGTGCAAAATATATGGAATTGACGGAAGGTAATGTGCTGGCCACATCAGATTTTTTTACTAGGAATTCACTATATTTAATGAGACGATGAATTGCCTTTAATATTTTGCTGTGCGAAAAGATTTTTTTATTATGAATTCAATTGAAGAGTACTTAGCAAATACAACCAATGTCCAAAAATTGTAAATATGAGTTACATACGATCTGCTTTTAATGATGCCAAATAGTTTGGTAAAACTGTTTTTCGCAAAAAGTATCTTATTATTATTTCTTATTAAGTTACAGAAATCTATAAAAGTAATGAAGCTAGAAAATTGTTTCTTTGAATATCTCAAATTCAAAAAATCTGATGTGGCCAGCACATTACCTTCCGTCAGTTCAGAAAGTTTTTTTTGCAAATGATTCCATATTTCCAGTACATTACCTTCAGTCAGTTCTATGTATTTTGTAAAAATTCCATACAGAAAGTTTCTTGTAAGATTCCATATATTTCCAGTTAAATTATAACTCAAACATATTATGTAAATTGCACTTTGACACTGATATTTGTCAATTAGAATTTTCTTAATGTAGTAGATGTTTCCATGCTTACAGCTTGCTGCTTTGTGAAATTTAATTTCTTTATAATTTTTTAACTCTATATCCATTGAATATGAAGTATATGTAATCAAATCGGACAGAGAATAAAATATTCTTAAATATTTATAATAACATTAAATGTGAAAAAGTGATATTTAACAGCATTTTTTCAAGAAAAACTGTTAAAATCTTCAAATTAGGGTACTTCCGGTCGACCAATTATAAATAAAATCTAATCAGCTCTTCATATGGATCTAAAGAAAAGGAATACGCAAAAATTATAATTTTTGGAAAGGTGGCATTGGAGTTATGCGATCCGAAAAAATCGTCACACACTTACATACATCCATCCATACATACAGACACCATCGTAAAAATAGTAAAATCGTATTCTAGGGACCCTAAAACGTGCTTATTCATTAAGAACTCATCATCGAATTTTTTGACCAAAGACAATACCTTCCTTACCTAAATGTGACGGAAGGTAGAAATGGATTAAGGTTATTGTTAACAGCTCCTTAATTATTAATTGTGTTCGTGTTTAAATTTCATCTTTTTAAAATAACATTATGTTTTAATAAAAAATTAAAATGAGGTCAAATGGAATAAACGTAAAATTTAGACCAAATTCTTAATGTGATATGGGTCAAGGGTTACAAGTCACCAGGAAAACTTTAAGGTCAGATCAACTATGACCTAGGGTCAATTAAGAGTTATTAACAACGTAGATGCGACGAACACAGTGGTACTCAAACATTTTACAATTATTCTCACAAACACAACATGTATTATATTAGCTTCGTTAGGAATGACAAATAACTTTTCAAAATCATATTTCAAAAACCAATTAATATTTTTATGACCAAAATAAAATAGCTATATGTGATATTTTTAAAGCAGTAATATTTTGGCGAACGCTGACTTTAAGAACAACTTTTAACCAATTACAAATTAATAACAAGTTAAATGGCCATCCATTTGCTACAATATTGTTAGTGTGTTTTTTACGAACAGCCTATATCGTTAATGTTATAATTAATATAGTAAATAAGTGAAGTTTTTTTTTTATTTAAGTAATAAATTGCTCATGGACGTAGCTATTAACTTTAATCGACTACGTTTATTGTACGAGCTTGTATTACTTTCTCATATGAAAATGTTTTTTTTTTTTTTTGGAGAAGCCTCGATGATGCATTCTTTTCTGTAACTGTATCTTTATATTGTTTTAAGCTGTGTGTGTAACTGATTTACACTGATTCGGTATAATCCGGCTATAAATTTCAATCAGACCCAAGCTAAGCTGATTGGAGATCTCTCGAGTGATACTAGTTGATATTCTGATTGCTACAGACGAACCATGTCTCAACAGTAGCCAGCATCAGTACACAGTCTGCTCAGGAATGGTTACTGGTATTGTTACTGCCTTCTAATTAGCGAGACGATGGTCTCAAAATATATTCGAAAACAGATAAATTATAAAAATGACATATCTGTACCGGAGACACGACTGATCTAACAACCATACTATTATTGAGGGCTTTAAGTGCTAACCACTGTTGCCACTGCGGCTTGTAAGATCCATTGTAACTTGGCTCTATTTTAGATTTTTTGGAAGTATTTCTAGAGTTCTCATGATGCTAGTTACAGTCGCAGGAGTCATTTACCATAAGGACATAGCGCTAGAGTAGCAAACCAATTGAACGATTTGCTAGAATCTAGCGCTAGAAGAAATAGCTAGCGGGAAATATATCGCTAAGACATCTAGCGAAATGATAAGGAGCTGCAAGCGTCACATTTGGTATTATTCAACACGAGGGGGTGTCCTAAGCTGATGATGCTTACTGTTTACTCCAACGATGACAAACTGACTGTAACTGGTGGACGCATGGATGGGTGATGTCCACGTCTTCGTAAGAAGGAAGAATACACACATACTTTCACTTTATTACATTTACTACGTTTACATGCAGTTTTGAGAATGGTTTCAGTTTTCAGTCAAAATTACGCGAAACTGTTTACATGAAATTTTCAAAACAGGTTTACAGATTGATTTGAAAACAGTTTCGGCGCATGCGCATTTGACTGATGTAAGTAACAGATCCTCTTCACTGCAAATTCTTCGTTTTTCTATTATTCCAATTATTTTTTCTACTTTATAGCACTACGCAATAGAACTACACAGCTGTCAGTTTATTTGTAGGTTAGTAACACCAAGTAACACAAGGCGACAGAAACCTCCTGCTATATACGCATGCGCAATGTCGAAACTGAATTTTAAGTGTTTACATGAGTAGTTTTGAAACTAGTTTCCAAGTCAAACCCGTGAATTTTAGTTTTGGTTTGAGATAACTCAAAACCGTTTTGACACTGTATACATGGCGTTTTCAAAACTAAAAACGTTTTGAAAACGGTTTGAAAACTGCATGTAAACCCAGTAATTATTAACTAATACAACTAAGTCTAACATGTTACATTCCGTAACCCAGCGGGCGAGCGTATAGCACGCGCCCCAAAACTAAAAGAACACTACATGTTCCGACAACTAACGTCTTCACGACGCCACGAACTAATCTAGCCCCTCTAAAAATAAAGCGCTATCTTTAGGACAGGATTATCTTAGGGGTACAGGGAGCATAGGCTAGGTCATTCAAAGTCACGCACGTATACAAAATAATTTTTAGACTTAATGATCAACAAATAAACGTCGTTTAGGTACGTTTTAATTTCGAGGTTAATTACTTGTACGGAACAGAGTAACAAATTGTCAAAATTTAAGGAAGTACATCCTCTAATAGTTCAAGTAATAATATTAGATTCATTTAAAAACACGTCATTTAATTTTCAATATTAGACAGGTAGAACAATTCTGACCGACGCCAAATATTTCAAATTTTAAATGGCACAAAATTGACCCCTGTGTCCACGCCAGTAATGAGTGCCCGTGAGGTGACGCCTGGTAAACGCCTGCACGATACAAATATGTCATCATCATTACCGAATTCTGTGTACAAAGCAGATTGGCACACCCAGCAATGGGTAATATGCCGTGATGATATATATATATATATATATATATATATATATATATATATATATATATATATATATATATATATATATATATATATATATATATATATATATATATATATATATATATTTAGAATAGTCATTTTCAACAAAATAATTCTCGTTTAGCATGCATCTAGCCGCAACAAATAGCGCTAATATTTGCTAGGCTGAACGCGAGCAATGTACTCCGAAATTTCTCCGTCCTCTTCGCAGAGTCGATAGATGCATAGATGGAATTTAAGAGAACAGGGAACAATAACCAGTAAAGATACCTGTCATACTTTTAAGATATTTTCTGAGAGCTAGTAGCTCTGGCGTTTGTCGACGAGAGAGAAATGCATTTCTTCGACTGACTAAGGCCCGGAATGTTTCTACAATATGAAGCTATTATATGGCTGACTCTTCCCAATTTGAATCTCCTTTATATGACTGTTCAAGAGTGCACAAGAAGGTTCAAGCCCGTAAAACTTTTATTTCGGTCCCTTTTAAGCGAGCTCATCTGTTTTTTCATTGCCTAGAACTCCCTTGTGTTGTGCTCCAGTATCCACAACAAATGGGTTGTTTGGCCACCTGTTGAAGGGTGTTCTTGCAATTCCAGACTAGCTAGCAAAGATACCTAGTGCCTTTAATTTGGTTCCTTTTTTAGCGAGTTCATCTACAGCTGTCATGAAGAGAACATCACGTTTCACGTATGAATATAAATATGTAGTTACTTACATTTTTGTACGAATTAGGAAGTATCGCTGTCGCTGCTATGTCTAATTTTCGTAATTCTTGATGTGCATTCCAGTGTCACGTCAACGACAATGAATGAAAGTATATAAAGTATGTAACTCGTTGTGTGTTATATGTGTGTGTTTGGCACATGTGATTAGAGTAATGGAGGCATCCGGTTCTCTACCCACTCGAGCACGCGAGTAGCACGAGCCAACACAAGCCAAGCCATCCACAGACACAGACACATGCGGCCAACCACATACGCGAACGCGATGACGAAAGGTGCCTCATACAGTACGAGTACGGTAGTCGAGATAGGAAAACTCTTACCCGGAATGTAAAAGGAAGAATAGTTATGCCTATATCCATAAACACTCGTAAAGTTTTAAAACGGTAAGTTCCAATTTTTAACAATGGAATCAAATTAGATTTTTGTTTCAGTATCGACTGTTTTTACTGAATAAGGACCTTATGAAACATTTTTTTTTCGCGACGTTGATTTTTTTAGACCGGACAATCCTTCTTTACTGAGCTAGCTTGGAAAATGGTCTATAACGGATCGGAATAGTATATTCTACAACAAGTAATGGAATGGCCCATATTCCACACGAGCAAAAAGTTTGTGGTCCGAGCCGGGTTTGCGATTGTGGATTATGCCATTCCAAACGTGTTGTAGACTATACTCTTTCCAACAATTTTTTTAGAAATCACACAAAAAATGTTTATTGATTATAACATTTATCATATACCATCAAATAATTTTTTGACGCCGGTCCATAAATTGCTTATAATAACATCATTTATATCTTTCTTTTGCTTTAGAATCCAATTTTAACATTTTCACGATAATGTCTGTGCGTATGTGTGGATCCTCCAATCTAAATCAAATACTATCATTCAAAAAATTTTGAAACCTTGTATTTCTAACTTCTTATGTAATGGAAAGAGCCCATTAGATTTTAGTGAAAATCGGATAACCGGAAATGGTACTTTACTAGAAGCTCAAAATAGTTTTTCTTCGAAAAATAACGTTAAATGTTTTTTTTCGAGATTAATGTTACCTATTATAAAAATTAAATATTATTAAATTTTCTATAAATTTGCATTAATACTTTTTCAATATATTTTATGGATAAATTTATAAAATTATCTATAATTTAAATCCCAGAGTCTACGCTTTAAATAAACAAAACGCAGTTATTCAAATGTATGTAACTGACAGGTAAATGTCACTATCAAAGAACTAATCATTTCAAAATAATATTAGTAACGTTTTAAAAAGGAGAAAGTAAATAGAACAATAGAAAAGGAATTCAATATAGTTTCCAGCATAAGTAAATATGTAGGTATGTATTTAGTTTAATAAAAATTAACGATTCAGAAAAATGTTTGAGCTAATCCTAATTTTTGGATTAGTGATTTCTATTCTATCCCGGTATTTAAAATTTAATATTCATTTTATTATAGCTCCGGTGGCGTAATGGTTAGAGCAACGCCTCATCTCATGAATGCCCTCGGGGCTGTGGGTTCGAATCCCAGTAAGGACATCGATGTGTGTTACTTGGATTAGATTAGACTATATTTTAAGAAATAAACTGTCAAAATTAGAATAAAATTCGCTAATCCAAAAATAAAGATTAACTTAATCTTTTTTGTGACTCGGGCTATAATGGCGGGAGGTATTGTGTTGGCCACACCACATTTTTAATTCAGGTACAGGAGGTTTTCCTTTGGAGTTCGCAAAACAGTTTATTTCATTTCTGAAATTATACAACTCGCGCCCCAGAGCGAATGAGGAAACACGAAACTGCACTCGGATGTGTAATTTCGAAGAAAAAAAATCTAGCTTAAAAGTTATTCGAGAAAAGACGTCTGAAAATTGACCAATGAGAGACCTACATCTTTAACGTGTGTTTGCCGTAATTTTACGTTACTAGGGTTTTATACAAATCAAATCTTCTTTAAAATGTGTGGGCGACTGTAGTTTTCGAAAAATGTCAGTGTCAAATTAAATTTGACAAGGTGAATAAAAAGGCAAATTCTTACCATGTAGCCGCTGATTACCTAGAAATGATTATAATTTTCGGAGAATGTGGACGTAACGCCAGAGAGGCAGCACGAGTCTATTCGGAACGTTGCACAATATAAATGATGATCTCGGATGACACCTTCGCTAACCTAAATTTGTTGACAGTGAAAAGTCAATTCTAAAGTGTCAAAATTACAGTAAGTCAAACAAATTTTGTAACTCACTAGTAGTATTTTTAAAACCTAGCAACCAGTTTTATTTTGTAATAATATCATCACACCTCAAGATATCCTTCCGGGATTGGTGGATTAAAAAGTCTTGTAACTCCTTTATGCAAGCAGCCGCAAATTATTTTCTTCTATTTGTTGGCAACCTATTGTCGTCGGGAAGTGTCAGTTTCGTCTGGGGCGCGAGTTGTGAGACACGCCGTAGAAAGATTTACGCAATGCAGACTGCAAAAATTGCATTTGTGGTGAACTGAAGCTTGATAATTATTTTTAATTTTTAACTATCTGTCTTTTCGATAATTTGGAGAGCCCGTGATGTCGAGGTGACACCCTCAACGCCACAGATATATCATCATTACAAAAATATGCGCATAAAATCAAATTTACACACCCAGAAATGGGTAATAATAAGTAGTGATGAAACATTTATTTATAGTATGTCATTGCTGATTAAACTAGTATGTTAACCACCGCTAATCCCGCTATCCTTAATTCATGGTTGCAATTCGCAACTTTATATGTCCTGTTCTGTGGTGTACGTCTTCTAAAAATATCTAGTGATAGAGACAAATGTGATGATGTGTTTAATTTGATTAAGACAAGTAGCCTAACAAGGCTCGTTACTTGTCGCCGCGTCTGTCTTTTATAAATCAAAAATTCTCGAACCCACACGCGTCGAGATTTTACAGCCGCACTGCATAACCCAAGATTCGCAGTTGACCCGAGGAGAGGAATATTGTAATAGCGAGATGACATAAGCAGCAATTTGTCTTTATAACATAATTCTAATACAAATTAGATAACTATATGAGACGGGAAGCGTGCCGTCAACATACATGCTCATTTAGTGCATTTTCTTAATAGGATACATCATTATTATTTTCTGACTATTATGCCAGTCAAATTACTTACGAAACGGCTGTATTTATAATTGTTCAAACTTTATAGTTACTTAAGTATTAAGGGCAGTACCTAAGTGCTTCCTATCGGTTGAAGGTAATTTTGGAGATCGAGACAAAGTCCATTTTATTCCTAATAAAATATATTATGTAAAAATTTATTGTAATATTTTAAAATCAATTTCTACTTTGTCGTTGTATTTGGTTGTTTTCTTATTATATAGAATGTATATTTTTGTATAATGTGTGTCTATTCATGTTTTTATTGTGATGTATTGGTGTATCCAACCCCCGTGGTATTAGGATACTTTGTATCCTGTTGGGAGGTTGTAAATAAAATAAATAAAATAAAAAAATTCTGGAATCCGTACAAAAAGCTTTTGTTGCAAATTCTTTTAGGTAAAAATCGTATATTTCCTATTTATATTATGTCCAACAGTTTTCAGGCGATCGCTAAAATTTGTTAACATTTTCAAAATGCTCTCAAAATGTAAGGTGGACAGATTATTTCTGAAAATTGATTTTCTCGCATCATCTGATCGAAATGTACATAATGGAAACTTTAATATTTTAATGAACCTAAATTTATATATATATATATATATATATATATATATATATATATATATATATATATATATATATATATATACAGGGTGTTAATTAAAAACCGGGCCATAGGCGTTTAACATGGGAAATCAGTTTTTCGTTGCGCAAAACTTCCCATTTAATTTTAAACAAAAATGTTTCCAATAAATGTTATAGAGAATTAAATTCTACACTCTCACTAAACAGATTTTATTTTGCATGTTTAGTTACCTGTAAAATCCAATTTGAAATTTTATAAATATTGCTCATTTGTAGTGATAGCCATGAAATTTAAACAAAATTACAAATAAATGTATATCGTTTGGATTGTCAGAATTTCGATTTTGCAGGTTCCAAAATAAAAATAAATAAAATCTAAGCAATAATTTAGATGTAGATTATAAAAACAAAATATTTTTAAGGACTTAGGATAGAATATAATTATCAGCAATTTTTATTTGAAAATCGAATTTCTGACAGTTCAAACGATATGCATTTCTTTGTAATTTTGTTTAAATTCCATGGCTATCACTACAAATGAGCAATATTTATAGAATTTCAATTTGGATTTTACAGGTTACTAAACATGCAAAATAAAATCTGTTTAGTGATGCAGGTGTATAATTTAATTATGTACAACTTTTATTTGAAACAATTTTGTCTAAAATTAAATGGGAACTTTTGCGCAAGGAAAAACTGATTTCCCATGTTAAACGCCTATGGCCCGCTTTTTAATTAACACCCTGTATATATATATATATATATATATATATATATATATATATATATATATATATATATATATATATATATATATTGTAACAAAAACGTAGTTTGTTACGCTTATTTTTTTTATAAATTTTCTTGCTCCAATCCTGTCCCAAAATTTCCATTACAAAACCTAAAATTTGAGCATCAATTGACAGTATTGATCTAGTTACAGCCTACCTTTTGCGATCTATTTTTTCTAGTCATACTCCCTAATCACCTTATTTCTATTTTTCCATTCAGTTGGATCCCTTTTATTTTGTGGTTAGGAAATTGTTTATTTGTGACAGCCAGTGTTGTCTTCTCGCGAATTATTTCAAGAAAGTAACTAGAAATGTAATTGTTTAACACTAAATTTAATTTTAAATTTGATTAAATTTGGAAACTTATTTTAATATCTCTCCTATGTTCAAATTTTTCATTGCTACACTTTACTAATTTTATTATAAATAGTTTTGGAAATTTCTCGTATTACTACGAAATTATTAAGGGATTTTTTATTATCTTTTGATGGGATCACTTTTTTGTTTCGTTTACCGGAGACGCGTAGAATCATCTCGCTCTCTTGGTAGTGACTTGTGAGAGAATACACACGTTTTTTTTTATTTTTGCTAATTGTTTAAAGTACTTTTGTCTGATTGAAATATGGTTTCGAGTTTTGGTATTCGATACTAGCCAGTGGAATTTAGGTAAGAGCTTTGCACTGTTTTTTTTTGTGATTATTTTGAGCGGCTTTTTATTAGCTTTTTTTTCAAGTTAAAAGTAGTCATGTTCCGTCCCACGCGGTTTTGTCCGTGGGATAAGTAAAGCTCTTACTTTAATTCTTGCGACATATTTCAATATTAAAAAGACGATTGTTTTCTTTCACGAGCCCGGCTAAGATTTTTTTGGTCTGTCTAAATTTTGAGTTTGGATTTATATGCCACGAGGCGTGAAAAATTCCGTTTCGGTTCTAAATTAGTCAAAGTTTTTTTTTGGATTTTCACATTCTCTTTGATCAAAATTTTGCAATTTTTATCTTTCTGTTTAAATTCCCCCCAAGCTCAAGTTGTACCTGAACTTGTTCGGTCCCCTAGCGTACCGAGTACGCCCTCAATTTTGTGCTTCCCCATTTTTTGAGTAATTCTGCTTAAACTTTTTTGGTTCGAGTCGTACCTTGATTCGACCGGTTATTTTTGCGTATAGAGTACGCACTCAAATTTTGCTATTACACCATCTATTCGTAATTCTGTTTAAAATATTTGTTCATTGGGCTAAATTATTTAGGGGTATTTTTTTTATAATTTTTTTTGGGATTTCAAAATTATAAAATTTTTCCTACCGACTAAACCTAGTCATCCTTTCCCTAGTTTGAATGTAGTGTGAATGTAGAGGGTGATGCGTTGACGTGACTAGACATTTTTAGACTAGACAAATTTTCGGCTCGGTATTAGTTTCCGTTTTCAAAGTCGACTTTCTAGAGTCATTTATTTTTTTTGTGATATTTTTTTTGTAGCTACAACTTTTTTTGGATTTACCTTGTATTTTACCGTTGTGCGCTACTCTCGACTCGAAAAAGTATTTGTCCGGTGATTAATCTTTGAGCGCTGCAAATTTTTTTTAAGCCCATTTGGCTTTTTCTTTTTATCGGGGTTAATTGCTGCGTCTCTTAGACTACCGTTTAGTCACTCTCTCTCTCTACTTTGTTTGTTCCTTCTTTTTTTTTATACGGCCGTTCTTCCTCTGTTACTAAATTTTTTTTTGGTTTTATATCATTTTTTTTGGTGCACCTAATTTTTTTGTAAATTTTTTATAAACATTTTTTGTCGTTAACTCGCGTCTGGAGCACTTTTAGGGACCGCCAATTTTTTTTTATTGTATTTTGTATCGCCCTTCAGGCCGCTGTAAATCTCTAAGAGATCTGGTACTGGCGAGTTTTTTTTAGGTAGCCGGATCCGTATGGTTCATTTTTGGGGCCCTGAATTTGGAAGTGTCTGGGCGAGGTTAGCTCTGGCTGCAGCGACGCTGTTGGACCACACGAGACCTGCGCCGGGGCCTATTTTACCACAACTCCTGAGAAAACCCAGTATTCGGGGCTGCATCCTAGCCAGCCTTAAGGCCTAGTGGAGTGGCTCGAACGGCTCTCCCTCTACGAGTGCCGGACAGGAGAAGGGTCCTCGGCCCTCCGTTTTACTCCGTCAGCCTGCGAGCAGCCCCTCGATACAACTGGACGTCTTCCCGCCGTTGCCAGGGCAGGTTTAGCCGCTATTTTTTTCGACGTTGCCGGTGGCCGATAGCCAGAGCGCCGACCCCCGTCCTTCCAGATTCGGGCTCTGGAAAGGCCGTACGGGCCTTTCTTTAGTTTGAGCTATTCATATATTGTAACTCTCCAGCGTGAGTACTTTTTTTTAATTAAATATTTTTACGATACTTTACTTTACTTTATTAGAGTGGACTCTACTCTAACTCCTTTTCCTTTTATAGAGTCTGGCGCCCACTAATTTTTTTCGAGACCCGATCGTTTTGTATTTTTTTCAAAATTAAGTTGTCATTTTTTTATTAATTTTCATTGTCGCGAATACCTGTATCTCGAAATAAATTACTTACCCTAGACCCAGCCGCCGCTTTTCTTTTTCAGCTAGCCGGTGCGAATTTTATGAGTGTACACTTACAGGTAGGAGGAGTTTGCTTATTTTTTGATTTTTTAATTATCCTCTTGTGTCACACTTATAAAGTTTGGAGCCCGAACGTGGGGCCTTTCGTATTTAGTAAATTTAACATTTTTTTTGACGCCCGATTTTTGGGGCACTGTTCAGTAATAGTCATAAAGACGGCGCTAGGTCACACTCTTTACTATTTCTTTTCTTTATCCTTATTTATTAGTCGGTAGATTATATAATATTATTTCTAATTTTTTTGTTTATATTATTTTTTGGGTACATTTCATCGAAATGGATATCAACTATTTGCGGGACGACGAATTAACCTACGAGTTGAGGATCCGGAATTGCGACTTGACTGGAACTACACAGGACAAACGAATTTACCTTTTTTTATTTTAAATGGGAAGTTTTGCGCAACGAAAAACTGATTTCCCATGTTAAACGCCTATGGCCCGGTTTTTAATTAACACCCTGTATATATATATATATATATATATATATATATATATATATATATATATATATATATATATATATATATATATATATATATGTCCCAAGCAAACCTTGACATAGGCGTTTAACATGCGAAAACTGATTTTTGTGAATAAAAAGTGTCCGGCTTAAAATTAAGCCATGCTATTTAACATGATAATAGTACATTACCTCGTGTACCTTATTTAATATTAATTATATTATTATCATTTCGTAAATCAGAGAAAATTATAAATATCTGTCAATAAATATTTTTTTAAATATTTTATTACGTAATATCAAAATAATTGCAATTGTCATTGTAGGTCAATGGTTAGCATAGCTGACTGCGGAATGCGGGTTTCGCGAGTGGCGGAAATACTACTCCATACAAGTTTTAGACTATACTTTCTCTAACACTATTTAAAAAATATATTTTGCTCATCACTTGACATTTTTGCAAAAAATAATAAAATATTATTGGTATGTTATAAAAGCAATAATTTTTATTTGACTTACCATATAAAAGTTTCAAAACGCGTAGAATAAGGCGTATAATAATATTTTGTAATCATTTCTTTTATAATTTGACAGTTAAGGCAGTTGAGATGACAAAATAAAAGAAACAAAGCGCCAAACAAAGCCGTCTTGATTTTTAAAACAATTGCGTTTCCCATGTATTTTAAATGGGTGAAAAACTAGTGGTCTGTGACTGCCTATTACGGAATATTATTCCGTAACAGTATGACAAAATGTCCTTTTTCTGTAACAGTTTTCAGTTATAGAATGTATGAATTCCATAGTAGTGTTAGAGAAAAATAATATATTAATTGGGGGGTACATACACTGTTGCACTCTTCCTAATATTCGTTATAATACCTTCTTCCTAATATGGCGTTTAACGCTCGCGTTTATATCTTCTTTAATGAATGCATCTGACGTGAAAACCACAATCTGTCTTGTAAAATATAAAACATGTTTTAATTCAAACTAAGTCCCAATCTATCCGAAAATATAAAAACCTGTTCCGAGCTGACCTTAGGCGATCTTTCTTTAAATTAACTCGGGTCATCCTCAACAAACCAAGCAGATACATATGTGTATTCATCTGGAGATTACTCATTAATATCCGATACGAACTTATGGGAATTTATTATGTTAATATATACATGTAAACAAACATTATTTCTATAGCAATAAATATTAGATATAAGCGTTTTAATGAAGGAATTATAAATAATATATTATCAAGTTTTTTGTGTGTAGTTGGATAGCTGATGACAGTACAAACACACTACAAGCATTTTTTTTTATGAATAATGAAACCCAAAATATTACTCGCAATAAATAAAAATCTGATGTGACCAGCACATTACCTTCCGTCAGTTCTATGTACTTTGTATAAATTCCATACAGAAAGTTTCTTGCACAAGATTCGATATTTCAAGTTCTACATTACCTTCTCTCAGTTCTATGTATTTGGTACCTACAAATTCCATGCAGAAAGCTTCATGTAAGAGATTCTATATGTCTAGTAAAATTATAACTCAAAAATACTATGCCAATTGCACTTGACACTGACATCTGTCAATCAACATTTTTTAATATAGATGTTTATATGTTTGTAGCATAGCTGGCTGTTTTATGAAATTTAATATATTTACAATAGGCTACTTGCGTGGTACTGAATATCTGATATTTATCACTAAATACATAAAGTAAAGTTGAAAACGTATGTAAAAATATAAATTTTATTTAAAAAAATTATTAGTTCTATAATAAATTAAGAAAGAAGATTTTCTTTGACGTCATTATTTTGAACTGGAGAAAGGGATGTATATTTAAGAATTTAACCTGTAGATGGCGAGCGAGTGCGAGTTTTAATTTGATTTTGACATTAGTTCATTTTTCTGTCACTGTCTCTCTTCTTTATTATTTACAATTTGCGTGGTTTCTGTTACTTTTATTACGTATTTCGAATTGTTAAGCAGAATTTTGAAGGATTTTAACTTAGCTTATATTCGTACAAGATTAAAATGACAAACAAAAATATGAACCTCCAAACTATTATTCAAACGTCAAACAAATGATCTGTCATGTTTAAATTACCCGCACATGCCGTTGCTATTGGACGTACTGATATTATTGCTTTACGGCCATTCATTGGTTCGGCGTAATTCTACGTCATACATGGCGGTAATTTATATATTAAAATTTCATTAATTATTTCTGGTCAATTAATGAAAATTTTGCCAAAAGAAAAAATATAGGTAGCAAGTTTTTATCGTCTCTTCAAAAATATTAGATAAAAAATGCACGCAAGTAGCCCATTATTACTTGTATATCTATTGAATATGAAGTATAAAATTTAATCAAATCTTATAGAGAATAAAATATTCTTTAATATTTATAATAACATTAAATGTGGAAAAACTGTTAAATCTTAAAAAAGGGTACTTCCATTTGGCCAATTATAACCAAAATCTAATCATCTCTTCACATGGATGTGAATACGAAAGAATTTTAATTTTTTGAATTGTAGTATTGGAGTTATCAGATCCGAAAAAATCGTCCCACACACAGACACACACACACACACACATACATACATACATACATACATACATACATACATACATACATACATACATACATACATACATACATACATACATTACATACATTACATACATACATACATACATACGAGGTGCTACCCAAAAGTTACCGAACTTATTTTTTTAAAAAAACTGTATTTATTAAAACTTCAAATCAACAAATGATCTCTTTCAAAATAATCTCCACCTACAGTTATACACTTGTCCCACCTTTTTTCCACTGTTCAAAACACTTTTTGTAGTCATTTTTTTCAATAGCATTTAGGACCTCCTGCGATGTAGTTTGAATCTCCTCAACAGCCTCAAATCTCTGGTCTTTTAGCTTGGTTTTCATTTTTGGGAAGACGAAAAAGGTGCAAGGAGCAAGGTCTGGTGAGTAAGGGGGATGGAGAAGGACATTTCTTTGTGTGGATGTCAAAAATGTGTGGGCCGGTGCATTGTCGTGGTGGAAATGCCAATTTTTGCTTGCCCAAAGTTCAGGAAGTTTTCGCCTCACATTTTCCCTTAAACGCCTCAAAACTTCCACGTATAAGTTACCCGTTACTGTGGTACCCCTTGGCACAAATTCGCGGTGCACAACTTTTGAGGAGATTCAAACTATATCGCAGGAGGTGCTAAATGCTATTGAAAAAAATGACTACATAAAGTATTTTGAACAGTGGAAAAAAGATGGGACAAGTGTACTACTGTAGGTGGGGATTATTTTGAAGGAGATAATATGTTGGTTTGAAGTTGTAACAAATAAAGCTTTTTTTAAAAAATAAGTTCGGTAACTTTTGGGTAGCACCTCGTACATACATACATTATCGTAAAAATAGTAAAATCGCATTCTAGGGACCCTAAAACGTTCTCATTCATCAAAAACTCACCACTGAATTTGTTGACGAAAGACATATCTTCCTTCCCTAAAGGTGACGGAAGGTAAAAACACCAAGTCATATTTTTGGCGTCAGATTTTTTAAAAATAAGGCCTGTTAACTTATTTTTTAATATACTATTCTAATTCTAAAATTCTTCAAACAGTATAATATAAATGCGTCTTACTTTTATCCGGTATAAAAATTTCACTGTCTTAATTCTTTTCAATAATAAAAAATCCTCTTCCCAAGTCTAAATAATCACAAATTTCATTTTGATATTATCGTCCATCCATGTAATACGACCGTAACCTTATGAATTTATAATTACATACTCCTTTCTGAGGCTGCCTATCCTTCCATGTGCTAGAGAGAGATAGTTCATCCCGCCACGGGCTATGAGATGAGCATCGCCTTATCCACGGCTTGCTACGACGTGAAGTTCTATCATTAAATAAATTACACGTTGTTGCTCTTACACTCTCAAATGTTCACCATCTACACTCATTTGTTATCATTAGCAAAACAATTGATACGGGAAGATGGGGATGAGTGAAAAATTTTACTCATTTTTTTAAAGAGTTCATGTATGTTGCAACAAGTATTTCGGATTACAAGGATTACAATAAGCTGATTTAAAATGTTTACAGTCAAGAATTTTTAACGATATATAATACCTACTTATAAAAGATCAAGCTAGAATCTTTGAGAATAAGAAAATCAGATGAGCGGTGGAAAACAAAATTTGCAATATCATTTTAAATTAAGTTACACAATATAACTTTAGCGTTTTCCATTTATTTATTTTGTCTTGCACTTAGTGCAGCTAATGATGTTATGACCAAAATTCTTCTATTGGTCGAGTTTGAGGTACATTGGAAAGATTGTACAATTTCGGAACAAAGTCTACGTTGTTTTCGTTATACCATCTCTAGTTATTCTGGCGTAATGACATGAAGCTTGATCAGGTCAAAACATTATATCATCATTGACGTGATGTGTATTTAAAAATTGAAGCAATTTAGAGAGACATCTTTGAATATAAAGTTGTGCAGTTAAGGCTTCTCCTCGAACACAACCGATGTACGGCTGCGAGATATATCCGGCTTCAGAAATGGCACACCATATTAAAATTTTATCCTCAAATTTAGATTTACCTTTGAACTTGACATTGTCTGGTGTGTTTTCCATGTCGTTAGTATAAAAACCATTGTTTCCTTTTATCTCTGCATGGGACAGAGTAAAATATTTCTCGTCATCCATTACAATAAGTTTATTGAGAAAATGAATGCGCCTTAACGCACGACAACATCTAGGGATTCTTTCTAATTGGGCCACGGTACATTTTGGTGCCTTTCTTCTTTTTTCGAAACACCACGTCATTTCGAGAAAGTGTTCTAAAAACAGTGGTCTTCGAAACATCGAATCTTGTGGCTACAGTTCGTTGTGACACTCAAACTTTGTCTTTAAAGGCTGCAATTAATCTTTATGCTCTCATGTGTCTCAAAATTTTTGGTCGACCACTTTTGGGCAAATTAACACAGGGTATGCCTTCTTCACAATCTTTTATTGTCCGATAAATTGTTGCCACAGAGATAAACTGCAACAATATCACACTTGGGCATTTGCCCAACAAGATTGTAAATTCACATTCAACATTTGCTGCATCAAATCGAAATAGCTAAACTGTCAAAATGAAAAAAAAAATTAATTGTGATATTTTGTTTGCAGCTACAATTTGATTAAACGTTTTGGTTTAAATACAAAACATCTAAGAAATTTCTTAAAACTTTAGGACCATACGTTAATGTATTCCTGTGATTTCTTAGTCCTCTATTTACATGGATTCATGCAAAATTCCTCATACCTGAATATTTCGTACAATTCTATTCTTCTCTAGATTTTGAAAATAAACCACATCTATTAAAGAATTTAAACGTCAACTTTCATTCGCTAGTCATACTACATACCTACATTTTAAAGTTTGAGCTTTGCCACAAAAACGTCCTATAAAAATTACTATTATTACACGTAATTGCTCATCTATTTTTATTTTTTTAATACTTAATACCCAGTAAATAATTTTCTAATATTTAAACATGATCATGACTAAGCTACAGAAATTCTTTTCATTTAGGGCCGGTACTTTCACTTGCGAATAAAAGGTTTAGATAAATTTATCCTTTGGATAACTATTTTTCGGTAGTTGGGTGGCGAATAACCAGTTTAATCGTAAGGTCATTACATTTTCACATAGTGCCGATTTATTAACAAATGGTTATATTAAATATTTTTGATAATTTAATAAATAACGTGAGAAATCGAACACACACCAGCAGACAGCGACATAACCACATACATGAAGGAATTTTTTGACAGGTTCCGATTATGAAACCAATTTATTATTACATATTGGAGATCGTATTTGATCTTGAATAGGTAAATCATTATAAAGATCCTGTCATTTGACGCTAGAATTTTAGATATATCTTTGTTAAATACAGTGACAAACATTTACTTTGAACTGAAAAATATATACAAAAAGTACAAGGACAATTTTACAATATACATATCTCGTTTACCACATATGAGTGCTGCATTAGATGGTACACTTGTTAAATTAGTCTCTCGGGGCTAAAAATACAGAAGAATATAGTTAACTTTTACATTAAAGATGTCAAATAAAATTTTGACAACTAAGGATTCAAAAAAAGTTGACACATTTCATCCTTGTCTGTTTAACATAGCTACGCCAAACTCCATCCTTCTCTACTGACACAAATTCACTCTGCAAGGCTACCAATTCACGAACGTTAAAGTTATTCGACAGATAGCTATTTGTTTCTGTAAAAAAACATAGAATAAATATATTTAACGAATACTTATTCGAAACTTTATTTGGCAGTAAAAAACACGGGCCTAAGAGTATAAAAAAATATATTTTAAACTTACAAAAACTGATTATGTTATTCAAGTTTTCCACCATTTAATATTGGGTTATTAGTAATGACAGCTTTAATTCTATTAGGGCCGGTTGTACAATCACAGTTTAAACTATGGTTATTGTAAAACCATGGCAACGCGCAAACATCTTGTTGTACATCTACGGTTTACTGTTTAAATTAAGTTTAAACAACTGCACTTTCGTTTAGGGTCGATTGTACAATTACAGTTTAAACTGTAGCTTAAGATATCGGCAGTTTAAAGTTAAACTAGGTTTACCTGTAGTTTAAACGATCGATTACGAGCGTTTAACAAAAGTGAAATGGTTTAAACTAAGTATAAACAGTAAACCGTTGATGTACAACAAGATGTTAGCGCGTTACCATAGTTTTGCAATAAACATAGTTTAAACTGTGAATGTACAACCGGCCCTAAATGCTCGTGATCGGCCGTTTAAACTACAGGTAAACTTAGTTTAACTTTAAACTGTCGATAATTTAAGCTGCAGTTTAAACTGTGATTGTACAACCGGCCCTTAGGCATTCTTCCGTTAGAGTATTTTCTAGTGCTGTTGATTTTAGAAAAAATTCGAAAATTCAGTTGAAAAGTAATTCGAAATTCGAAAATTCGGATTTCGAATTTTACTTTAAATTCGAATTTTCGAATTTTTAACAAAATTCGAATTTCATACGCATTCAAAATTCCAATTTCGAGTATTTACGAAGTTAGAATTACATATTTTCAATTGTAAGTTAATTGGCAATTATTACACTTTGCTTTGTTATTATTAATTTCAGAAAAAATATTTCCAAATTGTACTTCGTGGCAACATGTTAATTAAGAATATTTTACTTTCAACAAATAAGCGACAAATCTCGGTGTTTCCAGCTCTTAACATAGTCACTGTTTTAGTCTTTGTTTTAATATTTTGTCTTATGTTTTTGTCAGAAGATATTGGCCATTTCCAGCTGTCAACATAAGCACAGTCTTAAGTTTTTGTATTTATAATGTATGTTCACTCAAAAAGGGAATACATTTATAAAACTCTTTACAGTGCTTCAAAAATTATATAGTTATTAATGATATTAATACTCAAATTAAGTAATAATGTAATTATTTTGTATAATTCCAAAATAACATTTGAAATAAAGCAAATTAATACGGTGAACGAGCCGCAATATTTCTAATATTCCAACGATGGACTCGACGTCGTTTGCTTAACAATAGTGCTACTATTCCAGCAATTCTTCTTTTTGTCACAATTGAACCTATGATTTTTTTCTTTCTGTTATCCATATTTATATTCTCTCAATACAAAAATAATAACATAACCACCAAAATAATGACAGATAACATACAACGCGTAGAACTACTGCGCAACATAAAAAAAGATAGCGCTTACATCACTTATCTCTCTCCAACAGAACAGCGACAAAGACTATGACAAAAGTATGAAGTCTGCAAACTTTGTGTTTATGCGCTATGACAAAGACAAAGACTAAAGACTAAAACAGTAGCTGGAAACGCTCAAGCCATTATACGTATGACAAACTTTCAAGGTTATGACAAATAACAAAAACAGTGACTATGTTAAGAGCTGGAAACGTAGCTTTAGAGAGCAAATTAAAACAAGTCATGTCATTGTAAAACACGAATAAATAGATGGCGGCTTCAACTATCGAATTACAAAATTCGAAAAATATAACGAATTTTGACTTCGAAATTCGTAATTCGAAAAAGTATAAAGCTTATTTTTCGAATTTCGAATATTTAAAACTTCGAAATTCGAATTTTATCAACAGCACTAGTATTTTCCCATACATCTTATAAGATTGGTTTATATTTAAAGTAGGTAAAAGAATTTTGTAGAAATTTCTGCTCAAATGTTTACGTTTTATAATTTGTTAAAAAAGTAATATGAACAGAGGGAACTCACGCTGTAGTGGAGAGAGCATTACCGGAGTCACATACTTGTGCTATTTTATGATTCTATAATATCAACGTATAAGCTCGTAGAAAATAAATATTTTGAGGAAAAATGTACTGTAATGGCATATTTATTTATTATGACATTATAAACGAAAATTTCATATAATTTGTTCCGTTATTTGATCCTCCAACCGCTTATTTCGCGAACATAATAATATATTTAACTACGTTCAACATATAATCGAATTGAAAGGTGTTAATACACAATTATACACAAGCGGTACTTTTACATACCTACATATTATTATCTCTGAGTGCGGTCCACTATTTTACATACATATCTCTTACAACTTACAATATTATATAAACATTCATACCATAATATTATAGAAATTATGTATATTTGGAATTCCATGTTTTTGTAATAATAGTTGACGATTTAGTTAAAAAGTGACACAGGTTTTTTTTCCAAAAAAGTTAATTTGAATACCGTGTTTACATAGGACAATTATAGAGGTATAATTACTGGAAATATTGTAAATTTATGCGAAATCTAATTGGTGATGACAAGAAGCTGTTCATTTTTTGAAAATAATAATTTAGGTTGCAATTTTCTGGTGTCTCGCGTTTTCGATGTACATTAAAGGTTAAATATAACTAAAATTATTATAATTACCCCTTACCCATAAAATCAATTTTAATAAAAACTAAATACAGTTTAACTTCGATAACTCAAACCATGACTTGCCACAAAAAAAGTTCGAGTTATCAAGACTTCGGGTTATTAAATAAAATGTATATATATAAATATTATTTATGTATTATGTATGTATTTATTCGAGTCAAAATCACTTACCTTATGATATATACAGATTGATATATGTATACAGATCAAAGTTATAAACACTATTTTAGTGTAAAAAAGTCAGTTATTTGTGACTGACGAGAGAATTTTCAATAAAAAAAGCTTCATTTATTTAAACCATTATACAGGGAATCGGTTCTATGTTCATTCGTGTTTAAATAAGAACGAAAACGCTCAACGAATTTTCAACCAACTCGTTTGAAGGTGGTTGCTACAAATCATCCTCCATCATATCACTTTCGCTGTCATCTGTATTGTCGAGCTCTACAGATTCGGATTCAGATTTGTAGAGCTCGACAATATCTTCATCTGTGGGAAACTCCGAAGTAACAGTATCATCATCCACATGTATAAAATCATTTAAGGTGACATCTTCTGATGAAATTTTGACATTTATCAAAGCTTCATATCCCAATAGCAATTGAATTTCTTCCTCACGTTTTTCATTCATACGTTCACTTATGAAAATCAAAGGAATTTCATCCTCTACGTCCCACTCAGAATACTGACCAAAGGCGGCTTTTTTAAAACAATTAGAAATTGTCTCAGGCTTAACGTCGATATTCCATGTATTGGTTATATCATCAACACAGTTATTTAATGTAATGTTAGTTTGTTTTCTTCAAAACATTTGCTAACTTTTTTTAAAATTCTGCGGCGATAATGAGATTTTAAATTTTGCATGACACCTTGATCAAGTGGTTGCAACTTAGATGTCATATTAGGAGGAAAAAAGTCTGATGTGGCCAGCACATAACCTCTCGCCAGATATTTTACCTGGTTGTACGCATAAAACGAAAAATATTTTTAAATACAAATACATACATTCACGTTTCACTACAAAATAATTATTTTAATATAAATAATGTACAATACATACATTTTCTTTATATTGAATTTTTATTCTACTTTCCTTTTCTTTTTCTTTTATTCGTCATTTTTTTATATCCTTTTTGAGGTATATTCTTTTGCGTTGTTGACTTTTTATTTATTTTCATAATCTTCATAATGATGTACAAATATTTTTGACAGTGGAATACAAATATTTTTGACAGTGACATTTATGTGTGAATTACAAACATTTGAATTTCTTGCCTTGAAGTAGTTTGATCTAAGAATTTTTACATCTAATTATTTTATATGCATTTCTTTATCTCTAAATCTATAGAAGATATAATAATGAATTTATATTTATCGAATAAAGAATTTTACGTTCTTTAATATAACTGTTTACATAAATTTTCGATAAATAATATTTAGATGATTTTTTTCTTGTAACTACTACTTCCGGTTGTCCAATTGTTACCAAAACGACTGGACTCTTCCCATTATTGTTAGATTGAGGAATCCGTAGTTAAAAATGTCTTAAGTCTTATAGTATTTGACTTATGGTGAATCCAACATCCCCACACACACACACACATCCACACACACACACACACACACACACACACACACACACACACACACACACACACATAGACACACACACGCACACATACGGACATCATCGTAAAAATGTTATAATCGGATTCTAGGGACCTTCAAACGTGCTTATTCACTAAAATCTGGACATGCGATTTTTAGCATGAATACAATACCTCTCTTAGCGAGAGGTAAAAAGCAAGTTTGAAAATTTTTAATTTTTGTTGGATGTCTTTAATTAACAAAGCATATGTTTGAACTTCAGTAGTGCCGAAACCGAATTGCCTATGGAGGATCATGTTATTAAAACACCTGTTACAAAATCACGTAATTAGGGGATTTCCCCCAGAATTCGACTTATTGAAGCTGGCGCCAAATATTCTGTTAAACAGAGTAGTCAAGATTACACAACATATCAACCATGCCAGATTTGTTAGGACCTCTGGAACTCTTTAAAAAGGGAAAATCCATTACTATTTTTGTAAATTTTGTTTTATTATTCCAGCCAATTTTGAAGCAAAGTATACATTCGAAGCCGGGCCGTTTGAAACGAGTTGAACAGTATAGAACAGCTAAATAATATTTGTATGCGTTCAATACATCTTTTCTTATATAATTTTCTCCTGATGTGGGTGTAATTTTGTCCATTCCACCCACACTTACAAATACAGTAGACCGCTAACAAATTATCATTGAATCCAAGTCTTGGCTCTTTTATCATTGTCATGACGCAGCATTATCGGCACGTGTCTTCAATTCAACTTAGTTTATTTTGTCAAAGACATATTCAAATCCTCTTTTAGTTCTATTCTTTTGGATTGTATTACGAGTGACTGAATTGTTTGTCCAGTGGTGAATCGGGAAGGGTCGAAACAAACCACCCACGTTTTTCTTGCTTGAAGACCGTGGAAATTAAATCTGTTCTAGCTATTCTTCAACACTTCAATCTTGACGTGTTGTCGAAAGGAGATTATTTTATACTTTTTGCTTATTAACAGTTTGAAGAAGGTCGCCCATCTATTTATGAACCGTGTATAATCAAGCTTCACACGAAATCCAATGGGGGAAGTCAATTATTGGCGCATAAATCTATATACGAATCTATACCTTAAAAATAAAGCATTGGGAAAAAATATTTTTTCGTGATTGCCCAGAAAATGAGCTGTTTCTGATCACTTTTTAAAGAGAAAAATCCTTCTTTATTACGTTAACTCGAAAAATTGTTTATTTATTTCGTATTTCCTACCAATAAAAAATACGGAGCTATAGATTTTTATTTACTGTAAGTTTTTTAAAATTTATTTGGGTGAAGTGTAAATATTAGACAATTATTATTAATTAAAATAAAGGTTTATTAAACTATAATTAAAATGACTATTACTAGTATTAAACAATTATTGAAAACTAATTAAGACTAAAACTATAATTAACTAGATAACACTAACACTATTTATTTATTTCCACTATATTACTAATTATTTATTTTCACTATTTATATCACTTTTTATTTATATCATGTTTAATTGTCCATGTATCGACCTCCACAGTGTCTATATACTTAACTGACTCAACAGCGTCTGTAATTCAACTGCTCGGACAGAAGTCACAATTTTCACCTCACTGTCTATTTATGTAACTCTCTCTCTTCCACAGACTCAGTATCACCGTCTGTCCGTATGCCACAATGGGGCCCATCACTTTTTTTGAATTTTTTATGTTACAAAGAATTTAAAAATAGAAATTCCGTATTTTTTGTTTTCTTGAAATTATGCTTAGCACCCCCAAATTTTGAATTAGCACCCCCAAACAAAATTTTAATAATTTCATTTTAGACACATCTATTCATATACTTTTGTAAGAATACACAAATATTATTGTGTGTAATTGTGACTTTTCATAGTTGTGGCACATTTATATAAACACAGAATATAGAATAATATACAATAAGTGCAATAAAACAAACGTTTTTAACAAATACATAGTCTAAATTTATTATTTTTATTTTAATTCGTTTGACAAAGTCTTTTGAAGGTTAAAGTAACTAGCCCAGTAGCGAATCTACCGGGAGAAATATTGAGCTAAGGCTGTCATTAATGCAATAACTACATACCTAAAACACCGATTTTCCCTAGAAAGTTAAGAACTAGCAATAGCCGTAGGTATAGATCATTATACCACTTTTGCAATAAATAAAGATATTTTGAAATTACAATTCTAAAGAACATGATGAGCAGTCAAGAATCAAATATTAAAAGTGTACTTAACCAAGGTACATTTGGTATTTATTATAAACTTTATAAAATTATTATTCTGTGTTATGAGGAGAATAAAAAACTGGCAAATATTTCATCATTACCGACATCTGTGTACAAACCAGATTGGCCCACCCACCATTGGGTAATAAGCCATGATGATATATTTATTTATTTATTTTATAAATAATATTTTATGTTCTTGTTTATAAATTAATCAAATAAATACTTTTTTTATTTTGTAAACCAACTTTTTTTTTCATTTTAAGGTAAGAGACTTTAGCACCCCCTAATTTTAAAGTCTAACTTCGCCTATGATTCCACTTAGAGCCTGGTATATTTTCAATGAAGAATCTTCTTCATTTATTGCGAATATAAAATAAAGATGCTAACATCATACACTGATATCGTGATATGTAGAAATTTTCTTCTTTCCAATCATTTCTTTCCAAATTTTTAATCTTAATTTCCATGTATTGTCCATCTTGTAACATTCAAGTAATATTATAAATTATAATATAAATTTAAATATGATAAAATGGTTTACAGAAATCACACATATTATGAGAAAAATTATATTTTCTGCCACAGTACCTTCGCTGGTATTTTGACTTTTTTGATTTGTCACATCACATATATAGCATTTTAAATATTTTCTTTATTCATTTCAATATACTATGATGTATAATATTCATATACAATAGCAAAAACTCAAAATAAAATTGTCAATTGTATCACTTTCTCGAAATGTCAAAGTTGATTCGGTAACCAAAAATGTCAATGTAGCCGTTAGAGGCGCTGACGCTCAAAATGTGCACATCGCCTATACGAGAAATTTAGTCATAGAAACTATAACTATACTGGGTTTTTTGGAGAAGTATCAATCGTTCATAAACGCAATTAGTATTTAGTTCCTTAAGGTGGAACAAGATATAGGTACATTCTTGCAATAATTCTGTATGCAAATCTACTGGTCTTTAATCAATACACTTTTAGTATGTATTGTATCTGGGAACGTTAATTTATATCCCTCGTATAAATTATCAGGACTTCACACCTTATAGGGCGGTCATCCTTACAATTAGAATTGTTAATGGCTGGTTCACAACACACTCACAGAATGCAGATGGACCGTGGTCTCAAGCCTAGAGGCGAGACGCAAGAATCGAGTTGGTATTGTAAACAGTCCTTATTCGGAAAGATGTACATATATTTTTGCGTATGGTTCACAGGTGGATCATCACGGCATATTACCCATTTTTGGGTGTGTCAAAGTTTCAAATTTATCATATATATATAGTATATTCCGTAACTTAACCGCTGTGACCAAGGTTTTGGTTATGCGTTTCGTAATGTAATCAAACCATAATTTCAGGATCGCGGTTCAATTTCGGAATGTGGTTCCTGAAAGTTTTGGTTACTTTATCGTGACCACGACGACCACAAATTTTTTGTGGTTGTTGTGGTCATATTCTTATTTCTTATAATATAATAAATAATATTGTATAAACATATAATTACTATACACTATATACTGATATGTATAATATTTACGTTAGTATAAGGATAGACAAAAGTTGTTGTCACTTATTTCTAATGACACGGTGGTTCCCTGCTTTACCGACACAAATTAACAAAGATGTTCCGAATCACAACCACTTTTCAGTGACCATAACCTGACCACTTGAACCATAACCACGGTCGTGGTTAAGTTACGGAATATGCTAATAATATCATAAGTGGTAAATTTTTGCCGGAAACTTTTTCAGATTGTTACGAAAGCTATTTGGGTAGCAATTTATTGAGTGACATTGACAAAAAAATCACGAGTTGTCAAACGAGTGATTTTTGATCAATGTCACGAGATAAATTGGCAACAGGCTCGAGTAAAGCAATCGGAAAAATTTTCCAGGATTAAATTTAACCACGAATGGTATTCGGATGACTATTTCCAAAATAAAAATCAGGTAATCATGTATATAATTTTTTCATGGCAAAAATCTTCTAATTTTTATTGTTTTGAGGTATTTGTTTAAGTTTGCCTTTTCGACATTTTAAATAGATTCTTGTCCGAATCGACTCGTTTTTAATAAAAACTATTAACACTGAAAATGTACACACTTTGACAGGTATGTAAATAATATCATAAGTGGTAAATTTTTGCCGGAAAATTTTTCAGATTGTTACGAGAGCTAGTTGCCTAGCAATTTATTGAGTGACATTGACAAAAAAATCACGAGTTGTCAAACGAGTGATTTTTGATCAATGTCACGAGATAAATTGGCAACAGGCTCGAGTAAAGCAATCGGAAAAATTTTCCAGGATAAAATTTGACCACGAATGGTATTCGGATGACTATTTCCAAAATAAAAATCAGGTAATCATTTATATAATTTTTTTCTTGGTAAAAATCTTCTAATTTTTATTGTGTTTTGAGGTGTTATATTTAAGTTTGCCTTTTCGACATTTTAAATAGATTCTTGTCCGAATCGACTCGTTTTTAATAAAAACTAATAACACTGAAAATATACACACTTTGACAGGTATGTAAACAATATGTTTCTAAAATGTCAAAAAATTTTCGCTTATAAAAACTCACTCACTTGTAAAAATACGACATCTTATTGGCTTAAAGGGTGCGAAAATTTTTTTGTGACGGTGTTTTGTCCAAATGAAACTTGGTAACTAGGTAGAATTCTGAATTTGGATTGGCTTATAAATTTATGAGTGAAATAGTTAGATAAAAAACATCATACACAATAATAATAAATAACAAAAAAAAATTCTTTTTCATATTCTTTTACAATTTTGTACATTTCTTTTTGTATTATCTATTGTCTGTACTAGACACTGTGCATACTGTTCTATTTCTTAGACCATATGTTACTCTCACACACACGCATACAAACACGTGGTATTCATTGAAGAAGTGGCCACCCACGTATTTCTACCGGTAGCTATGTTGTGATCCAGGACGCTTATGCTTGGAGATTTCAATGCGTGTATACAACACAAAATAAATATATACTCGTATATTGGTAGGCAAAATACATTTGTTCTTTCAAATTTATATTATTTTTGTACAATATCGCTGGTAATAAGTGTTCTAAAAACTCAAAATGATTGCGGGAATTTTCCAATATCCGCATTAGTGCGAGAATAGTGATGCACAACGAGGCGAGAGTACTTTCGCATCTCGTCTCGTCTCGTTGCATTATGCGAGACGAGATCGAGAGCGAGAGTGCAATTTAAAATTCGAGGCGAGATCGATATAACAACTGCGAGAAGCGAGAAATCTCGCGAGATTCTCGCGAGAGTCTCGCAATAAAAAGTTTTTGTAACTTTATAGCTTTAATTCATTAATTCAATGAAAAATACACGGTACAGGGAGTGGAGTCAACGGTAATTCGTGCATAGAACACGTGAATGTGAAAATTATATGAATTGACTATATTTTTTGAGTCTATGATATCGGTCGCAGAGCAAGGAAATGCAAAATAAAGACTAATCGGTTTTGCATCTAATAGAACTAGTTTTTCTCCAACATTTCAGCTCCTAATTCATCCCAGTTAAAACTACGGTTAATAAAATTCTTGTCGTCCCTGAAAAGTAAAGGATCTTATATTAAGCGTCGATAGGAGCCAACACGGAGTGAAGCAGAGTGATTGGTTGCCAGCGGGTTCCCAATGTAGCGCTTTTTTATGATTAAATCTTACTTAAATAGTGGCATATAGTTAATGATAATGTGTAGAAACTTTAAGTTACGAAAAATATTTTTTTAATGTTTAATTAGTTTTACTGATGACAGAATGTATTAACAGATGTTCGTATTGAAATAATTTGGTGACTAGAATTTAGTGTTTCGTCTCTTTATTATAGTTATACGACTGTAAATACACGGAAGACGGAACGATTTGGTGCGAACTTGTTTTTTGTAGTTCAACTGATACGTAAATACCGAGGTAAATACGTAGTGCGCAAGCGCTTATTTTTACAACGAGACTCTCGCGCGAGAACGAGACGAAACCCAAAAAAATGTGCGAGAACGAGAGCGAGATTGCAGATCCGAAAACAAGACGAGATCGATATTTTATATTTCTCGTCTCGTCTCGTCTCGCGTGCATCACTATGCGGGAAAAAATTAAACAATAAGATTTGTTTTGTTATTGTATATTGAATTTTAATAAAATTCATAATGGCAATACGAGGCGTGACGTCATAATGGCGGGAATGGGTTATTTTTCAAACATACTTGTATGAATCATAAAATATATAATTGTGCTTATCTATTAATTTCTATTATAGTTCATAGGAAAAGACAATTCATTGTACAACACAATATCATTGTATTTATTGTATTACATGCCTACCACATATTAATTATTGTATTGTATTTTTTTTTTGTATGGAACACGTGCCCACATAAATGTAAGACAAAATACATTTCAATATATTCCCACATCCATACAAAAATAAAATCAGTAATAAAGAATTGTTATATTGTGCTGTAATCAAATTGTTAAAAAGTTAATATTTGTTTGTTTCTTTATGCTGTACTAATATTTTTTCATAATTGATTTAATAACAAAATCATATTTTTGCAAACTCATAAGGTCTTTTGTTTCGTTACACTTATTATTTACATTATAACGCCTTACTGAAAATTTTATCGATTTTATTTTTATAGATATTGTAATTGTAAATGTTCTAATCACAAGTTAGTAAATAAGTCGACTCATGCGTAGCTGTTAGTCAAGCATGGGTAGACGCGGATAATATTTTCATGGGTAACCAATAACGATAGCTCCAACTTCCTCTTTTACTTACGACCTTGACGTTCGGAGTGTGACTCAAAATATATTTTGGTAACCTATACAGATTGTTTTTCAACTTTTGGTAAATATAAGGGCATACATACAGTCAGGGGCGCGCCGTACCATTTTGTCGCCAGTGTGCCAATGCAAGAACATAAAAAGTAGCCTAAAAAGGTGCAAACTAAAATCTAGTACTATTTCTCATTTGGAAAGTAATGTATTCACAAAATAACTGCAAAATTTTCATTTTTATACGTATATCTAGTGACCTACGAATTTTTTTTCTCAAATAACGAGACCACTAAAATGGTCTTCTAAAGTGGCAACAATTATGTGAGCACGTTAACTTGGGCATCCTGTGTACTTTTTCGTTGTTACCATATGTTTTAAACAAACCACAATAATTGTTTTTACCCTATAAAATTAATAATTCTTGCATTTTCTGCTTGAAACATAGATACATCGCTGGAAAGCGAAAATAAACTCTCTTTCATTGGTATAATATTGCAACTATGGAAATTATAAATTGGACCCCATTACTTGAAATCTAATAGTGTTAAAAAATCTGGGCATCGTCGTTTCAAGGAAAATAAAAAAGGGCCCTTAAAAACGTGCAAACCAAAATTCCATAATTTCATAGTTGGAAGTTATTTGTGAATATAAAAGGAAGTGGCTAGAGTACCGAACGCGGGACCGTGTACAAAAAATTAAGATCTCAAATTGACATGGTTTTCGTAATTTCTCTAAATATACCCCAACATTATCCAACCTAACGCCCAAATTCAGGCTTGGAAAACGCGGGCCTAGTATTATGCGTTAGGTGAGGTTATTGTTGTTCTCTTTAGAGTAATATACAAGCAACCTTATGGCCTTATTATGGTCAAAACGTAAGTTTTAAATCTAAATAATGAACAAAATCGCAACGATACGGCAACTCTTATGTACAATTTTATATTAATCAACAAAAATAGATTTGGTTTTGTCAGTTTTTCTACAGATTTAGATTTACAGGTCATTAATAAGCTATTCAACAATGGTCTCGCGTTCCTGTCGGGATTTGAATTTTTAACAACGGTCCCGAATGTTAGGGCACGTCTCTTTGACGTTTCTAGTACTAAACGCGGTAATAGATAACGCCATATGGAGTTTTGTAACCACTTGTATGCATTTTTCGGGGAAAACAAAAACATCTTTAAATAGTCTACTAATGGGACAACTTTGGCCTAATTTAATCGACTTCGTATCTCTTATAGTTTACGAGAGCCCAATTTGAGCCTCGAAAAACGGGAATATTAAATTAAAAAACTTAATTCTTATTACAATGTTGCTTGCCGTGTCGCCCCTGACCAAGTGTCGACGGTGTGCGACGCACACATCGCACCCTGTGACGGCGCGCCCCTGCATACAGCATTGAACAAAATGAGTAAAAAAAAATTAATCACCTTTGGTCAGTGAAAAATCACGAAAATTGAGTATCGAGCTGTTATCGAATTTTTTACCCCAGAAGGCCTTTCTCCTCAATGCATTAAAGATCGGCTGGATGGAGTTTATGGGAAAAATTCACCGTCTTATTCTGTGGTACAATATTGGTCGAAACGGTTTCGATTTGGGTAGGAACCCTTGGAAGATGACGTCAGAACAGGAAGGGCGGCGGACATAGTGACGAACGACAATATTGCCCTTATTGAAAATCTGGTATTTGGTATTAGGCGATCGACGCTTGAAAGTGAAAGAAATATCTCAAATGACGAGGCTTTCTCATACAAGCATTCGGCGAATCATCCACGATCATTTAGGCATAAATAAAGTTAGTGCGAAGTGGGTCCCCAAAAATCTCTCAGTAGTTCAGCGGCAACGTCGTGTTGAATGTGCTCAAAACTTTTTGAAGCTATGTGATGTAAACCCAACGGAGTTGTTGAAGACAATTGTCACAGGAGATGAAACTATGGTTCTCTACTATGATTCTTTATCCAAAAGGGAGTCGATGGAATGGAGGCGAAAAGGAGAAACACCGCCAAGAAAGTTCAGGGACTGCCAGTCGACAAAAAAGTTGATGGCTACGATCTTTTGGCAATTCCTCTTATAGACTTTTTTGCACGTTTGGGTTATGTTTTTATGTTTACCGATAGTGTTTCCTAAACAGTAGGTCTTATTTACAAATTACTGAACGGTAAGTGATGTGAATCATGTCGGTAAGTGGTGTGCTTCACTTACCGTGCAGAAGGCGAGACGGTAAATAAATAAAAACATAAATCAAAGCTTACTTCAAAAATGCCAAATATTTTTTTTAATATGTCAAAATAATTTTCAAATCTTATTTTTCTTTTAAAATTGTGCATCGATCGTACAAAAAATAGTATAAGCATCACGAATGTTAAGGAATTACCGATCTCAGACAACATTGTCTTCGATCGGTAAACTGCCCTTACCGTTCTTAATACTTAATATACTATAAAGAACGGAACACGACAGTCGGGGCATATTATGCAGCACTTCTGCATAAATTGCGACAAAATATTCGGGAAATAAGACGTGGTAAACTAACCAGAGGCTTGCGTTTGCTGTATGACAATGCAGCCGTGCACACTGCTGCAATTCGTGACTGCGGTTTTAAACAAATTGATCAACCTCCTTATAGTCCAGATATGGTCCCCAGTGGCGTACCTAGGGCGGGGCAAACAGGGCAGGTGCCCTGGGAGCCAGAACCGAAAGGGCGCCGGTTGGAGCCCGTAGTATCCGTATGTAACTTAGGTGCCAAAACGATGTGCCCATAGTTATTAAATCTGAGTCTAAAACATATGGAGTGCAAAAGTGGAAGCTGTGAAGCCCATAAACAATTACCTTGGCGGCATATTCCATGTTCTCGAGACTAGAATGGATGATGCAAATGAAACGAGTGAAACAAGAAGTGATGCTACGCAATTGTACAACCGTATGTTGACACTCGATTTTCTGACTCTACTTGGATTTTGGACGAGAGTACTCATTCCTATTGATAGAGTTCAGAAAAGACTGCAAGATATAAAATATGAAGATTCATGATACCGCCTTAGATTTGAAAGGTTTAAGAGATTATTTTCGCAATGAAAGAGAAACTTTGATAACTGAAGCTCTGGAAATTGGACTCTGTCAAACCTGGGATGTTGAAACCGAAAAACGCTAACGGCGAAAAATCTTCGAATAGCCATGCAAATAATGTTGACTATTGTAGTTTCCATCGCTAGCTGTGAAAGATCTTTCAATAAATTAGGACTGATCTTAAATTATCTTAGAGTCTCCATGCGTCAAGATCGATTAAGTGATCTTGCTTTGATGAGCGTTGAAAATGAAGAAACTGAGAAGACCGATTTCGAGCACGTTATTAATGCCATTTTTTGATCGTAATGACCCCCGGAATATAATGTATAGTTTGTCGGTCGAGTCGCGGAACACCCGTATATTGATAGTTATTTTGTTATTGTGCTGATTATTTCATGGTTGAAGTTATTTCATAATATATATGGATATATATATATCTTAAGTAATTTCAAACATATACACTAAAGCGAGAAAGATGTAATCTTGAGTTTACATTGTTGACAGGGGGCGCAATTACGACCCTTGCCCTGGGCACCATTTCACTTAAGTACGCCACTGATGGTCCTCAGTGACTACTATCTGTTTGGAAATTTGAAAAAGGACCTTCGAGGGCGCCATTTCAGTAACGACGAAGAAGTGAAGGCTGCAATTTGGGCACATTTTGAAGACGAACCAAAAGAATATTTTTTAGGGATATTGAATTGTTACTGATACGTTGTAATAAGTGCATTGATGTCAGGGGGGATTATATTGAAAAATAAAATTTAATTGTAAGTCTACAGCGTTTCTTTCATAGTCAGGCTGGAAATTTTTGGCGCTGCCCTCGTAGTTTACGTTATGTTAAAGTACAACCTATATTTTTATAATAATAAAATAACACACTGCTAAATTTGACAGCTAAAATATTAATTAATAATTAATTAATATAATTCGTAGATCTTTAAAAAAATACTGTAAACTATTATTCACGAAAGATGACTATTCAAGGTCATCTGTGAGCCGTCTGATATAATATTACTTACAGATAACTTCATTGCATTTACTTTGCATAGGCGTGCAACATGAAATATTTATGGAAACATTTTAACTGAAAATATAAGAGTAATTCATTTGAAAATTATTTTTCTTTCTAAATAATGCCTTTCTGAAAGATTTATGTTCTTTACTTATGTTTTTACAAAGTACAAAAACATAGACTTAACTTATAAACCAAGGAATAATAATTTGAATTAAACGTCAACGCCACTGGGTAAATATTAACACAGAGGGCAGTGCAGTAGATAATTAGGTATCTGTAATTCTACAACATATGTCATTATTACTTATAGTGTGTTAGAAAGTAATGCCACTATTTACGTATATCTGTCACACCCCTTAAATTAAATAGACATAGGTCAAATAATCTTTCTCTTTGTAATACAAAATGTTGCTAAGCTACTGCTATAAAGTGATGTGTATTCTTTCTTCGAACAAATGATCTTGAATAGTCATCTTGCATGAATAATAGTGTAAACTATTATTCACGAAAGATGACTATTCAAGGTCGTTTGTGAGCCGTCTGATATAATATTACTTGCAGATAACTTCATTGCATTTCGTATGCATAGGCGTAGAACATGAAATATTTATGGACACATTTTAAATGAAAAAATTAGAGTAATTTATTTGAAAATTATGTTTCTTTCCAAATAACGCCTTTCTGAAAGCTTTATGTTCTTCACTTATGTTTTTGCAAAATTCAAAAACATAGACTTAACTCTAAACCAAGGAATAATAATTTGATTTAAACGTCAACGCCACTGGGTAAATATTAACACAGAGGGCAGTGCAGTAGATAATTAGGTATCTGTAATTCTACAACATATGTCATTATTATTTATAGTGTGTTAGAAAGTAATGCCACTATTTACGTATATCTGTCACACCCCTTAAATTAAATAGACATAGGTCAAATAATCTTTCTCTTTCTAATACAAAATATTGCTAAGCTACTGCTATAAAGTGATGTGTATTCTTCCTTCGAACAAATGACCTTGAATAGTCATCTTTCGTGAATAATAGTTTACACTATTATTCACGAAAGATGACTATTCAAGGTCATTTGTGAGCCGTCTGATATAATATTACTTGCAGATAACTTCATTGTATTTCATATACATAGGCGTGTAACATGAAATATTTATGGACGCATTTTAACTGAAAAAATAAGAGTAATTCATTTGTAAATTATGTTTCTTTCTAAATTATGCCTTTCTGAAAGATTTATGTTGTTCAATTATGTTTTTGCAAATTACAAAAAACAGATTTAATTTATAAACCAAGGAATAATAATTTGATTTAAACATCAACGCCACTGGGTAAATATTAACACAGAGGGCAGTGTAGTAGATAATAAGGTATCTGTAATTCTACGACATATGTCATTATTATTTATAGTGTGTTAGAAAGTAATGCCACTATTTACGTAAATCTATCACACCACATAAATTAAATAGACATAGGTCAAATAATATTTCTCTTTCTAATACAAAATATTGCCAAGTTACTGCTGTAAAGTGATGTGTATTCTTTCTTCAAAAGAATAACCTTGAATAGTCATCTTTCATGAATAATAGTGTAAATGCATTATTTATTACAAAAAAATTAATTTGTTGAAATTTGTGCCAAAACTTATGGGACATACGTTATACAAAAGACTCTTAAATATATTGTATTTGTTAAAAGTCAAAATATCTAGAAGCACATTCTTTCTATTCATATTAGTATTTATTTACAAATCCATACTCCTAATATTTTCCAGTAACACCTTTACAACTATATCAACAAATACCTACAATATGTCCTACATATGTTAGCTTTTGATAAAGAAAATACACTTACTGTAATCTACGTAGAATTCTCCACAAATCATTCGAAAAAACTGTAGCAATAAGCGAAGTTAAAATCGCCGTAAGAAACTGAATCAGTTACGAACAAATCTAAGCATTTATGCCAACGCTATGTTTCCATATAGGCGGAATAATATACAAGAACAATTGGCATTAATCGATAAAATTGGTCAACAATTCATTGTTAAGTTTACAAAAGGAAATACTCTGTATAATACAGCCAGAAATAATAAAAATATGTGTTTTATTTGTATTGTAATTTGTATCATTTGTATATGCTTATGAAAATAATGATAAATATGCGAGTCATTTGAAAAGTTCACAACCTAACTATGAAAACATACTATACACTGATAATATTTGATATACGAGTAACATGTGTCACATAAGTTTGTAATATTGATAAATAAATAATTATTTTCTGATTGTCCTTATTTTTTTATCAAACCTTGTATATGTAATATAATAGTATTTTATATAACAAGTGGCGAAACAGTGGTTTTTTATGAGTTTAACGCATGAGCGATAACGAGTATATTTAAGCTCACAAATGAAAAACATCTGGTGTGGCCAATACAATATCTCCTGCCATTTGCAGTTCGAGTCACAAAAAAGATTAAGTTAATCCTTATTTTTGGATTAGAGAATTTTACTCTAATTTTGACAGTTTATTTATTAAAATGTAGTCTAATCTAATTCAAGTAACTATCATTTTTTTAAACAGCTCAACAGGATTAAATCCCAATTACATAGTGGGTTAACATTCACACATATCCATGCCTTAGTAGGATTCGAAACCAGAGCCCCGAGGGCACTCATGACATGAGGCGTTGCTCTAACCATTGAGGCACCGGAGCTTTAATAAAATGAAGATTAAATTTTAAATACCGGGATAGAATAGAATTCACTAATCCAAAAATGAGGATCAGCTTAAACATTTTTGTGAATCGTTAATTTTTATTAATGTAAATACATACCTACATATTTACTTATGCTGGAAACTGTATTGAATTCCTTTTTTATTTTTCTATTTACTTTTTTCCTTTTAAAACGTTACTAATATTACTTTGAAATGATTAGTTCTTTGATAGTGACATTTATCTATCAGTTATATACATTTGAATAACTGCGTTTTGTTTGTTTAAAGCGGAGCTCTGGGATTTAAATTATAATCTTATAAATTTATCCATAAAATGTATAGAAAAGGTATGCAAATCTATAGTAAATTTAATAATCTTTAATTTTTATAATAACATTAATCTCGAAAAAATAACATTTAAACGTATTATTTTTCGAAGAAAAACTATTTTGAGCTTCTAGTAAAGTGCCATTTCCAGTTATCCGATTTTCACCAAAATCTAATGGACTCTTTCCATTACAGAAAAAGTTCGAAATACAAAGTTTCAAAATTTTCTGAATGATAGTATTTGAGTCAGAGTGGAGGATCCACAAACACATACACACAACATCATCGTGAAAATGTTAAAATTGTATTCTCGGGACCTTAAAACGTGGTGATTTACGAAAATCTCGATATACGATTTTTAGCACGATCCCTATACCTCCCTTACCAAGGGTAGCGGGAGGTAAAAAGCACCGTTTAGTCACGATATATATACATAATTTTTTGCAACACAATCTTCAGTTAAACAATTTTAAAATAAATTTTAAAAGAAAAATGTAATTTTGATGAAAATGTCAAGATACTTCAATGTATTCACTATTCACTATTTACAATTTATTTACTCAATAATACAATTTAATACTTACAACTTTTTAAACTACAATCTTGAATACAACAATGAACTTTGCAAGTAGAAAAAATCCCATACCCGATTATAGGTAACAGGGTTATGGCGAAGAGGAAAATGTATTTTGATATTTTTGTTATTATATAGTTCTACAAAAAGATAGAAAATAAGCAAAAATGAGAGTATTAGAGATACTGGTGTTTTTACCTTCCGTCACCTTTAGGTAAGGAAGGTATTGTTTTTGGTCAAAAAATTCGGTGGTGAGTTTTTGATGAATAAGCACGTTTTAGGGTCCCTAGACTACGATTTTACTATTTTTACGATGATGTCTGTATGTGTGTGTGTGTGTATGTATGTATGTGTGTCCGTGTGTGTGTGTGTGTGTGTGTAACAAAACTTTCGTCTACGATAACTTCCATACTACAATTCTAAAAATTATAATTCTTTCGTATTTCTCTTCGTTACATCCATGCGAAGAGCTGATTAGATTTTGGTTAGAATTGGACAACCGGAAGTACCCTCATTTGAAGATTTTAACAGTTTTTCTTGAAAAAACTATGTTAAATATCATTTTTTCGCATTTAATGTTATTATAAATATTAAAGAATATTTTATTTTCTATACGATTTGATTGCATTTTATACCTAATATTAAATGGATATAGAGTTAAAAAATTATAAAGAAATTAAATTTCATAAAGTAGCCATAGCTGTGGAAACAGCTACTATATTAAGAAAATTTTGATTGAAAGATGTCAGTGTCAAGTGAAATCGTCTTATAATTTTACTGGAAATAGGTATAGGATCTTTTGCTTTCTGTATGGAATTTGTATAAAATACATACAACTGCTTTAAGGTAATGTACAAGAAATAATAATAATAAAATCTTTTACTTCTGCAGATACATTACACTGTATATAGAAAACGTCACAAAATAATAATTTTCTGTATGAAATTTGCATAAAATACATGCAACTGCCGGAAGGTAATGTACAAGAAATAGAATATTTAATTTAGCAAGGAACTTTCCGTATGAAATTTTTACAAAATACATAGAACTGACGGAAGGTAATGTGCTGGCCACATCAGATTTTTTTATATTGTAGTTATTTGTTATTTTACAGTTATTCTTTTATTTCACATTTTTCTATATTGACAAATTTTAGCCATTGAAAAGTGTGAAATAAAGACAAATTTAGAAGGTGGTGTTGCAAAAACATATTTCTGTATGTTAGGTCAATAACACTTTACTAAGTAAAGTGTTTTAATCCTGGTATTTAGCTGCATATAAGCAAGATTATATTTGTCAGCAGGATTATTGCCATACAGGTGGTCTTTATCTTTGCATCTAGAAACAAACTTAAACTGTTATATAATCTGCCTCACACTTATGCACAAGATAATAATCTTATACATATCAAAACTCAACAAACAGAAAACAGGACGAACATATCTTAAGAAATGTATTTCGTTGATTATGAACCCTATGCTTGCGGGAAATTACTGCATATACGTTTGCCAATGATTGGGCCGTTTTAAAATGACTGTATTATTACATCTTGTAAGGTTTTAGATCAAATAATAAAATTAAGGAAGGCATTTTGTCCTCGCAGGTTCTGAGTTCAATACATTCTTTTTAGTTTTTACATCCAGTAGGTAGAGTGACAGGAGCCGCTATCTAAATTTCTTCTCCGTATTCGGAAAAGAATAAATCTGATGATTTGAATAAGTATTATTCTCAAGAAGGTATTTCATTGACATTTTGTGAATTTTGCCTCTTTTGGGAAACATTTCTAGAAGATACAATGGTTGAAGTACAAGTAAAACGAATTTACAGAAACGAAAGTACCTTAGACACTCACAAATAACAAGAAATGATAGCACGTTATAGTTGGAGAAAGTGATCTATGAAATAGTATTTTATGTACCAAGGGCGTTACGATAATGATAATGCCCGTGGTGCATACAAAATTTTATATCTCACTAGAGTATATGAAATAGGTTTTCGTTTAAAATAATGCTTGCTAAGGATGTTGTTTAATTCTTTTGTTTATTATCAACATTTATTTATTTTTAACATCAATGTTCGACATCGTTGGAGATGATGTGCTTGTAATGTGTAGACAATTTTCACAAGCATAAAAGTTATAGTTTACATTTATAAAAAATCTGATGTGGCCAGCACATAATGTCTCGCTAGATATTTTACCTGGTTGTACGCATAAAACAAAAAATATTTTAAAATGCATATACATATATTCATGTCTCACAACAAAATAATTCTCACATATATTTGCAAAATCTATGGGATAGTTTATAAATTATGTACAATACATACATTTTCTTTATATTCATTTTTTTGCAAATTCCTTTTATATTCTTTTGCGTTGTTGACTTTTTTTTATTTTCATAATCTTCATAATGATGTACAAATATTTTTGACAGTGGCATACAAATATCTTTGACAGTGACATTTATGTGTCAATTACAAACATTTGAATTTCTTTCCTTGAAGTAGTTTGATCTGAGATTTTTTACATCAAATTATTTTATATGCATTTCTTTATCTCTAAATCTATGGAAGATATAATAATGTATTTATATTTATCGAATAAAGAATTTAACGTTCTTTAATATAAGTATTTACATACATTTTCGATAAATAATATTTAGATGATTTTTTTCTTGTAACTACTACTTCCGGTTGTCCAATTGTTACCAAAACTTAATCAACTCTTGCCATTATTGTTAGATTGAGGAATCTGTAGTTAAAAATGTCTTAAGTCTTATAGTATTTGAGAAATCGTGGATCCAACACCCACACACATCCACACTCACATACGCACATCATCGTAAAAATGTTATAATCGGATTCTAAGGACCTTAAAACGTGCTTATTTACTAAAATCTGGATATGTGATTTTTAGCATGAATTCAATACCTCTCTTAGCGAGAGGTAAAAAGTTGATTGATTATAACAATTGTCATATACCATCAAATAATTTTTTTGACGCCAGTCTATAAATTGCTTATAATAACAGCATTTATATATTTCTTTTGCTTTTTTTTCCTAATAACTGGCCCTGCGTATCATTAGCAAGTTCCCTTATTTCTGATGGCGTTCATATCTTCATTGCCACTTGACATTTTTCTCTACAAAATGTTATTTAGTTAATTTTCTAAGTAATATATTATTTGGGTAAGCTTATTGCTCTAGTGATCTCCAAATATCTGTAAAAATTAACACAAAACTTCAAAATTGTCGAAAACTTCAAAATATCAAATGCGAATTCAAAAATAAATAAATGTAAAACAAAGAGTTAATAACCATAGCAACCGGACCAAGATATTTAATATTCCGCACTACTATGCGGTAAATAGATTCTGATTTGTTGAAAGCCGTGTGGAATTATTATTCAGCCAATCAGAGAGGTTAAAAGTATTGCCTATTCTCTACAATACTGAATGGCTTAAATGGAACAGAGTATAGGTTTATAATATTTTGGTGAAAGAACTTTGTTTAATTCAATTCAGGTTGGATTATAACGAAATACTAGAACATCCACAAATAGAAAAGTTGCGGAAACTGACGCTTCAAGAGTTAGTTCTTAACTATTTCTTTGGAATTAAATTTAAAAAATATAAAATCGTGTCTCGGAATAGCTTGTCGGTAGATTCCGAAAATGCGGTGTTGTATATTTATTACAACATGCCTTCTCTGTTAGAATGAGATCCCCGGAAAGCCACAATGATAGCGTGAGCACCTCTAATGGTATTTTTGCTGAGGCCAATGCCAATGATGAGGATAAGACAAGCGAAGAGTCTGAAGGAAAAGCTAGTACAATTTTAGTGCTTACACAGGATCTTTCTAAATCTATGTCATTAATTTTAAGGGTATATAGTACTAACTAATATGTTTAGTTCTTTAAAAAAAAAAAATCTGATGTGGCCAGCACATTACCTTCCGTCAGTTCTATGTATTTTGTACAAATTTCATACAGAAAGTTCCTTGCTAAATATTATATTTCTTGTATTTTACCTTCCGGCAGTTGCATGTATTTTATGCAAATTCCATACAGAAAATTATTATTTTGTGACGTTTTCTATATACAGTGTAATGTATCTGCAGAAATAAAAGATTTATTATTATTATTATTTCTTGTAAATTACCTTAAAGCAGTTGTATGTATTTTATACCAATTACGAGTACATACAGAAAGCAAAAGATCCTATGTTTCCAGTAATATTATAAGACACACACTATGTCAATTTCACTTGACACTGACATCTTTCAATAAAAATTTTCTTAATATAGTAGCTGTTTTCATAGCTATGGCTACTTTATGAAATTTAATTTCTTTATAATTTTTTAATTCTATATCCATTTAATATTAAGTATAAAATGCAGTCAAATCGTATAAAGAATAAAATATTCTTTAATATTTATAACATTAAATGTGAAAAAATGACATTTAACATAGTTTTTTCAAGAAAAACTGTTAAAATCTTCAAATGAGGGTACTTCCGGTTGACCAACTATAACCAAAATCTAATCAGCTCTTCATATGGATGCAACGAAGTTGAATACGAAAGAATTATAATTTTTGAAATTGTAGTATTAGAGTTATCGCAGACGAAAATTTTGTTACATACACACACACACACGGACACACATACATACACACACACACACACACACACATACAGACATCATCGTAAAAATAGTAAAATCGTATTCTAGGGACCTTAAAACGTGCTTATTCATTAAAAACTCACCACCGAATTTTTTGACCAAAGACAATACCTTCCTTACCTAAAGGTGACGGAAGGTAAAAATATTTGGCTTATTCGAAATAAATGAAAAATAACTGCACAGATTTTAATTTCCCACTGCATAATTTGCTTTTCCTACTGCACATATTGTGTCCAACTGCACGTTAGAATAACCTCTGCAGCATATACACAATAGACAATATTATCAATATGGCTCTCCCAAGTTCTCTTAAGTCTTGTACATTAAATTTCGGCACCTTCCATAACTTTAGCTTTTAATCTAGCTAATCCACTTGATCAATCTATCCCCGGAGGCCATGCAAACTGGCTAGTCTTGTTTTTATTCGCATGTGATTCCAATGCCGAGTGCTAGAGCAGTGTGTGAGTGTGTATGTGTGTGACAATGTGTTTCCGGTGGTTTTGGTTTTGTTGGTTGGTGTGCGTGGGCTAACCCGTGCCCGGCACGAGCCATGCGCACGGGCTGCACGTGGTGCATGCGCACGTGTGCACGCCCAACTGGAGATGGATCGTGATGGTATTAATCATACAAAAAAAGATGATTCTGTTTAGAAATTTAGGAGATTTTTATTTATAATCAACTTTGATCGTTGTTGGAAAAGTTGATCGCTAACAAAATTAATGCGGAATTCATGAACTAATCTCAAGGAAAATAACAAATATGAGAAACCTTTAACAAATTATTTAACACTCATTTTAAACACAAACTATAAAATTTTATAGTTTCGCTTAGTCATTTTTAAAATTTTACAATTTGCCTAAGATATATAAATATATATTAAAAAATAAATTTAATCTTGAGGTAATATCAAATGTTTTAAATATTTTATATCATCACGGCATATTACCCATTGCTGGGTGTGCCAATCTGCTTTAAAAGAAAATATCGGTAATGATGATATATTGGAACCATGCGGGCGTTCATGGTATGACTAGAGAATGAAAGTTGACGTTTAAATTATTTTTTCTATTTCGGTGTTCTTATGTTTCTATAAAAGCACTGTTTATCACTGAAAACACGACGTTTAGAAAATCTATAAACGTACTGTTTTTGGCGCCTTTCATGTTCTAGAGGTGGTAGTCATGCTTTTATAACTGACAGATAACCTTAAAATGGTAAATTGTTTGTGTTGAAATATTACTTCTAATTGTGGATTTTTATCCTTTCAATAGGTGATAGGACTAGAAAGAAAAGAAATTTATAGCTATAGCTGTGTAAGTTAAGAAAGAATAAGAATCTGTGAAGTTCAAATTTCAACAAAAAAATTATGAAACAAGAAACAATGCGCTCAGGTTTACTTTGTCAAAATAATTAAAACGGTAAGTTTTATTTATTACAATTTAAATTTATGGTAATGCAATTTTGAATCTAATGTATTGTTATTCCAGGCAGGTTATGAAATGTATGATGCACGTTACTTGAAAATGTTAACACTGTCTACTCAATTTGTGGCGGCTACTAGCAAACAAATATGAAAAGTTGACGTTTTAATCCATGATTTGCAGTTCCACGTTCTGGCGAACTATCGAATATATGCCACATATGTTTTGTATTAAAAATTGTAAGAAAAGCTGTTGCCGTTATCTGTGCAACTGAGCAGTGAGTGTTGTAAAAATGGTGGAAAGTAAAAGTCTAGAGCAATAAATTGTTCATTAAAGTATTTCATTATTTAAAGAGTTTTATTTATATGTTTTCTCAATAAAAAGGCTTGATGGTCCACGTAACGTCCTTCAGTCCCATATTCAAGTTTTATTTATGATAATAACCAACACGAACCACCGATATGTCAAATCAGGATGGTTCATTAATAACCTTGGAGTTCATTGTATGTATTGGTTTTCCTCTTTCATAATTGTATAGTGCTTGATACCAACATAACTGATAAAAAACACCAACTCATCAAAAATCTAATTGTAAAATTACCTCAATAGAAAAAATAGTATAAAAAACATGTATCATAAGGCCTGTTGACGCACTCGTCCTTTGTAAAACTCGCCTGGCGGCTCGTTTTCCAAACTTGGACTCGTACGTTAACAGATTGCCTTATGATACTTGTGTTTTAATGTACTGTTATAGATGTGGTTCCTTTAGAAAACCTAGAGAAGAATAGAATAGTGGACTACAGCGCAATTGATTTAAGAGAAATTGGGAAAAAATATTGAAAGTATATGCTTAGTAATAAATATTAATAAATAAATAAAACGACATAATTGAAATACTTCGGAAGTACGGGGATATTTGTTATAGCAGCTCGTCACTCATATGAAATCCATATATATTATTTTGATTGGCGAATCAAAAACGGCCTATAAATATATAACGAATACCCAGTTAGGGGCGGAGCCTACTGCCAATGGAAGTAGAGAAATTCAAATAGCGGAGGCGTGGTTATCAATCCAGTAGTGCAATTCTAAACAGTTTTTTTTTTAATATAAATATTTTGCATTAAACTTAATAATTCAAATACATTTCCAATGATAAATCATGTAGACTTGTGCAGTATAATAATATTCATTTATTTTTTATAAATATAATTTAGAAATGGCATATATTTTAAGAACATTTAGGTCCACGAAGAAAATAGTTTGATGAAAAAACTTGACGTGACGCCACATCTATATTTTCAAATTTCGGAGGACTATAACTCGCTTATTAATAGGAATTTTCACCGGTAGTCTTAGTTTTACTTATACGTTCAGATGAAATTATATTTAAAAAATTGTGGAATCCCCTTTTGTATGAAATATTCAGGTATGTAATTTTTGCATGAACCCATTTAAATACTGGACTAGGAAAGCACAGAAATACATTACTATGTCTGGCTAAAAATAGATAGCCGACTAGGGTAACTGAATATTAAAACAGGGGTGCGTTTAAAATATTTTAAACATTTTTCGTTTATGTTGATTATAACAAAATATTTTAATCTTTAAACAATTTAGTTTGGCAATTCTATGAAATAGGATTATTTTTAATTTCCTCTAACAGTAATTCCGACCTGAGGGTTGCTTTACACCTGAGACGAATGAACTAGAATTTGCGATATTAATTTTTTTTAATATATCCCTGAATCCTGTTGCTAAGGTTATTTTAAATGCCTCCTGGTACTGAGTACAACTCGAATCTTCTGTAACGGAATACATAAGTGTCAGTTTCCTTTCAAATCAAATGTAGGGAAAATATTTCTCAACCTCTAAAAAATTAGTAATCGATATATTCCATATCAGTACACTGTAGTTATGAGTTGATATTCCATCCAAATATTAACTCCACTCTCTCCAGCTTGACTGATATATTCATCCCTATACATCGTTTTATTTCTGATAGGATATAAATGTATAAATCTGCACTTATATAAAAATATTTTTCTCTATTTTTTTCTTCGAGTTTCCCGATGTATTTTATATGGAATGACACTCATAAATTTCTACAGTCTATAATAAAGCCGCGACAAGCTATGGCGCCGTATAACTGCATCAAGCCAGCATAAATTCAGAGATCAGAAGACCTAAAGGATCACTCTTTCATAAAATGCGTTCACTTATAAAGCGTTCAAGTTCAAAAGATTCGAAAAGGATAATGTTTTCAATGTATTATTAGAATCAAAAGTTCAGTAATTCATTAATAACAATCCTACGTTCATATTAATATTTATAATGCAATGGTATTATTTTAGTACTATTTTGTAAGTGGGTAGATGAAAATTGAAACATGATATTAAATTTCCTCGTTCATTAAGTAAAAATAGATTTATGACACATTATAATTTAAATAAATAGTAAAATAATTATATCATCACGGCTTATTATTGCCAATCTGTTTTCCATTTACTGTAGACTACACGAACAACGCTAAATAAAAGTGACCCTCTTAATTTTCTAAACATACCTTAACATACGATTTCAAACTCATATTAGTTTGTTTAAAATATAAATATAAAATCAAAAACTGAACATTAATAATAGATGGAGTCTAAGGTTAAATATAACTAAAACTTACCCCTTAACCTTAAAATTAATTTTAATAAAAACTAAATACATATTTCGAGAACTAAGTTCTCATCATCAGTAGTACAACAAGGGAAAGTTAAACAGAGTAGTCAAGATTACTCAACATGTCAACCATGCCAGGACAACTCTGAAAAACGAGGGACAGAATTGGGATTATACAGGGTATTTTAAAAATACTATAATAAAATTTAAGGGCATATAGTACTGATCAAAATAAGTAAAAAAGCTTAATCAACATAGGACTGCTCTTCAACTGTCTCCGAGAAAAGCGAAAAATGGAAAATCTGACAAAGATAGTGATCGAACAAAATTTTGTCTATGTCAGTAAAAACACTATAAAAAACAAGAATAGTTACGAAGTTATTTTTTTAATCAACAAAAATAGATGCGTTTTTGTCAGGTTTTTACAGATTTACAGATCTGTAAGACTTACAGATGTGGACAGAATCGACCCATAAATTTTGATTTTAAAAAATTCTGTTTAAATTTTTGGAAGCTTTATCGTACGGTTGTATTATGTATTTTTTTTTTATTATTTTACATAGGCCAGACAGAACGTAATTTCCAGACTAGATTTAAGGAACATTGTATAAATTATGCATCTAAAATTACCAATTCGAATGTAGCCAAACATCTGTTTTACTTCAACCATAGTAGTTGTTCCATAGAAAACCTTTCGATCCTACATAAAGAAAAGAAAGGTTTACAGCTTACTTTCTTAGAAGCTTTCGAAATCAAGAAAGCCCTAAACGCAGGCACCAATTTAATGAAAGAGCACTTGGAAACAATAAATTCTCCATTTACAGACATAGTTATTAAGGAAGTTCCCTAATCCCACCCCACACTAATAGTTTTTATTGAAGCTTCTATATATACTTTTAAGATCTGTTTTGTAAATCAGTTCAACCTTCTGATTTTGGCGTAACTGCCGCAATAACGTAATAAAGGCATTTTATTAAAATTTGTGAAACAATACCTACTGTCTTTATTTCTTTTTATTATTATTTTTATTATTAGATGGTGTTAATGTAAAAGGTCTCGGCAGAGGCCAAATATTGTCATCAGTAATATGGTCCAATAGCCAAAAGAAATTTATAACCATTTATCTAGATTTTATAATTTGTTGAAAACCAGCCGGAGTTTGGACTCGTACACAACTTAACACACAATTAAGACCATTAAGATCAAAGCAACATTTCTGACTATTATTATTGACCATCGTCCAATTGCCAAGCAGCGAAAACACATTGTCTTATTCTTACGGCGCCAATTTCTTGTCATTTTCTTTCTCGTCGGCAGTTTAACAACCGGACAAACAAATATTTGGGTTTACTATAAACGAAAATGAGAAGAGCTAACATCCGTGGGAAGGTAGCTTGGTAGCATGAAGCATATACCGTGTATGCATACGAGTATACCGTATACTGTTTGCTGTCTTATAGTCCAGGCATTCTGTTAGGTGTGGCTATTTGCGTTGCGTCAGAACACAATACACACTGACCACAACACAAGACAAGAGGCTTTGTTAAAGAAAAAGACAGAAGATGGAAATATATCATCTTAAGAGCTGACTTTAAAGAGAGACGTATGAGTGTATACGTTTTGGTTATGACGATATATCTGTACCGTTGAGAGCGCTTCTCAGGGGTCACTTCAATGCGTCTCATAGCTGTCGTGGAGAGAGCACCACAAAGATTTTTAGACATAATTTTAAAATTTCACGTCTATCAGATTCAATGGTCCGATATACGTGGCAATATAGAGAAAGCAACGAGAATTTTTGAATTTACTTTTTTCTTTTTAAAACGTTACTATTATTAATTTGAAATGATTAGTTCTTTGTCAGTTACATACATTTGAAAAACTGCGTAATCACGGAGTTTTGTTTGTTTAAAGCGTAGGCTCCGAGATTTAAATTATAGGTAATTTTATAAATTTATCCGTAAATATGCAGAAAAAGTAATAATGCAAGTCTGTAGAAAGTTTAATAATCTTTAATTTTTATAACATAATCCCAAAAAAATTACATTTAAAGGTACTTTCCGAAGAAAAAATATTTTGTGCTTCAAGTACCACTTCCGGTTATCCGAATCTAATGGGCTCTTTCCATAAAACAAAAAGGTCGAAATAAGAGGTTTCAAAATTTTCTGAATGATAGTATTTGAGTTAAGAATGGAGGATCCACAGATACAGATATACACACATAAATACAGACATCAGCGAGAAAATGTTAAAATTGGATTCTAGGGACCGTAAAACGTAGTCATTTTAAGGTCCCTAGAATCCAATTTTAACATTTTCACGATGATGTCTGTGTGTATGTATGTGTGGATCCTCCACTCTTTTTCTGTATTGGAAAGAACCCATTAGATTTTGGTGAAAATCGGATAACCGGAAATGGCACTTTAATGTTATTTTTTCAAGTAATGTTATTATAAAAATTAAAGATTATTAAATTTTCTATAGAATTGCTTTAATAAACAAACAAAACGCAGTTATTCAAATGTATGTAATTGACAGATAAATGTCACTATCAAAGAACTAATCATTAAAATAATATTAGTATCGTTTCAAAATGGAAAAAGTAAATAGAACAATAGAAAAGGAATTCAATAAAGTTTCCAGCATAAGTAAATAAGTAGGTATGTATTCAGATTAATAAAAATTAACGATTCACAAAAATATTTAAGCTAATCCTCATTTTTGGATTAGTGCATTCTATTCTATCCGGGTATTTAAAATTTAATCTTCATTTTATTATAATTCCGGTGGCCCAATGGTTAGAGCAACGCCTCATGACATGAGTGCCCTCAGGGCTCTGGATTCGAATCCCACTAAGGCATGGATGTGTGTGAATGTGAACCCACTCTGTAATTGGGATTTAATCCTGTTGAGGGGTTTAGAAAAAGGTAGTTACTTGGATTAGATTAGACTATATTTTAAGAAATAAACTGTCAAAATTAGAGTAAAATTCGCTAATCCAAAAATAAGGATTAACTTAATCTTTTTTGTCACTCGGGCTGTAAAAGGCGGAAGGTATTGTGTTGGCCACACCAGATTTTTTGAAATATATTTTGAAAAATTGTCAGCCATCGGGATTCGAACCTGAGACACCTACTTTGTCGGGATAGTGCTCTACCAACCAAGGTATTGGCTGCTCTTCTCTCGATGGCTGAATAATCTTTCACTTTTAAAGTCGTATAACTGCTGAAAAAATGTGGAAAAGCGTAGACTTAAGCGCGTGCAATTTTTTTAAACTTCTGTCTCCCAAATGCTATTGCCCAATTGATTATCGCCCAATTATTGTTGGGTATCGTTAGTAAACACAGTAAGTCACTGCGAGAAATAATTTATGAATAACAAAGTTATACCACACACAAATTTTTAAACAAATACATATTTTGTTTATATATTTATTTTATAGTAAGTTTAGTATTTCCTTCCTTATATGAGTAGTTAAGTTTCGGTATAAAATTCCTACATATTCTCTAATACATTATTTTCCTTTGCGCTTATAAGGAAGTGTTGAAAACTCTAAATGAAATTTTATACTTGTAAGTAATACACTACAATCAGCGTAGGTTAACTCACAACTCTTGCGCAAACGGTTACCTTTTTAGTCTTCTGTTAATGATTATTGATTAAATTTCGTGTCATCCATAATTTTATCTCATTCCTAAGATAAACCTAATGCATATGGAAATCTAGAAGCTAGTTCTACACTCTAACATATTGGGTAAGATTATTAAATGTCATTGGAATTTGTCCAAACAGAGAAAAATAATTTTGACAAGTTTAAAATTAATTGAATTGAACCATTTTCGCAAGAAATATATAGCAGTTTATTTATTAATTAGTTTAAAACGAAAACTATGAATTTAAATATTCATTCTATCAGGTGCATGGCCTAGTTATTAAAATTTTAACAATATGCTAATGGAGCTAAGTGGAACTATAATTTTAAATGATAAAGATCGTTTTACCTTCAATGATAACCATTGATATACCAACAATTAATTAAGGACAATTTAAAATAGCAACTCTACAGTTAAATCGTTTACTGATTTTATTATAAATTATATAGAAATTATCTTTTATTCTTGGTCGTGGAAAATACATTTTAATTGAGATCGTCACTAAAGTATTCCATTATACGACGATTTCATGCAAAAGCAGTGTAGCCAACGTTATTATAATTACTCTACATATAAAATAATTTGGGTTGTACGTAAAATGACAAACAATATGTACAAGAAGGACAAATTAAATAATTCTGATGGAAACGTTTGAGACAACATAATTTTGTTTGACCGACAGCAACTGACAGAATTGTGAACATAGCCTATAAAAATAAATATTACTTTCATTTTCAAATAAATGGACGTTTTTCGCGAACATTTTGAAGAATGTGGCGACCATCTTTTTGTTTCGGCTTTTTTCGCGAATAACTTTTTTTTGGAGCCGACTCATCATATTGTTCCTTACTGGATGGAGGGTGAGTGTCTAGAAAGAGTGAATAATCATAGGGATTTGGGAGTTGTACTTGATCCGAAATTACAGTTTGATTTGCATTATAATTATATTGTAAATGCTTCTTATAAAAGCTTGGGTTTTATAATACGCAACTCGCAATTTTTCAAAAATCAAGCAACTCTTAAATCCCTGTATTACTCGCTTGTTCGATCTCGACTTGAGTACTGTCTTATTGTTTGGAATCCAATATACGACTTGTACAGTAATAACATGGAATGGGTGCAAAGAAAATTTGTACGATATTGAACACGAAAAATTTCAATAAATTTTAATCCCCTGAACTATAGTTATACTGCTGCCCTACTATATCTCAATATGTTTGCATTGGAGTCCAGACGTAAGATGTACTTTATCTACATAAATTATTATCAAACAAAATCGACGACACTGCTGGCTTAAATAATGTTTCCATTCATATTCCGCGCCTTTCATCCAGAATACATACGAGAATTACATTTTATATTCATCACCTAAGGAGAAATTATTTTCTAAAAAGTCCAATTACCCGACTGTGTTTCATTTACAATGATAATGTAAGGAAAATAGATATTGAGGTTGACATTTTTAACATAACTACGTTGCTTTTAAAAATATTTTGAATTCTAATTTACGTACATTTTGATATAAATAGAATAAATCTTATGCATATATATTTTTCCTTCTATTGTGTATTATTTTTTATTTTTATTATTTTTTATGTATGTATATTGTGTTTCCCTTTTTGTCTTTGACTACGTCAAACATGTTTTTCGGGTTTTTGCTAATTCTTGTATCTCTGATCCCCTTGTAATTGGGATATTATATCCTGTAAGGAGGTCAATAATAAATAAATAAATAAATAGCAGTATACCTATGTTTCGTCACCTCTAACGAATGAGAATATCCATTGTCAAAGCGATCTAGTGTAGATCTGCACTATCTCAAACTGTTTTCTTTTTGACTGGAGTCAAATTGTGGGGAATCCAACGAGATCAAAGTTTGCGTGCCATCAAATGTTGGTGTAAAATGGCGTCAATTGCTTTCACAGCAATCTTTAAAGTTGAATATTCCTGATAGTAACATGCCGGTCCTCTTTAATCATAAAAGGTTAAACGAAATACACCTGTTGTGTGATGATACAAAAATATATTATTTATTTAATTAAGTGGCGATCGATTTCGGACGGTAGTCCTTCATCAGGCCGACGCGTTAAAATAGTAAGTAGAAAAGTCTTTGAAGGACAAAAACATCATATGTTAATCCCGAAAATTTAATGAAAAATAAAAGATTACATTGATAAACGAAGAATTGTAATTTTTTCTCGTTCAAATTTTTGACGCGTCGGTCTGATGAAGAACTACCGTCCGAAATTGATCGCCACTTAATTAAATAAATAATACAATCTGCATCATCACACAACAGGCGTATTTCATTTAACCCTTTATCAACATGCAGAACAACCTGGAGAGATTTATCCTCTTTAATAATGTTCTGAACAAGACCAAAATTCTTTTCGGTATGTCATTTTTGGCTTAGGAGCTCGAAAACTCGAAGACTGTCATTTAAAGAAAGTCGACCACTCTGAAATAATTCATTGTACCACCGCTTTACGGTACCAAGGAACACGACTTGTCACCGAACACTCGTTGGATTTCCTCAAAATATTCCTAACGGCTTAAACCACGCTTGAAATTGTAAAATTGGGGAAAGGACTACTTAAAAAATATGTATTTAAACAACAATTTAAAAACCGTCACTATAATTAACCTTGTAAACAACTAGATTAAAATGTCAAATAAAATTTGTTTCAAAATATAGCCAGCTAGATAGGCTCAGTGGAAAGAGAACAGCTCTCGTAACTATTTCTATTTTTGGTATGCTTTAAGAAACAACTAAAATATAAATTCCTCAAAATGAAATAACATATATTTGAAAATATTTTTTGACAAAGTACCAAAATAGAAAAAATGGTATAAAACATACGTTTCATAAAACATTTCACCCCACTTGCCCCTTAAAAAACTCGTGGCAAGCTGCTCGTTTCTAACAAAAACGCGTGCGCTAAAATCATGTCTTAAGAAACTTGTGTACTATTATAATTAAACATTAGTGGGTGTATTCTAAACACAATCCGTTAAAATATATTATGTAAACGGATTCCGTTAAAATATTTTTTATTAACGGAGTCCGCTAAAAATTCTATTCACAATATGACATTTGAACGCATCCGTTAAAATTAATATAATAAACGGATCCGTTTACTACTGTAGGGCAGAGTGTTGTCAAATTGTAAATGTCAACATATTTATATTTTGATAACAAAATATTTTAAGAACTAAACAGATATTTGTGATACATAAATTTAGAGATACTATTTAGTAATAAATTTATATCAATAAATAATCGCAATAATGAACATATTCTTCAAAATAATCTTTGGAATGTTGGTAGGTAAATACTTTGTTTTAATAAATGTCAAAATTGTCAGTGTCATAACTTTTGATATTATTTTAAATTTGGAAAAAAATGGGCATGAAACAAAAAATCCATAAAATCATAATTCGTTACTTATTAAACGCAGCTAAAGTAATAATGAAGAACGTCCCAACCCCAATATTTATTTTGAAATTATAGACACCACTAAGCTAATCTACAGTATCGAGAAAATGAACATACGCGGGGCCACAATTAAATATAGGCGCATGCACTTTAAAAACTACACAAATTATAAAACACACATTATAAGCTTTATTTTTAATTATTCGCAAATATTAATTAATTTTCTTCATTAGATTCATTCATCTAATCAGTATTCTTCGAATATAATCAAAATATCCTTTGTTGTAATCAATATATTCTTTGTTGCAATAAAAATATTCTTTGTTGTAATCAATAATTAAAAGTAAAGACACCAATAGAACATTTGTGTCTTGAGCCCCTGAAGATTAAATGCAGTCCTGATAATACTCGAATATTTTTAAAACATTAGGTAAAGTACAAGATTTGCAATGTAGAGTAAAATATCTGCTCGTTTCATTAGAGAAAGCATTTTTAATTTTTATGAGAACGAGAAATGGATAATTTCTGTATTGTTAAAATCTTTCATCGAACCGATTTTTTATGGGTTATGTACGAGTATAATTTTGTTATAAAAGTTATTTATTTGTACTTTCCTTTCAATTACATTTTATGAATCCAAGGGCAAGGGTCGGAGTAAACAGTAAAGGGTGATAACGCCATTCTCTGCGTACAATTAAGAAATTTCTAAATATTTATGTATTAAATGTCATCCGTTTACAATTAACGGCTATGAATCATTCTCCGTTACAATTTTATTTATAAACGGATAACATAAACGGATCTCCGTTTATATTATTAACGGATAGTGTCTTTAGAATAGCAAAATCTAGTTAACGGATATCTTAATTTTAACGGTCCGTTTATAAATAACGGAATGTCTTTAGAATACACCCGTAGATATCTTATTTTAATTACACTTAAGGCTAAAATTAATATGCAATGCCCAATTATTAAAAAGGCGTTACCTTGGAAACCCCCGTTCTATTAGTTTTTCAAGTGTACGACTACATATGAAATAAGTATTAGTATTACAAATTCCACATAAAATATATAGACACAAGTGTATTTATATTAATATCTGGTTTGTTATCAGAGTATAAATGTCTTAAAACAGGTCTCATTCGAACATCTATAAATGTTAATTACTATTTTATACGTTTAAGTAATTTGTCTCGTAAAAACTTCAAGAATTTTATGTCTTGAATATGCATACTTTTCTTCTACGTTACAACTATAATAGTCTAACATTTCGTTTTACTCTATTATGAATAGAAATGAATTTTTTATTCTCTATTTAAATGCAAAACTAATGAGATATGTATGTGTAGAATGTCATACGCGTTCATTTGTCAATGGTTACTGGGATTTTGTGTAATTAATCTTGATTTAAATCTGTCACTAAACTAGTAACTAATTAGCCTCAAACTTAGATTTCTCTAATAGAATTAAATTTTGCATTTCCTTCTTTCAAATATCTATAATTCAAGTAAGAGAATTACAGCAGAAAAAAGTGTTTAAGTAACGATCACTATAAATCTTGGAAGGCATTCTTTAAGTTTTTACTTGTCGATTGAGTAGTGTCAGATCAACTCAATTTGAGTTGACAGATTGACGGTATTTGGCCGTGAGTTGTATACTGATTATGGACAATTCGGCCACTCCCATAATGGCACCAACAAATAACAAGAGAGTAACAATCTGGTTGATGCATACGTTCGAAGTGTTTTATTTAATTCAAAATTTATTTCTTTTTTAATAAAGAAAATACATGAACTAATGAAGAATTGGTCAGCTGTTGAAAGGTATACATGTAATTCCAGACTAGTTTTTACTCAAAAGTATAAAGGCATTATCACACTTAGTGATGCACGACGAGGCGAGAGTACTCTCGCATCTCGTCTCGTCTCGTTGCATTATGCGAGACGAGACCGACAGCGAGATTGCAATTTAAAATTTGAGGCGAAATCGATATAACAACTGCGAGAAGCGAGAAATCTCGCAATAAAAAAGTATTTGTAACAATATAGCTTTAATTCATAAATTCAATGAAAAATGGTAATTCGTGCATAGAACACGTGAATGTGAAAATTATATGAATTGACTATATTTTTGTGAGTCTATCTAGAGTCGAATGATATCGATCGCAGAGCGAGGAAATGCAAAATAAATACTAAATCGGTTTTGCATCTAATAGAACTAGTTTTTCTCCAACATTTCAGCTCCTTATTCATCCCAGTCAAAACTACGGTTAATAAAATTCTTGCCGTCCCTGAAAAGTAAAGTGTCTTATATTAAGCGTCGATAGGAGCCAACACGGAGTGAAGCAGAGTGATTGGTTGCCAACGGGTACCCAGTGGAGCGCTTTTCTATGAGTAAATTTTACTTAAATAGTGGCATATAGTTAATGATAAAGTGTAGAAACTTTTAGTTACAAAAAAGAATTGTTTTAATGTTTAATTAGTTTTACAGATAACAGAATGTATTAACAGATGTTCGTATTGAAATAATTTAGTGACTAGAATTTAGTGTTTCGTCTCTTTATTAGTTATACGACTGTAAATACACGGAAGACGGAACGATTGGTGTGAACTTGTCTTTTGTAGTTCATCTGATACGTAAATACCGAGGTAAATACGTAGTGCGCAAGTACTTATTTTTACAACGAGACTCTCGCAAGACTCTCGCGCGAGAACGAGACGAAACCCAAAAAAATGTGCGAGAACGAGAGCGAGATCGAGATTGCAGATCCAAAAACGAGACAAGATCGATATTTTATATTTCTCGTCTCGTCTCGCCTCGCGTGCATCACTAATCACACTAGAAGTAGTATCTCTGACTTGTCACGCATTATCCTTCTGTTCATATCGCTGACTTACTCCGATAGCTACAAGGAAATTATGGATCCTGTTGTCAGGTGAAATCGGTTCATTTCCGCTTACTATTTATCGCTGACTTCTCTACTGTGCATGCGCAACTGTCTCTGATGTACAGGAATGTAACTTTACGGAGTAAAATATAACTGCAGAAACGTCTAAAGTTAACATTTTTTTGTTTGATGCGCATAAAATTATTATGCTTGCCCACAATTGCATTATTTTTCCATCTTTTTCATTCATTTTACATGAAATAATTTGATATGTCAAACAAATATGAAATAATATGTTTTCCTTAAAGAAACTACATCATAACCAACTTCAAGTATGAAAATCCACTAAAAGTCAGGAAAAAAGGTTGTTCAAAATTGCAGTGTGATAGATCGAATTGGTCATAAAAATTAAGTCAACGAAAAAGAGTCAGAGATATGATTGTAGTGTGATAAGACCTTAACGGCCTTATTACATTAGCAGTAGTTTTGACTAGTCACGCATTATCCATGACTTCGGTTCATATCGCTGACTTACTCCAGTATGACAGCTACAAGCAAGTCAGCGATCCTGTTGACAGTTGAAATAGAATCGGTTTTATTTCCTCTGACTATTTATCACTGACTTCTCTATTGCACATGGGCAACTGTCTCTGAAGTACAGACATGTAACTTTACGAAGAAACGTGGTGAGTGCCGGGCGAGCAAGTGTCGGACCTTGGCTGCCTCTGACTCAGTGCTGTTGGTGTGTGCCGGCAGCTCGTGAGGGAGTGCAGAAGGTGCCTTGTACGGCTACGGATGCCGCCGTAGCTGGATGTTAAAGCTAGTGGGGTTTACCACTGTTTGCTGTAATCGCGATTGTCGATGAGTGTTGGTGTGTGTCGATTCGGTTCCGTTTCGAAATCGCGGTTGTTGATGAGTATTGTCGAGTGACAACACTGTTACTGTTTTGCTTTTCTCAACTTTGGTGTGTGCCATTGTTGCCCGTTCATTGTTGACCGTTTCTCTTAATAAACGAATCCTGCAAGTACCGCTGATTTATTTGTAGTATCCTATAGTAGGCTAACGATTGCTACTTTCATTTGTTTGTTATTATTATCGTTTTAATATATTTTAATAAAATATTAAAATTCATTATGATTTCATTGTCAAAAACCGAACTCTGTCTCCACTAAGCTACCCGAGCCCTTTTGGCGTTCAAGCCACTCTTTTCAGAGACGGTGTAATAGTGTCCTTCACCTATCCTGTGCTGTGTTATCGACCGATCGATTGGCGCCCGAGAAACCCGTTTTGACAGCAAGGTGAACTGAAGAGAACGTCGAGTAAAGTTGACACAATGACCATTTTGCCCTCACAAAATGGCGCCCGAATAGGGACAGTTGACGAGCTGACTCTTCATTTTGCCATTACAGCGTATGCAGTATAGCGTCGAGTGGAGAGATCGGGAAGTTACTAGTTAACTGGGATAGCTGTGATAGATCGAGTTGGTCATACACAATAAGTGAGCGAAAAAGAGTCAGAGAGATGACTGCAGTATGGATAAGGCATTCAAGCATCTTGTCTGTCTGACATTATTTGATATTGGTTGGTATTAGTCCGAAACTAAAATATATAATATACGAGTACAACATCGTTTTTTAATGGGAAATATTTTAACAAAATGTAATTTTTAGAATAAAATATAGAGTTTTACACTATTAGGCTCTTATTTGTCTTTGTGTCGTGTTGTTTCGAGAAAGACCAAATTACATCTTGTCGTTGTTGAGTGATGACGTCGTACCATTCACTGTTGGCTTGCGCGCGCGAAAGGCATTTGTTCTGTGGTAAACTGGTTTCCAAGACTACGATGTTTTACCAGAGAAATTCATTCATTTGTCTCGCACAACACTTGACAGACCAGTGTCTTTAATCATATACCATCAATTATTTCGTTGCTAGGAAACGGAATTATATTTATTGATACATGATTGGCAAGTGGCAACGGAGTAGTCGTTACATTCAATGTAATGAATTTTTAAACGCAGAGAAGATAATTAGTGTAATAAGGATATTATTATACGATTTACTTATTAGTATTGCTGTTTAAGTTGTTATGTCTCCATATATTATAAGCAAAAGACTTAATTATATGTGAACAATTACTATTTAAATACTGCTTACTATATATGGTACTGTTATTTACTTTGGCATTTATTCAATTTACTATCACTTAGACTTTCATCCTCCGTCCTGTCAAAATTAATTCTTAATTCTTTTTTTCTATTTTGGTGTTCTTAAGAGTCTATAAAAGCACTGTTTATCACTGAAAACACGACGTTTCGAAGATCTATAAACGTACTGTTTTTGGCGCCTTTCGTATTCTAGAGGTGGTAGGCATGACAGATGAATTACATATAACCTCAAAATGGTAAGTTGTTTATGTTGAAATATTACTTCTAATTATTGATTTTTATCTTATCTCCAGGTGATAGGACTAGAAAGAAGAGAAATTTATAGCTATAGCTGTGAAGTGAAGTTAAAATCTTTCAACTAAAAAATTATGAAATAAGAAACAATGCCCCCAGATTTGCTTTGTCAAAACAATTTAAACGGTAAGTTTTATTTATTAAAATTTAATTTTATGGTAATATTACAATTTTCAGCTAATTGTATTGTTATATCAGGCAGGTTTTGAAATGTATGGTGCACGTTACTTGAAATGTTGACACTGTCAACTTAATTTGTGGCTACTTGAAAGCAAATATGAAAATTTTACGATCCATGATTTCCAGTTCCACGTCGAGGCGAACTGTCGAATATTAAATTTTTAAATATGATTTAGACATAGGTGCCATATACAAATATAACTTATGTTTTGTATTGAAGAATGTAAGAACAGCTGTTGCTGTTATGTCTGCAACTGAGGCGACGATGAGTTGACAAAATGGTGGAATGTAAAAGTGTAGATCAATAAATTGTTCATTAATGTATTTCATTAGTGAAATAGTTTTATTTATGATAATAACTAACACGAACCAGCGATCCCGATTCGTTATTTGATAAATTTACCTTTATTACAAGATATGTCAAATCAGGTGGTTCATTAATAAACCGGTGGAGTACATTTAAGTATTGGTTTTCCTCTTCCATAATTATATAATGCTTGATACAATGTTTTAATGTAAACAATCAGTCAGAATCACATAATACACAAACTGTCAAAATGTTAAATTTCAAATGTTAGCGGGAAGCGCTAACAACATAACTAAGATAAGATATTTCCTAATTATGTATTTTTAAATCTGTGTTCAAATAGCAATGCGTTTGAAATATCCTTCTTCTAACTGCAATTTGTAAATTGAGAAGAGATTAAAATATTATAGGCATTACAATAAATTCAAACGTAAGTTTGAATCAGGGCCGTTCCTAGCGGGCGTGTAATGCGTGCCTTGCACGCAGGCGGCCAAAAGATGAGACAGGCATCGTTACGTTTAACCTATAGATATAACAAAATACTTATGATAAATAACGTAAATATTTTATCAGATTACAATATGTGCGAGATTGTAGCAATATTTTTAAAAAGTTTTATATTTTCTGTGCTTACCAGATGCTACTCAAAATATTCAAGAATTATTTTTTGCCCGAGTGTCATCCTTGGGGAAACTGAGTGCTCTTTGACGTGTTCGGAGTTTTCTTACTGGAGGACATTAAAAAGCAACGTGTTAACATCAAGTTTTGTTTCCCGTTCCTAAATTAGCATCAATGTTTGGGAGAGCTTACGAAATTTTCAGATCGATTTCTTCCAAATCCTGACACACATTCAAATGGTTAGCTCTCTGGGGCCCGATTCTTGAAATTTTTCGCATACGTAAGTGGGAGAGATGCGCATGCGAACTGTATATTGGTATTCTTGAAACGAAATCGTGTGGTCGTAGGCGAATATTCCGTGCGCATTTACATCGCATGGGTATGAATAACTTGAAAGTATCATTCGCACACGAAACTATGTCTGTCACTGTACTTGTGTTTGGTGTATCAGTACTTAGATGATATAAATCAAATTATATTTTTATATAATTCCGGGTACGTTTTATGATCTTATAATGACGACAATTATAAATCTAGAATCTCCATACAGTTGAGTATCGTTATAATATTCTACAAATGTGTTCTCGTGCATTCATAGAACGATGCAATGGATTGTTAGAAAGGAATTTTAGGTGCCTCTTAACGAACTTTGCATTCCAAATCTGAAATGGTTAGCAAAATTACCTAGAGTATTATTATTATTACATAACACTTGCATATTAATATTGCCATATTATGTACGTACATACTGTAAACTAAGAAAAATAATTCGTACTATGTCAAATATATCATGTATATTACAAATTTTGATTATTAAAATTACAACACTTATGGCTTACGACAGTGTCGTTGACAGCTACGGCTGACAGCTTTGGTTGACAGGTTGACAGTGACAGTTAAAAAACAATTATATGATGAAGCATTCACGTGGTACAAATGTTTCGTTTAGATTGGCTGCTACAAACTACGTTCGCTTGCTTTCGAGAATCGTATGCGTAGGCTTCGGCCGAGTTTCGTTTGGTATTCAAGAATCCCACTCATATATACAGTACTGTTCGTGTACGAAACTAACCACATGAATTTTGTCGCGTGCGGAAAATTTCGCATGATTTCAAGAATCTGGCCCCTGGTCGTTGGACGTGCTGTCGTAGAGCAAATTTAATCTTCAAATTTTCAGTCAAAATTCGTTGACACAAAGTTCAAGATATTCCAGTGAATTCCTCCAACTCATCGATTGTTCTACGCACGACGCTCAGACATGATCGCATTACAATTTTTTCAATCCTTTCGGACGTTCTGGAAGTCGTAGGACGTCCCGATCGAGGTTCATTTTCACTTTAATTGACATTCGACCACTTTTAACAATAGAAAAGCAACTCAAGGGCTCAAAGCTTCCTCCCCGTAAAACCTCTAAAGAAAAGTGATTTTCTCTAACAGGGAAAAAACTTTACTGCCTGCCATTGAAATATAGCTGACATAGGCGCCCACAGGGGGGGTCGAAAGGGTCGACTGACCCCCCTTTCATTTATGGACTGTATCCATTTTTAAAAATAAAATTATAATTTTATTTTTTCATTTCATTGTATCATTGTATTTTTTAATAATTATTGGTAATATTTTCTTATATTTTAATCAAAAAATTATTACATACTATCTATTACTAAGTACGAAATAGCTGAAGTGTCAGAATGAGTAAATTATGTTATGTACTGTTATTATATTACATTATCTTCGGTGTTGTATTTTCTTTAATATGCCGTAGTTTATTCTAATCATTTTACGATCACGTTCTTCTCAAAACTTTCACAATTATCGATTTTACTGTTATATAGAAATAAAGAAATAGAAAAGTAAATAATGAATAGACATTGCATATTTATTTATATTAAAAGTACCTACGTATGATTAGGGTTGCCGTATTTTGTGAGGAGCGCGATTTAATTAACATTTAATTATTATACATTTTATTTTGAGCAGTTCAATAGAATAATTATATTGTTACTCAGTAATATACTTTAATTTAATGCAATATTGTATTTTCAGTTTGTCTGTTTCTGTAGTTATTGCTTATGCTCGCATCTCGAATCATTAAGGGGCAATTCTACGCTTTTAGAGCGTACATACGCATGTTCGTCATAAAATATTGATTTTAATTTTTTAAGAATTTGTTAAATTTACTTCATTGTAAAGAACTCTATATTATCTTACTTTGCATTAAAACACGTTTGACCTTGAAAATGATTAAAAATTCGCCTGCGGCGCATTTTTGTCTTACAACAAAAATTTCGACTCGCCTTGTAAAAAAGTCTGCGGGCGCCTATGATAGCTGAACATATTGGCGCTTTAAATTTAAAAAAATCGCACTGACCAGTTAGATATTTCCTCAAGGACGACCCAAATAGGTGTTTAGTGATAGCACTTATGGGAGAAGTCGGAATTAGCGCCTTACCAACCACCAGAAAATAATTATCGGATATTTTGGGAAGCACCTCATATGTATGAATAAAGTATTATAAATAGTAAAAATTGTGAATTATTGTGGTTATTACTTAGGGGCGGCGAATTATATATTTGCACGCAGGCAGCAGTACCTCTAGGAACGGCCCTGCTTTGAATACAAACAGTTATTGGCATTTTTTTTTTTTGAAGTACATGCAAAAACCTTTTTCAGTGTTGAAAGAGTCATCAAATCGAAACGTCGTTTCTTTGCTTCACTAGTATTTGAATAAAATTGTGAATATGTGGAGGCCCTGGGAATCTAATTTTATGGACGAGAATGATGGTGAATGCAACATTGCAGAAGAAATAGTTCAACAACCGTCAGAAGATGTAGCAAATCAGCCGTCGACGTCGAAAATACGGAAACTTCTTTCCTACGATGAGAAAAAATTAATTTTAAATACTTAACATTACAATAAACACTCACTTTCCACCAAGTGGATCTTTGACAAAGTTGACTCGTTAAGAAATCCCCATTATTATCAAAAATATTTCACAATTGTTCTTTTTATAATGATAACAACTAATTCAATTTTGATTTCAATTTTCGCTACCGCTCTTCGGTTAGCTATCCGTTATCCGCATCTTAAGAGATACCTGTGGTGATGATATGTCCTCGATAAGATCTCTGGCCGTGAGTGTATGAGACAGTTAATTGCCTTAATTAAATAGAGGCGATCGGAGCGTCGCATCAGTCGGTTATCGGCCGGTCCCTGTCTTATCTCCGACATCTCTACACGCGCGAGATCCGACACTCACAAACACAACCTACAGGGCGACCCACAATAAGACGAAAAAGAAAGATACGGGAGAAACGACAACAAGATCAACTGGGCGATGGAATGGACGATGGACAACTGGGCGATAACCAGGTGGGCGCCAGACATATGGGCGATAAAATAATAAATGTGTGAATATTACCAAAGTTTAGAAGCCATTGTCGGAAAGATGTCATGCACGAGGTGGTTATAGTGTTAAATTTTTAACACTGGAGCGTTTTACGAATACCGTACAATTTAGACAAGCTGTTAGATGAAACAATATTTCAGAACTAGTTCATAATTATATGAAGTGACTCGCTAGGTAGTGTAGATAGTGCAGACAGGAGTAAGGGCAACAATGAAAATTAGGTTTATGGTTTTTGTTTAAGTAAGTCATTCATAAATGTAAGTTTAAATTACCTGAAAATTAGTTTTGATATGAACAGTCATCTGCGTAAATGCTTCAAAAATAAGATTAAAATATCGGTAGAGCAGTACTCAACAAGACACCTGTGCGCTTGGCATTATTGGTTATATTTCAGCAATTAAGTTATGACAGTCTCCATGTTCTCGCATTTGTTTAAAAAGCCGAATCCACTAAGTGGCTACTAAATAAAGATGGGTGTATATATCTATATCATTTCAGGCTTGTTTTCATTGGTGAAGTTTGTGACGTCAAACTAAATCATGAACCTAAAGTTTGGACCTTGCAATGTTTAGCTTTATGATTTGTATTTAGAGACCCTAAATTCTGAAGTGTGAATGGAGTCATTACATAATATGAGGCCAAAGTCTTTAAATGTACAGTAAAACCATAAATCTAAACATAATTTTCATTTGTGATTAGGCACATTGACGTCACAAACTTACCACTGAGAATGAATCTGAAATGATTTAGATATATACACCTATCTTTATTTATTATTCACTTGGAGGATTCGGCTTTTTAAACAAATGCGAGAAGAACATGGAGACTGTCAAAACTTGATTGCTAAAATATAACCAATAAGGCTAAGCGAATGACAGTTTTACGGCGCAAAGGTGTCTTGTTGAGTACTGCTCTATCGATATTTTAATCTTGTTTTTGAAGCATTTACACAGATGTCTATATATTTCAAAACTAATTTTCAGGTAATTTAAACTTACATTTATGAATGACTTACTTAAACCTTAAACCTAAACAAAAACCATAAACCTAATTTTCATTTGCGAATGCACCTTAAGGGCAACTAATGCTGCTATTCTGAATAAATCTATAAAAAAAACTGACAAAAACACATGTATTTTTGTTGATTAATATAAAATTGTACATAAGAGTGGCACCTTTCCTTTCGATTTTGTTCGTTATTTACAGATTTACATGTTTGCAAGACTTACAGATTTGTTCAAAATTGTAGCACAAATGTCAGCTTAAAGCTATTTTGATTAACCTGAAATTTGTTTGACTCGTATCTAACGTTTGGTTGACAGAAATGATAAATCAGTCATTCGACAGTTCATTTCGTTTCAATTTTGTTTATTTAACTGTTCGCTAAAATTTTAACCAGAGATTGAAAAACTGCCCCTTAGTGTGTTTTGTTTATTCTTCTTTAATTTTTACTGCTGCTTTGAACTTAAAGTGAACTAAAGTATTAATATAAAGAAACGACATGATGAGTACAAAACAAAACTAATTAACACTGATGCAAAGCAAGCTTCAAAATGGCAAATTGTTAAATAAGGTATTGCCGCCAACTCCGTAACCCGAAACATGAATTGGCCACAGAGTAAGGATCACGTGTGAGCCCGCGATGGATATATATCTGATTAAATTATATATTTATAATGTATAAACATACCATAGTCACTTTTTATCTATATCTGAGAATCCCGTATACATATATCTATATTATATGCAAAGATAAGAGAAGTATGTAAGTCTGAAGATAGAGCAACGTGGCCAGATGATATATTTAAGTATATTGTAGATTGTAGACGTATGGAGTGTGAGGTTTTATTTGATTGAGCAAGTTATGCATCCGTAAACGATAAAGCGGTGTATGACACGAGATACCGGAGTATAATTTATGTCGTATTTAATGACGTACATATGTGCGTCTTAACTAACTTAATGGCGCCAAGACACCTCTTTTTACAGCGTACAACTTTAGCAAAACATTCGAGAAAATGTAGTAAGTAAGTACATTACAATATAATGCCAAGTCAATGAAGATGTAGGTACTCGTTACGATGGTATGGTTACATGCACGCTTATTGAGAATAAAAATTAAGTGGGACGTGGAAAACAAAATTTGCACTATCGTAACAGTTATTTATCATCAGTGGCCTGTTTCATAAAACTTGTAGTTTTTACTATAGTTATTAACTGTAGTAGCAACTACAGTAAATAATCACGTTTCACAAATAAATTTCTACTGTAGTACTCAAGGCAGGTGGTTTTACTACAGTAATCTGAATTTAACCAAAAAATTTAGACAGCGCGACAAAATGTCAAAAGAAATAAAAAAATCTGATGTGGCCAGCACATTACCTTCCGTCAGTTATATGAGGTATTTACGAAAATTCTACCGGTGAACTGTTACCGGTAAACAGCTTTTTATCAGGTTATAGTAACCGGAATCGATATTTTAAGAACGCAAGTGGTAAACAAGGTAGATCCATAACCTATGAAAAAATTTGAAAATTTAAAACAGGTTAGAAATTTGACGTAGTTAACAAACTGAACAGAGTCCTACTTTGAACACATTTCCACTTTTACCGCGCATGCTTCGCTTTGCATCACTACCTTTTTTTGAGATTAGATTCTTCATGAATCCGGTAGATGGATCTTGGTAGATATTGAACAATTTTCGAATACGGTGACTCTTTACCACTCGTGTTTTCGAACACAGTCGGTAGATGCCGTATCTACCGGTAGAATTTTCGTAAATGAGTTTGTATTTTCTATAAAATCCATACAGAAAGTTCCTTGCAAAAGATTCTAAATTTGTTGTATGTACATTACCTTTCGACAGTTGTATGTATATTATACAAATTCCATACAGAAAATTTCGAGCAAAAAGATCCTAACACAAATATACTACGATTATGTCAACTGCACTTGACACTGACATCTTTCAATCTGAATTTTCTTAATATACGAGTAGTAGCTGTTTCTAGCATAGCTGGCTAATTTATGAAATTTAATTTCTTTATAATATATCCATTTAATATGAAGTATAAAATGCAGTCAAATCGTATAGAGAATACAATGTTCTTTAATATATATAATAACATTAAATGTGAAAAAATTATATTTAACATCGTTTTTTCAAGAAAAACTGTTAAAATCTTCAAATTAGGGTACTTCCGGTTGACCAATTATAACCAAAATCTAATCAGCTCTTCATATGGATGCAACGAAGAGGAATACGAAAGAATTATAATTTTTGGAGTTGTAGTATTAGAGTTATCGCAGACGAAAATTTTGTTACACACACACACACACACACACACACACACACACACATACACACACACACATCCACACATACACACACACACACACACACACACACACACACACACACACATACATACACACACACACACACACACACACACACACACACACACACACACACACACACACACACACACACACACATACAGACATCATCGTAAAAATAGTAAAATCGTATCGTAGGGACCCTAAAACGTGCTTATTCATCAAAAACTCACCACCGAATTTTTTGACCAAAGACAATACCTTCCTTACCTAAAGGTGACGGAAGGTAAAAACACTGTATAACGGGCGCGAGCAAACCGACTTTGTGATGGTATTTTTGGATTCCGCACTATTAATGGAATAAGCCACATGGAATCTAATAATAAAACTCCATCCGCATATGGTCTTCAGCAATCTTCCATTCTGTTATACAAACTACTATTTCAACAATAATAAAAATAATAATCAGGCCCGTAAACTAACATTACATTTATTGAATGATTTCCATGTCTTTCAACAAATGCTACTTCATGATTGCTAGGTGCATCAATTTGAATCAAAGTACTATCTAATACCCCACAGACTAAAGGCATTCCTGCTATTTCATAAAATTTATGTACCACCTCTTCAATATTTTCAGGCCATTTAACAAACTGTTGAAGCAAAATCCGATTTACAGTATAAACAACATTTTTCACCATACGACAAACAGAACCTTTTTTTGATACCGCATGCATGTCTTCAATTGCGTGGTACGGGGCACCAGTGCCTAACCAATGCAAAGCTATTTGCAATGTTTGTTTTGGAGATAGTGCTTTACTACGTTCCGTGGGGTGTTGTTCAATATTTTCCAATATTGTGTCAATCACTTGTGAACGCATTCTAAATCGTTAATATTCTGTGTGTTTTGTATTCAACCACTTCATATTCTTCTTCTGATTCACTAAACGACATGATTTTACTTTATGCAGTAGTTACAATCCTCTAAACCTTAGTAAAATAATTGTCGCTTATACTGTACTAATTTTATTTGCATAATTTTTATGAAATGCTTTAGTAGTTATCTTAGTAAAAATTGACAGTAAAATAACTCTTAATGTCGTAGTCAATTATTTACAATGTTAGTTTTATGAAACAAACAATAGTAATTACTATGAAATTTTACTACTAGTTCTGCAGTAACTACTACAGTATTTTTTTATGAAACAGGCTACTATTGTTCAGTTTTCAACTAGAATCTTGTTTGGCTACAATTTACCGCTGATACAAAGAATTTGAACGAAATAGAAACTTTGGTCAGCACCAAAAAATAGCAAGGTAACTTCCTAATTTTATTATAGAAAAGATTATTGCTGCTCTTAAAAAATAATCAAACAAGACACTAGAGCTACGAGGGCCGTTCTAAAATTAAAGATACACAGGTTAACGAAAATCGAAAAAAGAAATTATTTTCAAAAATCTTATAAAAGGGAGCAGGTATACATTTCTACTATTTTTTTACATAGTCTCCGTTGTTTTCATTCTCCTTTTACATGCGGGGCACGAGTTTTTTGATGCTATATATATTCAGGGTGTAAATGAAATAAGTGCATTAAATTTAACCAGTAATGTAACTCGACGAGAGCAAAAATATTTCTTAATAACTTTTTTTTCTAAGTCTTTTATATTTTGAGTTAAAATTCTTTAAAGATTTGCTGCATATTTCGTTACCCGCTCATGGAGAACAAATGGCTGCTGCCGTATTCAAGTGGGAAAGTGGGATACAAACAGCTCAACAATTGTCGGTTATCGGTTACACTTACAGTCACAGTAATTAATAAACGAATCAATGGCAATAACATTTATTAATAATTAATTCGTAATAGTACAATTTTTAAAATAAAGAAATTTAAATTTTGGATAACAAAATTATAAAGTTGTGTATTAAACTAGGCTTTAATCACCTGTGAATAGAGGAAGACAAGGAGGAACGAGGGGAGGAAGAGCAAAAGCATAGTTATTAGGTTATGACATGATTATTTATCGTCGACAAATCATAATAGTTTAAATACCTTATTCAAAAAATGTAAGTACAATCTTTTGCCATTTAAACGAGGTACATGAGTACCAATAATTAGTCGTCCATTTATTGTTCCCGCCCAAGCATTTTTTAATGAAAATTTTTACAGCATTTTCGTCTGTTGAAATGTGTATTGTGCATAATAAATACACCTTCCCAAGTAAATTCAGTCTCATTAATGAACATTATGAGCCATTCCCAAAATCGAAGTCTGCTGAAAACATTGATCTTTTTGCACATGATATGGATACAACTGTTGCTTTATTTAAAATTGTCATATGTGACACTTCGTATGACACCAATATACCTATCTGTACGTTTGAGGACGCGTGAATATTGGATTTTGTGTTTTGGTTTGTGGTCGCACTGTACGCTCGGATACCTGTGAACAAGTCTGGTGGTTCTGTCTTACTATGGACTGGTCCTGATATAATCAAGTTGCATGTGTACAGAACATCTGAATTAATTAATTACTGACCAATGTCCAGCAGAAATGCTTCACTTGTCACCACTTTTTAACTCGGCACAAACTTACGGGATCCTCACTTCACACCAAGGACGACATAAAAGACATATGATAGTAAATAATTCACTATTTGAATTAGGTTGGTATTAATTTGAGGCAAAAATACTCGATTAGTAAGGTAAATGGTTATTGTGGTTTACAAGAAATAGAAAATCGCATGAACGGTTAATTAGTTAACCAGGTTTTTACTAGGCTAGTGCTATCCCGGCTGAACGCGAGAAATGTCGTTAATTATGTATTTACTGAATACCAATTGAGTGACAGTTGTTATAAGAGTTGCTGAAAATTGTTGTTAACTCTCAGTTAGCTAAAGAAAGACTATATAACAACTACCTTAGTGGGTTAGGCCGAATATATTTTTTGTAAATAAATTTATAGAATATTATAATTTAATAATCCTTCCAGCCTATATTTTAAAAATAAACACAACTCGTTGGTTACACAGTTGTATATTGAAATAAATGAATGTAATTGACAGATAAATATCACTGTCACAAATTCATTTCAAATTAATAATAGAAGGGTTTTAAGAAAATATTAAAAATATGTATTAATAAAATATCTAAGTAACAACTCTTAAAGCAGTTATTAATAATTACTGCTTTACATAAGCGTGTACGTGCGTGTGTGTGCGCGCGTGTGTATGTGTGTGTGTGTGTGTGTGTGTGTGTGTGTGTGTGTGTTTGTATTTGTAAGTTATTCCAATGTGGAAAGAAGCCATTAGATTTTGGTGTAAATCAGATAACCGGATGGCACTTTACTTGAAGGTCAAAAAAGTTTTTCTGCGAAAAATACCTTTAAATGTTATTTTTTCGAGATTTATGATATTATAAAAATTTCTACAGGTTTGCATTAATACTTTTTCTATATATTTTATGGATAAATTTATCTATAATTTAAATCCCGGAGCCTACGCTTTAAACAAGCACAACTCTCAAAGAATAATCATTTCAAATTAATAATAGTAACGTTTTAAAAGAAAATAATAAATATAAGCATAGTTAATGGAATGGGGCTTAATACAGTTTTCAGCATAACTAAATATATAAGTATGTATATTTGAATAAATAAAAATTAAATGGCGGGAGGTACTTTGTTGGTCATATCAGATTTTTTTAAATAGGATGGTACATATATTTTTTAGACCCATTGAATAGAATATTTTTTTCTGAATTCAACCATGTATATATTTTATATACTTACATTACAAAAATTCAATTGAAATTTAAATATATTTTATTTATATCTATCTATATCTATATATATCTATGTATGAAAAACAAAACTCGTATGTGTCAATTTGAACTATTTAGTGCATAATTCTTATTCTTGCTATTTATAAAGATATAAACAAATATTTGTTCCGTTTTAAATTAGGTTCAATTTTTTTTAATGCATAGCCTACTGAAAAATAACTATAAAAATAAAATTTATTTAAATTTCAATTGCATTTTTCTCAATATTTTTGTAATGTAAGAATATAAAATGTATACACGGTTGAATTCAGAAGAAATGCCGTATCGAATAGGCCTAATATACAGGGTGTTATATTTTAATGGACCCAGCAAATATCTCGCTTATTTATTAAGTTGGCAATTTTTTTCATATAACATGATTTATACAGCAACATATAAACTACTTGTTGACGGATGTACATTCCTGATACCACTTCCGGTTTATGAGTAATTAATATCTACTTTGAAATTTCAAATGGAACATACTATATTTTTTTACAAATTTGAAAAGTACATCAAATTTGCTTTACAATCATGTAAAATAATCCATATGTTACATTATTAAAAATTAAAATGGCGGGCACTTTTTTATACACCTAATTGGAAAGAGAATAGTGAGCCATGACTGTGGGTTGTGTTCTTTATTTTTATTTTCTGTATTATTATGACAAAAAAATATTATTTCGTTTAATAATAATAGTTACAATTGTTTTAGTTAATTGTTTTATTTCAAGCCACAGTCATGGCTCACTATTCCCTTTCTAATTAGGTGTATAAAAAAGTGCCCGCCATTTTACTTTTTAATAATGTAACATATGGATTATTTTACATGATTGTAAAGCAAATTTGATGTACTTTTCAAATTTGTAAAAAAATATAGTATGTTCCATTTAAAATTTCAAAGTAGATATTAATTACTCATAAACCGGAAGTGGTATCAGGAATGTACAGCCGTCATCAAGTAGCTTACATGTTGCTGTATAAATCATGTTATATGAAAGAAATTACCAACTTAATAAATAAGCGAGATATTTGCTGGGTCCATTAAAATATAACACCCTGTATATATATATATATATATATATATATATACCAACCCATTTAAAAATATACATAACTTTATGTTAACCTCTGGTTAAAAATATATTTTCTTCAATAAGCGAATGTCACCCTTCATCTACTACAACTTTTATTTGAATGATTTTCTTCTATTTCTAATAATAAAGAAAATAATCGAGGTTTCCCGTATCCGAGAAACGCCCTGTATAATTTATTACGTATACATATATGTACTGAAGATTTCTACTCTGTTGCCAAATCAGTGGCCATGTTAAAAATGCTAAGTTATGAAGAAAGGGTAACATTGCAGGGCAAGGGGTGTAGTGCGGAGAAGGGAAAAGTTGAGCATCAGTCCATATTTATTTGACTGCGACAATAATACATAATACACTAAAATTGGAAGAATAGTTACGTGTTTGAATAAAAATTATATGGCGGGCGATAATGTGCTAGCCACAAAAAATCTTAATGCAATAATAACCAATGTAGACTAATCTTTAAAATTTTTACATTTTAAATAACAGAATTAGAGACATTTGTAATCAACATTAATAATAATATTATTAACATTGAAAGTATTTTGTTCATTTTAAATCATTCATCTCAAAAGTACAAAATATTCGCAATTTAATATTTGCTGTCTCATAACTTTTATACCATATTATTTCATATCTTTTGAAAGTTCCCATTTGGGGCAACATATTGGGGATGTCCCCCTTTGTATAAAGAGTGTCACATCCCTCTAAAGAGGGGAAAAGAACGCACGTGTGTTCGAGGCGGCGGCGGAGGCGATAGTCAGTTGTTAAGATGAGCATGTCGAGTTCTTGATTGTGAGTGTAAATGGGAAGATATTTAAATGTTGGGCCAACGGTTATAGACGAGAAAAAATAGACGTAAACGTTATTTATTGCGGCTGTGTTTAAAATGTGGTAGCGAGTAGATGATATACAATGGGATGAGTATATAAGTTAATAACAATAGACAAAACCACAAATGGAATATTAATAGCAAACGAAAATAGTTATTACTTATAAAATGTTTAGGTTCATAATCGCGTACGCTTTGAGGGATTCAAAGAATTGACTTGAGATATACTCGTACATTTTACAACTTTGAGGGCCGTATTCGAAAATATGTTTTTTTTTAATTTTTCATATGTCAAAATTGATTTCAAATATTATTTTTTGTGCAACCAGACGCGAAATAAGCATTTCGCAGCCGCAATACAGGCCGCGAAATTGGATTTCGCGACCGATGTTTTGGTAGCGGCCGCGAAATTAGGTAAACAATCACTTTGATACTTCAGAATTGCATGGTTTTGTTTATCAAATGTCAATCCCATAGCCACCTTGAGAGCTAACTTTCTATTTACAATAAAACTGTTTCAAATTAATAAAAATTGTAATTACATATTTTTTTCGGTTGCACAAAAAATATTGTGTACACTTTGCCCGCGAAATCCTTTAGCGCCCTCGAGATTGTTTTGCCTCGGCCGCATGCGGCCTCGGCGACAATTTTTCTCTCGGTACGCTAAAGAGTGATTTCGCGGCCTTGACAAATACCTATTTTGTATAAATAGGGTCCGCGAAATCCAATTTCGCGACCGTTACCATAACAACGGCTAAAATCTCTTAAAATCAAGTTTCACAATAAAATAATCATAGTTTATAATATCTTCTATAAAAACTATAAATATCAAAAAATCTGATGTGGCCAGCACATTACCTTCCGTCAGTTCTTTGTTTTTTGTACAAATTCCATACAGGCAGTTTCCTGCGAAAAATTCTATGTATATGTCTAGTTCATTACCTTCCCTCAGATCTATGTATTTTGTACAAATTCCATACAGAAAGTTTCTTAGAATTGAATCTATATTTGCAGTAAAATTATAACACATATTATGTCATCGCACTTGACATTGACATCTGCCTATCAGATTTTTTTAAATTTATATTTGCTGTTTCCAGTATTATTACATAGCTGGCTGCTTTATGAAATTTAATTTCTTTACAATTTTTTAACTCTATATCCATTGAATATGAAGTATAAAAAGTAATCAAATCATATAGAGAATAAAATATTTTTTAATATTTATAATAACAATAATATATTCCATAACTTAACCGCGGTGACCAAGGTTCTGGTTAAGCGTTCCGGAATGTAACCAAAACATAATTTCATGATCGAGGTTCCATTTCGGAATATGGTTCCTGAAAGTTTTGGTTACTTTTTCGTGACCACAACGACCACCATTTTTTTTGTGGTTGTTGTGGTCATTTTATTTCTTATAATATAATAAATAAAATTGCATAAACATATAATTATTGTTAATATATACTGATATGTATAATATTTACGTTAGTATAAAAAAGACAAATAGAGTTACGTTGTCACTTATTTCTAATGATGAGTTGGTTCCCTGCTTTACTGACACAAATTAACCAAGATGTTTCGAATCACAACCACTTTTCAGAAACCATAACCTGACCACGTAAACCACAAGAAAATCATAACCACGGTCGCGCACGCGTACGCACACGCCCATGCAGACGCGCGCGCACACACACACACGCACGCACGCAGGTAGGTAGGTACAAACAACTAGCAATACAGATATTTTAGATAAACACCAAAAATAGCTAAGTATTTAAAATAGAAGGAATCTTATGTCTTTCATAACTGTGTCGGTAATTCTACATCTACAACCTCTACAACAAACAACAAATGATGATATAACACCTAAATATAACCACCTAATAAAGATTGATTATCATTTATCGACGTGTTGAAAATGCTCGGACTTTAGTTTAATTAAATATGGATGTTCATTATAGGTCAATGGTTAACAATCATTTCTGCTTGTGTCATCGTTTCAATTCTTAATATTTAAAGTAAGAAAATATTTTAAAATAATCTGGTGTGGTCAAAACAATACCTACCGCCATTTACAGCCCGAGTCACAAAAAAGATTAAGTTATCCTTATTTTTGGATTAACGAATTTCACTTTAATTTTGACAGTTTATTTCTTAAAATATAGTCTAATCTAATCCAAGTAACTACCTTTTTTTAAAACCCCTCAACAGGATTAAATTCCAATTACAGAGTGGGTTCACATTCACACACATCCTTGCCTTAGTGGGATTCGAACCCAGAACCCCGAGGGCACCCATGACATGAGGCGTTGCTTTAATCATTGAGCCACCGGAACTATAATAAATTGAAAATTACATTTTAAATACCGGGATAGAATAGAATTCACTAATCCAAAAAAAATTGTGAATCATAATTTTTATTAATCTAAATACATATACCTACATATTTGCTCATGCTGGAAACTGTATTGCATTCCTTTTCTATTGTTCTATTTACTTTTTTCTTTTTAAAACGTTACTAATATTATTTTGAAATGATTAAATCTTTGATAGTGACATTTATCTGTCAGTTACATACATTTGAATAACTGCGTTTTGTTTGTTTAAAGCGTAGACTCTGGGATTTAAATTATAGATAATTTTATAAATTTATCCAGAAAATATATCGAAAAAGTATTAATTCAAATCTATAGAAAATTTAATAATCTTTAAAAGTATTTTTCAAAGAAAAACTATTTTGAGCTTCTAGTAAAGTGCCATTTCCGGTTATCCGATTTTCATCAAAATCTAATGGGCTCTTTCCATTACAGAAAAGTTCGAAATACAAGATTTCAAAATTTTCTGAATGATAGTATTTGAGTTAGAGTGGAGGATCCACACACACATACATCATTGTGAAAATGTTAAAATTGGATTCTAGGGACCTTAAAACGTGGTCATTTACCAAAATCTCGATATGCGATTTTTAGCACGATCCCTATACCTTCCTTGCCAAGAGTAGCGGGAGGTAAAAATGGAAAATTATTATTTTTGAAAGGAATAATTTATTATTATCCACATAAGTTTCCAATAAATTATTAACCACGGAATTCATTTGAAACATATTTGTGTATTTTTAAGATCAAAATGAGCATAACATCTATGTCAAATTCAAATGAAGAACTGCCACAGAAAACAGTATCTATAATATTCTTCCCAAGTTTCTATATTCTTCTCGAGCTACGCTCAACACTGCATCGCAGATCACACAAATCACAGGTGAGCGATAAGACAACAGTAAAAGAGTGGTGCGTCCAGGTCTTAAAACCATCCGTGGCGACCTGAACGCATTCCACCGCGAAGGAACAAGATAAATCCTTCACTGACATCCTGCAACGACAACCTAAGACAAATTAAGATGGAGGAACAGTCCGCGAATGCGGAGACTTCAATGCGAGACTAAGAAACAAGATGAATTGAAATGAAAATTGAAGTTGATAAATAAATAAGAATCAGCATATTTATTTATTATTATGTTAACAAATTCTCAGAATCTCAAAAACAATTAGTAAAAACCTTTCAGAACTTTACCTAAAAGATTGTTTTATTTTAATTTCAAAACAATTTAGTATATAAGTCGTAGCCTATTTGTAAAACACGGCTTTTTATAAAACGCCTTTATAGAATGATAAACAACTTATTTTTGAGTTGTATATTTCCCTAAATATAACAACCATAAACAAATCTAACGATTAAAAATCAGTTTTGTGTGTTAGGTTATGTTGAGGTGTACTTAAAGAAATTGCAAACGAAAATGTTCAAATATTTATATCACAATATGACAACATTGTTGATAAATCCAAGGTGTTAGTATTTGAAAGGAGTAAATTGGTGACTGTGTGCAAGGTGTTGGTGGATGGAATGAAACTGGAGCAAGTGAATAAGTTTGTATATTTGGGTAGCATGATGTCAAGGGATGGTCGAATTGATAGAGAAATTGAAAGGAGAATGAATGTGGGGTGTAAGGTAATGGGTGCTCTGGGTACGTTTGCTCGAAACGTAAACGTATCTAGAGAAGCTCGTTTAAGAGTGTATAATGGAGTGCTATTGCCTGCTTTGATGTATGGAAGCGAATGTTGGGCATGGACGGGAAAGCATAAAAAGAGAGTGACTGCCGTGGAAATGAGGTATTTACGTGGAGTATGTGGATATGTAAGACGGGATCGCGTGAGGAATAATTTGGTGTATGAATTATGTATGGTTAGGAAGAATGTTGTTAAGAGAGTAGAAATGAGCCAGTTGAGATGGTTTGGTCATGTGGAGAGAATGAAGAGTGAACGTCTTGTAAAGCGTATATATCTTGGTGAAATTGAGGGTGTTCGATTGCGTGGCCGTCCAGTGTGTAAGTTAATGGATGTGATTGATAAGGTACTAAAAGAGAGAAAGTTTCCGTGTGGGAAGAGAAGAAGAGCGTGTATGAATGCAATTATGAATGTGGCCGAGCTGAAAGAAGTGTGCTTAGACAGGAATGTGTGGCGAAGGATGATTGTTTCGTAACTATTATTGTGGTCCAATTGCGGTATTTCGCTACCGTAATCCGATCACTTTAATATGTTAAGAGTGAGGAATATATGTTGTACCTATGATGTCAGGTTAGTAAGAATGTTGTTGAAAGAGAGACTGATTTTTTTTTGGATGATGTTTTTTTTTATTCTTTCGGGTTTGTGCTAACCCACTAAGTGGGAAATGCGTGATTTTATGTATGTATGTATGTATGTATGTATGTATGTATGTATGTATGTATGTATGTATGTATGTATGTATGTATGTATGTATGTATGTACAATATGACCCTAAGCTGCTTTATAAAACGTATAGCCCAATTGTACACATCACTAAGTCAACGAAAGTTTGACAATCTGGCCGCGTTTTATAAAGAGACAACGACTAGGCGTTTTACAAAACGGCGAATTGTACAAGTGATTAGCGAATGAAAGTTGACGTTTAAATTATTTTATAGATGTGGTTTCTTTTGAAACCCTAGAGAAGAATAGAATTGTACGAAATATTCAGGTATGAAATTTTTGCATGAACTCATTTATATACTGGACTAGGAAAGCACAGAATTACATTACTATGTCTGGCTGAAAATAGACTGGCGATTGATCTTACTTGTAAGTGTAATAATGCTCATGTTAATATTACATCTAACAAATTATTTTTGAATACGTGTAGACCCGAAGAAGTATAATACCGAAACATTGGTTTTGTAGAAATAAATACTGTACGAGATTTCGAGTATCTGTTAACACCACAGTCGAGAAATTTACCCACATTTATATTTATTTATTATACTTACGCTTCAACCTTTCATAAAAAATAAAAAATAACATCTTGTCGACTATATATCTATCTTAGCTCACCCTATATGCGTACGTATACATATACATGTATGAAGCTTCATCATATTCATATATGGAATGAGACCTGGAACCCAAGCAACTCAACCATCGCCTGAAGCACTCGGCAATTAACTCAACGGACGAAGAAAGAAAATACGGAGAAAGAGAGACGGAAAGATGAAGATTTTGAAGAGTATAAACAATGTAATACGTACAAAACATATGACACAATATTATCAAAGAGTTCAATATTATGTACTTCAAGGCTAATAAAATTGGTAATAATTACCCTTAACCTTAAAAGTAAATGAAAATATGTACGAACCCTAACCCATAATATTTCGGCCGGATTACATTTTCAAAAAACAAATTATAAAACAATCGCAAATGGTGATAAATTACCACAAATTTTGTTCGACTAGTTTAAAATACAGGTTTTTCTATACTTATGGATCAAACTTTTTAAAAAATCAGTTGATTGCCATATTTTGAGAAATTTTTGGAAAGTTAAAACTCATACGAGTTCGAGATCAATGTTATTATAAAAATTAAAGATTATTAAATTTTCTACAGATTTGCATTAATACTTTTTCTACATATATTATGGATAAAGTTATAAAATTAACTATAAATTAAATCTCGAAGCCTACGCTTTATATAAACAAAACTTCTTGGTTACGCAGTTATTCAAATGTATGTAACTGACAGATAAATGTTACTGTTAAAGAACTAATCATTTCAAGTTAATAATAGTAACGTTTTACAAAGAAAAAAGTAAATAGAACAATAAGAAAGGAAATCAATACAGTTTTCAGCATAAATAAATATGTAAACATGTATTTAGATTAATAAAAATTAAGGATTCTCAAAAAAGTTTAAGCTATTTCTCATTTTTGGATTAGTGAATTCTATTCTATCACAGTATTTAAAATTTAATCTTCATTTTATTACCAAAAAATCTAATGTGGCCAACACTATACCTCCCGCCATTAGATTTTTATTGATTTAAATATACATACTTAAATATGTACTTATGCTGGAACTATATTAAGTTCCATTCCATATAACTATGATTCTGTTTACTAATTTCTTTTTAAAACGTAATTTGAAATGATTAGTTCTTTGACAGACTTTTATCTGTCAGTTACATAAATTTGAAATATGAACTGTGTATCCACTGAGTTGTGTTTGTTTAAAGTCTAGGCTCTGGGATTTAAATTACAAATAAATCTATATATTTATCCATAAAATATGTAGAAAAATTTCGTAATCTTTAATTTTTATAATACATAACATAACAGAAAAACTATTTTGAGCTTCAAGTAGAGTGCCATTTTCCATTATCCGATCCAAAATCTAATAAATTGATCTGTCACAACACTGTTGTCTAATAAATATCTATTTAAATACTCAATATACCAACCCCATGGAACAACCCTAGCATGTTGTCGTATCCGGCGCCTCGTAAGTGTTGAAGAACTAAAGATCCTGTTTTAATAAATATTATGAAACTAAAAAATAGTATAGGTTGTATTTAAATTTACAAAGTTGATGTCTTTCGGTTATACCGGTAGTTCCATAATTACAATTTTCACACAATTCAATAAGCAATGTGTATCTGCAATAATAACCGAGAGAAAGGGTGTATGCACTTTTTTGTAAAAAATATCGAATATCTCGAAAAAGAAAAGAGATATCGACTTGCGGTTTTAAAATCTTGAATCTACACCCTTCAAACTACTTAAATACAAATTTTCAATATTTTTAATTTTTTAAAAATTTCCACCCTTTTTTAAACCACACCTTCCTCATACCCAAAAATGGGTGTGCGGTACACCTTCAACGACCTCACCAGTAAATTCCTCGTACCAAAAACCATAAGTATACCAATTTTCATCAAAATATTCCAACGGGTACATTAATTATTAAACATTCCTTAAAATTGTCAAAAACTGAAAAAACCGCAAGGGGTACACCTTAGATTTTTTGCGACTTTTTGCCATTTTCAGACTTTCCCTTCTGGAGATTCTAATACTTGTTCAAAAATTATGAAAATTGGTATGCTTATGTAATTTTACTCGTAGAATCTAATGGTGATATCGCCAGCGGCGTATAATTGGCCATTTTTGGGATATGACCAAAAAATGGGGATTTTTAAGCAAAGTTTTGAGGACGAATATCTCGGACACGAAAAGAGATATCGACCTGTGGTTTTCAAATCTGAAATCTACACCCTTCAAACTACTTAAATACAAATTTTCAGTATTTTTAATTTTTTAAAAATTTCCACCCTTTTTTAAACCACACCATCATCATACCCAAAAATGGGTGTGCGGTACACCTTCAACGACCTCACCAGTAAATTCCTCGTACCAAAAACCATAAGTATACCCATTTTCATCAAAATATTCCAACGGGTACATTAATTATTAAACATTCCTTAAAATTGTCAAAAACTGAAAAAACCGCAAGGGGTACACCTTAGATTTTTTGCGATTTTTTGCCATTTTCAGACTTTCCCTTCTGGAGATTCTAATAGTTGTTCAAAAATTATGAAAATTGGTATGCTTATCTATTTTTCCTCGTAGAATCTAATGGTGATATTGCCAGAAGTGTATAATTGGCCATTTTTGGGATATGACCAAAAAATGGGGATTTTTGAGCAAAGTTTTGAGGACGAATATCTCGGACACGAAAAGAGATATCGACCTGTGGTTTTCAAATCTTAAATCTACACTTTTCAAACTATTTAAATACAAATTTTCAAAAATTTTAATTTTTTAAAAATTTCCATCCTTTTTTAAATCACACCATCCTCATACCCAAAAATGGGTGTGCGGTACTCCTTCAACGACCTCACCAGTAAATTCCTCGTACCAAAAACCATAAGTATACCAATTTTCATCAAAATATTCCAACGGATACATTAATTATTAAACATTCCTTAAAATTGTCAAAAACTGAAAAAATCGCAAGGGGTACACCTTAGATTTTTTGCGACTTTTTGCCATTTTCAGACTTTCCCTTCTGGAGATTCTAATACTTGTTCAAAAATTATGAAAATTGGTATGCTTATGTAATTTTACTCGTAGAATCTAATGGTGATATCGCCAGCGGCGTATAATTGGCCATTTTTGGGATATGACCAAAAAATGGGGATTTTTAAGCAAAGTTTTGAGGACGAATATCTCGGACACGAAAAGAGATATCGACCTGTGGTTTTCAAATCTGAAATCTACACCCTTCAAACTACTTAAATACAAATTTTCAGTATTTTTAATTTTTTAAAAATTTCCACCCTTTTTTAAACCACACCATCATCATACCCAAAAATGGGTGTGCGGTACACCTTCAACGACCTCACCAGTAAATTCCTCGTACCAAAAACCATAAGTATACCCATTTTCATCAAAATATTCCAACGGGTACATTAATTATTAAACATTCCTTAAAATTGTCAAAAACTGAAAAAACCGCAAGGGGTACACCTTAGATTTTTTGCGATTTTTTGCCATTTTCAGACTTTCCCTTCTGGAGATTCTAATAGTTGTTCAAAAATTATGAAAATTGGTATGCTTATCTATTTTTCCTCGTAGAATCTAATGGTGATATTGCCAGAAGTGTATAATTGGCCATTTTTGGGATATGACCAAAAAATGGGGATTTTTGAGCAAAGTTTTGAGGACGAATATCTCGGACACGAAAAGAGATATCGACCTGTGGTTTTCAAATCTTAAATCTACACTTTTCAAACTATTTAAATACAAATTTTCAAAAATTTTAATTTTTTAAAAATTTCCATCCTTTTTTAAATCACACCATCCTCATACCCAAAAATGGGTGTGCGGTACTCCTTCAACGACCTCACCAGTAAATTCCTCGTACCAAAAACCATAAGTATACCAATTTTCATCAAAATATTCCAACGGATACATTAATTATTAAACATTCCTTAAAATTGTCAAAAACTGAAAAAATCGCAAGGGGTACACCTTAGATTTTTTGCGATTTTTGGCCATTTTCAGACTTTTCCTTCTGTAGATTGTAATAGTTGTTCAAAAATTATGAAAATTGGTATGCTTATGTAGTTTTCCTCGTAGAATCTAATGGTGATATCGCCAGAATTGTATAATGGACCATTTTTTGGGATAAGACCAAAAAATGGGCATTTTTGAGCAAAGTTTTGAGGACGAATATCTCGGACACGAAAAGAGATATCGACTTGTGGTTTTAAAATCTTAAATCTACACTCTTTGAACTACTTAAATACAAATTTTCATCTGTCAACCTATCAATAACTGTCAAAAATATTTCATTATTTATTCAATTTCGCATGTTTGATGAAAATGGTTCTTAAATGCTACCTATAAATGACGTGTCTGCAAGTTTCGATTATCGTAATATTTTAATTTTATCGAAATAAATCTTAGAATCGAAATTAACCTTAAAATGTTGCTGCGTAAACCGCTTTTCCCGCCACTACAATTTTAAACCAAATGCAGTATAGTCCAAAGAAATTTGTAGAAAATTTTCACCATTTGTGTAGGTTTTATAAATTGTAAAACCGGGCATCCTATTATAGGCCTGAACTCGTATATGACCCATTGGAACTATAAGGATTAAATCTCCCAAAATGTAATTTATCTCTGCAACATTGTTACCGCAATTATACCATTTTCGACCTTTGTAATGATGCATGCATCGTCTTCAGATGGTTTAATTATGCTAAATGATTATTTTTAATTGCCAGAAATCATTTAATATAAGTCAATTAAATGTGAATTTATTGCTCGAAAAAATGGCTGTTCAAATTGATTGATTTTTGGTTTTGTTGCTGCGATAAAATCTTTGAATATATCAAACATAATTATACGTAGTCAGAGCTTAGGTTTGTAATTGGACCGTAGGGATTTATACATGATAATTAATAATTGTTATTAATTATTGCGCGTATCTGATTGCAAATTATACATGTATACAGTATTATTGCTCGCAAAATTCGATCATTTTTATTTATTCGCTATTTACAAAGTAAACTTCTGCATATGGCTAAAATGTACTTATCATTTTCAAAGTTGCCTTTACATACGAATATTTTTTGTCTTTTCTGAACTTGTAAACAACATGTAAACCAATGTAAAGTCTATATGTATATGCGAAAATACGTATGTAACTGGTTTACAGAATACTGAATACAAAATGCAGACCAAATACATTCAGTTAATTTAAAACCTTATTTTATTTTTAAAAGATCTCGTTCGAAGGTGAAAAACCCTATAACGTGACGCATATTCATATAACACAGTAATTACAGGATAATGATTAGTTTTGAACATTTGGAAATTTTATCATTTCAATACATATTACATAATCAGAATAGAATTAAACAATGGGGTCATTTGCCATATTTTTTTATTTTTTTTCTGAAAGCTCAACTGCATATATATATATATATAATATATATATATATATATATATATATATATATATATATATATATATATATATATATATATATATATATATATATATATATATATATATACCGTGTGTCCCAAGCAAACCTTGACATAGGCGTTTAACATGGGAAAACTGATTTTTGTTAATAAAAAGTGTCCGGCATAAAATTAAGCCATGATATTTAACATGATAATAGTACATTATCTCGTGTACCTTATTTAATATTAATTACATTATTATCATTGCTTAAATTAGAGAAAATTATAAATATCTGTCAATAAATATTTGTTTCAATATTTTATCACGTAATGTCAAAATAATTGCAATTGTCATTGTAGGTCAATGGTTAGCATAGCTGACTGTGGAATGAGATGACGTTTAGAGGTTGGGGTTCGAATATCCGTCAAGACAGTTTTTTTATTATTTTTTTTATTTATGAATTAATTGCGAATTATATATTATATATATATATATATATATATATATATATATATATATATATATATATATACAGGGTGGTGGCGGTTAGGGGTGAACATAGGGATTTAACATGGGGTTTTAGTTTTTTGCAATTTCCTGCTCTCCTGTTCTTTTTACGGCAAAAATTGTAGAGTACAATTGTTCAGAATTAAAAATTGCATACAAAAATGTATTTACATTTATTATTATGTTTTTTGTTTCTTCACAATTTTAAAAATAAATTTCAAAATTTCTGTTATTTTGTAGCAATAGCCATGGAATTTATTTTTTTCTGGTTGTCAAAAATTATTTATAAAAGTCAACCATGCGTTAATCTAACTTAAAAATTAAATAAAAACAAACAACTTTTAATATTAATACGCATTTTTTATTAGGTATACCATTTAATAATAAACCAATTCCAAATGTATCAACTACGTAGAATTTTGATTTATCATAGCTAATACCATTTCTTCATTCACTTCGTTATAACGTATTCTATTATTATTTCCTTCATTACCTTCGTTCACAGCTACACTAGCTGTGTTCTCAACGTTTTTAACAAGTTTAGAAATTGTTGCTATAATAGGAATTGGTGTATTTTCGTACTTTATGGAAAACAAATCACGTATTCTTCTAAAACTATTTCCACCATAATAATTTTTTGTAATGAAAACTCGTTCCTTATTCAAATAAACATTCATTATTAAATTAACTTTTTATTAGAGAATTTCGAAAATTTGACAGTAATTGAATGACATTATTATGTTTAAACATTTGAGTTATAAGTCATGGCTACTGCTACAAATTAACAGAAATTTTGAAATTTCTTTTTAAAATTGTGAAGAAATTAAAAACATAATAATAAATGTAAATACATTTTTGTATGCAATTTTTAATTCTGAACAATTTTGTACTCTACAGTTTTTGCCGTAAAATGAACAGAAGAGCAGGAAATTTCAAAAAACTAAAATCCCGTGTTAAATCCCTATGTTCACCCCTAACCGCCACCACCCTGTATATATATATATATATATATATATATATATATATATATATATATATATATATATATATATTATATTATATTTAATGCATACACAAACTTATATATTCCATAAATTTCTTCACTGCGTTAGTTTTTACCAAGAAAAATGTTCATTATTATGTTTTTAATTTTTTTTTTACAATTTCCGTGGGGCCCCCAATGAGTCGGGGCCCTAAGCTATAGCTTAGTTGGCTTATGCTATAATCCAGCACTGCTTAGTGAGATTCGAACCCAGAGCCCCGAGAGCACTCATGACATGAGGCGTTACTCTAACTATTGAGCCATCGGCGCTATAATAAAATGAAGATTAACTTTTAAATACCGTGATAGAATATAATTCACTAATCCAAAAATGAGGATTAGCTTAAAAAATTGTGATTCGTTAATTTTTATTAATCTAAATACATACCTACATATTTACTTATGCTGGAAAATGTTTTGAATTCCTTTTCTATTGTTCTATTTACTTTTTTCTTTTTAAAACGTTACTATTATTTTGAAATGATTAGTTTTTTAATAGTGACATTCATCTGTCAGTTACATATATTTCAATAACTGCGTTTTGTTTGTTTAAAGCGTAGGCTCTGGGATTTAAATTATAGATATTTTTATAAATTTATCCATAAAATAAATAGAAAAAGTATTAATGCAAATCTACAGAAGATTTAATAATCTTTAATTTTTACAATAATATTAGTCTCGAAAAAATAACATATAAAGGTATTTTTCGAAGAAAAACTATTTGGAGCTTCTAATAAAGTGCCATTTCCGGTTAGGTTAGGTTATAACATAAATAACATTTAAAGCTATTTTCCGATTTTTATCAAAATATAATGGGCTCTTTCCATTACAGAAAAAGTTATAAATACAAGGTTTCAAAATTATCTGAATGATAGTATTTGAGTTAGAGTGGAGGTTCCACACATACATTCACACACACATACATACACACATACACACAGACATCATCGTGAAAATGTTAAAATTGGATTCTAGGAACCTTAAAACGTAGTCATGTACCAAAATCTCGATATGCGATTTTTAGCACGATCCCTATACCTTCCTTACCAAGGATAGCGGAAGGCAAAAACTAATTAATTAAATGTGGTAGTGTCTGAATAACAGATAATAGTGCCTGTACAATTGGTAAATCTGCAAAGAGATTGCAAAATTCAAAACCACTAAAGTAAAAAGCAAATGCACCTGTCTCGCAAATTACAAAATTCAATTTGTTTGCACGTTTTTAAACTTAAAACAATTACTTGATCGCACAGTCAAGCCTTGGGTTAATTTATATTCTATTCTTCGTTCAAGAATCTCAACAGTTCAAACAAAAAAACACAACAACTGAAATTGTAAAATGTTCAACAGTAATAATAAATTATTGTTTCTTTTCGACAAGTGTTTGTATTTTGTTTGCTGGTTACCAGTCAATAATTTGACACACAATTGTTACTTTTATAATATAACGGGTTAATGTGACAAATTTCTTAACGGAACTTCGCCGTAAACAAATTTCTTGATAAACGAATTTCACGTTAATAATGCGCTAATCCAGAAAAATTGGTTATATGCTTTTTAGGAAGGCATTTATCTTTATTAATGTCAAGAGTATAACTCAAAATTTTGGTTAGAGAAATAAAAAAATCTTACTGTACGCTCTACTTAAAACAAAAATGTTTTACCTACATGACGGTGCATAGAAAACGGTAAAAATACTAATTACATGTAATATATTCCTCGTATATTATTTAGGTGTTTATTATATACATTATAGCCAAGGTTTCAGGCTATGAAATACCGGAACTAAACTGAAATCATAATTGCATTTTGATGCAGGCAAATGATACGAAATCTATAACATTAGTTTCCATGATATAGATCTACGACTATACAGAGAATTATATTATTTTAGACTTACGTCCAAAAATATGGGTCCATAACCTCCTATAAGAATCCATTTTCAATACTTAATATTCACTGATAATTTTCTTGTAACAGATTGTAACAAAAATATTTGCGATACTTAATAATTTAAGCAACAAAATTATGAACATAAATAATATATAAAGAGGGCCGTTTTCTTCCACAAAGTGTCCACTTAAGGCGCACTTCAACGACCGAAGCGAAGCGCGGCGAAGAGATTTTCATTCAACGTATTATTATGTGTATACGCACACTTTGGAGCAGCGAAGAGCAGAGCAACGAGGCGATTATACACATAAGAATACATTGAATGAAAAAACTTCTCTTCGCCACGCTTTGCTTCGCCGCTCAAGTGCGCGTCGGCCTTTAGGTGTAGTTTCCGACGACATTTACGAGCCCAAAATCATATTACGCGGGCCGGTTTACATTTTCAACTAATTATAAATTCTACACAAACGGTTAGAATATTCTAAAAATTTCTTTCGGCTACTTTAAATATAAGGGAGTTTTTGCATAGCGTTTTCCCGAAAGACGTCCACGCTAACGCCTTGGTTGCTAGGCAATATCATATTTGATACTTGTCGTAAGTGAAATTTGAAGACGTAATACGTCCGTCAGGGGTAAAAGACGGGCCAATTGACGTATGTCTACTATAACCTAGCAAATACAGAATTTATTTTAAAACGTCAGAACATTTTTGTTTTACGGTCAGAACTGTCATAAAAATTCAACAATTTCTTATTTATTTCTTAAATTGGGTAAAATGTTTAAAATTGAGAGAAATTACCATCGACAATAATTTGATATTGCTAAGAAATGTAACAGAGATGAACCTTTATGAAAATATGTGGTTAGAACATCATTAAAAATAACCTGCATAACAGAATTTTTTTCTGTCAGAGCTGTCAGTGAACATGTAGAACACCTTTTAAAGCTATTTAGCAAACAGTTCTTCCATTAGTGTTTGTTTTATTTACCAAAATACAATGAAAATGACAGATATTTAAAGAACTGTCATTTGAACGTCAAAATCAACATATGTGTGATTAAAACGTAATGCAAAATCTAGACTTTTGAAAATCCGTTACTTTGTACGTCCGTTATTAAAGACGTAACGACAGAAACGACACTCGCTCATTTTACTTATGTATTGATAGCTATATGGTATATGTCAACAAAAATAAAAGCTACAGAGAATATTCCCGGGAATAATCACAAGAGCTTTATTCTCAGTATAACAATGACAAGATTAGTTAAAACGCAGACACGTGACATACAATGTAGCATTTTATTGGTTTTAAGAAACGTTAAAAAATAATCAGTATAAAAACCATCAGTTCCCTTAATTTCTGAGTTGCTTAGTGTGAAGTCCGAGAAATCGATAACCCAAAAACCCAATGTTAGCTGTCCATATTAAGTTGCATCTAATTTAAGTTCATAATTTTGGTACTTATAAAACAGTTAATTATTAAAGTAAAGGCATTTTTTGATACAAAAAATGGTTGAAATTTGTGCCAAAACTTACGGGACATATTAAAGTTTTTGTAAGGATCTCTAACCAACGATTATTTTTAATTCATTCATGTTTTCATATGACCCCTTTTGAAACAATAGAGCATAGTTTTAATTATTTTATAATAAGGTGTGGCTTAATTGACAAAAAAAACCGCTTCCAAGAAGTGCCAGTCATGGTATCTCTTACATCCATTCAATAATAAACTACAGAGTCATCCAAAAAACCAAATCTTCAATTAATAAGTAATTAATAATTGATCAAGTTATATAGCACTAAAGTTGTACCGCTTTTTCAAAGTGTCAATAAATATAATAAATGAATACAGGTTTCCTAGCGACGCCATTGTTTAGAACAAAATGTAAACATGTAAGTTTTGAATAAATTTACATTAATAAACATAAATAAAACACTTCTTGGTATAATAAATATTATTTGATTTGATTATAACTGTAGTTAGAACAAAAATATCACTATGCAGTTTCTTGGAAATAATACATGTTTTCTAATCATACTATTTAGCTGTTCATAGAACGAAAGGGAACTCACACATTGCATCTATTTACTTACATACTGTGGCTTAATGCAAAAATAACCAAAGTCTACTTTGTTTGTGACGATGATCAAGCTTGAATTATTGAGAATAAAGGTGCATTCTCAAATGAAAATTAGGTTTATAGTTTTGGTTTATGTTTAAGTTAAGGTGCATTCACAAATGAAAATTAGGTTTAGATTTAAGGATTATACTTTACATTTAAAGACTTTGGCCGCATATTATGTAATGACTCCATTCATACTTCAAAATTTAGGGTCCCTAAATTCAAATCATAAAGCTAAACATTGCAAGGTCCAAACTTTAGGTTTATGATTTAGTTTGACTTCACAAACTTCACCAATCAGAACGAGTCTGAAATGATATAGATATATACACCCATCTTTATTTAGTATCCACTTGATGGATTCGGCTTTTTAAACAAATGCGAGAAGAACATGGAGACTGTCATAACTTAATTACTGAAATAATGCCAAGCGAATGACAGTTTTACGGCGCACAAGTGTCTTGTTGAGTACTGCTCTACCGATATTTTAATCTTGTTTTTGAAGCATTTACATAGATGTCTGTACATATCAAAACTAATTTTCTGGTAATTTAAACTTACATTTATGAATGACTTACTTAAACCTAAACAAAAACCATAAACCTAATTTTCATTTGTCATTCATAAATGTAAGTTTAAATTATCTGAAAATTAGTTTTTATGTGTACAGACATCTGTGTAAATGCTTCAAAACAAGATTAAAATATCGGTAGAGCAGTACTCAACAAGACACCTGTGCGCCGTGAAACTGTTATTCGCTTGGCATTATTGGTTATATTTCAGCAATTAAGTTATGACAGTCTCCATGTTCTTCTCGCATTTGTGTAAAAAGCCGAATCCACCAAGTGGATACTAAATAAAGATAGGTATATATATATATATATATATATATATATATATATATATATATATATATATATATATATATATATATATATATATATATATATATATAATTTTAGAGTCGTTCCCATTGGTGAAGTTTGTGACGTCAGACTAAATCATAAACCTAAAGTTTGGACCTTGCAATGTTTAGCTTTATGATTTGGATTTAGAGACCCTGAATTCTGAAGTGAGAATGGTGTCATTACTTAATATGCGGACAAAGTCTTTAAATCTAAAGTATAAACTATAAATCTAAACCTAATTTTCATTTATGACGTCAAGTTTATGCCACGAAAGCAGGGAGTCATTTACGCATTCTACATCTCGGATATGAGGCCGGCAGTTTTTAGACAGTGGAGAAGGGAGTGGTCCTTAAGGGACATAATGGGTGATAAAAGGGCGCCACGTAATTTTTATATGGCAAATTGCAGAATGTGCTATGGAAAATAAAATACATTCTACATACCGTAGTCTTATTGCCTGAAACGGACTTATTAGTCATCTAAAATAACACGCAAGAGATAAAATAAAGATTTGAATAATAAAGTCCTGCACCATAACAAAAAATAATAAAATGCACACTTTATTTATTATTTAATAAATAGGTATTAAGATGAAAAAAAAAACAATTTTTACCTCCCGCTACACCTGGTAAAGGGAGGTATAGAGATCGTGCTAAAAATCGCATATCGAGATTTTGGTAAATGACCACGTTTTAAGGTCCCTAGAATCCAATTTTAACATTTTCAGGATGATGTCTATGTGTGTGTGTGGATCCTCCACTCTAACCCAAATACTATCATTGAGAAAATTTTGAAACCTTGTATTTAGAACTTTTTCTGTAATGGAAAGAGCCTATTAGATTTTGGTAAAAATCGGCTAATCGGAACTGGCACTTTACTAGAAGCTCAAAATAGTTTCTCTTCGAAAAATACTTTTAAATGTTATTTTTTCGAGATTGATGTTATTATAAAAATTAAAGATTATTAAATTTTCTATAGATTTGCATTAATACTTTTTCTATATATTTTATGGATAAATTTATAAAATTATCTGTAATTTAAATCCCAGAGCTTATACTTTAAATAAACAAAACGCAGTTATTCAAATGTATTTAACTGACAGATAAATGTCACTATGAAAGAACTATAATCATTTCAAAATAATATTAGTAACGTTTTAAAAAGAAAAAAGTAAATAGAACAATAGAAAAGGACTACAATATAATTTCCAGTATAAGTATGTAGGTATGTATTTATTAATAAAAATTAATGATTCACAAAAATGTTTAAGCTAATCCTCATTTTTGGATTCGTGAATTCTATTCTATCCCGGTATTTAAAATTTAATCTTCATTTCTCTAGGTTCGAATCCCACTAAGGCATAGATGTGTGTAAATGTAATTAGGATTTAATCCTGTTGAGGGGTTTAAAAAAAGTAGTTACTTAGACGTGAAATACGACGAAGCATTATATTTTTGAATAGTTACTTAGATTAGATTATATTTTAAGAAATAAACTGTCAAAATTAGAGTAAAATTCCCTAATCCAAAAATTAGGATTAACTTAATCTTATTTATTAATTAATCTTTTTTTTCGAATTTTAAATGGCACAAAATTGACCCCTGTGGTGCACTCTCCACACCAGCAATGAGTGCCCGTGAGGTGTCGCCAGGTAAACGCTTCTCGGTATAAATATGTAATCATCATTACCGATATCTGCGTACAAAGCAGATTGGCACACCCAGCAATGGGTAACATGCCGTGATGATATATATATATTTATTTATTTTTATTTGTAACTCGGGCTGTAAATGGCGGGAGGTATTCTGTTGGCCACACCAGATTTTTTTAATAATTACTTTGCGAGATATTTGAGGTTTGTTGTCAGTGTCACTATGACATCACATTAGTGCTACCTTTCTCTCGCTGCTACACTAATTTTAGTGTTAAGCTAACACCGTTTGGAGAATTAGGCTGTAAAACTTTTACACATCACTTATTTAATTTAATTGTAACACCCGTTCTCTCTTATACAATCTTCTCCTTCTGTTTTCTTCTTGTCTGTTGTGTATTTTTCTTCCCTTAACTGATGTCTTCATTGTCCGAGCGCATTGTAAGTTAATTCCTGGGTGGCCGAGAGATGTACAACAGTGACAACTCTTTATATTGCTGCGGTTCACAGCTTAGGCCCATTGTATCCACTTACACACAACATTATCCTATTTTATTGCACGCAATCTTCAATGAAGAATAAATTACGAGGATCGTCATTGTTTTTGCGGGATTCATTTTCATTCAATAGAAAGAAGAAATAGTTTAAAAAATTTAGGAAGTGAGAGTTAAATTGTTGGTTCTTCAATCAATCAATTTTGAAAAGGGTTGTCGACACGTCAAGAAAATTAAACATTGTTGGAAATGTCGAAGAATATAATTAATCTTAATTTGGTTAAGGCTGTCTTGGGCTAATACGTTTTTAATAAGTTTAACACTTTGTTAAGTTCATGTTTACGTTGAAGAAATCTTCATTATACAGTGAAGATGTTAAAATTTTTGAACATCTTTATAAAATTGTCATGTACTCTGTAAATAATTTAATCACGATTATTATTATTGTAATAATATGTCGATTCCTAACATTTTATATATTAGGGTGGACCTTAAAAGAGGTACCAAATAAATTTTTTTAAAATCTGATGTGGCCAGCACATTACCTTCCGTCAGTTCTATGTATTTTGTATTAAAAATGTCATACAAAAAGTTCCTCGCAAAAGATTCTATTTCTTGTACATTACCTTAAAGCAGTTGTATGTATTTTATAGAAATTCTATTAAAAGATCCTATATTTCCAGCCAGTAAAATTATAATACAAACATACTGTCAACTGCACTTGACACTGACACCTTTCAATCAGAATTTTCCTAATATAGCAGCTGTTTCCAGAGTTATAGCATAGCAGGCTAACATATGATATTTAATTCCTTTATAATTTTTTAACTCCATTTAATATAAAGTATAAAATGCATTCAAATCGCATAGAGAATAAAATATTCTTTAATATGTATAATAACAATAACATTAAATGTGAAAAAATGATATTTAACATCGTTTTTTCAAGAAAAACTGTTAAAATCTTCAAATTAGGGTACTTCCGGTTGACCAATTATAACCAAAATCTAATCAGCCCATCACATGGATGTAACGAAGAGGAGTACGAAAGAATTATAATATTAGGAATTGTAGTATTAGAGTTATCGCATTAGAAAATTTTGTCACACACAGATACACACACATACATACATACATACATATATACATATACATACAGACATCATCGTAAAAATAGAATAATCGTATTCTAGGAAACCTAAAACGTGCTTATTCATCAAAAACTCACCACCGAATTTTTTGACCAAAGACAATACCTTCCTTACCTAAAGGTGACGGAAGGTAAAAATTGCGAAGGCAATAATTCCGCTTAATATTAATATTTAACCGTGCCTAAATGCACTTAATTTTTCCTCATTTAAATAACATTGAGTTTTGACACATTTTGGAATTGTATTTTTGTCAAAGGCAATAAGAAGTTTAAAAAATACACTTCACATTGGACTATATAATAGAGTGACCCGAAAATATGTAAACAAATTTTCCCAATCAATATTCTTAAGACAATTGTATAATTATCTTAAGAATAATGATTGGGACTTCAAATTTTGTCCACATATTCTTGGGTCATTCTAGTATATATTCTAACATTGAGTGGATTTTTGAAACCTCCTATTGGGTAGGAAAAAATAAAGTTCCAAAATATGCCAAAACCCAATGTTATTTAAATGAAGAAAATCAACTGCATTTAGGGACGGACAAATATGAAAATTAAGCGGAATCACTGCCAGCAATAAATAAATTTAAATTAATTATAAAGTTGTGTATTAAACCAGGATTTTAATCACCTGTGAATAGTGGAAGACACGGAGGGGCGAGGTAACGAGAGGAAGAGCAAAAGCATAGTTATTAGGTTATGAGATGATTATTTATCGTCGATAAATCATAATTGTTTAAATACGTTATTCAAAAAATGTAAGTACAAACTTTTGTCCATTTAAAAGAGGTACATGAGTACCAATAATTAGTCGTCCATTTATTGTTCCCGCCGAAACATGTTTTAATGAAAATTTTTACAGCATTTTCGTCTGTCGAGATATGCATTGTGCATAATAAATACACCTTCTCAAGTAAATTTAGTCTCATAAATGAACATTATGAGCCATTCCCAAAATTGAAGTCTGTTATATGCTGAAAACATAGAACTTTTTGCACATGTTAAGGATATAACTGTTGCTTTTTTTAAAAATTGTCATATGTGACACTCCGTATTGTGATGTGATATAGATGTACAAGATTGACAGATGTGCGAATATTAAGAACAGAATGATTTGGTGATGATTTGGAAACGCTCCGTGTAAATGCGTTGGCAACTCCATGACACTGTCTTTATGTCAACCGTGATGTCAAGTAAAATATAGTACAGATACGAGTAAAAAAATAAATAAACCATAGGTAAGTAATTACAATGTCTGTGTACTCGCATTTTGACACAATTTTACCTTATAAACAAGTATATTACTAATGTCAAAATTTAATTGCAACAATTGACAGGACTGTCAATTGCTAAAACAAAATTTTCATAGCTAGTGCTACTGCATTCAATTATCACAAAAATATTTGGAACGACTTGTCAGTTTACGGGGTGGTAAAAATGCTAAAAAAATATGCGATTTCGAGAAAAAGTTATTAAGATATATTGTTGCTCTCGCCGAGTTATATTACTGGTTAAATTTAATGCACTTATTTCATTTACACCCTGTATATATATATATATATATATATATATATATATATATATATATATATATATATATATATATATATATAAGTCTTTTAGATTTTGAGTTAAAATTCTTTAAAGATGTGCTGAATATTTTGTTACCCGCCCATGGAGAACAAATGGCTGCTGCAAACAGCTGAAAAATTGTCGGTTATCGGTTACACTTGCAGTCACAGTATTTAATAAACGAATCAACGGAAATAACTTTTATTATTAATTAAATCGTGATAGTACAATTTATAAAATAAAGAAATTTAAATTTTGGATAACAAAATTATAAAGTTGTGTATTAAACCAGGCTTTAAATCACCTGTGAAGAGGAAGAGCAAAAGCATAGTTATTTAGGTTATGAGATGATTATTTATCGTCGACAAATAATGGTTTAAATACGTTATTCAAAAAATGTACAAACTTTTGTCCCTTTAAACGAGGTACATGAGTACAAATAATTATTATTATTCGATTTATTGTTCCCGCCCAAACATTTTTTAACGAAAATTTTTACAGCATTTTCGTCCATCGAGATGTGTATTGTGCATAATAAATACAGCTTCCCAAGCAAATTCAGTCTCATTAATGGACATTATGAGCCATTTCCTAAATTGAAGTTTGTTTGTGCTGAAAACATTGAACTTTTTGCACATGGTATGGATATATATCATATTTTTGTGTATTGCAACTCACAGACAAATCATGTCATTAGATTTGTATGAAACAATTAAACTATTCAACTCTTGAAAGTTCACGACCTCTGATGTCTACTACTCCTTGCCCTAATTACCCCTCGTCTCTAAGAATGCGCTAACGTGTGATTACTCCATCATTCTTCTAATTTGGATTTTATTCCCGACTTCCCGGACACTCTGCGTTACGCGGAATCCCGCTTCTTTCGACTTAGTTCCACATATGAGACAATGTAATATAGTATACATGTGAAATAAGGTTCCATGTGGTCTAATGTGATTCGTTGTGCTAATATGACGGCCGGAAAGGTCAGTGGTGTCATTCGAGCTACTCATGTGTGAACTTATGAACCTATATGACTTGACCAACACAAAGAAGGAGCATATATTTAAGTACGGTATGGGGTATACACTGTATATAATATATGGCTAGTAATATACACATAAACATACAGTACCGGCCAAAAATATATCACCTTTATGCGCCCCTCGTACACTGACTTTTCCAAAATAAAAATCTGATGTAGCCAGCACATTACCTTCCATCAGTTCTATGTATTTTGTATAAATGTAATACAGAAAGTTCTTTGCAAAAGATTATATTTCTTGTATTTTATACAAATTCCATACAGAAAGTTTCTAACAAAAGATCCTATATTTCCAGCAAACATATTGTCAACTGCACTTGACACTGACACCTTTAAATCAAAATTTTCTTAATATAACAGCTGTTATAGCATAGCTGGCTAATATATGAAATTTAATTTCTTTATAATTCGATCACCTTTAGGTAAGGAAGGTATTGTCTTTGGTCAAAATATTCGGTAGTAAGTTTTTGATGAATAAGCACGTTTTAGGGTCCCTAGAATACGATTTTACTATTTTTACGATGATGTCTATATATATATATATATATATATATATATATATATATATATATATATATATATATATGAGTGTGTGTGTGTGTGTGTGTGTGTGTGTGAGTGTGTGTGTGAGTGTGTCTGCGTGTGACAAAATTTTCTAATGCGATAACTCTAATACTACAATTCCAAAAATTATAAATCTTTCGTATTCCTGATTAGATTTTGGTTATAATTGGTTAACCAGAAGTACCCTTATTTGAAGATTTTAACAGTTTTTCTTGAAAAAACGATGTTAAATATCATTTTTTCACATTTAATGTTATTATAAATATTAAAGAATATTTTATTCTCTATACGATTTGAATGCATTTTGTACTTCATATTAAATGGATACAGAGTTAAAAAATTATAAAGAAATTAAATATCATATATTAGCCAGCTATGCTATCACTCTGGAAACAGCTGCTATATTAAGACAATTCGGATTGAAAGGTGTCAGTGACAAGTGCAGTTGACAATATGTATGTATTATAATTTTACTGGATATATAGGATCTTTTGCTAGAAACTTTCTGTATGGAATTTGTTTAAACTACATACAACTGCCTTAAGGTAATGTACAAGAAATATAATCTTTTGCAAGAAAGTTTCTGTATGACATTTATACAAAATACATAGAAGGTAATGTGCTGGCCACATCACATTTTTTAACTCTATATCCATTTAATATGAAGTATAAAATGCATTCAAATCGTATAGAGAATAAAATATTCTTTAATATTTATGATAACATTAAATGTGAAAAATGCTATTTAACATCGTTTTTTTTAAAAAAACTACTGATATCGCATTAGATAATTTTGTCACACACAGACACACGCACACACACGCACACACACACACACACACACACACACACACACACACACACACACACACACACACACACACACACACACACACACACACACACACACATATATATATATATATATATATATATATATATATATATATATATATATATATATATATATATATATATATATATATATACAGATATCATCGTAAAAATAGTAAAATCGTATTCTAGGGATCCTAAAACCTGCCTATTCATCAAAAACTCACCACCGAATTTTTTGACCAGACAATACAGAAAATTTTAATCCGGCGCTCTTTTTGGGACACTTTTAATAGCTTAAAAAACAAAACCACTTTTTAGGAGCTATTTTTGTTAGCAACTATAGGAATATAGCATAATGGCGCGATTTAATATATTATACTTATTCATAAAACAATTATTGTTCTCACTTTCTCGTATGGCACACAATTAATCTCTCCCGAAACCATTAATTATTTTGTATAGACACTGTGCAAATTATTTCCTTATATATAACTGCAAGGCTTGAAAAATTGGAGCGATAACAACGCATATACAACACTGGGTAGTGTAGTACGTAACATTGGGAAAAATCGTTGATAGGCAGGCGCCTAGAATAGTGAAAGCTAAAGATATATTACACTGAATTTTCTCTAGATAACTTGATTTACTTAAGAATTAAATGTCCTTAAAGTAGCTACACTCTATTTCACAACAAACAGCATAATATATTCAATAATACTTAGAAGATAGAAATGGGGACTACAGCGCAATTGATTTAAGAGAAATTAGGAAAAAATATTGAAATTATATGCTTAATAATGAATATTAATAAAGAAATAAAACGATATAATTGAAATAATTCGGAAATAAGGGGATTTTTGTTATAGCAGCTCGTCACTCAAATGAATTCCATATATATATATTATTTTGATTGGCGACTCAAAGACGGTCTATAAATATATAACGAATACGCAGTTAGGTGAGGAGCCTACTACCAATGGAAGTAGAGAAATTCAAATAGTGGAGGCGTGGCCATCAGTCCAGTACTGATATTCTCAAACAGTTTTTATTTGAATATAAATATTTTGCATTAAACTTAATAATTTAAATACATTTCCAATTATAAATCATGTAGACTTGTACAGTATAATGATATTCATTTATTTTTTATAAATATAATTTAGAAATAGCAAATAGCATATATTTTAAGAACATTTATGTCCACGAAGAAAATAGTTTGATATAAAAACTTATATTCGTGACGTCACATCTATATTTTCAAATTTCGGAGGATTATAACTCGCTTATTAATAGGAATTTTTTCAACGGATTTTCACAGACAGTCTTAGTTTTACTTATACTTATATTACGTCAATTATTCGTTTTCAATTGATCAAATGTTTTCTTTTTTACCTTCCGTCACCTTTAGGTAAGGAAGGTATTGTCTTTGGTCAAAAAATTCGGTGATGAGTTTTTAATCAGTAAGCACGTTTTAGGACCGCTAGAATATGATTTTACTATTTTTACGATGATGTCTGTATGTGTGTGTGTGCGTGCGTGCGTGCGTGCGTATGTGTGTGTGTGTGTGTGTGTGTGTGTGTGTGTGTGTGTGATGAAATTTAAAGAAATGTAAAAGTTGTGCGCGCGTACTATAAAGCATCGACCTATAAAGCAACAGTCATGTGTTCATTTCTGTCCTCCACAAATATCACTGTGTTGCATCATCCTCCGTATGCTTCAGATTTGGCCCCACTTAAAATGTATAGGTACATTCATTTCCTGCTTCATTCATTAAATAGTTTGTTGTATAATAATATAATATGTTTTAAAATTTCTTTATAATATATTATCTTTGACGCGGAACTACCACGAAGCATAGATTGTTAGAATACAATACGATCGATAAAGAGAGTGGTACGGGAGCGAGGGATTTGGATTGTGTAACATTTCGACCGAGTGGGATTTCGACCGCGTCGGATTTCGACCGCGTGGAATTCGACCGCGCGAGATGCTTCGAGCAGTATCATGGTGAGCATATGTAGTTTGGTGTCTAGTGGAGTACTTGGGAAGATACTGGTATACTTGGATAGCTATGGAAGTGAATACTCGATAGTTTTGAGGAGTGTTGGGAAGCTATGTATACGGCGACATTAACGGCGAATAGAAGTGGATATTCGGCAGTGGTGTTGAAGAGTTGTGGCATACGGACAGTCGGTGATACTAAGGCTGTGGAAGTTAGAGTGTTAGTCCGTCAGAAGGACAATTAGATAGTTAGATAAATAAATAGATAAATAGTGGGGTGAAAGGTGTGGTTTCTGTCCGGGCAGTTGAATATACAGACTCTGTTGAGTTAGTTGAGTATGTAGACGCTGTGGAGGTCGGTAGGTCGGACAGTTGAACGTGATATAAATAAATAGTGACATAAATAGTTGTATTAATTGTTTAAATAAATAAATAGTGTTAGTGTTTAACTTGTTAATTATATTCGTAGTTTTAAATTAGTATTTATTATTTGTTTAACCACAGTGATCGTTGATTTTATCTTTTAAATATTTATTTATCATTTTAATAACCATCTATTTTAATTAATAATAATTCTTTGATTTTTGCACTTAACCCAAATAAATATAAACATTATATTTCTTATATATTATTCCTGCGATCACCCATCCAAATCTAAACAACGCTTTCTCAAGCTTACGTCTGACATATTTCCGCGTGTTTTTTGTCGAGATTATATACGATACATACTTCTTTTTTCTCATATATTAATTACGGTAATTACGTGTTTAAGAATTTCATTCTTGCTACTGTTTAAGTGGTAACATAGTGTAGAGTGAGTGCGTGTGTAAGCGGTAGAGTTAAACTGGGACCCTGGCCGAGCATGTGTCATGATTGGTCATTAGAGTTAATGGAAGCGTAACTGTGCGTTCACACACACACATACACACACAGGGATACGTAAACGAACGTAATAGTGGACAGAAAAACCACAAATACACCATTTACCATACTGTTCAACAACGGGAGTAGGTATATAAATTCATTTATAAAATCAGTCAATGTTAATCAGATGTGGGAGAATTTGTAAACGTTTTGGAAATCAGTTTGTAGTAAAATAAAAATCTGATGTGGCCAGCACATAACCTCTCGCCAGATATTTTACCTGGTTGTACGCATAAAACGAAAAATATTTTTAAATACAAATACATATATTCATGTCTCACTACAAAATAATTCTCACATATATTTGCAAAATCTATGGGATATTTTAATATAAATTATGTACAATACATACATTTTCTTTATATTCAATATCCTGAAATTTTCTTTTTCTACTTTCCTTTTCTTTTTCTTTATATCTATCTTTTTTCGCAAATTCCTCTTATATTCTTTTTTAAGTATATTCTTTTGCGTTGTTGACTTTTTTTTATTTTCATAATCTTCATAATAATGTACAAATATTTTTAACAGTGGCATACAAATATTTTTAACAGTGACATTTATGTGTCAATTACAAACATTTGAATTTCTTGCCTTGTAGTAGTTTGATCTGAGATTTTTTACATCAAATTATTTTATATGCATTTCTTTATCTCTAAATCTATAGAAGATATAATAATGAATTTATATTAATCGAATAAAGAATTTAACGTTCTTTAATATAAGTATTTACATAAATTTTCGATAAATAATATTTAGATGATTTTTTTCTCGTAACTACTACTTCCGGTTGTCCAATTGTTACCAAAACTTAATCAACTCTTCCCATTATTGTTAGATTGAGGAATCCGTAGTTAAAAATGTCTTAAGTCTTATAGTATTTAAACGTGCTTATTCACTAAAATCTGGATATGCGATTTTTAGCATGAATACAATACCTCTCTTAGCGAGAGGTAAAAACTAATACACAGAGTGCCTAGAGTTTGCCAAGCTGTTATCAAAGCCAGAAGAAATATTTTCGAAAGACCAAAAATTTATTTTCATTTTTCTCGGTTACCTAAATGCTATTAAAAATTACCCATATTACAAGTGCACTTTTATAATAAAAGCGCTTTTATGGAGCACACTCCTCAAAAGAATGTAATGTTAAAGCGCGCTCTATAAAAGCATTTTTAGTACCTATAAAAGCAAATTGATTTGGAGCTTTTCAAAAGTGGATGGAATGGTGAAGTATGGTATGACTAGCGAATAAAAGTTGACGTTTAGATTATTTAATAGATGTGGTTTCTTTAGAAAACATTTCCCTATATTTGATTTGAAAGGAAACTGACCTTTATGTATTCCGTTACAGAAGATTAGAATTGTACTCAATACCAGGAGGCATTTAAAATGACCCTAGCAACAGGATTCAGGGATGCATTTCAAAAATTTAATACCACAAATTCAAGTTCGTTCGTCTCAGGTATAAGTAACCCTTGAGTCGGAATTATTTTTAGAGGAAATTAAAAATAATCCTATTTCATAGATTTGCCAAACTAAATAGTTTAAAGATCAAAATATTTTGTTATAATCAACATAAACGAAGTAGTATATTAAGTATTAAGAACGGTATGGGCAGTTTACCGATCGAGATCGGTAATTCCTTAACGTTCGTGATGCTTATACTATTTTTTGCACGATCGACGCACAAAATTTAAAAGGAAAATAAGATTTGAAAATTATTTAAACATATTAAAAAAGTTATTTGTCATTTTTGAAGTATAAGCTTTGATTTTTGTTTTTATTTATTTACCGTCTTGCCTCCTGAACGGTAAGTGAAGCACATCACTTACCGACGTGAGTCACATCACTTACCGTTCAGTAATTTGTAAATGAGACCTACTGTCTTGGAAACACTATCGGTAAATATAAAAAATAACGCGATCATGCAAAAAATGTTTAATAGCTATTTGCGTTCGAAACATACACAAGATTTTTTCGACAGTCGCCACAATTTGGTCGTCCACCATAACAAAAGTTTATTTGTTACAAATACATTAAACTAGTGCAGTGAAAAAGTGAATATTTTATATTTGATTTTAATTTATCGTTATTTTCCATTTTTCTTGAGCTATTGCTTCAATCTAATCTAAGCATTTTATACTTTCGTTTTTGCAATTAAATGCCCTATTTTGTTTTCACAACAGTGCAACATTTTGTTTGGTTATGTAATATACCGTTAGAGCAGTTATATGTCATATTGACTTGTGAAGGTGGTAAATGTGTAACTACAGTGCCATTAGTTCCTGACTAAACGTTTCCATTAAGAATGTAGACAAGTGAAATTTCTCAACATTGTATAGTTAGAAATTTGAACAGCGAGCGTTTTTTCTACTGTGTCGCGCTTGAGCGGCAAAGTGTCATTTTGCGATGACAAAATAGAGCGCAAATGGCTATTTTGTATATAGAATGTAGAAAAAATATTTTAAATGCACCGCTGTTTTAATATTCAGTTAACCTAGTCAGCCATCTATTTTCAGCCAGACATAGTAATGTATTTCTGTGCTTTCCCAGTCCAGTATTTAAATTGGTTCATGCAAAAATTTCATACTTGAATATTTTGTACAATTCTATTCTTCTCTAGGGTTTCAAAAGAAACCACATCTATAAAATAATTTCAACGTCAACTTTCATTCGCTAGTCATACCATACCTATATTATTTTTAAAGGGAATAACTTGGAACATATTTAAATAATATTCTAAAAAATAAATACCAGGCGTTTTATTCATATATAATATCATAAGTGGTAAATTTTTGCCGTTTCAGATTGTTACGAAAAAATCACGAGTTGTCAAACGAGTGATTTTTGATCAATGTCACGAGATAAATTGGCAACAGGCTCGAGTAAAGCAATCGGAAAATTTTTCCAGGATAAAATTTAACCACGAATGGTATTCGGATGACTATTTCCAAAATAAAAATCAGGTAATCATTTATATATTTTTTGTTCAAACGTTGTAGAAATGGCATTTTTTGTGCCGGCGGCGTAGAAATAAAATAAATAAATATCCATAGAAACTACATAGAATTAGCAAATAAAAACAAAAGCAGTGCGTTTGAAAAAAAAATTAATGTTATTCGGAATAAAAGTGTCTTTGTGTGCCTCGCATGCAATTGTCCGACTCGCTTCGCTCGTCGTGCAAACTTCCATGCTCGCCACACAATAACTCCTAATAACGCAATATACTATTTTCTTGACAAAAATCTTTCAATTTTTATTGTGTTTTGAGGTGTTATATTTAACTTTGCTTTTTCAACGTTTTATCCGAATCGACTCATTTTTAATAAAAATTGATAACACTGAAAATATACACACTTTGCCAGTTATGTAAACAATATGTTTCTAAAACGTCAAAAAAATTTCGCTTATCAAAACTCGCTTATAAAAATACATCTTATTGGCTTAAAGGGTGCGAAATTTTTTTTGTGACGTTTTGTCGAAATAAAACTTGGTCACTAGGTAGAATCCTGAATTTGGATTGGCTTATAAATTTATGAGGGAAATAGTCTTAATAATACTATTGTGACCCTGGTATGTACCAGTCCACAGTAGGTTTTATAAAAATGTGTACGTATTTGTCGTACAAAATTGTCAATCCGCTATCGTTTAAATCTATAATATTTATAGTCCCCTTCACAGTTTAAGTGTTGCCAACACAATAAAGTGTGAAGCAACAATACGCAGTAGCTTCACAGGAAATCTTCCATCTCTGCTATAAACTCTGCAGGGTTTTTAAATTTGTCAAGTTGGCAGTCTTTTTGATCGTTTGTTTGTATTTTGTCTACAGTTGCGAAGGAAGAAAAAAATAGCGAGAGGAATTTTTTCAGTTAATTGAAGGAATTGGAACTTTAAAATTAATTAGCTTGAAGGGTAATTTTGAGAAAACACAGGTGCTATTCACAAAAGTGATAAAATTAAAGTACAGCTGTTGACATAAATGTTATTTTTAAACTAGGAATATATTACTGGTAACATACTGTAAAATCATTCTTACTAGAGCATGAAACATATTTAACTGTCCTAAAAATTCTTTACGAGAATGTCTTTGAAATATCGCCACAAACACGACATTCATAAATTCATTCAGCAATTATCCTTCATCTCATATTTAAGGAATTGAGTGCACAAAAGGGGTATAAGAACTTTCTTTCCAATAATTATATTTTTAAAAAATGATGTGGCCAGCACATTACCTTCCATGTATTTTGTAAAAATTACATACAGATAGTTTCTAGCAAAAGATCCAGTAAAATTATAACACAAGTATACTGTCAATTCAATTAGAATTTTTTAAATATAAGCTGTACTCTTTTTTGACCCAATTGAAACTGAGCTCAGTACATAGTTGAGTTGAAATAAAGTGAGTTGTGATGTGTGCAAAAAGAACAAGTTTAGTTCCATTTTATCACTTTCTTCTTTACCGATAGTATTCGCTGTAACAGCTGTCAAAATTATTGACTAATTTTCTGATCATTAGCTGTATTCTTTTTGACCCAATTGTAACTCAGCTCAGTACATAACTGAGTTGAGATGAAGTGTTGTGATGTGTGCAAAAAGAACAAGTTTAATTCCATTTTATCACTTCCTTCTTTACCGGTAGTATTTGTTGTAACAGCTGTCAAAATTATTGACTTATTTTCTGATCTACGATAATATGTATAAACGAAAAATGGATAATGTTGAAAATATATTACTGTAAGTATATCTGTATATGTACATTATATTTGTTGTATTATATAACCTTAAAATGCAAACTGAGTGTTTCAAATTATTTTGACTGGTAGTGTAGCATCGGAAAGGGGGGAAGTGAGTTAACTCTGAACAACTCAGATCAGTTGTGTCAAAAAGAACAACAATTTCCTGAGTTTATCTGAAGTGATCTGAGATGAGCTGAGATTTTGTCGAAAAAGAATACAGCTTATGATACTGTTTATAAACGAAAAATGGATAAGGTTGAAAATATGTTACTGTAAGAATATCTGTATATGTGAATATAAAATTTGTTATATTATATAACCTTAAAATGCAACTGAGTGTTTCAAATCATTTTGAGTTTTGTAAACTGGTAGTGTAGCATCGAAAAGGGGAGAAGCGAGTTTACTCAGAACAAATCAAATCAGTTGTGTCAAAAAGAACAACGATTTCCTGAGTTTATCTGAAGTGATCTGAGACAAGCTGAGATTTTGTCCAAAAAGAATACAGCTATATAGTAACTGTTTCCATTGTTATAGCAAATTTTTTAAATTTAATTTCTTTACAATTTTTACCTCCCGCTACCCTTGGTAAGGGAGGTATAGGGATCGTGCTAAAAAACGCATATCGAGATTTTGGTAAATGACCACATTTTAAGGATCCTAGAATCCAATTTTAACATTTTCACGATGTCTATGTATGTATGTGCGTGTTTCTACTTATTCTAATATGGAAAGAAGCCATTAGATTTTGGTGTAAATCAGATAACCGGAAATGCCACTTTACTTGAAACTCAAAGTAGTTTTTCTCTGAAAAATACCTTTAAATGTTATTCTTTCGAGATTTGTATTATTATAAAAATTAAAGATTATTAAATTTCTACAGATTTGCATAAATACTTTTTCTATATTTTTTATCAAAAAAGTTATCTATATTTTAAACCCCGGAGCCTATGCTTTAAACAAGCAAAACACCTTGGTTACACAGTTCAAATTTCAAATGTATCTAACTGACAGATGAATGTCACTGTCAAAGAACTAATCATTTCAAATTAATAATAGGCATTTACAAAAATTCTACCGGTGAGTTGTTACCGGTATATCTCGGTAAACAGCTATTTACTAGATTACAGCTACCGGAATCGATATTTTAAGAACGAAAGCGGTAAACAGGGTAGATTTCTAACTTATGAATTTTTTGATGTATATATGCATAATATTAGGTAAATTTTTCATTTATGAATAGTGTTTCAGACGAGACGATCGAGCCGAGAAACTACATTGTCTCGTCTCGTCTCGTCTAGAAGACAAAAAATTAACTCTCGTCTCGAGTTTTTCTCGTCTCGAACAATGGAGTCTCGTCTCGGCCGACAATCTCGACGTGATTTCTCGATTTTTTTAATGGATCCAATATGTAATTTATTATTATACGAGTATATTTACCGTAAAAATATATAAATAATATTCAGGGTTATTAAAAAAATTGATACAACTATTTTCTTCAGTAGGTATTAATTTTATACCTATACACCAAATTACAAAGCTAGAGACAGAGTAATTTGATACAGCTACAGCACTACTATAATAATAAAATAATGTTCTTATTCATGAACTGTTACAAATAAAAAAAATCTGATGTGGCCAGCACATTACCTTCCGTCAGTTCTATGTATTTTGTACAAATTTCATACGGAAAGTTCTTTACTAAATTTAATATTCTATTTCTTGTACATTACCTTCCGGCAGTTGCATGTATTTTATGCAAATTTCATACAGAAAATTATTATTTTGTGACGTTTACTATACACAGTGTAATGTATCTGCAGAAATAAAAGATTTATTATTATTATTATTTCTTGTACATTACCTTAAAGCAGTTGTATGTATTCTATACAAATTCCATACAGAAAGCAAAAGATCCTATACCTATTTCCAGTAAAATTATAAGACTAACACACTATGTCAATTTCACTTGACACTGACATCTTTCAATCAAAATTTTCTTAATATAGTAGCTGTTTCCACAGCTATGGCTACTTTATAAAATTTAATTTCTTTATAATTTTTTAACTCTATATCCATTTAATATTAGGTATAAAATGCAATCAAATCGTATAGAAAATAAAATATTCTTTAATATTTATAATAACATTAAATATGAAAAAATGATATTTAACATCGTTTTATCAAGAAAAACTGTTAAAATCTTCAAATTAGGGTACTTCCGGTTGACCAATTATAACCAAAATCTAATCAGCTCTTCATATGGATGCAACGAAGAGGAATACGAAAGAATTATAACACACACACATACAGACATCATCGTAAAAATAGTAAAATCGTATTCTAGGGACCTTAAAACGTGCTTATTCATTAAAAACTCACCACCGAATTTTTTGACCAAAGACAATACCTTCCTTACCTAAAGGTGACGGAAGGTAAAAAAACAAATTAACAAAACTTATTTAGAATAATAAAATGTATAATATAAAAATAATGTTAATTATTAGTATAAACATTAATAAGTAAGGGTGATTAGCGAGCAGTTGATTAGCATTGTTTTATCTCTGTCAAACATTTATGTATTAGTTTAGAGAAAAATACTTCAAATAACAGTCGTAGAAAAATTTAATTATATGCATCTTTTATTTGAAGTATTTTTCTTTAAAATAATTAATAAGTGATTGAAACAATGCTAATCAACTGCTCGCTGTAGTGTACTACCAGGCAATTTGCACCAGCAAAAGGCAAATTTTATGCTTTGCTTAAATGAAATAATGAAAAGTGAAGTTAGATATCATTTAAAATAATGGACATTACTGTCAAACATTCGAACTGCTTTTATTTATTCAATCAAGTTTAAAATTTAACGTCTGGAGGTGTAAATTTTTACATTATTTATCCAGTTAAAAAGTTTACTGTTAACCATGATTTTAAACACAAAATGCTGTTTGCAGAATCTTCATTGAGCCGATTTCTATGTTTTCGTAACACTATACCAGCTTGCGAAAATAATCTTTCCGATGGTACGGAAGTAGCTGGTGCACTTAAAAAATCTCGCGTCATTTTGGTTAAATTAGGATAAATATATTGATGCTTATTCCAAAATTTTAAAATGTCCTCTGCTTTGTATGATCGGTTTGTAGCTAAATATAGATAGTTTTATTAAGAAATTTTAGCCCGTCCCTCTATTAGATTTATAATTTGAAAGATATAATAATTTTTTAATACAAATTTACTAAATGATCCAATGAAAATATAAAAAACTGTACTTTTAAAAATACAAAAAATTGTAGAGAAATCTAGGAATAATTATCGAGAATCTCGACATGTAAGTATCGTCTCGTCTCGTGAGTTGAAAAAGCTTTCTCGTCTCGGCGAGACGAGACGAGATTCGAGAATGTCTCGTCTCGTCAGAAACACTATTTATGAAAGAAAAATCAATATGTTTTCTTTATGGTATGACCCCATTAAAATCCAAATTCTTACTAGACAGTTGTTACCAGTTCAGAGTACAAAAATAAAAATAAACATTTTCAAAATTCTCTTCAGATGCCATTTAGTAATTACGAGAAGAATAAATATTTTCTTTAACTGCTTCCAAATTTTTTTACATGAGTACCCTTGATATTTTGGCTGGTATTACTCCAAAACAAAAATATATCTTGTACAACCATTGTTTGTAAACAAACAATATTTATATTTTGTCCTTCAAAATGTTTCCAAAATTCCATAATCCAAAACTAACATCATCAAGTACAAGTTCTCTCTATGACTACGTTTATCTCGACAATTCAAGCGACTTCAAATATATTATGACTTGACAAATCCTATAGACCAGAAAAGTTAGGTTAGAATTTGCCTTTGGCGCGAGTTCATATATTGAATTCCCTAGTATAGGTTTCATACAGGAGTTTAATTTTACAGTCAAAAAAGATATTTAAAAAAAGAAATTAAGCAGCTCTTGCTAAGAATTCGATAGTTTGTTTATTCAGTAATAGATTGCAACAGTTTAAACCTGTAGAAAAGGTAAAGTAAGAAAATTATTAGAAATTCAAATGCTTGGTGTAAGCAAGGATACCGTATGTCGTTGACCCACCAGTAAATAGGACAGCACAATAGAAGATGAAGCATGCACGATCAAACTAAGACATACGTTCAATGAATTTTGTAGTGTTGTATTATTATTTAAATAATTATAAACTGTGCAGACTTCATGTGAATATTATTGTACGAATCTGGAGATAAAGGATCGGTCTAGATGCTACATATAATGCTTTGCATAAGAAATTTACTTTTATGCGATTTTTCGGCCTTTAAAGTTGAGCAAAATTTTCCTTGGTAAGAAATATACGGGGATTGAAATTATGTTCTCAGCGTTATGAACTGAGTTTGAATTTCGCGCCTAAGTTTGACCGTTACACTTTTCTGGTCTATTGGTTTATCTTAGAGGATTGAAAATAGGATTGAATTATTTTCAATCTTCTTTAAATTCGTATTAACCAAAAAAAGATAGTTAAATACTAGATTATGCAGGCAGACAGAGAGAGGAATATAATCTAATTTCATGGTTGATATATAACCTCAAAATCTAAAAATTGTCATGTAGTTATTTGTCTTCTCTGTCAAAAACATTAAAAAAATACTTGTTTCTTCATCACTCCAAATATTTCGCTTTTGGTCAACTTTACTAAGTTTTATGTCACGACTTTTATAAAATGAGGTAAAATGCAAATAACCAACAAATGATATGAATTAAGTAACACTCCAACAAATTGCAGATGTGCGCATGCCCACACTATAATTCACGAAAGATGACTATTCAAGGTCATTTGTTCGAAGAAAGAATACACATCACTTTATAGCAGTAGCTTAGCAACATTTTGTATTAGAAAGAGAGAGATTATTTGACCCATGTCTATTTAATTTATGTGGTGTGAGATATACGTAAATAGTGGCATTACTTTTTAACACACTATAAATAATAATGACATATGTCTTAGAATTACAGATATCTAATTATCTACTACACTGCCCTCTGTGCTAATACTTACCCAGTGGCGTTGACGTTTAAATCAAATTATTATTCCTTGGCTTATAAGTTAAGTCTATGTTTTTGAATTTTGCAAAAACATACGTGAAGAACATAAATCGTTCAGGAAGGCATTATTTAGAAAAAAACACAATTTATTCTCTCAGTTAAATGTGTCCATAAATATTTTATGTTGTACGCCTATGCATACGAAATGCAATGAAGTTATATGCAAGTAATATTATATCAGACGGCTCACAATTATTGACCTTGAATAGTCATCTTTCGTGAATAATAGTTTACATTATTTGGAGCTTCACTGGTTTATTTAGACAGAAGTCAAGCCGCTTCATAAATCCAAGCCTGTTATTTTACAGGCTTGACTTGACATTTTCAAGCGGCTTGAAATATTAATCTCGATCGTTTATTTCGAAGATTGAAAAGGGATTTACTAAATTCAAGCGGCTTCAAACGCCGAGATAAACGTAGTCTATATGGAGAGATCTACATGTACTTAAAACATTAAGTACCATCTCCATATTAACATCTCTGGAATTGTCCTGATGAAATAAATAAAACAAAGAGAACATTCTTGAGGAAATGGTCAATCGAGAGAATAAAAATATCCGGTAAGGTGGCGCCACGACCACTTGTGTCGCGGGCACGAACTATCGCACAAGATGCGAGCTCAGACCACCGTGCACTGATTAATTGAAGTTAATTGAAGGTCACTCCCAAATGCAGGATAGGTTGTACTGTTGTATACAGTAGCTAATAAGAGAGAAGTGAGAGGCTTATTACCTTAACTACCATCGTTTATAAGATGGATTTAAATTAGATTGATTGTGTAATCAGCTAAAAAATGTTATTTTTTATATACAAGAAAAACCAAAGTCTAACTGTAAAGGGACCTTTAGGATAAGGCATTATAACGTACGTAACTAAATAGGGAATAGTAAATGGATTAAATTGCGATTGGTATTGTGAATTTTGAATTAAATGCCATAGTTTCTCTATCGACTGTGCTCAACATAGTTTTCCGCATAATGCAAATAATAAATAAATTCTCAGCGGGTACCCTATATTTATATTTACTTTATATTATATTATATTTATTTATTGGCTATTTATACATGTTTACACAATGTTTATAGCAAGTCATCATATAACATAATTTAAATAAAATGCATAAAATAGTAAAATTTCCTATTTAAAATTAACAATAAATTTATTTATTTATAATTTTATGCCCAGTCTTCTTCATTATTGTAGACGTGATTTAAGTAGGGGAGACCGGTGTCAATTGTTACAAAATTTAAATTTTTATTTTTCACGAGTTAACGTTACATTTCAAAATGTTGAAATTACCTATATGAGAACCTACCCACCTTAGTGAATAATATTATAAATTTTAAATTTTTGAAAATGTGACAAATATGAAAGAATAAGGATTTTTAGTCAAGCATTACAAATGTTACAATTGACACCTAACAGGACCAGTGTTAATTGTAACAAATTTAACAGTGATGTAATAAGATAAAATAACAGATAAAAGAAGAAATTATTACCTCAGAAAATACAAAATTCAGATGACTCAACTAAAAGCAAACAAAATATATATTCTGTTGGTGATATGGACCATTTTGACCAATGCCTTTAGTCGCTAACGAAATTGCAGTTTAGGTAAACAATTTAACTTGCCCGGTATCCAGATTTTACATTTTCGCCACTGCAACCAATCTCCTGTGCTCAAAAAATATGGGCCAATACATATCGGAGTGTTTCCTCATCGGAGCCATCGGAAGAGTAATCTGCGACTGTTACTTTCGGAACTGTATTTCGTTTTTTTGCTCTTCTTCTTTTATGTTTTCGATAGCAGTGGTTTTTTCTTGTAATTTTTATCATGATCAATACTGTACTTAATTATTAAACACGTTACAATCGACACCTTGGCATGTGTTACAACTGTAAAGGGAGCTTTAGGAAAAGGCATTATAACGTACGTAACTAAATAAGGAATAGTAACCGAAAAAAAAATATTCAAACAACATTATGTAAGAATCAGGGGCGTCACTAGATACTTTTAACAGGGAGCGCGCAACAGGGCACACCTTTAGAACGAATTAATTTTTGACAGTCTGATTCCGCATTTAAATTTTTTCATGTTTAAAACATAAAAATATTTCTTTTGGAAGATTTTCAGATGTAATGAAGAGAACACAAATACTTATCTGTTCTTCTGCAGTGATGTCCGGAGGATCATCTACTATTATTGCAAAATAATCACAATGATTAATTGCCGGAGTTATTTTGCGTATTATACATTTTGCACTACTCTCTATAACATGATTTTGTGACGTAGTGAACAATAATGTGCATTTTGAGGTACATTGTAATTCTGAAGAAAAGGATCAAATTTTTTAATAACTAGAGTCTATAAAATTGGCCTTATTTGTTGAATTTTTTGTTTCATTATGTCCTTGCAACGGGATAGCCTTGAATAATTTCGTCTCTTTTATAGCCTGAATGGTGCATCATTTTGATTTCTTATAGTACCTTTCTCAAGAGAAAAGGTTACCCCTGTAGTAAAATATGAAGCGAAAATTCAATTAATAGTTTCGAACTATTAACATTTTAAAAAACTCAACACACGACACGCATACTTCCGATATTAACCTGAATTAAAAAAAAATATTTAAATCTATTAGTATTTGACTTTGATTTTAATGGCAAAACGAGAAAAGTCCAGTATTAATAGATTTCAATAATTTTTATTTTAAAATGCAGGTTAGTATCGGAAGGATGCTTGTCGTGTGTTGAATTTTTTAATGCGTTAATAGTTCTAATACAGGAAAAATTTATTTGAATTTTCGCTTCATATTTTAGAGCAGCGGTAACCTTTCCTCTTCGGCTAAAGTCGTAGCTACATAATCGTTTCTCTGCTTATTGCAGATAAATAAGTGCATAATAAAATAGTAAAAAAATCAGATTGATTTTTAATAATTTATTTAAATAAAAACACGGAAAGGGGGCGCAAAATTAAACAGAGAGAGCGCAAGCCCCCTCAGAAATGGTCTATCGACGCCACTGGTAAGAATAGATTGCTCTCCGGTATATATATATATATATATATATGTAGTAATCTGGTTTTCTGGTTATCTGAACAAAAAATGCCACTGATATTAAAAAGGTAAGAATACTTATTAAATTTATATTACAATCTTTGTATTCTAAAAAAAATATTGATCTATTTCCAATGACATATTAGTAACATTCTCTAATTTTTCGCTGTTGTGTTCTTGGTATATAAACCGTGGTTTTTCTGTATATAATCCCTATAATGAATGCAATACGTTAGGTTTAGCTGTCAGTGGATATGTCTTTACAACACTTTCTTACTATATTTATACGTCTTGAGCACGCATGCCACAAAAACTAAAACAGCAATTAACTAATAAACGACTGCAACCATTTTACACAGACAGAAACGCATATGGGACTTTTTCAACGTGTTATAAATATGTATTTCTAATAAAATTAACTTTATATTTGTTTCAATCATAGTAGACAAGAAAAATTCAATGTGCTTCGACAGTTTGAAGAAATTTTAGCAAGAAAATTATGAAAGTATTTCAGATATAGTGAATGAAATTATCTATTACTAACATTTAAAGGTACTTTTCGAAGAAAACTATTTTGCGCTTCTAGTAAAGTGCCATTTCCGGTTGTCCGATTTTTACCAAAATCTAATGGGCTCTTTCCATTAAAGAAAAAGTTCGAAATAAAAGGTTTCAAAATTTGCTGAATGATAGTATTTTAGTTAGAGTGGAGGATCCATACACACATACAGCATCGTGAAAATGTTAAAATTGGGTTCTAGGCAGGGCTGGACTGACCCGGCGGGATACCTGGAATTTCCCGGTGGCCCGTGACGGCTCGTGGCCTGACGAACTCAAAAAATAAATTATAAAAATTTAAAGTTGAAAAAATAAATAAATCGATACAAAAATAACATAAGTTCTTGATTTTGAAATAATTCCCTACTACTCTTGAATGTACGCCAATATTTATAGTTATTTTTCTTTTTGACAACCAATTGTTAAATTCGCAATACATACTTATTTTTTGTATTACCGACATCATACACATAAAATGATCATTTATATAAGGATGTATTTTATTTAGATCCAAATAAGTTTTATCAAATTATAAATAATAACATACCTGATATACCTTTTCATATAATAATTGATTTAATCAATAAAAAAATTGACAAAAGTATAAATATGGATGATATTCGGTCAATAATTTTTGTGACTCGGCAAGCTTCGTCACGAAATACTTGACCTCATGGGGCTGTCCTTAAATTACGTAACGCAAAATTAGGAAATTTTTGATACCCCCTCCCCCCTTTGTAACGCACCCGTAACGCAAACATGACCTCCCCCCCATATATTACGTAACGCAGCACTTGACCCCCCCCCCCAATTTTTTACTGGATATAAAAGTATATGGCCGCCTTAATATTCAGTTAAAATTTGAAACAGAAACTATTTAAATTAATGTACATAAAGATGAAAAATAACAGAACAGAACAGAAACTATTTAAATTAATGTACATAAAGATAAAAAATAATGTACTACTCTTGCCCTACGACTTGTCACCCCAATTTTTTTACTGTGTATAAAAGTATATGGCCTCCTTAATATTCAGTTAAAATTTGAAACAGAAACTAATTAAATTAATGTACATAAAGATGAAAAAATAACAGCACAGAAATTAAAAGCATATGCATTTCCATATTATGCTTTTAACAAACTATTGAAAAGTTTTTCCTTATCAACACTACTTGAATTCATGTTTTAATATGAATTGCATTGCACGAATGAAAGACCACTGGCCCGAATTTGAACTGTGTCCGACATATTATGTTGACTGTTATTGAAAACAAACGACTGCCTGCATATACGAATTAGCACCGCGAAATTTGAATGTTTCAAAACTATTAAAGCAAGTTTAGCAATATTTTTTTATATTTTATCGTTACGTAACGCACACATTAACCCTCCCCCACCCCCTCGTAACGCTGTGTAACGCTACTCATGACCCCCACCCTCCCCTTGAAGCGTTACGTAATTTAAGGACAGCCCCCATGGCATAAAGCTTCTGTATACACTCTTGTTGCATAAATAACTATTACATACGTTAGCATATTAAAATTTATTTTCAATGTACAAATTTATTATCACATTGTTATCAACACAAAGAATATCAAAAATTAGCAAATCATAGACGTTTTGAAAGAAAAAATCTGATGTGGCCAACACAATACTTCCCACCATTTAATTTTTATTAATTTAAATACGTAGGTACATACTTACATATTTACACATGTTGGAAACTATATTTAGTTCTTTTCCATATAACTAATGTTTAGGTTACTATTTTCTTTTCAAAACGTTACAACTATTAATTTGAAATGATTAGTATTTTGACAGTGACAGTTACATACATTTAAGAGGAGTTTTGTTTTAATCGTAGGATCCGGGATTTAAATTATATATTATTTTATAAATTTATCCATTCCGGTTATCTGATTTACACCAAAATCTAATGGCTCATTTCATATTACAGAATAAGGTAGCAATAGAAGGTTTGAAAATTTTCCGAATGATAGTATTTGAGTTAGAGTGGAGGATCCATATACACAAACACACAGACATCATCGTGAAAATGTTAAAATTGGATTATAAGGGCCTTAAAAGGTGATCATTTACCAAAATCTCGATATGCGATTTTTAACACGATCCCTATACCTCCCTTACCAAGGGTAGCGGGTGGTAAAAATTATAATTTTATCATTCTGATCAAAATCCAACAGTGACAAAAAAATATTGAGCATTACCATTCGAAAGAAGTGCAATCCAAAATACAGTACTATTTCATTTTTCGTCCTAAAACACTAACTTGTATATTATTATTAATATTGTAATATGGGACGCCCGCCGTCGCCGCCACTGTAAGCGAGTGTCTATTTATAGCGGTGACGTAATCGCGCTAGTAGCCGGCCGATGTAAACAGACTGGTCGCGACGTGTTTAATTACTTTCGGTCGGCTGAACCTTTTGTGTTCATTGTTATTACGTGTTCGAATATTCTAGACTGTTCTAGAAAATAATGGGAGCTGTATATAAGGGACGTAGCTATGCTCGAGAGTTAGTTCAGTGGAGTCCCTGTTCACACAACATTAGTTATGTAATCGGGGGTTGACTTACATAGTTCAGTTCCATTAGTAAAGACAGGCAGATACTTACATTAGTGCAGTTAGTTAGTTACATACAGTCACACAGTCAGTGACATACAGAGTCATAGAGACACATGGAGTGTTAGAGAGTAAAGTGTTAGTGAGTTTGAAAAGCACAGCAGTATCGTAGTGAGCGTATGCATTTGGTGTCGAGTAGGTACTCGGGAAGTTACTGGTATATTGGGATAGCTGTGGATGTAAATACTCGGTAGTGTTGACGAGTATTGGGAAGCTATAGTGTGCAAGAACAGTAACGGCGAGTCGGAAAGTTACTGGTATACCGGGATAGCTGTTAAAGAGAATACTCGGTAGTGTTGAAGAGTACTGGGAAGCTAGGTATATGGGGACAGTAACGGCAAGTGGAAGCTAATACTCGGCATTGGTGTTGAAGATTATGGCATACGGATAGTTGGTGATACTGAGGCTGTGAAAGAGAGAGAGTTACATAAATAGAGAGACAGATAGTGAAGTGAAAGGTGTGACTTCTGTCCGAACAGTTGAATATACAGACGCTGTTGAGTCAGTAGAGTATATAGACGCTGTAGAGTATATATCGCGTAAACAGTCTACAAGAATCTGCAACAGACCGGCAGTCTAAGATTGGAACGCGTAGTGAAATAAATAATATCGTGGAAATAAATAGTAGTGTTAATTGGTTAGTGTTAGTGTTATATAGTTAATTATATTTTTAATCTTAATTAGTTTTTAATAATTGATTAATATTTGTAATAGTAACTTTCTTTATAGTTTAATAAACACTTAATTTTAATTAGTAATAATTGTCTAATATTTACACTTCACCCAGATAAATAAAAACGTTACAATATTGTTTTCCTATAAAACTATTTGTTCTCAACATTATTTCCATTTCCATCATTGGCTTTTCATTTCACCCACGTCTATAATAATAACCCAAATGAATCAATTGATCTGATTCATATTGGTGATTAGTAAATAGAAAATACAAATATATTTTGCGACTAATACAGTTTATAGCATCAAGATGTTCTCCTTTTAAGTATGCGGCAGTATACGGCAATAAAATGACGTTCTCTTCCACATATTAAACAATAGTCTTTGCCAGAACATTCATAACACAATTACTTGTCATTAGTCCACGTCACGCGGTTAAAAATACTACTAGTGTATTACAAATAACATTAATTGTTCATCGTGCTATTTTCAGCCCGCGCATTCAACTGTAACTGAAATTTTGCGCACCGAAACGTACACACATCTTTCAGCAATGTGGGTGACTTCCTTTCCAAATTATTCATCAATTGGCAACAAGCAAATTAGTCAAAAACAAACAATAATATTTGGCGAGCCAAAAATGGATAGACGAGATTTTATTAGTATTTGGAAAATGTTTGATATAGATTAGGAAGTTGTGGTTCTAACGGTCCGGGTTCGAGAGCCTCGCTAGAATTACTGCGAATAAGAGAAATTATAGTAAATCTAACTTCGACAATTTTCAAACACAACGATGTAAAAAAATGGCCGCGTTCATCAGCACTTAGCCTATCTAGCGGTCTAGCGGGATGTGATGTCACAATGTAGTGTCAAATTGACAGGTGTCATATGTCAATTTCGAATATATTCGCAATCATTATTTTTAACTCATCACAAAATATATGGGTTTTTCTGATACTAAATCAATGATTAATAAATGTAAAATGAATCTAATCAATAAATGTAAGCAATCAGTCACATTTAGTATTCCTTAACTTTTCATTGAAATTAAAAGGTTGTTTCCTTTTTACCTTCCGTCACCTTTAGGTAAGGAAGGTATTATCTTTGATAAAAAAATTCGGTGGTCAGTTTTTAATGAATAAGCACGTTTTAAGGTCCCTAGAATACGATTTTACTATTTTTACGATGATGTCTGAATGTGTGTGTGTATGTGTGTGTGTGTGTGTGTGTGTGTGTGTGTGTGTGTGTGTATGTGTGTGTAACAAAATTTTCGTCTACGATAACTCTAATACTACAATTCCAAAAATTATAATTCTTTCGCATTCCTCTTCGTTGCATCCATATGAAGAGCTGATTAGATTTTGGTTATATTTGGTCAACCGGAAGTACCCTCATTTGAAGATTTTAACAGTTTTTCTTGAAAAAACGATGTTAAATATAATTTTTTCACATTTAATGTTATTATAAATATTAAAGAACATTGTATTCTCTATACGATTTGACTGCATTTTATACTTCATATTAAATGGATATATAGTTATAAAATTATAAAGAAATTCAATATCATTAATTAGCCAGCTATGCTAGAAACAGCTACTATATTAAGAAAATTCTGATTGAAAGATGTCAGTGTCAAGTGCAATTGACATATTCGTAGTATATTTGTGTTATAATTTTCCTCGAAATATAGGATCTTTTTGCTCGAAACTTTCTGTATGGAATTTGTATAAAATACATACAACTGTCGAAAGGTAATGTACATACAAGAAATTTAAAATCTTTTGCAAGGAACTTTCTGTATGGATTTGATAGAAAATGTCAGTGTCAAGTGCAATTGACATATTCGTAGTATATTTGTGTTATAATTTTACTCGAAATATAGGATCTTTTTGCTCGAAACTTTCTGTATGGAATTTGTATAAAATACATACAACTGTCGAAAGGTAATGTACATACAAAAAATTTAGAATCTTTTGCAAGGAACTTTCTGTATGGATTTGATAGAAAATACATGCATTTACGAAAATTCTACCGGTAGATATCGCATCTACCGACTATGTTCGAAAACTCGAGTGGTAAAAAGTTACCGTGTTCGAAAATTGTTCAATATCTACCAGATCCATCTACCGGATTCATGAAGAATCTAATCTCAAAAAAAGGTAGTGGTGTAAAGCAAAGCGCGCGCGTTAAAGGTGGAAGTGTGTTCAAAGTAGGACTCTGCTCAGTTTGTTAACTACGTCAAATTTCTAACCTGTTTTAAATTTTCAAATTTTTTCATAGGTTATGGAACTACGCTCTTTACCACTTGCGTTCTTAAACTATCGATTCCGGTAGCTATAACCCGATAAAAAGCTGTTTACCGGTACCAGTTCACCGGTAGAATTTTCGTAAATACCTCATAGAACTGACGGAAGGTAATGTGCTGGCCACATCAGATTTTTTCCGTTGTTATTTTTAGAAAAACATAGCTAGCAGTGTCTATCGTTTTTTCTCAGCTTTTGTAGCCCATTTTTATCTTCGCTAAATTGCTAGATAAATGCTATCCTTGTCTAGTAATGTCATTTATAAAGATTGACAGAATGAATATAAAGTTATACGACTATAAAGTCAAAATGGATGCATTAATACAATTAAACAATACTTTTTTTCCACTGGTACACGATTCAACAAAATCAAAAATTGAACTATGTATATTCATCGTATTAGAAAATTTATTATTTATAAATTATGTGCACATTTTGTTGTTATAATAATATATTGTGTTATTAGGAGTAAAAGTGATACTTTGTGTGGCGAGCATGGAAGTTTGCACGACGAGCGAAGCGAGTCGGACAATTGCATGCGAGGCACACAAAGACAGTTTTATTCCGAATGACACATTATTTTTTTTTTCAAACAAACTACTTTTCTTTTTATTCGCTAATTCTATGTAATTTCTATGAATATTTTCTGGCGTAGAAATTCTATTTCTACTCCGGCGGCGTAGAAATTAGCTTATTTCTACTCCGCCGGCGTAGAAATTTCCAGCGGCGTATAGTCACAGGACATGAAATTTTTCTTCCTGTCATAAATGATAGTTTTATTTATTTATTTATTTATTTATTTATTTATTTATTTATTTATTTACTTTTTTATTTAAGAATAGACTATCCAACAGGTCAAGCCCAATGACTGGATAGCATAAGAACACAAATACAAAGCATATACATTGCAAAACTTATACACATTAACACATTTAATAATTAATAATGTTTTTCTTAAACGTTTTAAAGTCCGAACGGAAGATGTCGACAGTAGAGAACTTGGTTTGGTAAATGTGACACATTCGATGTATTGGCGAAGATATTAAAAGGTTGGTACGGGAGAGTGGTAAATAAAAGGATGCAGTAGATCTGGAAATAGTTCTAGGAATAACGAAATTAAGAAGGGACAGGCATTTAGGATCATCAACATCATTGTTGATTAATTTGGCTAAATGCAACACTAAATTAATATCGCAGCGTTCCACAAGACCTTTCAAATGGAACATACTGAGTAAGGTTCCATAAGAGATGTCATGACCAAGATAAAATTTATGACATTTGAAAAATACAAATTTAAGAAACTTTTTTTGTATTGACTCAATAAAACCACTAAATAAAAATGGCAGACATGGCTAGCTATATTTTCTCAAATATAAAGCAGCACAAACAACCTCACATTTTTAAAGAAAGGTTGAGGATTTCTAAACCTAATCGATTACGCCTATTAGTTGACGAGATTCATTCTAATTTTATTTATCATTGATTTAGTATGAGAAAAACAGTTGTCAATTTGAAACTACACTGTGACGTCAAATCCCGCTAGACCGCTAGTTGCGCTAGGTCTTGCTGAACGCGGTCATAACAAAATCCAAATAACTTATGCTTAATAAAATTTTAAATGACAGATAAATAACTGTTTAAAATGATAGTGCAAATTTTGTTTTCCACGGGGTACCTGATTTTCTCATTCCCAATCATTCTGACGTGATCCGTGTAAATATCTCTATTATTTTTAATCTGTGAAAATTCCTTTAGTGTCTGTAGCTCGATTAGATAAGGTAGTAAAGTAATAGAACGTTACGGCAAGTAAACAATGGCGAACTTTATATTTAGTTCACGCATTGCCTTATGCTAGACTAGACCATATGTTCGCTGCAATCTCTACAACAATGATAGAGCTATAAATTTTATAGGTAGTAAAGAAGAAATGTGTTTAAGTGTACCAGCACTCTTAGTTTTATTTCTCAATAAATAGAACGACAGAGAATTTATAATATTTTTTTACAATATACAAAATTGCAATGCATTTTAAACTACGTAAAGAAATAACATGTAATTGATGGTGTTTCAGAAGAAGATCAAACGTTCTAGAAGAAAATGTTAACAGGCAAAATTGAAACATTGATAAAAACATAATGAGAATATTTTAATTTGTTTCAAAAAGTGCATTTATGTCAACGTTGTTTGCAATCTGAAAAAACTTGTGCAATGCACTTCGTTGTACAGCCTTCATTTCTTTCTGCGATTTTACCTTTATCTTTTCTACGGTTGCAAAACGTTATCATTTCAATGTCCTCTTCATCTTCGGAAAGAGGAAAAGGGACATATCTTGTTGTAAAAATTGGTACTAAAGGTACGTTCTGTCGGTGTCAGAAATATTCCTACTAGAATAAGAATATTCTTAAAGCAATAGAACGCTCAGTAGTAAATAACTGTCAAGTAAAAAATAAATACTACAGAAAAGTGGCAGTGGTTATGTGTTATTGTTAGTTAACAACTAAAGATAACATTGTATATTTATTTTGGATCTTCAAAATGTAGTTATGCAAATATTACAGAGATTATAATTATATAAAAATATATTAAATAATAAAAACGTAAAGGAGGTATTTTTGTTGAGCACAGTCTAATCTTCACAAATGTAACAGAAAGGTACGCGCAACAGTCGGCTAGTAAAATTTTGAATTTATCTGGACTCTATATATCTTCCTACCAGCGTTTCCAGCTCTGAAGTTGGAATGATTCGTAGGAATATTCAGATTTTTTTGACGCAAAAGAATGATCATTGAGGTTCTACTAGAAGAAGTAGGAAGATTTCTGACACCGATAGAACGTACCTTACATTGTCATCTTGCACGTCTTCACATCCCTCTTGAAAAAGTTTGTACCATTCATAAACCCTCGGTTTCGACAAAGTTTCCTCGCCAAAACATTTACACCACTTTCTTGCACTTTACACCATATTTTAATAAGATTTAATCGTAACAACATGTTAAAAAATCTGGCGTGGCTAACACAATACCTCCCGCCATATACAGACCGAGTCACAATAGTATATTAAAGAACGAGTTTTATAAGACACGTTTTTTTCGCATGCGTCAAAATTTAGAAAACAAGCGTTAGCGAGTTTTCTAATTGACAAGTGCGAAAGAAAGTCTTATAAAATGAGTTCTTTATACTATTTTTTATATTTTGCGCCTTCTACAATAACATTTACTTACTCAATTTGTGATTATATTTGTAACCATTTGTACATTTTCATGTAAATAATCTTCCCTAAATAAAAAATAATAATAATAATTTCGACATTATATTATTAAAATGAATTGTCAATTAACTAAAAATAAATTAGGTAAAAATGGGTTAAAGAAACGTCAACTAAAACTATTATGATTACCCCTTAACTTTAAAATTAATTTTAACAAAAACTAAATACGTATTTCGAGAACTAAGTTCGTATTTAGTTTTTGTTAAAATTAATTTTAAGGTTAAGGGGTAATCATAATAGTTTTAGTTAAAATTTAGCCTTAGACACCATCTATTATTAATTTTTTAAAAAACGTCATCTAGTACCAACAGTGTAAAACATAAAATTGCGTATCGAAATGAAGGTCATTACGATACGCAATTGCGTATCGCAATGACTTCATTATAAACGCAAAATATAAAAAAAAATATTAAGCTAATCCTTATTGACCGATAGAATAATTTTATATTATTTGCATAGTGTTGAATTTGATGTAGATACATCCTCAAATATATATATATTAAGTACTAGTATTATACTGAGTTTATATTTATATGTGAGGCATATGGTAGCCTCATAGTAGCTGTGTGATGCCGTATCAGTATATTGATGTGAATAGTATGTTGTAGTCATGTGTTAGCATCTTGTACGGCCACCAACGCTACAAAACGAGTATACACTTCTTCAGTATATACATACGTTCATATACAACGCGTCTAGGTACACTTTGCATGTCTTTTAGTCAAGCTGTGGTATACGTAGTTTCAAAAATGATGGGTAGCAACATTTTTAATCTTTAACAATTACTTGGTGAAACTTATTATTCATTTTAATTTTTAATAATACTTGGTTTTATGTTTCACAATTATTTTATTAGATTACTAGTTTCGCTATAACATTAGCATCATCAGATCTTCTTTATCGTTTAATTATAATATATATATATATATATATATATATATATATATATATATATATATATATATATATATATATATATATATATATATATGTATATATATGTCTAAATTATATGAAATAAATATAAAAATGAAATGTCAAAATGTCAATAAATGTTTTTCAAAATAATTTTTGTTTATAAATTTTTTGAAAAATTATTTTAAAAAATTACAAAGTTCAAAAATATTAATATACACAAATAAATTATAACATAAATTTTATAATGTTTCTAGAGACTTCATTAATGGTGAATTATTAAGACTTGTCTGTTCATTTAGAATATTTTCATTATTCTTTATTGCTTTACCAATTTCTATAGCTTCTAAAAAATCTAATCTTGGTCCTTTAGTTTCTACATGTAAAATTTCGGGTTTAAAATTGCTAGTATGATTTTCTACTATTTATTTGTGTATATTAATATTTTTGAACTTTGTAATTTTTTTAAATGATTTTTCAAAAAATTTAAAAACAAAAATTATTTTAAAAAACATTTATTGACATTTTGACATTTCATTTTTATATTTATTTCATATAATTTAGACATATATATATATATATATATATATATATATATATATATATATATATATATATATATATATATATATGTATATATAATTAAACGATAAAGAAGATCTGATGATGCTAATGTTATAGCGAAACTAGTAATCTAATAAAATAATTGTGAAACATAAAACCAAGTATTATTAAAAATTAAAATTTAACAATAATATTTCTATTTTTTATATTGTTTACCTCCCGCTACCCTTGGTAAGGGGGGTAAAAGGATCGTGCTAAAAATCGCATATCGAGATTTTGGTAAATGACCACGTTTTAAGGTCCATAGAATCCGATTTTAACATTTTCACGATGATGCCTGTGTGTATGTGTGTGTGGATCCTTAGACCAGGAATAGAGAGGTATTCCTGGTCTAAGTGTGGATCCTCCATTCTAACGCAAATACCATCATTCAGAAAATTTTGAAACCTTGTATTTCTACCTTATTCTAATATGGGAAGAGATCATTAGATTATGGTGTATATGAGATAACCGGAAATGGCAATTTACTTGAAGCTCAAAATAGATTTTCTTCGAAAAATACCTTCACATGTTATTTTTTCAAGATTTGTGTTATTATAAAATTAAAGATTATTAAATTTTCTACAGATATGCATAAATATTTGTTCTATATTATATTTTATGGATAAATTTATAAAATTATCTATAATTATAATCCCGGAGCTTTCGCTTTAAACAAGCAAAACTCCTTGGTTACACAGTTCATATCTCAAATGTATGTAACTGACAGATAAATGTCACTGGCAAAGAGCTAATCATTTCAAATTAATAATAGTAACGTTTTAAAAAGAAAATAGTAAATAGGACCATAGTTAAATTGAATGGAACTTCATACACTTTCTAGTATAACTAAATATGTAAGTATGTAAGTTATATTTCAAGGATCCGAAATATTGTTTTTAAAAAGGGTTTTTACTGTGAGTTTATTATACCTATCATTTGTTACACATAAAAATTATTAATATTTATTTAATGAATTATTATATTTACTCTATTCTAATGTTTATTGTATGGATTCTAAACTCTGACTGTCTTGTAACTACACTAAAGTCTATAAGCTGGAAACGGGAAAGTCAGGTGTCGGGTTCGACTCCTGGGAACTGCAATTCAGCGATTTGGACAGTGGTAACTTGTGTATTTAAATTAGTGAAAATTAAATAGCGGGAGGTGTTGTGTGACGCCAAATATTTAGAATTTTAAATGGCACAAAATTGAACTCTGTGGTGCACTCTCCACGCCAGAAATGAGTACCCGTGGGGTGACGTCTGGTAAACGCCAGCGCGGTACAAATATGTCATCATAAGTTATTATTACGTAAACTGGAATTGTATGGAGTACAAAATAATTTGTTACTATTTTTCCATTCATATTTATGCAGTAGAAAGCAGTATGTAAACTATAATAACGCTAAATCTAAAATGATCATACCATCTTCAGGAGTGCCACAAGGCTCTCTTTTAGGACCTTTATTGTTTACATTATTCATAAATGATCTACCTCAAGTATTGCCAAATGCTTACTATATGCTGATGACTTAAAATTATTTAAAGAAATCTGTAGCATTGATGACTCAATAATACTGCAAAATGACATCCACAAAATTGAAACTTGGTGTGCAAATAACAGACTAAATTTCAATGTAAAAAATCTGATGTGGCCAGCACATTACCTTCCGTCAATTCTATGTATTTTGTACAAATTTCATACGGAAAGTTCCTTGCTAAATTAAATATTCTATTTCTTGTACATTACCTTCCGGCAGTTGCATGTATTTTATGCAAATTTCATACAGAAAATTATTATTTTGTGACGTTTTCTATATACAGTGTAATGTATCTGCAGAAATAAAAGATTTATTATTATTATTTCTTGTACATTACCTTAAAGCAGTTGTATATATTTTATACAAATTCCATACAGAAAGCAAAAGATCCTATACCTATTTCCCGTAAAATTATAAGACAAACACACTATGTCAATTTCACTTGACACTGACATCTTTCAATCAAAATTTTCTTAATATAGTAGCTGTTTCCACAGCTATGGCTACTTTATGAAATTTAATTTTTTTATAATTTTTTAACTCTATATCCATTTAATATTAGGTATAAAATTCAATCAAATCGTATAGAAAATATAACATTCTTTAATATTTATAATAACATTAAATGTGAAAAAATTATATTTAACATAGTTTTTTCAAGAAAAACTGTTAAAATCTTCAAATGAGGGTACTTCCGGTTGTCCAATTCTAACCAAAATCTAATCAGCTCTTTGCATGGATGTAACGAAGAGAAATACGAAAGAATTATAATTTTTAGAATTGTAGTATGGAAATTATCGCAGACGAAAATTTTGTTACACACACACACACACACGGCCACACATACATACATACATACACACACACACACACACATACAGACATCATCGTAAAAATAGTAAAATCGTATTGTAGGGACCCTAAAACGTGCTTATTCATCAAAAACTCACCACCGAATTTTTTGACCAAAGACAATACCTTCCTTACCTAAAGGTGACGGAAGGTAAAAAATGTACAATTATCACTTTTTCAAAAAAAGTAATTATTTATAAACATAATTATTATTTTTGTAATGATAAACTTGAAAGAGTGACAGTAATCAAAGATTTAGGCATTACGTTTCAAAGTAATTTCAGATTTAATCTTCACTATGAGAACATTATAGCTAAATCTATGAGAACAATGAACTTTGTAATGAGAATTGGTAAAAATTTCAGTATTGATACCCTACTAATATTATTTTATACTCTAGTAAGATATGTATTAGTATATGGCTGTGTAATATGGAATCCCAATACATACTCCAGTTCAGATAGAATTGAAAAAGTTCAGAAAAAATTTCTGAGATATGTATATTATAAAGCCTACAATGCATCGCCAATGTATATTTCTTACATAACACAATGTATTTTATTTAATGTACATACACTACAGAGCAGGCGAGAGCTTTTGATGGTAATTTTCGTATGGAACATAATTCATATTCTTGATGTACCCGACTTATTATCTTTGTTACCGTTACATGTACCTAACAAAATACTAAGACCAAGGTTTGTCTTTTTTGAACTAAAAGAATCAAGCTCGGCATTATTTAGGTGTCTAAAATTAGTAAATAAAATCTGTTTCTGATGTTAATATTGATATCTTTTACTGTAGTAAAACGAACTTAAAAAATCAATTTTTAAATGTCACTGTAACTATGTAATTGGATATATCCTGTATATTTCCAGTTTAAATAAATTATTATTATTATTATTATTATTATTATTATTATTATTATTATTATTATTATTATTATTATTATTATTATTATTATTATTATTATTACCGATATCTGCGTACAAAGCAGATTGGCACACCCAGCAATGGGTAATAAGCCGTGATGATATATTATTATTTATTACAATTTTCAGGATTTCGGGGGTAATACGTTCAAAACTACTGCAATGGCAGCATCAATGGACTATTCCTTGTGTGTCTTTAGAACTGAACAAACAGAAACTCGAACTAAATTTAAAGAATTAAAAAAATAATAATAATAATAATAATAATAATAATAATAATAATAATAATAATAATAATAATAATAATAATAATAATAATAATAATAATAATAATAATAATAATAATAATAATAATATATCATCACGGCATATTACCCATTGCTGGGTGTGCCAGTCTGCTTTGTACGCAGATATCGGTAATGATGATGACATATTTGTACCGTGCGGGCGTTTACCAGGCGTCACCTCACGAACACTCATTGCTGGCGTGGAGAGTGCACCACAGGGGTCAATTTTGTGCCATTTAAAATTCGTAATATTTGGCGTCGGTTGGGATCGAACCCGGTTCCCCAGATTCGCGACCAGACATTCAGGCACGCGGCTACGAGACCATTTTTAAAAAAACGTAAAACAAATTTCGAATTGCTTACAAATAATAATAAAAACAAATTTAATTTTAGTCAAAAATCGACATTGGTTGTTCTTGCATTACGCCACAATTACTTTATGAGAAGTAAACAATTACTATGATACATGATTTCTTGTTATGTATGATCAATTTGCATTCAAGTTCTAGCTATTTCACAATAATGTTTAGTCTTTCTCTACGAGTCTACGTTATATGTTAATTCATTTCAAATTAATGTACATTGTTAATTTAAATACTTACTATGAATATATCATCTATTGTACGACTCCATTTGCATTATTGCCTTTTTATTCCAAATGTATTTGACAGCAGAAAAAGAATAAATTTCCTCATAAATTTCTATTCTTTTTGCAAGTGTAAAATATAATTCTGTGTTGCCGTATTTCATACGTATCTGATGAAACTTAAAGTAACACATGTAAGAGTATGAAGTATTACTCATTTGGAGTACCGCATTTGCATATTATTTAGGAGATGCAGTTAGATTTATATTCGTACAGTTAGAGAGAACAAATTTGGATTTTCGTAGGTTGTACAAATTACTGGGGAGATATATTAACAGTTATTATTGCCCAAAAATAATCAGTATATACGGTTAAATAAATATGTATAAGCAGTTTTATATTTGTCACTTGATTCAGCTCAAGACAAGCCTTGTTTACTCCCAAACAAAAGTGTCCAAAATCATACGAGTTTTATTAATAGTTTTTATAAATCAGTTCCTTCTGTGCGAAACCTTTTGACATTCCATGTTTTAGAAACTAATTTCGAACCTAATTTCCATCCAAGTTTCATACACCTGCGCACTGTACAGTAATAATAATAATAATTTTATTAGATTCTGTAGACACAATAATACAGTGTATAGAACAAGTCAGATAAATATAATACAAATTACATGTTAAAAAATTCATTCAAATCATAGAAGCTGTGTCCAATTAGAAAAGTCTTCAGTGATTTTTTAAAAAGTTTGAAATTATTTTCGTTTTTTAAGTTTTCAGGCAAGTTATTAAAAATTTCTAACCCCAATCTGTTTGGAGAGTTTTTAGTAATATTTAATCTAGATTTTGGGATATAAAAATTGCTCTTATGACGAGTATCATAATCATGTAGACTTGAACTCATGGTAAATGATGTTTTATTCTTATAAATGAACAGACAAAGTTCGTAGATGTAAATTGAAGTTAAAGTCATGATATTTAATTCCTTAAAACTATCTTTACAAGAAGTTCTCGAGGTTATATTTGTAATGCAACGTACAATTCTTTTTTGTGCTACAAAAACTTTGTTAGCTGGATTTGAGGCACCCCAGAAATAAATACCGTACCGTAATCTAGACTCAACGCTCGCCGAATAGAACATGACTAATTGTTTTCTGTTTAAATATTCTTTAAGGTGACGGATTTGGTAGCATATGATATTTAATTTGGTCACAAGCTCTTTGCACTGGGGGCCCCAGTTCAAATTACTAGTGAACAGTAAACCCAAAAGGCGTACAGGGTCATTAGTATCCTGTAAATTATTTTGTAGACAAATATTAAATTGCGAGTTTTTATTGCTTGCCATTTGAAATTTAACTATTTTTGTCTTGCTATGATTTAGGAGCAATTTATTGTCTTGACACCATTGTTCCATTGCTTCTACGTTTTGATTGCATTTGTTAATTAATGTGCTTTTATTTGGATTTGAAATGACTACGGAAGTGTCATCTGCATATAGTGTGGGAAAGCAATCATCAGGTAAAGCAGTAATTACATCATTTAAAAAAATAATGAAAAGGACGGGAGCAAGTACTGTACCCTGAGGTACACCGATATTTGTAAGTACTGAATCAGATCTAGAAGTTTGTATTTTTGACCTATCGCAAAAATTGATTGTCACAAATTGACTTCTATCTGATAAAAAGCTAGAAACCCAATCCAAAGGAACACCTCTAATACCCATATGATCCAATTTATTTAGTAATAGGGGAATGTTAACACAATCGAATGCTTTGCAGAAATCATAAAGAATGGCGACTGGAAATTCACCTTTTTCAAGTTTTACAATTACATTTTTGTAGAAGCAGTTTAAAGCATCTACCGTAGAGCTATTTTTTCTGTAACCAAATTGTTCAATATTAATAATACGATTTTGTTCTAAAAAACTTAATAGCCTGTCAAGAAAACAGTATTCAAAGATTTTTGAAAACCCCGAAGTTAGCGCAACTGGTCTGTAATTATCCAATGAGGTCTTATTACCCTTTTTATGGATAGGTACAATTTTATTTACTTTCAAACTTTGAGGAAATTGCCCATTTTGAAAAGAGAGATTAATTGTAAATGTCAATGGTAAAACTATAAATTCAGCGGCACTGCGGATAACCGAGTTAGGAACATTATCAGGTCCGCATGAATTTTTATGTTTTAGTTTATTTATAATAATCCTAAATAACTCTATCTCATCTAAAGGATTTAGAAAGAGGCCATTGGATACATTCGGAATATTTCTCAGTGGATTCCTATTTACAGTTGGAATGCGGTTTTGAATAATCAATGGTGCATCTTTAAAATGATTATTAAACACGTTAGTAATAATTTTAGGATCAGAAATAATTTTGTTGTTATGAATAATTTTATTACAAGCCTCAGTCTTATTTTTACTTACAGAATTTATAATGCCCCATGCACTCTTTGTCATGTTGTTGGAGTTGATTATTTTATTTTGGTAAAAATTCTTTTTAGTTGCAGCAACTAACAGAGAATGCCAACATAAGTATAAACTAAACTGACCGACACGGAAAACAGACCATTTCAAATTTTAAAGAAAAAGTCAAATTTATATTTGAGTATTTACCTAAAACTATTATAATTACCCCTTAACCTTAAAATTAATTTTAACAAAAACTAAATACGTATTTCGAGAACTAAGTTCTCATCATCAGTAATACAACAAGTGAAAGTTAAACAGAGTAGTCAAGATTACTCAACATGTCAACCATGCCAGAGGTCCTAACAACTCTGAAAAACAAGGGAGAGAACTTAATATATGGCTAATATATGATATTTAATTTCTTTATATTTTTCAATGCATTCAAATCGTATAGAGAATCACATATTCTTTAATATTTATAATAACATTAAATGTGAAAAATGATATTTAACATCGTTTAAAAAAAACTGTTAAAATCTTCAAATGAGGGTACTTCCGATTGATCAATTATAACCAAAATCTAATCTACTTTTCACATGGATGTAACGAAGAGGAATACGAAAGAATTGTAATTTTTGGAATTGTAGTATTAGAGTTATCGCATTAGAAAATTTTGTCACACACACACACATACACATCATCGTAAAAATAGTAAAATTGTATTCTAGGGACCATAAAACGTGCTTATTCATCAAAAGATCACCACTGAATTTTTTGACCAAAGACAATCAATATCTTCCTTACCTAAAGGTGACGGAAGGTAAAAATGGGTAATACTTGGCTCAACAAATTTAACTTGAAATAAAACTAGCCAAATAGGCATTAAATATAAATTTCATCTAGGTTTGTGAGATATTCTACACTACAGCATATCCCTATAGTACCTTTCTATATAATAGAATAATTTTTGTGTCGTCGTTGGTTGCTATTGGCAACAGAACAAGTGAACAACAATGGCGAGGGTGGGGAGAGATAAATCTCAGATCACATCTACAATTATTTATTCTATCTCAGCGGTTCCCAAACAATAGTGGGCGTGGTCTTCTATCAATTACCAATAGCTAATATGTTATTAAATATAAACATGCTTTTTTATTTGGGGTTTTAACGGGCTATACAATTATTATTTATTTTTTACGGTGATGCTTTAAACGCATACAGACTTAATAATATATTAGACTCGCAAATGGTATGGATTTAAGGTTTTACAAAGCCAAGACCGTTCATAATTTTAGGAAACGTTGCAGGATTTATTTTTGTTGTGCAAAAATTTTACATGAATACCCATCATAAAACACAGATATGTTTGGGGTGTGTATAGCTTATGTATAAACTGTAATATTGTTTATTTATTTATTTCATGCTCTGTAACTTTGAACTGTTACATTAATTAGTACATAAAATAATAATAATAATAATATATCATCACGACATATTACCCATTGCTGGGTGTGCCAATCTGCTTTACATACAGATTTCGGTAATGACGATGACATATTTTTACCGTGCGGGCGTTTACCAAACATTATAATTTTCAAAAATTGTCGATTATTAATTTATATAATTGTAAACAAAAGATTTCTTTATAAAACTGTTTTTACAGATTATAGATATTTGTTTTTATTCTTGAGATATAGTGACAAACAAGTGGCCGTTGTTAGTGAAAAAATCAAAAAAGGTAATTACGCCGGAAGTGGTTGTTGTGAGTAAATCTTGTTTATGGTTTAATATGTAAAAAAAGAAAGTTATATCTACTTCCGATAAAACCGGAAGTGCTATTGTTTTAAAAATATTTTAGCTGAAACGGGCATGTAGGAAAACCCCTAGATACCAAATTTCGTACAATAATATTGAATATTTTTACCTCCCGCTACTCTTGGTAAGGGAGGTATAGGGATCGTGCTAAAAATCGCATATCGAGATTTTGGTAAATGACCACGTTTTAAGGTCCCTAGAATCCAATTTTAACATTTTCACGATGATGTCTCTGTGTAAGTGCGTATGTGTGTATGTGTGTGTGTGTGGATCCTCCACTCTAACTCAAATACTATCATTCAGAAAATTTTGAAACCTTGTATTTCGAACTTTTTCTGTATTAGAAAGAGCCCATTAGATTTTTGTGAAAATCGGATAACCGGAAAGGGTACTTTACTAGAAGCTCAAAATAGTTTTTCTTCGAAAAATACTTTTAAATGTTATTTTTTTCGAGATTAATGCTATTATAAAAATTAAAGATTATTAAATTTTCTATAGATTTCCATTAATACTTTATCTATAAATTTTATGGATAAATTTATAAAATTATCTATAATTTAAATCCCAGATCCTACGCTTTAAACAAACAAAACACAGTTATTCAAATTTACGTAACTGACAGATAAATGTCACTATCAAATAACTAAGCATTTCAAAATAATATTAGTAACGTTCTAAAAAGAAAAAAAGTAAATAGAACAATAGAAAAGGAATTCGATTCAGCATAAGTAAATATGTAGATATGTCTTTAGATTAATAAAAATTAACGATTCAAAAAAATGTTTAAGGTAATCCTAATTTTTGGATTAGTGAATTCTATTCTATCTCGGTATTTAAAATTATAGCTCCGGTGGCTCAATGGTTAGAGCAACGCCTCATGTTATGAGTGCCCTCGGGGCTCTGGGTTCGAATCCCACTAAGGCATGGATGTGTGTGAATGTGAACCCACTCTGTAATTGGGATTTAATCCTGTTAAGGGGTTTAAAAAAGGTAGTAACTTTGATTAGATTAGACTATAATTTAAGATAAAAACTGTAAAAATTAGAGTATAATTCGCTAATCCAAAAATAAGGATAGACTTAATCTTTTTTGTGACTAGGGCTGTAATGGCGGGAGGTATAGGGCGCGAGCAGACACGTGACTCGAGCGTCCTTGACGTGCTAGGAATCAGCTGATTTGTGTGCGCTTATCATTTTGACAAGAACAATGTCACTTTGACAAGACCAATGTTTTGACTTATTTCAATTTTGAACTGTTGTGAAGTTATTATTTTTAATTTCATGTGTTTTACTGCCTGAAAATTGTACATTAATAACATTTTAGCAGTTCAATATCAAAATAAGTCAAAATATTGGTCTTGTCAAAGTGACACTGATCTTGTCAAAATGACATGTGCACACATATCAGCTGATTCCAAGTACGTCAAGGACGCCCGAATCACGTGTCTGCTCGCGCCCTATTGGGTTGGCTACACCAGATTCTTTAAAATAACGATAGCGTAAACTCGTCCTGAGACACCCGCGAGGACACCCTGTATATATATATATATATATATATATATATATATATATATATATATATATATATATATATATATATACAGAAATAAATTTCAAAGTATTTCTTTTATAAGCCGATATTTGATCTGCGATATTTTAAATAGTGATATCTTTTTTTCGCATGTAACCATAGAATTTAACATAGAAATGCAACTTACGGTACAAATATGTCATAATCATTACCGAAAACTGTGTATACAAAGCAGATTGGCACACCCAGCAATGGTTAATATACCGTGATGATATATTTATATTTATTTTATTTATTTTAAATATTTATATCATTGTTGAATGTGTCTCATTTTAGGCACTGGTAGCTGCAGTGGAAAAATATCCTTAAAATTCATATGTTATGTTAATGTCTTAATTATTTCCAGTCTAAAACCTTCTGATATCTGCTGATTGACTTAGTGTACCTCATGTATGAAACTTAGTAGTGCGTGACGTATATTTATTGCTTATTTTAATTTGTATTTGCTTGAATCTTGATAACAGAACCAACAAGTTGCATATATGTGCATACATATACAAGAGGACAGCATATTGCATATGGAATTTATAATTTTATTGAGATCTTTATTTGCTTTTCAATTAGATAAAGATTAATAAGATATATACCTTCGTTATTAACAAGAAGAAGTGTTAATGCATTTAGTTTTAATTAGAAAATAGATATATCTTCTTAATTACTTATAGATATATCTATAATATTCATATATATCCATATATAAAATTTAAATGCTTCAATTATCAATGTAAACATTAAATATTGTAAAATTTCTTCGTCAATTTTATTATAGTACTAGTATACTAATTAAAATTCAATATCAATAAGTCCTGCCATCAGTATTACAACCAGTAATTAATATTTAGTTCCAAGATAGTGTGATAAGGTATTCAATAATACCTATCAAAATAAAATATTACTCATTGCAGAACACGAAGTCTGTAATTAAAAATATACTATGTTATATCTGATGTTCTTCAGGAGAATAATAATACAAGTACTTTCTAAACACATATCATCACTTTTTATACCCGTTTTTTGTATGTGGCAGCACCATAAACAGATATTATGAGATGATACGCGAGAGTAGCAACAGAATGATTGAAATACAGTCGAAATTCAGTAAGTCGAACTTCGATAACTCGTATTTTCGATAACTCGAATCAAACTGGCTGGCAATAGCGCCAAGTGTGAGAATTATGGGTAATTTTTACTTGATAACTCGAACTTCGATTACTCGAATATCTTTATAATTCGAACAGAATATTTGGCGCCAGCTTCAATAAGTCGAATTCTGGGGGAAATCCCCTAATTACGTGATTTTGTAACAGGTGTTTTTATAACATGATGATGAAGGCAGTTCGGTTTCTGCACTACTGAAGTTCAAACATATGCTTTGTTAATTAAAGACAACCAACAAAAATTAAAATTTATCAAACTTGCTTTTTTTCCCCTAATACATAGGCGAAAGGGTCGACTGACCCTCCTTTCATTTATAGACTGTATCCATTTTTAAAAATAAAATTATTATTTTATTTTTTCATTTCAATGTATCATTGTATTTTTTAATAATTATTTGTAATATTTTCTTATATTTTAATCAAAAATTTATTACATACTATCTATTACTAAGTACGAAATAGCTGAAGTGTCAGAATGAGTACATTATGTTATGTACTGTTAATATATTACATTATCTTCGGTGTTGTATTCTCTTTACTATGCCGTAGTTTATTCTAATCATTTTATGATCACGTTCTTCTCAAAACTTTCACAATTATCGATTTTACTGTTATATAGAAATAAAGAAATAGAAAAGTAAATAATGAATGAAGATTGCATATTTATTTATATTAAAAGTACCTACGTATGATTAGGGTTGCCGAATTTTGTGAGGAACGCGATTTAATTAACATTTAATTATTATACATTTTATTTTGAACAGTTCAATAGAATAATTATATTGTTACTCAGTAATATAATATTTTAATTTAATGCAACATTGTATTTTCAGATTGTCTGTTTGTGTAGTTATTGCTTGTACTCTCATCTCGCATCATAAAGCCTAGTAGAAGGGGTAATTCTACGCTATTAGAGCGTACATACGCATTTTCGTCATAAAATATTGATTTAAATTTTTTACGAATTTGTTAAATTTTCTTCATTGTAAAGAACTCTATATTATCTTACTTTGCATTAAAACACGTTTGACCTTGAAAATTATTAAAAATTCGCCTGCGGTGCATTTTTTCCTTACAACAAAAATTTCGACCCACCATGACATCTAAGTTGCAACTACTTGATCAAGGTGTCATACAAAATGTAAAATGTCATTATCGCCGCAGAATTTTGAAAAAAGCTATCAAATGTTTTGAAGAAAACAAACAAACTAACATCACATTAATGAACTGTGTTGATGATAACCAATACATGGAATATCGACGTTAAGCCTGAGACAATTTCTAATTGTTTTAAAAAAGCCGGCTTTAGTCCGTATTCTGAGTGGGACGAAGGGGATGAAATTCCTTTGATTTTCATAAGTGAACGTATGAATGAAAAACGTGAGGAAGAAATTCAATTGCAATTGGAATATGAAGCTTGGAAAAATGTCAAAATTACACCAGAAGGTGTCACTTTAAATAATTTTATACATGTGAATGATGATACTGTTACTTCGGAGTTTCCCACAGATGAAGATATTGTCGAGCTCTACAAATCTGAATCCGAATCTGTAGAGCTCGACAATACAGATGACAGCGAAAGTGATATGATGGAGGATGATTTGCAGCAACCACCTTCAAACGAGTTCGTTGAGCGTTTTGCGTTCGTATTTAAAAACCAATGAACATACAACCGATTCCCTGTATAATGGTTTAAATAACATTGAAGCTTTTTTTTATTGAAAATCAAAATAAAAAATTCTCTCGTCAGTCACCAATAACTGACTTTTTTACACTAAAATACTGTTTATAACTCTGATCTGTATACATATATCAATCTGTATATATCATAAGGTAAGTGATTTTGACTCGAATAAATACATACATACATAAATAAATAATATTTATACATATGCATTTTATTTAATAACCCGAAGTCTAGATAACTCGAACTTTTTTGTGGCAAGTCATGGTTTGAGTTATCGAAGTTCGACTGTAACTAAAAAAATCTGATGTACCCAGCACATTACCTTCCGTCAGATCCGAGGTGATACAATTACTACGTTTACATGCAGTTTTGAAAATGGTTTCAGTTTTCAGTCAAAATTACGCGAAACTGTTTACATGCAGTTTTCAAAACAGGTTTACAGATTGGTTTGAAAACAGTTTCAGCGCATGCGCATTTGTCTGATATAAGTGACAGATGCTCTTCACTTCAAATTCTTCGTTTTGCTATTATACCAATCCTTTTTTCTACTTTGTATCACTACGCACTAAAACTACACAACTGTTAGTTTATTTATAGATTAGTAACAGAAAGCAACAGATACGTTATGCTATGTACGCATGCGCAATGCGAAACTGAATTTAAAGTGTTTACATGAGTAGTTTTGAAACTAGTTTTCAAGTCAAACCCATGAATTTTAGTTTTGGTTTGATAAAACTCAAAACCGTTTTGACACTGTATACATGGCGTTTTTAAAACTAAAAATGTTTTGAAAACGGTTTGAACACTGCATGTAAACTCAGTAAATAATAGGTTTATAGAAGCGTGTATTCATATGTATGAGTATACATGAATAAAAATGGAAAAAAATCATAAATTAAAATATGAATATTTAATAAATAAAATTGTTAACGGCGGTGTTGGTTTTGATAACTTATCAAAACCAAATCAGAATTTTTATTTGGGTATGAAACTGGTTGCAATTTACAGGAAACGTGTGAAATTAACTAAAAATCATTGAATTATACTCTAAATTTGTGTAACACATTAATTTTTATATAAAAATATTTGACAACTACATGTGAGGTTTGAAGTGTTTTCGTTTCCGGGCCTACTGTGATTTTGTCTAAATTTGCTTCGTTACATATAGCATTATTTAATTCAGTAATATCTTCACGTGAATCTCTGTCTCTCATTATATTTTCTAAAATTAAAATAAATTTCAATTATATCGAATTTTCAGATATGATAAATGTATCTTCAACATTGACATCTGATCTTTTCTTCATCTTTAACATCATTTATGTTGCACAAATATCTTGAATATCCTCAATTTTATTCATTTAATATTAGAATTGTCAATTTGACAATTAATACAAGAATTTTTTATACTAGCGTATTATAACAACAACTTTTAGATTGTCATTTCCGTTGTTAAATGAAGTACTTTTAAGCATTAGTGCTTAAAAATGACAGTTTAATTCGTAAAAGTAAAAGTACTAAATACCTACTATATTTATGATAAATATTTACAACGCAATTACTTAAATTACTATATTGAACATTTGATGTCGTTCTTAATACTTCTTCTTGGTTAACTTCAATGTGGGTAGAAACTGAAGTAGATGTGCTGCTGGATTCTGATTCTTTGTCGACAATTTTTATTTTTTTAATTGCTGTTTCTTTTTCTCCCAAGATTCTTCGTGAAATTTCTTTCTTATTTTCCAAAGAATTTTCAATGTAGCCTTCAGCAACAGAACTTGAACGCCACCCGCCATGGCTTATAAATGGATGATAATTTCGAAAAATAGGCTAAAACTACCTTTTCTGTAATATGACCAACGTTTTTCTCCGCACACCAACTGTCAAATTTTTTGTAAGTTTCTTCATACAATTTTTTTGATTTTCCTGGAACCAGTTTAGTCAATGCAGCCTATGCACCATTTTCAATATCAGAGTCAATCTCTGAGGCACTCATTTTAAGTAAATTTATTACCAAAAATTATACACAGAGCACGTTGACATCAATGTTTATTAAACAACATATTGAATCCCATAGCAACAAAAAGATGAAACTGATGCCTGCCTACTTTTAAATTTTGAAAAATTCAAAATGTTGACATTTGAGAATAAATATAAATAATCTGTTTTAAAACGCTAGTATAAAAAATCTTGTATGGAATACGTTGCGAAATCGTGTTTTAAGCACGCGACGTGAAAATTATCCTACGAGGCGTAGCCGAGTTGGATAACACGTCTAGTGCTTTTCTTTCGCAACTTATTACATAAACAGCTATTGTCTGAGGAATGCAATTTTTTTAAAGCACGCTATATATTCTTTACAAATGACATGACAGACCTAGTTTAAATTAGGGGTACGCTCGGTCTAAATTTTAGACTAGGTTTAAACTAGGTCTAAGTCAACCGTTATGAATAAGGAAAACCTTAGACCTAAGATAGACCTCGTTTAAACCACGTCAAAATTACTATGAATATGGCTGTAAAACCTTATTTACTCCAAACTTTGTGCAAATTAAATATACTGTCCTTTACCAAAGATCACGGTAGAATATTATTTGTGTTTGGATGAGAACAAGAGAATACAAGCCAATAAAAATATTAGATTGGTCTAGGCAAACATAGACGACATATATGATTAGTATTCCAACAATTTAGAACAAACATTTTGAATAGAATTTTATGTGATTGTATTATACATATCTATCTGTGAATCAACGACACAATATTCTATAGTATACCTATATAATAGTACTAACATTGTTCATATTGGGTGCGTCTACAATAATATTCTTGTGAGGCCTGTCTTATACGAAGAATTTCAAGTATTCATTCTTGCAAGTATAGGTAAATAAATGTCGTAAAAATATCCACACTTTACGGTACAACATAGAGATGTATTGTATTGAATTCACGATACGAAATGAACTTTTAAAATTGTTATGCATATTATAATACGTGAAACACAATAAAAATATGTTTAAACAAATATATCTTACCTTTACATGCAATTTGTTGGTTAGGAATTCTTTCAGACGTCATTTCTTGGACAAAATCAATTGTCTTAATTATTACACCAATGTTAGTACAAACATAAACAGTTATTATAAACATTGTTACACTTTAATTTCACTTACAACAACTATACCAACACAAATTTCACTGTTTTCATTACAACTTTGTGACCACATGTTTTGTTTAAAGTTTGTTGTTGTTACTTCACTGTCGTGTTTTGTTTGCGCAAGCGCGCTAATGTTTAAATTTTGTGATACTTGGAATATTCTTATATACTATAAAATTATTATTTAATTCAAAAGTCAAGTTGTCAAAATTGATCATGAAATGTAATTTTAAGGAGAAGATAATAAAGAAGAATACAATCCATTGACATTCGCCATTTTCTAATTTATTCCATTTCTAAAATAAGATTCAAGAAGAAAAGCTTTGATTTCTTTAGATTTTTGACAATATCGCATGTTATATTGACATTTAATTAAATATTTTTAAATTGACATACGTTTCTTTGTTCATAGATTACTCTGATTAAGAATTTTTTTGAATACCCTGTATTTCAGAACTTTTTTAAAAATCTGGTTTGGCCAACATAATACCTCCCGCCATTTAAATACCAAGTCACAAAAAAATTAAGTTAATCCGTATTTTTGGATTAACGAATTTTACTCTAATTTTGACAGTTTATTTCTTAAAATATAGTCTAATCTAATCCAAGTAACTACCATTTGTTTAAACCCCTCAACAGGATTAAATCCTAATTACAAAGTGAGTTCACATTCACATACATCTATGCCTTAGTGAAATTCGAACCCAGAGCCCCGAGGGCACTCATGACATGAGGCGTTGCTCTAATCATTGAGCCACCGGAGCTATAATATAATGAAGATTAAATTTTAAATACCGGGATAGAATAGAATTCACTGATCGAAAAATGACGATTAGCTTAAACATTTTTGTGAATCGTTAATTAATCTAAATACATACCTACATTTACTTATGCTGAAAACTATTGAATTCCTTTTCTATTGTTCTATTTACTCTTTTCTTTTTAAAACGTTACTAATATTATTTTGAAATGATTAGTGCTTTGATAGTGACATTTATCTGTCAGTTACATACATTTGAATAACTGCGTTTTGTTTGTTTAAAGCGTAGGCTCTGGGATTTAAATTATAGATAATTTTATAAATTTATCCATAAAATATATATTAAAAGTATTAATGCAAATCTATAGAAAATGTAATAATCTTTAATTTTTATAATAACATTAATCTCGAAAAAATAACATTTAAAGGTATTTTGCGAAGAAGAACTATTTTGAGCTTCCTGTAAAGTGCCATTTCCGGTTATCCGATTTTCACCAAAATCTAATGGGCTCTTTCCATTACAGAAAAAGTTCGAAATACAAGATTTCAAAATTTTCTGAATGATAGTATTTGAGTAAGAGTGGAGGATCCACACACACATACACAGACAAAAAATCTCAGAAATACTCCCCCAAACTAAAGATAAACGCGAACCCTTGTCGTCACCCGGTGTTTATAGTATTCCTTGTTCTTGCGGCACAGTATACATAGGTGAAACAGGAAGGAGTGTCGCAGAACACCAACACAACACAGGACATAACATCTTATTTGAAAATTCCCGCATTTTAGCTCCTGTCCCTGAGTTTTACAGACGTAAATACGGGGAAACTTTAGAAATATGGAAACATCCTAATAACATCAATCGGGATGATGGCTATTTCTTGAGCCACATGTGGAAACCGGTGATTGTCGGAACACGACCCGCCCAATCTACCATTACGAACTCGATTCCCATTGCTCCTCATTAGCTTTGCTCATCTACCGTATCTTTAGATTAGTATATAACTGTCTTCTCGGCCTTCCTTTCGTCACTTGGTTTATTTGGCCTCTAGCGTAGTTTACACGTCGGGTAACCTTGTAAACTGAGTCTCCCCCTTTTGTTGCTTAAACTCGACCTCTAGCATGGTTGACACGTCTGGTAACCTTGTTTAAGACAGTACTATCCCCCTTGCTCCTGAAGATGCCTCAAAATATGACACAGTCCATTCCCGGAAAACGAATATTTCTCACAGACATCATCGTGAAAATGTTATAAAACGTGGTCATTTACCAAAATCATGCGATTTTTAACACGATCCCTATACCTGTCTTACCAAGGG